>CM022298.1:532784136-533384136 GCA_011799875.1 Thinopyrum elongatum
AAATAAAAGAGCAGATAGTCAAACCCCCTCCGTCCAGAACCGGATCGGGCAGCCACCGCCGCTCGCCCCGATCGCCCGAGCCGCGCGCTCGCTCGCCCTCGCTCGACGCACCGACCGCGCGCTCGCCTCGACGTCGGGACCGCGCCGCTGCCCGGAGCCCGCGCCACCTCGCCAGTCTGCCTCCTCCGACGCCGTCGCCTCTCCGCCACGCCTCGCCGGACCCCGTCGCCGTCCCCCTCGAGCTCGAGCCCACTGCCCGTGCCCTACTGCTCGCGGTGAGCTCCGGCCCCGTCGCCCCCCCTCTCCCTCGCTCGCAGCGCGCCTGCAACGCTCTGCCGCGGCGTGCGCTCGCCCCGCTCCGCGCCCGTCGCCGCGCTTCGCCCGCTGCTCGCGCTCCGCACCCCGCCACTCTCCCGCCGGCTTGCGCAGCCCCGCACCCCTCGCGCGCGCGCCTGCGTTCCTCCCGCTCGCCCTGCTGCTGTTGCCGCGCCGCGCATCGGCCGAGCCCGTCGCCAGCGCCTCGCCCACGCCCGCTCCGGCCCTGCCTCGCCTCCGGCGCCCTGCACCACGCGCCGCCGCCCGCTGCCGCTCCGGCCACCGCGCGGCCGCAGCGCCTCCGGCCCCGCCCTTGCCTCCGGCCCCGCGGAGCTGGCGCCGGCCACGCGCCCAGCGCCGGGCCGCGCGCCCGCGATGGCCCAGGGCCACGGACGGCCGGCCCACCACCCCAGGGCCCAGACAAGGGGGCCCACCCCCCAAAAATGTTTTAAAAATAAGAAATAAAAATAAAATAAATAATTAATTAATTAGTTAATAATTAGTTAATAACCCTGATTAGGTTAATCTAATTAACTAATTAGTGTTAATTAAACAGTAATAGTAATGAACTTAATTAACCGCTGACATCAGCATGATGCCATGCTGATGTCATCATCAGCAACTGTTTCGGATAATGTTGAATTAAATAATTATTAAATTCCAAAATTAATAAAAACTTTAGAAATCATATTAAATAATCCGTAACTCCGATGAAAATATTTTATACAGAAACTTGCTCAGAACGACGAACGAATCTGAATACGCCCTCCGTATTCCCGTCAGACGCCCGCAGCTATAAGAACATGAACTTTTAGACCGATTTCAGTAAATGAATAGTGCCCAACTTTAATTAAATAAATCCGATAAATTCCTAAATTAACTAAATCATTTAGTTAAGAAGTAGTAGAACACCCCGGCATATCATTTAGACATGTCATACATTGTTTTGCATTATTGCGTGAATTTATTGTTTCTCTCCCGCTCTTTCTCTCTCTCAATAGACGCTGACACGACGGCGCTGCACCAGGATACGACTACTCTACCGACGAGCAGCCCGTTGACGACCTTCCCCTCTTGCCAGAGCAACCAGGCAAGCCCCCCCTTGAGCATTCCAGATATCGCCCATCTATTCTCCTGCTTGCATTAGATTTTGCTACTGTTAATGTATGCTCTATTCTGATGCATAGCCTGCTATTGTAACCTGTTCATTGCTACCTTACCTGCCTATGATAAACTGTTTAGTATAGGTTGGTGATGAACCATCAGTGACCACCACCTATCTTGATGCCCTGCTTGATCATCGACGACTCGTCAATGTGATCGTCGACCAGAGACCGACACCTCACTTCACACCCCCCTTAGTTGTAAGACTCTGCGTAGTAACTATCGAGTGCCGAGGGTGATACCTCGTAACGCACTCCTGATGAATACTCTGCAGTGTAGCTGTTCGGTCGTGGTCATCGAGGGTGATTCCTCCTTCTCCACTTCCGACACGATCTGTCGTGCAACCTCAGTGTGAACCTCGAGGGTGATACCTCATACGTTCGCCCTGATGATTTCGTCGAGTGGAATCCGCCGAGGGTGATTCCTCGGGTTTTCCCTTGATGTTATGACCACACGATTACTTGACCTCTGTTACAGGCGGGTCCACCCTGGTGGGTACCGTGGGTTGATTCTGATTTGGTGTGCCGGAAGGGCACTCGAGTGTGACATTGTGGCGGAGCATCAGAGACTCTGATTGTCTCCGCTTGATACTATGAGCCTATTGGATTTGGGTGTGTGATCTGAGTGGGTGAAGTGCCCTATACGCACTACCACCACGCGGGATAATGGTTATGGGACCCTCTGTGAAGTACGTTTCTCCGAAAGCTCGTCTGACGTCACGATTCACCGTGCGGGCTGATTGTCGGGATTGGGCTGGATACTTCACTGACGAGTTCAGTGTCGCGCTGCACCCGGCCAGTCTCGCAACGCGCAGGGTGCCAGGGCGATGGCCCGAGACCTGGGTGCATAGGTTAGTCCGGTTGTGACCTCTCTGCCGAGCCTAGGTAGAGCGCTGCTTTTGTGGATCTTCCGAGGACGGGCATTACCCAGCAAGTGTGTCCGGCCAGAGTTGATCGAGCGTGTTGGGTAACAGTAGTGCACCCCTGCAGGGATGAATTTTCTATCGATAGCCGGTCCTACGGTAAAGGACGCTCAGTTTGTGTATCCCGATCTACTACTTAAACGGATACTTGTTACTTAATTGAAGCTTCGGGATCGCTTTCTCTCGCTTGGGAGTCGAGGAAGGATCTTTAAGCTGTAATTCAACATGTTTGCTAAATAAAATGCTATACTCTCTTCTAACTGCTTGCAAGATGATGGCCTTGTGAAGATGTTGAAGATGCTAGTCTTCGATAGGACTAGGCCTTCTCTCTATTCTGGCATTTCTGCAGCAGTCAAATATACACGCCTTTCTCCATTGATAATGTTGCATATGTAGTATAGATCCTTGCTTGCTGAGTACTTCGGATGAGTACTCAAGGTTGCTTTACTTTCTCTTTTCCCCCTATACCCCACATTGATGATACATCAGACGATGGAGTCCTGGAGCTAGATGCCACCACCGGAGCTTACTATAGGAGGGTCCAGAGGGTACTTACTACTGGATCGAGCCAGATGACCAGGAGTAGGATCGGAGGCTCCCAGGCAGGAGGCCAACGCCTTCGATCTAGTGTCGCTGTTTGTGCTAGCCTTCTTAAGGCAAAAATTGTCTAACTATGTCTGTACTCAGATAATATTTGTATGTCTGACTTATGTATTCGGATCTTCGGATCCCTGGTTTGTAATATTGTGGACCTCCGTTTAAATTGTGTTAGAGTTGTGTTGTGATATTTCCCGTGAGTCCCTGTGCTTGATCGTACACGTTTGCGTGGTTGATTAGGTGTACGATTGAGTCGGGGGCGCCACACCCGTTGTCTCAGGTAAAATAGGAGATCACTATTATCATGTTTATGTGACATAGGTGCTAGCGTGAGTGCTATTCCCTTTACCTTATATCAAGAAATTATGAATGACATAGCACCCGCAGAGATAGAAGACATAGATTACTATTAAGCTTGCTAATAGAGATACCATATCACCAATCGGGATTTGTAGAGATGTTGAAGTCTTGTGTGAATAAAATATCCTACTGATTTTCTTGTTCTTGGTTCCCCGCAAGAGATTTTTGTCCCATTATCTTTGGTAGACCCTTCTTGAACACCGTTAATGCTAGAATAGATTGTAAGAAACAAACTGTCGGCGTCAGCTTTGGTGATAAGTCTCATGAGTTTAACTTTCCAAGTTTAGTAGAAACCTCATAAAAAAGAATTGCCAGTAAGGATGAAATAATTGGTCTTGCTTCTATTGCTGTGCCTCCTACTGATCCTTTAGAACAAATCTGCTAGACCATGAAAATGATTTACATATGCATGAAAGAAATGAAATAGATGATATTTTCTTCGAACAACATCCCCTGCTTAAACACAATTTTCCTATTGAAACTCTAGGAGGTCCTCCTCCACCCCAAGGTGATCCTGGTGTTTGAATTAAAACAATTGCCAGACACTTTGAAATATGTATCTTGATGAGAAAAGATAATCCTGTTATTGTTAGTGCAACCTTTCAGAACATGAAGAAGCAATACTATTGAAAGTTCTAAGGAAGCACCGAGCTGCTATTGGATATACTCTTGAGATCTTAAGGGCATTAGTCCCACTATATGTTAGCACCAAAATAATATGGAACCTGATGCTAAACCCGTTGTTGATCACCAACGCCGGTTAAATCCGAAGATGAAGGAAGTGGTAAGGACGAAAATATTAAAACTTCTGGAAGCAGGTATAATCATCCTATAGTGAT
Source organism: Thinopyrum elongatum (assembly GCA_011799875.1). Lineage (NCBI taxonomy): Eukaryota > Viridiplantae > Streptophyta > Magnoliopsida > Poales > Poaceae > Thinopyrum > Thinopyrum elongatum. The sequence continues at coordinate 532,788,334 of CM022298.1, forward strand.
AGTAGATGGGTAAGTCCTGTCATTGTGTCCCTAAGAAGGGAGGTATTACTGTTGTTCCAAATGATAAGAATGAACTTATTCCACAAAGAATTGTTATAGGCTATAGAATGGTAATTGATTTTAGAAAATTAACAAAGCAACTAGAAAAGATCCTTACCCTCTACCCTTTATTGATCAAATGCTAGAAAGTGTCAAAGCACACACATTTTTGTTTCCTTGATGGATATTCTGGTTTCTCACAAATACCTGTTTCTCAACCTGATCAAGAAAAGACCACTTTCACTTGTCCCTTTGGAACTTATGCTTATAGACGTATGCCTTTTGGTTTATGCAAGCACCTGCTACCTTTCAAAGATGTATGACCGCTATATTCTCTGACTTTTGTGAAAAGATTGTTGAGGTGGTTTCGAGATGACTTTTCTGTGTATGGGAAGTCTTTGATGATGTTTAAGCAATCTTGATCGAGTTTTACAGAGATGTGAGCAACAAAATCTTGTCTGAATTGGAAGAAGTGCCACTTTATGGTTAATGAAGGTATTGTTCTGGCCATAAAATCTCTGAAGAGGTATGAAGTGGACAAAGCTAAGGTTGATGAATTGGAAATGCCATGTCCTAAAGATATCAAAGGTATTCGTGTTCTTAGGTCATGTTGTTCTATAGGAGATTATCAAAGACTTTTCTAAAATTTCTAGGCCTCTTACGAACCTTTGCAAAAGGATACTCCTTTTGTTTTTGATGATGATTGTTTAGAAGCCTTCGAAACACTCAAGAAAGCCTTAATTTCTGCACCTATTGTTCAACCACCTGACTGGAACTTGCCTTTTGAAATTATGTGTGATGCTAGTGATATGCTGTTGGCGCTGTCTAGGACAAAGAGTTGATAAGAAACTAAATGTTATCCATTTTTGCTAGTAAAACTCTAGATAGTGCCCAAAGAAATTATGTGCTACTACGAAAAAGAATTCTAGCAGTTGTGTTTGCTTGTGATAATTTAGATCCTACATTGTTGATTCTAAAGCGACTGTTCACACCGATCATGCTGCATAAAATATCTTATGGAAAAGAAAGATGCTAAACCTAGACTCATTAGGTGGGTTCTCTTGCTACAAGAATTTGATTTGCATATTATTGATAGAAAGGGAGCTGAGAACCCCGTAGCTGATAACTTGTCTAGGCTTGAAAATGTCCTTGATGACCCACTACCTTTGATGATAGTTTCCTGTGAGCAATTAGCTGCAAAAAATGTTTCTAATAACACTCTTGGTATGCTGATTATGCTAATTACATTGTTGCTAAATATTTACACTAGCTTTACCTACCAACAAAAGAAAAAAATTCTTTATGATTTAAGACATTACTTCTGGGATGACCCACATCTTTATAAAGAAGGAGTAGATGGATTATTAGACGTTGTGTACCTGAGCATGAATAGGGACAAACCTACGGAAAAGTCACTCTGAAGCTTATGGAGGACATTCACGGGAACAGAACTGCTCACAAGTTATTGCAATCGGATTTATTGGCCTACTCTCTTCAAGGATGCTCGTAATTTGTCTCATCTTGTTGATGAATGCCAAAGAAAGAATATCGGTAAGCGTCAGAAATGCCTATGATATTCACTGTGTTGAACCATTTGATGTTTGGGGTTTTGATTACATGGGACCTTTCCTTCCTCTAATGGGTATACACATATTGGTTGCTGTTGATTATGTTACTAAGTGGGTAGAAGCTATTCCAACTAGTAGTGCTGATCACAACACTCTATTAAATGCTTAAGGAAGTTATTTTTCCCAAGGTTTGGGTCCCTAGATACCTGATGACTGATGGTGGTTCACACTTTATTCATGGTGCTTTCATAAAATGCTTGCCAAGTATGATGTTAACCATAGAATGCATCACCTATCATCCTGTGACGCCCCCGACTCAATCGTACACTAATCATACACGCCAACGTGTACGATCAAGCACAGGGACTCACGAGAAGAATATCACAACACACTCTAAACTAAATAAACAGAGATCCACAATATTACAGACCAGGGATAACGAAGATCCGAATACATAAGTTAGTCATACAAAAATATCTGAGTACAGACTAGTTAGAAAAGTTTTGCCTTAAGAAAGCTAGCACAAAACACGAAAATAGATCGAAAGGCGTTGCCTCCTGCCTGGGAGCCTCGATCCTACTCCTGGTCGGCTTTGGCTCGATCCAGTAGTACGTGCCCTCTGGACCCTCCTGGTAGTAAGCTCCTGTGGTGGCAACTGGTCTGGACTCCATCGTCTGATGTATCAACAAGGTGGGGTATGGGGAAAAGAGAAAGTAAAGCAACCGTGAGTACTCATCCGAAGTACCGCAAGCAAGGACTACTACATATGCAACATTATCAAGGAGAAAGGCTGTATATTGGACTGGGCTGCAGAATTGCCAGAATAGAGAGAGGCCTAGTCTATCAAAGACTAGCATCTTCAAACATCTTCATGAGATCACCATCTTGAGCAGTGAGAAGAGAGTAGAATAGCATTTTATTTAACAAACAGTGAAGCAAGCCTAGAGATCCTTTCTCGACTCCCAGCGAGAAAGCGATCTGAAGCTTCAATAGTAACAAGTACTAGTTCAAGTAGTAAATCGGGATAACACAAACTGAGCATCCTTTACCGTAGGACCGGCTATCGATAGATCATTCATCCCTACAGGGGTGCACTACTGTTACCCAACACGCTCGAACCCTCGGCCGGACACACTTGCTGGGTAATGCTCGGCCTCGGGAGATCAACACGAAGCAGCGCCCTACCTAGGCTCGGCAGAGAGGTCAGCACGCCAGACTAACCTATGCACCCAGAGGTCTGGGCCATCGCCCTGGGCACCCTGCGTGGTTGCGAGACTGGCCGGGTGAGAGGCGCGACACTGAAATCGTCAGTGAAGTATCAGCCCAATCCCAACAATCAGCCCGCACGGTGAATCGTGAGTCTGACGAGCTTTCGGGAGAAACGTACATCGCAGAGGGCCCATAACCATTATCCTACGTGGTGGTAGTGCGTATAGGGCACGTTGACCCACTCAGATCACACACCCAAATCCAATAGGCTCATTTAGTATCACGCGGAGACAATCAGAGTTCTGAAGCTCCGCCACAATATCACACTCGAGTGCCCTTCCGGCACACCCGACATCATAGATCCCCAGCGGGTACCCACCGGGTCGACCCGCCGTACAAAGGTCAGTAACCGTGTGGTCATAACATCAAGGGGGAAACCCAAGAATCACCCTCGGTGAATTCCACTCGACGAAATCATCAGGGTGATGTATGAGGCATCACCCTCGAGGTTCACACTGAGGGGGGGGTGTGGCACGACAGAGTCGTATCGGAAATGAAGAAGGAGGAATCACCCTCGATGACCACAACCGAACAGCTACATTGCAGAGTATTCATCAGGAGTGCATATACAAGGTATCACCCTCGGCACTCGATAGTTACTATGCAGAGTCGTACAACTAAGGGGGTGTGGAGTGATGGTTGGTCTCTGGTCGACGATCACGTTGATCGAGTTGTCGATGATCAAGCAGGGCAACAAGGATAAGGTGGTGGGGGTCACTGATGGTTCACTACCAACCATACTAGCAGTTTAACATAGGCAGGTAAGTAACATTAAACAGGTTATAAAAGCAAGCTATGCATCAGAATAGGAGCAAACATTTAACAGTAGCAAAATCTAATGCAAGCAGGAGAAATGGAATGGGCGATATGGATGCTCAAAGGGGGGGCTTGCCTGGTTGCTCTGGCAAGAGAGAGGGGTCGTCAACGGGCTGTGTCGTGAGCGTAGTCGTACTCAGCTGCAGCGTCGTCGGTCTCGGGTCTATCGAGAGAGAAGGAGGGAGGAGAGAAACAATAATATCACGGCAAAAATTCAAACAATATGCATGACATGTCTAACAATATGCCGAGGGTTTCTACTGCATCACTAAATGATTTAGTTAATTTAGGAATTTATCGGATTTATTTAATCAACATTGGGTACTATTCATTTATCGAAATCGGTTCTAAATTTCCATGTTATCTAGCTGCGGCATCTGATAGGAATACGGAGGACGTATTCGGGTTCGTATCGAAATTCTGAGCAAGTTTCATGTATAAAGTATTTTCATCTGAGCAACGGTTTAATTTATATTAAATTCTGAAGTTTTATTATCATTTTAAATTATTTAATTCAGAAATTCATTTACTACATCAGCATGATGTCATGCTGACATCAGCAGTCAACATGACTGTTGACTGGTCAGTTTGACCAGTGGGTCCCCCATGTCATTGTCTGTTTAGTTTAATAAACAGGATCAGCTAGTTTAAACTAGATGATTAGGTTAACTAGGTTCATTAACCTAACTAACAGAATTACTTAACTTAATTAAACAGATTTAATTAATATTACACATTTAACTATTTTTTATATCTATCTTTTTTCTTTTCTAACTCCTGTTTTTTTAGGGTGTGGGGCCGGGGCAGCAGCGCCCCACTAGGCAGTGGCCAAGGCCACCAGGGGCGGGCGCGTGCCGTAACAGAGAGGCCAGCGATGGCGTGCGGTAGGGGGCGGCCAGTGGCGGCCGGCGGTGCGGCGACGCCGGTCGGAGCAGGTGCGGCCCGCGCCACGACCTGTCCGGTGCGGCCGGGGCGCGCGGTCAGGGCGAGCAAGACGCGGTGGTGCTGTGAGCGCGAGCGAGGAGGGCATGGGGCGCGCGACGGGGGCGCGGCGCGGCGTGGGGCGCCTGGCGCGCGGCGAGAGCGCGCAGCAGGGGGGGAAGGCGACCGACAGCGGGGGAGGGGGAAGCTCAAGGGCGAGCAGGCGATGGCGTGGTTACAACGAGGGGAGGCGAGGCGGCTACGAGGTGAGGAAGAGGGGATGGGGACGATGGCGGCGGGGGTGGTGGTTGGCGGGCGGCGCCAGGCGATGGGGGAGGGGACGCGCGCGGGAGCCTTCCCTCCCGATCTATTCGGGCGGTGGGGAAGTGGGGATCAAGTGGGGGTGGGCTAGGTCACGGGGGGGGGGGGGAAGTGGGGTTTATGTGGGGGGGCGCTGGCTGGGCCAGGGGTTGGGCCGACCCAGTGAGGGCAGGGGGGTCTTGGCCCATTTTATTTATTTTGGGTTGTTTTATTTTCTTTTAACTTTCTACAATTTTATTTTTGCTACTGTTCCAATAGTTGAGCTAGCAAATGAATTAGTTCCAGTTAACTTGCCACATAATTACTAGACCAACTATTGGGTTAGCAAAAAATGTTACTACTATATTTTGAAAAGTGCAATTATTATTTAAACTAAAAAGGACCACTTAAATGCTGATGGTCCACTTCAAATATTTTAGTGGCATTCCTACCTGACTCAAAAACGTTGGTTTCACCCCCACAATTACATAGGGAATATTAAACATTATGCACATTTAGTTTTAATGTTTGAAAACTTTTACCATTTGAATTGATTTTAAATTTGAATTTGAACGGGGTTTGAATCAACGTGATTTTAACAACAGTAATCATGGTGATGTGGCATCATTAGCAGGGTATTACTGTAGCTTGATTACCCGGGTGTCACAATTCTCCTCCACTACAAGAAATCGTCGCCGAGATTTAAGAGGTGGAGTAAGGGGGGAGTTCTGGTTACGAAATTCTAAGGATCTTGTCGGTCTTGGTTGCTCTTCTCGAAGAGGCAATCCATTACATGATGTCTTCGTTTCTCTGCATCAGGTCCCCATGATGAAGTTGGCATCCTTTCCTCGGGAATTCCATCTTACTTATGAATAGGAAAGGGGCAAATCGACAACGATAGAAGGCTATAAGGGGTAATCATCGGGGGTTATCCCATGAATGAACACATGGGTATCTCTCGAGTTGGTCAAATGAAACACATCGAGAGCCAAGCAAGAAGGTACAGTAAGAAGTTCTAAGTAATAGACAATCGTTCGATGTTTGAAACAAAGTGTGAAAGTGGTCTAGAGCAACGAGAATAAGGTACCCCCCCTCCCGATCCAGAACCGGATCGGGCCAGCCCCGCGCTCGCCCCCGATCGCCCCGAGCCGCGCGCTCGCCTCGCCCTCGCTCGACGCACCGACCGCGCGCTCGCCCTCGACGTCGCTGGACCGCGCCGCTGCCCGGAGCCCGCGCCACCTCGCCAGTCTGCCTCCTCCGACGCCGTCGCCTCTCCGCCACGCCTCGCCGGACCCCGTCGCCGTCCCCCTCGAGCTCGAGCCCACTGCCCCGTGCCCTACTGCTCGCGGTGAGCTCCGGCCCCGTCGCCCCCCCCTCTCCCCTCGCTCGCGCGCGCCTCGCAACGCCTCTGCCGCCGGCTGCGCTCGCCCCGCTCCGCGCCCGTCGCCGCGCTTCGCCCGCTGCTCGCGCTCCGCACCCCGGCCACTCCTCCCGCCGGCTTGCGCAGCCCCGCACCCTCGCGCGCGCGCCTGCCGTTCCTCCCGCTCGCCCCTGCTGCTGTTGCCGCGCCGCGCATCGGCCGAGCCCCGTCGCCAGCGCCTCGCCCACGCCCGCTCCGGCCCCTGCCTCGCCTCCGCGCGCCCTGCACCACGCGCCGCCGCCCGCTGCCGCTCCGGCCACCGCGCCGCGCCGCCCGCCTCCGGCCGCCGCCCTGCCTCCGGCCCCGCTTGCGCTCGCCTGCGCCCGCGCCCGGCGCCCAGCGCCCGCCGCGCCCTGCGCCCGCTATGGCCCAGGGCCACTGACGGCCGGCCCCCACCCCCCAGGGCCTATGACAAAGGGGGCCCACCCCCCAAAAATGTTTTAAAAATAAGAAATAAAAATAAAATAAAAATAATTAATTAATTAGTTAATTAATTAGTTAATTAACCCTGATTAGGTTAATCTAATTAACTAATTAGTGTTAATTAAACAGTAATTAGTAATGAACTTAATTAACCGCTGACATCAGCATGATGCCATGCTGATGTCATCATCAGCACTGTTTCGGATAATGTTGAATTAAATAATTAATTAAATTCCAGAAATTAATAAAAACTTTAGAAAATCATATTAAATAATCCGTAACTCCGATGAAAATATTTTATACATGAAACTTGCTCAGAACGACGATACGAATCTGAATACGCCCTCCGTATTCCCGTCAGACGCCCGCAGCTATAAGAACATTGAACTTTTAGACCGATTTCAGTAAATGAATAGTGCCCAACTTTAATTAAATAAATCCGAATAAATTCCTAAATTAACTAAATCATTTAGTTAAGCAGTAGAACACCCCGGCATATCATTTAGACATGTCATACATGTTGTTTGCATTATTGCCGTGAATTTATTGTTTCTCTCCCGCTCCTTCTCTCTCTCTCAATAGACGCTGAGACCGACGGCGCTGCACCAGGATACGACTACTCTACCGACGAGCAGCCCGTTGACGACCTTCCCCTCTTGCCAGAGCAACCAGGCAAGCCCCCCCCTTGAGCATTCCAGATATCGCCCATTCTATTCTCCTGCTTGCATTAGATTTTGCTACTGTTAATGTATGCTCCTATTCTGATGCATAGCCTGCTATTGTAACCTGTTCATTGCTACCTTACCTGCCTATGATAAACTGTTTAGTATAGGTTGGTGATGAACCATCAGTGACCCCACCACCTTATCCTTGATGCCCCTGCTTGATCATCGACGACTCGATCAATGTGATCGTCGACCAGAGACCGACACCTCACTTCACACCCCCCTTAGTTGTACGACTCTGCGTAGTAACTATCGAGTGCCGAGGGTGATACCTCGTAACGCACTCCTGATGAATACTCTGCAGTGTAGCTGTTCGGTCGTGGTCATCGAGGGTGATTCCTCCTTCTCCACTTCCGACACGACTCTGTCGTGCAACCCTCAGTGTGAACCTCGAGGGTGATACCTCATACGTTCACCCTGATGATTTGACCACACGGCTACTTGACCTTTGTTACAGGCGGGTCCACCCTGGTGGGTACCCGCTGGGGATCTATGATTTCGGGTGTGCCGGAAGGGCACTCGAGTGTGACATTGTGGCGGAGCATCAGAGACTCTGATTGTCTCCGCTTGATACTAATTGAGCCTATTGGATTTGGGTGTGTGATCTGAGTGGGTCGACGTGCCCTATACGCACTACCACCACGTGGGATAATGGTTATGGGACCCTCTGCAAAGTACGTTTCTCCGAAAGCTCGTCTGACGTCACGATTCACCGTGCGGGCTGATTGTCGGGATTGGGCTGGATACTTCACTGACGAGTTCAGTGTCGCGCCTGCACCCCGGCCAGTCTCGCAACGCGCAGGGTGCCCAGGGCGATGGCCCGAGACCTCTGGGTGCATAGGTTAGTCCGGCGTGCTGACCTCTCTACCGAGCCTAGGTAGGGCGCTGCTTTGTGTTGATCTTCCGAGGACGGGCATTACCCGGCAAGTGTGTCCGGCCAGAGTTGATCGAGCGTGTTGGGTAACAGTAGTGCACCCCTGCAGGGATGAATCTTCTATCGATAGCCGGTCCTACGGTAAAGGACGCTCAGTTTGTGTATCCCGATCTACTACTTAAACTGGATACTTGTTACTTAATTGAAGCTTAGGGATCGCTTTCTCGCTTGGGAGTCGAGGAAGGATCTTTAAGCTGTACTTCAACATGTTTGCTAAATAAAATGCTATTCTACTCTCTTCTACTGCTGCAAGATGATGGCCTTGTGAAGATGTTTGAAGATGCTAGTCTTCGATAGGACTAGGCCTTCTCTCTATTCTGGCATTTCTGCAGCCCAGTCCAAATATACAGCCTTTCTCCATTGATAATGTTGCATATGTAGTATAGATCCTTGCTTGCTGAGTACTTCGGATGAGTACTCACGGTTGCTTTACTTTCTCTTTTCCCCATATACCCCACATTGATGATACATCAGACGATGGAGTCCTGGAGCTAGATGCCACCACCGGAGCTTACTATCAGGAGGGTCCAGAGGGTACTTACTACTGGATCGAGCCAGATGACCAGGAGTAGGATCGGAGGCTCCCAGGCAGGAGGCCAACGCCTTTCGATCTAGTGTCGCTGTTTGTGCTAGCCTTCTTAAGGCAAAACTTGTCTAACTATGTCTGTACTCAGATAATATTTGTATGTCTGACTTATGTATTCGGATCTTCGGATCCCTGGTTTGTAATATTGTGGACCTCCGTTTAAATTGTGTTAGAGTTGTGTTGTGATATCTTCCCGTGAGTCCCTGTGCTTGATCGTACACGTTTGCGTGTATGATTAGTGTACGATTGAGTCGGGGGCGCCACACCCGTTGTCTCAGTTAAAATAGGAGATCACTATTATCATGGTTTATGTGACATAGGTGCTAGCGTGAGTGCTATTCCCTTTACCTTATATCAAGAAATTATGAATGACATAGCACCCGCAGAGATAGAAGACATAGATGTTACTATTAAGCTTGCTAATAGAGATACCATATCACCAATCGGGATTGTTAGAGATGTTGAAGTCTTGTGTGGGAAAATAAAATATCCTACTGATTTTCTTGTTCTTGGTTCCCCGCAAGATGATTTTTGTCCCATTATCTTTGGTAGACCCTTCTTGAACACCGTTAATGCTAGAATAGATTGTAAGAAACAAACTGTCGGCGTCAGCTTTGGTGATAAGTCTCATGAGTTTAACTTTTCCAAGTTTAGTAGAAAACCTCATAAAAAAGAATTGCCTAGTAAGGATGAAATAATTGGTCTTGCTTCTATTGCTGTGCCTCCTACTGATCCTTTAGAACAATATCTGCTAGACCATGAAAATGATTTACATATGCATGAAAGAAATGAAATAGATGATATTTTCTTCGAACAACATCCCCTGCTTAAACACAATTTTCCTATTGAAACTCTAGGAGGTCCTCCTCCACCCAAAGGTGATCCTGTGTTTGAATTAAAACAATTGCCAGACACTTTGAAATATGCTTATCTTGATGAGAAAAAGATATATCCTGTTATTGTTAGTGCTAACCTTTCAGAACATGAAGAAGCAATACTATTGAAAGTTCTAAGGAAGCACCGAGCTGCTATTGGATATACTCTTGATGATCTTAAGGGCATTAGTCCCACTATATGTTAGCACAAAATTAATATGGAACCTGATGCTAAACCCGTTGTTGATCACCAACGCCGGTTAAATCCGAAGATGAAGGAAGTGGTAAGGACGAAAATATTAAAACTTCTGGAAGCAGGTATAATCTATCCTATAGCTGATAGTAGATGGGTAAGTCCTGTTCATTGTGTCCCTAAGAAGGGAGGTATTACTGTTGTTCCAAATGATAAGAATGAACTTATTCCACAAAGAATTGTTATAGGCTATAGAATGGTAATTGATTTTAGAAAATTAAACAAAGCAACTAGAAAAGATCATTACCCTCTACCCTTTATTGATCAAATGCTAGAAAGATTGTCAAAGCACACACATTTTTGTTTCCTTGATGGATATTCTGGTTTCTCACAAATACCTGTTTCTCAACCTGATCAAGAAAAGACCACTTTCACTTGTCCCTTTGGAACTTATGCTTATAGACGTATGCCTTTTGGTTTATGCAATGCACCTGCTACCTTTCAAAGATGTATGACCGCTATATTCTCTGACTTTTGTGAAAAGATTGTTGAGGTTTTCATGGATGACTTTTCTGTGTATGGGAAGTCTTTTGATGATTGTTTAAGCAATCTTGATCGAGTTTTACAGAGATGTGAGCAAACAAATCTTGTCTTGAATTGGAAGAAGTGCCACTTTATGGTTAATGAAGGTATTGTTCTGGGCCATAAAATCTCTGAAAGAGGTATTGAAGTGGACAAAGCTAAGGTTGATGCAATTGAGAAAATGCCATGTCCTAAAGATATCAAAGGTATTCGTAGTTTCTTAGGTCATGCTTGTTTCTATAGGAGATTTATCAAAGACTTTTCTAAAATTTCTAGGCCTCTTACGAACCTTTTGCAAAAGGATACTCCTTTTGTTTTTGATGATGATTGTTTAGAAGCCTTCGAAACACTCAAGAAAGCCTTAATTTCTGCACCTATTGTTCAACCACCTGACTGGAACTTGCCTTTTGAAATTATGTGTGATGCTAGTGATTATGCTGTTGGCGCTGTTCTAGGACAAAGAGTTGATAAGAAACTAAATGTTATCCATTATGCTAGTAAAACTCTAGATAGTGCCCAAAGAAATTATGCTACTACTGAAAAAGAATTCTTAGCAGTTGTGTTTGCTTGTGATAAATTTAGATCCTACATTGTTGATTCTAAAGCGACTGTTCACACCGATCATGCTGCTATAAAATATCTTATGGAAAAGAAAGATGCTAAACCTAGACTCATTAGGTGGGTTCTCTTGCTACAAGAATTTGATTTGCATATTATTGATAGAAAGGGAGCTGAGAACCCCGTAGCTGATAACTTGTCTAGGCTTGAAAATGTCCTTGATGACCCACTACCTATTGATGATAGTTTTCCTGATGAGCAATTAGCTGCAATAAATGTTTCTAATAACACTCCTTGGTATGCTGATTATGCTAATTACATTGTTGCTAAATATTTACCACCTAGCTTTACCTACCAACAAAAGAAAAAAATTCTTTTATGATTTAAGACATTACTTCTGGGATGACCCACATCTTTATAAAGAAGGAGTAGATGGTATTATTAGACGTTGTGTACCTGAGCATGAATAGGGACAAATCCTACGGAAATGTCACTCTGAAGCTTATGGAGGACATCATGCGGGAGACAGAACTGCTCACAAGTTATTGCAATCTGGATTTTATTGGCCTACTCTCTTCAAGGATGCTCGTAAGTTTGTCTCATCTTGTGATGAATGCCAAAGAATAGGTAATATCGGTAAGCGTCAAGAAATGCCTATGAATTATTCACTTGTCGTTGAACCATTTGATGTTTGGGGTTTTGATTACATGGGACCTTTTCCTTCCTCTAATGGGTATACACATATTTTGGTTGCTGTTGATTATGTTACTAAGTGGGTAGAAGCTATTCCAACTAGTAGTGCTGATCACAACACCTCTATTAAAATGCTTAAGGAAGTTATTTTCCCAAGGTTTGGAGTCCCTAGATACCTGATGACTGATGGTGGTTCACACTTTATTCATGGTGCTTTTCATAAAATGCTTGCCAAGTATGATGTTAACCATAGAATTGCATCACCCTATCATCCTGTGACGCCCCCGACTCAATCGTACACTAATCATACACGCAAACGTGTACGATCAAGCACAGGGACTCACGAGAAGATATCACAACACAACTCTAAACTCAAATAAACAGAGATCCACAATATTACAGACCAGGGATCACGAAGATCCGAATACATAAGTTAGTCATACAAATAATATCTGAGTACAGACATAGTTAGAAAAGTTTTGCCTTAAGAAAGCTAGCACAAACAACGACACTAGATCGAAAGGCGTTGGCCTCCTGCCTGGGAGCCTCCGATCCTACTCCTGGTCGGCTGGCTCGATCCAGTAGTACGTGCCCTCTGGACCCTCCTGGTAGTAAGCTCCTGTGGTGGCATCTGGCTCCTGGACTCCATCGTCTGATGTATCAACAAGGTGGGGTATGGGGAAAAGAGAAAGTAAAGCAACCGTGAGTACTCATCCGAAGTACTCAGCAAGCAAGGATCTATACTACATATGCAACATTATCAATGGAGAAAGGCTGTATATGTGGACTGGGCTGCAGAATTGCCAGAATAGAGAGAAGGCCTAGTCCTATCAAAGACTAGCATCTTCAAACATCTTCATGAAGTCACCATCTTGCAGCAGTAGAAGAGAGTAGAATAGCATTTTATTTAACAAACATGTTGAAGCAAGCCTAGAGATCCTTTCTCGACTCCCAGCGAGAAAGCGATCCTGAAGCTTCAATTAAGTAACAAGTATCCAGTTCAAGTAGTAAATCGGGATACACAAACTGAGCATCCTTTACCGTAGGACCGGCTATCGATAGATCATTCATCCCTACAGGGGTGCACTACTGTTACCCAACACGCTCGATCACCTCTGGCCGGACACACTTGCTGGGTAATGCTCGGCCTCGGGAGATCAACACGAAGCAGCGCCCTACCTAGGCTCGGCAGAGAGGTCAGCACGCCAGACTAACCTATGCACCCAGAGGTCTTGGGCCATCGCCCTGGGCACCCTGCGTGTTGCGAGACTGGCCGGGGTGCAGGCGCGACACTGAACTCGTCAGTGAAGTATCCAGCCCAATCCCAACAATCAGCCCGCACGGTGAATCGTGACGTCTGACGAGCTTTCGGGAGAAACGTACATCGCAGAGGGCCCCATAACCATTATCCTACGTGGTGGTAGTGCGTATAGGGCACGTTGACCCACTCAGATCACACACCCAAATCCAATAGGCTCATTTAGTATCACGCGGAGACAATCAGAGTTTCTGAAGCTCCGCCACAATATCACACTCGAGTGCCCTTCCGGCACACCCGACATCATAGATCCCCAGCGGGTACCCACCTGGGTCGACCCGCCTGTAACAAAGGTCAAGTAACCGTGTGGTCATAACATCAAGGGGGAAACCCAAGGAATCACCCTCGGTGAATTCCACTCGACGAAATCATCAGGGTGAATGTATGAGGCATCACCCTCGAGGTTCACACTGAGGGGGGGGGTGTGGCACGACAGAGTCGTATCGGAAATGAAGAAGGAGGAATCACCCTCGATGACCACAACCGAACAGCTACATTGCAGAGTATTCATCAGGAGTGCATTACAAGGTATCACCCTCGGCACTCGATAGTTACTATGCAGAGTCGTACAACTAAGGGGGGTGTGGAGTGATGTGTTGGTCTCTGGTCGACGATCACGTTGATCGAGTTGTCGATGATCAAGCAGGGGCAACAAGGATAAGGTGGTGGGGGTCACTGATGGTTCACTACCAACCTATACTAGCAGTTTAACATAGGCAGGTAAGGTAACATTAAACAGGTTATAAAAGCAAGCTATGCATCAGAATAGGAGCAAACATTTAACAGTAGCAAAATCTAATGCAAGCAGGAGAAATGGAATGGGCGATATCTGGATGCTCAAAGGGGGGGCTTGCCTGGTTGCTCTGGCAAGAGAGAGGGGTCGTCAACGGGCTGCTCGTCTGGAGCGTAGTCGTACTCAGCTGCAGCGTCGTCGGTCTCGGCGTCTATCGAGAGAGAAGGAGGGAGGAGAGAAACAATAAATTCACGGCAAAAATTCAAACAATATGCATGACATGTCTAAACAATATGCCGAGGTGTTCTACTGCATAACTAAATGATTTAGTTAATTTAGGAATTTATCCGGATTTATTTAATCAACATTGGGTACTATTCATTTATCGAAATCGGTCTAAAATTTCCATGTTTATCTAGCTGCGGCATCTGATAGGAATACGGAGGACGTATTCGGGTTCGTATCGAAATTCTGAGCAAGTTTCATGTATAAAGTATTTTCATCTGAGCAACGGTTTAATTTATATTAAATTCTGAAGTTTTATTAATCATTTTAAATTATTTAATTCAGAAATTCATTTACTACATCAGCAATGATGTCATGCTGACATCAGCAGTCAACATGACTGTTGACTGGTCAGTTTGACCAGTGGGTCCCACATGTCATTGTCTGTTTAGTTTAACTAAACAGGATCAGCTAGTTTAACTAGATGATTAGGTTAACTAGGTTCATTAACCTAACTAACAGAATTACTTAACTTAATTAAACAGATTTAATTAATTATTACACATTTAACTATTTTTTATATCTATCTTTTTTCTTTTCTAACTCCTGTTTTTTTAGGGTGTGGGGCCGGGGCAGCGCCCCACTAGGCAGTGGCCAAGGCCACCAGGGGCGGGCGCGTGCCGTAACAGAGAGGCCAGCGATGGCCGTGCGGTACGGGGGCGGCCAGTGGCGGCCGGCGGTGCGGCGACGCCGGTCGGAGGCAGGTGCGGCCCGCGGCCACGACCTGTCCGGTGCGGCCGGGGCGCGCGGTCAGGGCGGAGCAGACGCGCGGCGGTGAGCGCGAGCGAGGAGGGCATGGGGCGCGCGAGCGGGCGCGGCCGCGTCGGCGTGGGCGCGCCCTGCGCGCGGCGAGAGCGCGCAGCATGGGGGGGAAGGCGACCGACACGGGGGGAGGGGGAAGCTCAAGGGCGAGCAGGCGATGGCGTGGGCTTACAACGAGGGGAGGCGAGGCGGCTACGAGGTGAGGAAGAGGGGATGGGGACGATGGCGGCGGGGTGGCCGGTTGGGCGGGCGGCGCCAGGCGATGGGGGAGGGGACGGCGCGCGGGAGCTCCTCCCTCCCGATCCGATCTAGATCGGGCTGGGGGGAAGTGGGGATCAAGGTGGGGGTGGGCTAGGTCACGGGGGGGGGGGGAAGTGGGGGTTATGTGGGGGGGGCGCTGGCTGGGCCAGGGGTTGGGCCGACCCAGTGAGGGCAGGGGAGGTCTTGGCCCATTTTATTTATTTTTGGGTTGTTTTATTTTCTTTTAACTTTCTACAATTTTATTTTTGCTACTGTTTCCAATTAGTTGAGCTAGCAAATGAAATTAGTTCCAGTTGAAACTTGCCACATAATTACTAGACCAACTATTGGGTTAGCAAAAAATGTTACTACTATATTTTGAAAAGTGCAATTATTTATTTAAACTAAAAAGGACCACTTAAATGCTGATGGTCCACTTCAAATATTTTAGTGGCATTCCTACTGACTCAAAAACGTTGGTTTCACCCCCACAATTACATAGGGAATATTTACAACATTATGCACATTTTAGTTTTAATGTTTGAAAACTTTTACCATTTGAATTGATTTTAAATTTGAATTTGAACGGGGTTTGAATCAACGTGATTTTAACAACAGTAATCATGGTGATGTGGCATCATTAGCAGGGTATTACTGTAGCTTGATTACCCGGGTGTCACAATTCTCCTCCACTACAAGAAATCTCGTCCCGAGATTTAAGAGGTGGAGTAAGGGGGGAGTTCTGGTTACGAAATTCTAATGGATCTTGTCGGTCTTGGTTGCTCTTCTCGAAGAGGTCAATCCATTACATTGATGTCTTCGTTTCTCTGCATCAGGTCCCCATGATGAAGTTGGCATCCTTTCCTCGGGAATTCCATCTTACTTATGAATAGGAAAGGGGCAAATCGACAACGATAGAAGGCTATAAGGGGTAATCATCGGGGGTTATCCCATGAATGAACACATGGGTATCTCTCGAGTTGGTCAAATGAAACACATCGAGAGCCAAGCAAGAAGGTACAGTAAGAAGTTTCAAGTAAATAGACAATCGTTCGATGTTTGAAACAAAGTGTGAAAGTGGTCTAGAGCAACGAGAATAAGTACTGCGTCTGATACCAGAATTGATGATCCCTCGGAAGGTGGCTTGTGAATTACGTACGAGACCACGCGCGAGGAATAACTTTGGAAACAGGGGGTGTATAGGAGAGTCAGGTTTCGATCCTGTGGAATTGTGGGTTATGGGCCGGCCATGTGGGTTAAAAGTAGGAGGAGCGGTGACATCTTGCACAGTCAAGATAGCAGGGCATGTCAGAGGATAGCATGTCAATTATGTTGGCAACAATGTTGGTACCAAGGGCGAGGGACGAAGATAACCATTTTCCTGCTCGTTGAACGAGGCGGACCAATAGGCAAAGTTCTCGTCCATCGGTGGTTACCGGAAGGTCATCAACAAAAGTAACAGGGTCTTTACTGATAGAGTAGTACAACCAGGTGCTTACTTAAGCAGGGATTTATTTCTGCTCATATCTTATAGACCACAAGAAAGGTTAAACAAAACAATGGAAAGGAAAATGATTATCAGACTAATCATATCAATGACAGGGAAATTGCATAGATATCCAGCTCTCTGGTTAGACGGGATTTACGAGATCCTAAGTGTCGGCGTTAGTAAAATTCATTTAACCCGAAAAGAAGAGAGATTAGAGTCCCAGAGTATAGACGAGGAATAAAAGATCCTAATACCACCCAATTGGCGACGTGGGCCCGTAAGCCACACAGCCAAGTTAGTAAATTAGTTTTTCGGTTTCTAGACTCAACTTCGGCCAAGGAATGGGAAGGGGGCTTCCTACAGGCAGTCGGCTCTGATACCAACTTGTGATGCCCCCGACTCAATCGTACACTAAGCATACACGCAAACATGTACGATCAAGCACAGGGACTCACGGGAAGATATCACAACACAACTCTAAACTCAAATAAACGGAGATCCACAATATTACAGACCAGGGATCACGAAGATCTGAATACATAAGTCAGTCATACAAATAATATCTGAGTACAGACATAGTTAGACAAGTTTTGCCTTAAGAAGGCTAGCACAAACAACGACACTAGATCGAAAGGCGTTGGCCTCCTGCCTGGGAGCCTCCGATCCTACTCCTGGTCGGCTGGCCCGATCCAGTAGTACATGCCCTCTGGACCCTCCTGGTAGTAAGCTCCTGTGGTGGCATCTGGCTCCTGGACTCCATCGTCTGATGTATCAACAAGGTGGGGTATGGGGAAAAGAGAAAGTAAAGCAACCGTGAGTACTCATCCGAAGTACTCAGCAAGCAAGGATCTATACTACATATGCAACATTATCAATGGAGAAAGGCTGTATATGTGGACTGGGCTGCAGAATTGCCAGAATAGAGAGAAGGCCTAGTCCTATCGAAGACTAGCATCTTCAAACATCTTCATGAAGTAACCATCTTGCAGCAGTAGAAGAGAGTAGAATAGCATTTTATTTAACAAACATGTTGAAGCAAGCCTAGAGATCCTTTCTCGACTCCCAGCGAGAAAGCGATCCCGAAGCTTCAATTAAGTAACAAGTATCCAGTTCAAGTATTAGATCGGGATACACAAACTGAGCGTCCTTTACTGTAGGACTGGCTATCGATAGATCATTCATCCCTGCAGGGGTGCACTACTGTTACCCAACACGCTCGATCACCTCTGGCCGGACACACTTGTTGGGTAATGCCCGGCCTCGGGAGATCAACACGAAGCAGCGCCCTACCTAGGCTCGGTAGAGAGGTCAGCACACCGGACTAACCTATGCACCCAGAGGTCTTGGGCCATCGCCCTGGGCACCCTGCGCATTACGAGACTGGCCGGGGTGCAGGCGCGACACTGAACTCGTTAGTGAAGTATCCAGCCCAATCCCGACAATCAGCCCGCACGGTGAATCGTGACGTCTGACGAGCTTTCGGGAGAAACGTACATCGCAGAGGGCCCCATAACCATTATCCCGCGTGGTGGTAGTGCGTATAGGGCACGTCGACCCACTCAGATCACACACCCAAATCCAATAGGCTCATTTAGTATCACGCGGAGACAATCAGAGTTTCTGAAGCTCCGCCACAGTATCACACTCGAGTGCCCTTCCGGCACACCCGGCATCATAGATCCCCAGCGGGTACCCACCTGGGTCGACCCGCCTGTAACAAAGGTCAAGTAACCGTGTGGTCATAACATCAAGGGGGAAACCCGAGGAATCACCCTCGATGAATTCCACTCGACGAAATCATCAGGGTGAACATATGAGGCAACACCCTCGAGGTTCACACTGAGGGGGGGGGGGGTGGCACGACAGAGTGGTATCGGAAATGGAGAAGGAGGAATTACCCTTGATGACCACAACCGAACAGCTACACTGCGGAGTATTCATCAGGAGTGCATTACAAGGTATCACCCTCGGCACTCGACAGTTACTATGCAGAGTCGTACAACTAAGGGGGGTGTGGAGTGATGTGTCGGTCTCTGGTCGGCGATCACGTTGATCGAGTCGTCGATGATCAAGCAGGGGCAACAAGGATAAGGTGGTGGGGGTCACTGATGGTTCAATACCAACCTATACTAGCAGTTTAACATAGGCAGGTGAGGTAACATTAAACAGGTTACAAAAGCAGGCTATGCATCAGAATAGGAGCAAACATTTAACAGTAGCAAAATCTAATGCAAGCAGGAGAAATGGAATGATCGATATCTGGATGCTCAAAGGGGCGGCTTGCCTGGTTGCTCTGGCAAGAGAGGGGTCGTCAACGAGCTGCTCGTCTAGAGCGTAGTCGTTCTCAGCTGCAGCGTCGTCGGTCTCGGCGTCTATCGAGAGAGAAGGAGGGGGGGGGGAGAGAAACAATAAATTCACGGCAAAAATGCAAACAATATGCATGACATGTCTAAACGATATGCCGGGGTGTTCTACTGCATAACTAAGTGATTTAGTTAATTTAGGAATTTATCCGGATTTATTTAATCAATGGTGGGCACTATTCATTTATCAAAATCGGTCTAAAAGTTCCATGTTTATCTAGCTGCAGGCATCTGACAGGAATACGGAGGACGTATTCGGGTTCGTATCGAAATTCTGAGCAAGTTTCATGTATAAAGTATTTTCATCTGAGCAACGGTTTAATTTATATTAAATTCTAAAGTTTTATTAATCATTTTAAATTATTTAATTCAGCAATTCATTTACTACATCAGCAATGATGTCATGCTGACATCAGTAGTCAACATGACTGTTGACTGGTCAGTTTGACCAGTGGGTCCCACATGTCATTGCCTGTTTAGTTTAACTAAACAGGATCAGCTAGTTTAACTAGACGATTAGGTTAACTAGGTTCATTAACCTAACTAACAGAATTACTTAACTTAATTAAACAGAGTTAATTAATTATTACACATTTAGCTATTTATATATTTTTTATATCTATCTTTTTTCTTTTCTAACTCCTGTTTTTTTTAGGGTGTGGGGTCGGGGCAGGGCCCCACTAGGCAGTGGCCAAGGCCACCAGGGGCGGGCGCGTGCCGTAACAGAGAGGCCGGCCATGGCCGTGCGGTACGGGGGCGGCCAGTGGCGGCCGGCGGTGCGGCGACGCCGGTCGGAGGCAGGTGCGGCCTGCGGCCACGACGCGTCCGATGCGGCCGGGGCGCGCGGTCAGGGCGGAGCGGACGCGCGGCGGTGAGCACGAGCGAGGAGGGCACGGGGCGCGCGAGCGGGCGCGTAGGGCGCGGCCGCGTCGGCGTGGGTGCACCCTGCGCGCGGCGAGAGCGCGCAGCAGGGGGGAAGGCAGCCGGCGCGGGGGAGGGGGGGAAAGCTCAAGGGCGAGCGGGCGATGGCGTGGGCTAACAGCGAGGGGAGGCGAGGCGGCCGCGAGGTGAGGAAGAGGGGATGGGGACGACGGCGGCGGGGTGGCCGGCCGGGCGGGCGGCGCCAGGCGACGGGTGGGGGGGGGGGGCGCGGGAGCTCCTCCCTCCCGATCCGATCTAGATCGGGCTGGGGGGAAGTGGGGATCGAGGTGGGGGTGGGCTAGGTCATGGGGCGGCGGGAAGTGGGGGTTATGTGGGGGGGGGGGGGGCGCTGGCTGGGCCAGGGGTTGGGCCGACCCAGTGAGGGCAGGGGAGGTCTTGGCCCATTTTATTTATTTTTGGGTTGTTTTATTTTCTTTTAACTTTCTACAATTTTATTTTTGCTATTGTTTCCAATTAGTTGAGCTAGCAAATGAAATTAGTTCCAGTTGAAACTTGCCACATAATTACTAAACCAACTATTGGGTTAGCAAAAAATGTTACTACTCTATTTTGAAAAGTGCAACTATTTATTTAAACTAAAAAGGACCACTTAAATGCTGATGCACCACTTCAGATATTTTAGTGGCATTCCTACTGACTCAAAAACGTTGGTTTCACCCCCACAATTACATAGGGAATATTTACAAACTTATGCACATTTTAGTTTTATTTTTTGAAAACTTTTACCGTTTGAATTGATTTTAAATTTGAATTTGAATGGGGTTTGAATCAACGCGAGTTTAACAACAGTAATCATGGTGATGTGGCATCATTAGCAGGGTATTACTGTAGCTTGATTACCCGGGCGTCACACATCCTCAGTCTAGTGGTCAAGTTGAACTTAGCAATAGAGAAATAAAATTAATTTTGTAAAAGACTGTCAATAGGTCCCGGAAGAATTGGTCTAAGAAATTAGATGATGCACTTTGGGCTTATAGAACAACATATAAAAATCCTATGGGTATGTCTCCTTATAAAATGGTTTATGGGAAAGCTTGTCATTTGCCTCTTGAGTTAGAACATAAAGCATATTGGGCAATTAAAGAACTCAACTGTGATTTCAAACTTGCCGGTGAAAAGAGGTTATTTGATATTAGCTCATTAGATGAATGGAGAACTCAAGCTTATGAAAATGCCAAATTGTTTAAAGAAAAAGTTAAAAAATGGCATGATAAAAGAATCCAAAAGCGTGAGTTCAAAGTTGGAGAATATGTTCTTTTTTACAACTCTCGTTTCAGATTCTTTGCAGGAAAACTCCTCTCGAAATGGGAAGGACCCTATGTTATCGCGGAGGTTTATCGGTCTGGAGCTATCAAAATAAATAATGCCGAAGGTACTAACGTGAAGGTTGTTAATGGGCAACGAATAAAACATTGTATCTCAGGTACGCCCATTAATGTTGAAAGTAATATTATCCAAACTATGACACCGGAAGAACACATAAAAGAGTCCTTCTGGAACACTCCAGAATCGTGAAAAAGAGGAGGTACGTGATACGGTAAGTAAACGGACTCCGAAAAATCCGCAAAAATATTTTTTGTCAGTTTTGGAATATTTAGAAAATTAGGAAAATAAGAAGCAACCAGAAAGGCACCCCTGGTGGGCACAAGACACCAGGGCGCGCCTGGCTTGCCAGGCGCGCCCAGGTGGGTTGTGCCCACCTCGGGTACCTTCCGGACTCCGTTTTTCTTCCGTTTGCTTGTTTCCCAAGATAAAAAATCTTTATATACCCCCCCGAACCTATTGACCTCTGTATCACGGAGAAATCTCTTGTTTTCTTTTCCTTGCTGTTTTCTGACAGATCTGATCCACCATGGCCGCTTCAAGCTCCTCCAAGGACAAGTTCTTCAAGAACGTCATCAACCCATATCTGCGGGAGGTGATGCAGCACCCTCAAGCTATCCATATGCGTGAGTGGGTGCTCCACATCCATGATGTGCAAGGCCCCAAGGGGACTGGATCCGTGGAGGCTAGGCTTGAAGCTGTGGAGCAGGACGTTTTCCGGTGCAAGGGGATGGTGGAACGTGGACTCAATGCCAATCACCTCATGATCGCGGGCTACACCCGTGATCTCAAGGTGGAGGGCAAGTCCATGAAGGACATCGTCTTCTCCTTCAACGAGCAAATCAACTTCCTCCAGAGCCAGATCTACGACCTCCAAAACCAAGTCTTTGAATATGAGGCAAGGTTTAAAGGTATGAGTTTGGCTGCCAGTTGCAGGACTCGTGAGATTCACTCCTCCTCTTATAATGGTGAGCCCCTGCCATGGAAACCCGAGGACAAGATCGCTTCTACTTCATCATCACCACCACCTCCTTCTTCACCTCCAAAAGAAAATTGAGTATCGGGTATGGGCACTCCCCTTGGCTTCCGCCAAGCTTGGGGGAGGTGCCCCGGTATCGTATCACCTCCACTACCTTTTGCCTTTTCTTTTCTTAGTTCGATCTTTTGCTTTAGATGAATAAAAGTTTAGTTTGATCCTTTCTTTTAGAGAGCTTGCTTAGTGATCTATCCTTGTAATCGTGTGCGAGATATAAAATAAAGTTTAGTTTGAGTTTTTGCTTTCTTTACTTTCTTGTTGCAATAAAAAGAAAAGAAATAAATGAAAAGATCATATGCTAATCCTATGGTAGGTGATAACACCACATAAGGAAAAGTATAAGTAGAAAATTTTATTAGAGATTGACAAACATAGCATTAGTCAATGATGCAACTCATGAAAGAATTAATAAGGGAAGAGAAGATTCACATATAAATACACAATCATAGAAATCTTTTGTGATTGTGAGCCCCCATCAAAATATTATATGCCAAAATTGTTGACATTGGACAAGGAAGACAACTTAATGATTTATGTTTGTTCATATTCACATAGAATTTATATTGTCATAGATCCTTCAACATGTGGTGCTTGCCCCCCATCTTTGCTAGCCAAAAATTCCGCACTAAGTAGAGATACTACTTGTGCATCCAAAAATCCTTAAACCCAAATCTTATTTCCAAGAGTCCACCATACCTACCTATGGATTGAGTAAGATCCTTCAAGTAAGTTGTCATCGGTGCAATAAGGCAATAAAAATTGCTTCTAAAAGTGTAAGATCATTTAGTGTAAGAGAAAATTGAGCGTTGTACGAACTTGTGATGGTGAAGAAATAAAAGTGACAGACTACATAATAAAGGTTGCCATCACAAGGGGCAATATAATGTGACGTTCTCTTGCACTAAGGGGTTGAGCATACAAACAAATAAGTTCATGGCAACCTCTGCTTCCCTCTGCGAAGGGCATATCTTTTACTTTTATGTATTTATTTTTATGCAAGAGTCAAAGTTCTTCTCTCTTTTCCTTTTATTTTTCTCCTTTGGCAAGCATCATGTGGTGAGGAAAGATCTAGGCACATATGTCCATTTGAATATGGGTAGAATGAGTTATTATTGTTGACATCACTCTTGAGGTGAATACGTTGGGAGGCGAAACTATAAAGCCCCTATCTTTCTATGTGTCTGGTTGAAACATTTTGCTCATGTGTATGCGGTGAGTGTTAGCAATCATAGAAGACTATATGATGGTTGAGTATGTGGACTTGCCTAAAGGCTTCGATATGTGACCCTTCCTAAAAAGATGATGAATTGTAGTTGCAAAGTTGACTGAGAACATAGTTTGTTGGTTTCTAATAGAGTTTATGCTTTATACTTCGATAGTGTGATGAATTGTTACTTATTCATGAGAAGTCTATGATAAAAGTTCTATGATAAAAGTTTTATGTTAAAGTTTGTTGCTGTTACAATAATGCACATGATGCTTCTATGTCCGTATTTTGTTTTTATCGACACCTCTCTCTCTAAGCATGTGGACATGTTTTTCGATTTTGGTTTTCGCTTGAGGACAAGCGAGGTCTAAGCTTGGGGGAGTTGATACGTCCATTTTGCATCATGTTTTCCTAATGTTATTTATGATGTTTTTATGCATAATAATGCCTTTTGGAGTAATTCTAATGCCTTTTCTCTCATAATATGCAAGGTATACACAAAGAGGGAGAATTCTGGCAGCTGGAAATCTGGACCTGAAAAAGCTATGTCAGGCTACCCATTCCGCACAACTCCAAATAAGCTAAAACTTCACGGAGATTTTTTATGGAATAAATGAGGAATATTGGAGCCAATAAGTACCAGAGGGGGCCCACCAGGTGGGCACAACCCACCTGGGCGCGCCAGAGAGCCCAGGCGCGCCCTGGTGGGTTGTGCTCCCCTCGGCCCACCTCCGGTGCCCATCTTCTGGTCTATAAGTCATTTTGACCTAGAAAAAATCAGGAGAGGACTTTTGGGACGGAGCGCCGCCGTCTCGAGGCGGAACTTGGGCAGGAGCACTTTTGCCCTCTGGCAGAGCGATTCCGCCGGGGGAACTTCCCTCCCGGAGGGGGAAATCATCGTCATCATCATCACCAACAACTCTCCCATCTTGGGGAGGGTAATCTCCATCAACATCTTCAACAACACCATCTCCTCTCAAACCCTAGGTCATCTCTTGTGTTCAATCTTTGTACCGGAACTATAGATTGGTGCTTATGGGTGACTAGTAGTGTTGATTACATCTTGTAGTTGATTACTATATGGTTTATTTGGTGGAAGATTATATGTTCAGATCCAATATGCTATTTAATACCCCTCTGATCTTGAGCATGATTATCATTTGTGAGTAGTTACTTTTGTTCTTGAGGTCACGGGAGAAATCATGTTGCAAGTAATCATGTGAACTTGATATGTGTTCGATATTTTGATAGTATGTGTGTTGTGATTCCCTTAGTGGTGTCATGTGAACGTCGACTACATGACACTTCACCATATTTGGGCCTAAGGGAATGCATTGTGGAGTAGTTATTAGATGATGGGTTGCGAGAGTGACAGAAGCTTAAACCCTAGTTTATGCGCTATTCCGTAAGGGACTGATTGGATCCAAAAGTTTAATGCTATGGTCATAATTTATTCTTAATACTTTTCTCGTAGTTGCGGATGCTTGCGAGGGAGTTAATCATAAGTAGGAGGTTTGTTCAAGTAAGAACAACACCTAAGCACCGGTCCACCCACATATCAAATTATCAAAGTAGCGAACATGAATCGAACCAACATGATGAAAGTGACTAGATGAAATTCCCGTGTACCCTCAAGAATGCTTTGCTTATTATAAGAGACCGTTTTGGCCTGTCCTTTGCCTCAAAAGGATTGGGCTACCTTGCTGCACTTTTATTACTACTACCATTACTTGCTCGTTACAAATTATCTTGCTATCAAACTACTCTGCTACTTACAATTTCAGTACTTGCAGACATTACCTTGCAGAAAACCACTTGTCTTTTCCTTCTGCTCCTCGTTGGGTTCGACACTCTTACTTATCGAAAATGCTACAATTGATCCCATGTACTTGTGGGTCATCACTAACCATGTCAACAATAACTCTTAAAAATTATATTAACTCATAACAATGACATAATCAACTAGCGAGCAATAATAAAACATCTCAAATAACAACACCTTGTCAAAACAATCATGATATAATATGATAACAGTGGTATCTCGCTAGCCCTTTCTGAGACCGCAAAACATAAATGCAGAGCACCTCCAAAGTTCAAGAGGTGACTAAACATTGTAATTCATGGTAGAAAAGATCCAGTCATGATGCATCCAACATTAACTATACACAATGCATGAGGATGAGAATAGTGCTCTCAGGATCTGGCGCTTATTTGAGAAGGTGATGACTCAACATAAAATTAAATAGATAGTCCCTTCACAGTGGGAACCAGGGATTTGCAGCGGTGCCAGAGCTGAGTTTTTAAAGCAGAGGTAAATGAAATTTTGAGAAATGCACCCTTCTTGTTTACTTCGCAACAATTAGTTATCGATATCTTCCATGCTAAACATATTAGTGGCAGTTCCCAAGCGACAAAAGTAAAGGTTTACTCCCCCTCCACCAACAATCACACTCCATGGCTAGCCGAATCCACGGGTACCGTCCATACCAACATCAGTCCTGGGGGAGTTTTTTTTTAATTATTTGCAATTTGATTTCGGGACTGGGAATCCCTATTACCGCCCTTCTCGTGCAAGGACGAGTGAATAAACACTCATCATGAGAATAACCCGCTTAGCATGTAAGATACTGACTACCTCTTGTCGCTCTATGAACAATCCAGGCACACAAAAATGGATATTTATTTGAAGTTTTTAGAGGTGGCACATGCAAATTTACTTAGAACGGCAGGGTAATGCCGCATATAGGTAGGTATGGTGGACTTATCTGGAACAACTTGGGTTTTTGAATTTTGATGCACAAGCAGTATTTCTGCTTAGTACAGGCGAAGGCTAGCAAATAAGTTGGGAAGCGGCCAGCTAGAGAGCGAAAACGGTCATGAACATGCATTATGCATAATGAACATTGGATACTAGCATGAGTAGGATATGAACACCATGAACATAAATATCATAGAGGCTATGTTGTTTTGATTCAACTACATGCATGAACATGTGCCAAGTCAAGCCACTCGAACATTCGGAGGAGGATACCATATCATCATACTACATCACAATCATTTTAACGCAATGTTGACATCCAAGATAAATCATTATCCACTCCTAGCTACTTAAGCATGGCATGAGAAACTATAATCTCTAATTGTCATTGCAAACATGTTTGATCATAATATGCTGAATCATGGATACTAGGTTAAACATATTTACAAAAACAGAACAAGTTGAGTTCATACCCGTTTCTCTTTGCCACAGCCAGTTCACCAAATATCGTCATTATTGCCTTTCACTTGCACGACCGAACGATTTGAAAATAATAATAGTGCAAGAGTGCCATGGACTAAGCTTGAATCTTCAAACATTTTATTCAAAAAGGAGAAGACAAGGTAATTTGGGCTCTTTGTTAGATCAACAATAATGCATATGAGAGCCACTCAACATTTTCATCGTGGTCTTCACCTTGGTATGACTCAATAAACGGAAAAGAAATTCAGAGAAACACACTAAAATATTTTGGGAGTTTTTAGTTTTTCTAGAAGAAAGCAAATTAAAGAAGGAAAAACAAAAACAAAAAAAAACTATTTACACGGGAAAGCTCCCAACAAGCAAGAAGAAGAATCAAGAAATCTTTTTGGTTTTTCTTTTAATACTGCAACTAATTAAACTAGAAAGAAAAACCGAAAAGAAGCATGAAATATTTTTGGGTTTTCTCAAAGTTTTTTCAAACACACAAGAAGAAAGCGAGAAAATAAATCTAGTATGGGTAATACAATGAAAAAGTGTGGACATCGACAACTGGAATGAAATGTGTGAACATGAATGAAATGTCGGTGGACATACGTACTCCCCCAAGCTTAGGCTTTTGGCCTAGCTTGGTAATCACCACTCATAGTAACCCTTGGGTCCCACATTGAAGTGCTGTGGAGCGGGCACCTGAGGGTCCCACTCCTGAGGCTCCTCCTCTACAATTGTCTGGGTGTTCTGGTAGGCAATGATATCATCTGGCATGATCCGGTATCCGCCCCTGGCAATATGATCAAACAAAGTGGGTGCAGGCAATGGAATAATATCACGAGTATCAATACTGAAAACCAGGTTGTAAGGAACATCAATAGTAGTGTTCTCGCCATCAATAAAGTGATGAGATGCCATAGCCTGACGATCTAAGTAAACCTTGGGTAAGCGGTGATCATGTTGGTGTATCTGAATGTTAAAGTGACTCGCTAAGCGAGTAGCATAAATACCGCCATGAATTTTACCCTTCGTCCTGTTAAAGGTGTAGGCGACGTGCAACAATAGCTCCTAAGCTATAAGTGTTATCGCCGTAGAGTGCGCTGCGTAAGACAGCGAAATCGAGGGCACTAAGTGCACCAACCTTCTCTCTAGCAAGTAGACACTTCACAATGAATAGAGTAAAATAATGCACTGAAGGAAACTGCAAGTAGTGGCGGTGACACTCGACACCCCTCTCTCATCTCCCACTGACAGGGTGCGATAGAAACCCTCAAACTCTGCAGGCCTAGGCTCTCTTATTTCCCTGTCATAAGGGATTAAGCATATATCACGAAATTCAGTAAGTGGTATCTGACGGGTTTCAACATATAAATTAAACCGCACCTCAACAGAACTTCACAAGATTGATAGCAACCACTCATAAGCATGCATAGAGGCTATATTGAGCATTCAAACTACTTAGAAATCTAAGAATTCAACATGCAAGCTCATCTACAACAGCACCAAGAGTTGTTAATTATTCAAAATATAAACCACTAAAGCAAAAACTAATTGGACCAATGGACATACCAAGTAGCAATCCCCCAAAACAGCTTCGGAAACAGAGCTTCGAGCAAAGAGATCGAAATCCCCGGGTTTGAGAGCAAGAACACGGGAGAGAGAGCAATGGTGAATTTTTTCTGGAGGTAGGTGGTGACATGGGCTAAACAGATAAGTGAGGGGGCCCACGTGGGGGCCACAACCCACCAG
This sequence comes from Thinopyrum elongatum, assembly GCA_011799875.1. Classification (NCBI taxonomy): domain Eukaryota; kingdom Viridiplantae; phylum Streptophyta; class Magnoliopsida; order Poales; family Poaceae; genus Thinopyrum; species Thinopyrum elongatum. The sequence continues at coordinate 532,816,912 of CM022298.1, forward strand.
GGCGCGCCTGGGGGTGCTGGCGCGCCCAGGTGGGTTGTGCACACCTAGTGCACCCCCTCTGATGTTATTTGCATCAAAAATTCTTAAATATTCAGAAAAATTGTATTAAATTTTTAGGACATTCTGAGAACTTTTATTTTTGAGTCATTTTTTTATTGCACGGAAAATTCAGAAAACAGACAAAACATGGCATTTTATTTTATTATCTAAGAAAAATAGAAAACAAAAGTTGGAAACAGAAAGTTGTGCTTACTAAATTCATCAACTTCATACCTCTCAAAAATGATCCATTAATAAGGTTGATCAAGTCTTATTAACAACCACCTTCGATTAGCATGAAACCAAAGAACTTTCGGAAAACACTAAGTTACCTCAACGGGGATATGTATGTCCCCAACAACAAGTATATCATATTTCTTTTTGGCAGTAGGTAGAGGTAGTTGAAAACTTCCAATAGTGAGTGTCGAAGCTTTTTCAATAACATTTATACCATTCACTTGGAATTGTTTCTTCGGAAAGTGCACCATATGCTCATTACCATTTATATGAAAAGTTACCTTGCTTTTATTGCAATCAATAACAGCCCCTGCAGTATTCAAAAAGGGTCTACCAAGGATAATCGACATGTTGTCGTCCTCGGGCATCTCAAGTATAACAAATTCAGTCAAGATGGTAACATTTGCAACAACAACGGGCAGATCCTCACAAATACCGATAGGTATAGCAGTTGATTTATTAGCCATTTGCAAAGATATTTCAGTAGGTGTGAGTTTATTCAAGTCAAGTCTTTTGTATAAAGAGAAAGGCATAACACTAACACCAGCTCCTAAATCACATAAAGCAGTTTTCACATAGTTTCTTTTAATGGAGCAAGGTATAGTTGGTATTCCTGGATCTCCAAGTTTTTTAGGTACTCCATCCTTAAAATAATAATTAGCAAGCATGGTGGAGATTTTAGCTTCCGTATTTTTCTCTTATTAGTGATGATGTCTTTCATGTACTTTGCATAAGGGGCCATCTTTAAAATATCAGTCAAGCGAGTACGCAAAAAGACTGGCCTAATCATTTCAGCAAAGCGTTCAAATTCTTCATCATCTTTCTTCTTAGTTGATTTAGGTGGAAAGGGCATGGGTTTCTGAACCCATGGTTCTCTTTCCCTTCCATGTTTTTGAGCAACAAAGTCTCTTTTATAATACCTTTTATTCTTGGGTTGTGGGTTATCAAGATCAACAGCTGGTTCTATCTCAACATCATTATCTGGTTATTTATCATTGTCTGGTTGAGTATCTTCATGAACATCATCATTATCTTTTTCATTATCACTAGGTGAATGTTCATTACCAGATTGAGTTTCAGCATCAGAGATAGAAACATCATTATTAGCTTCAGGAGGTTTTTCTATCTCAGGTTGACTAGAGGTATGCAAAGTCCTATCATTTTTCTTTTTCTTCTTCTTTTTGGTAGGACTAGGTGCATCAGTATTAATTCTTTGAGAATCTTGTTCAATTCTTTTTGGGTGTCCCTCAGGATAAAGTGGTTCCCGAGTCATTCTACCTCCTCTAGTCATTACTCTAACAGCATGATCATTGATATTATTATTCATTTCATCAAGCAATTCCCTTTGAGATTTAGCAACTTGTTCCAATTGAGTTTGAACCATAAAAGCATGTTTTCCTACTCCTCTAACATCATTTGAGATTCTAAATAACAAGTCACTCAAGCGAGCAATCATATCAGAGTTATATTTCAATTGTTTCATAACATTTGCATTGAAGTGATCGTGTTTTCTAATGTAGTTATCAAACGCATAAAGGCATTGACTAGGGTGCATATTATAAGGATTGTCATTATCATTAAATTTCGTTAAAGAATTTACCTCTACCACCTTGGGTGGTGGTGTATCAAGCCCATGTATTCCTTCAATAGGAGGTAAATTTTTGACATCCTCAGTTTTAATACCTTTTTCCTTCATACATTTTTTTGCCTCTTGCATATCTTCAAGACTGAGATATAAGATACCCCTCTTCTTTGTAGTGGGTTTAGGCGGTGGTTCAGGAAGAGTCCAATCATCATAATTTTTCAATATGTTATTCAATAATTCTTCAGCTTGTTCAACAGTTCATTCCCTGAAAACACAACCAGCACAACTATCTAGGAAGTCCCTAGAAGCATCGATTAGTCCATTATAGAAAATATCAAGTATTTCATTTTTCTTAAGAGGATGATGATACGTCTCCAACGTATCTATAATTTATGAAGTATTCATGCTGCTATATTATCATTCTTGGATGTTTTACAATCATTTTATAGCAACTTTATATCATTTTTTGGGACTAACCTATTGACATAGTGCCCAGTGCCAGTTGCTGTTTTTGCTTGTTTTTTACATCACAGAAAATCAATATCAAACAGAGTCCAAATGCAGCAAAACTTTTTGTGGATTTTTTATGGACCAGAAGACATCCAATGGGCCAGAGCAGCACCTGGGGGGGGGGGGGTGCCCCGAGGGGGGCACAACCCACCAGGGCGCGCCTGGGCCCCCAGGTGCGCCCCGGTGGGTTGTGCCCACCTCGGTGGCCTCCCGCACCGCCTCTTCGCCCTATAAATCGTCAAATATTCCAAAAACCCTGGCGAAGACCCTAGATCAGAAGTTCCACCGCCGCAAGCCTCTGTAGCCACGAGAAACCAATCTAGACCCTGTTCCAGCACCCTGCCGGAGGGGGAAATCATCACCGATGGCCATCTTCATCATCCCGGTGGCCACCATGATGAGAAGGGAGTAGTCCACCCTCGGGGCTGAGGGTTTGTACTAGTAGCTATGTGTTTAATCTCTCTCTCTCTCTCTCTCGTGTTCTTGAGATGTCACGATCTTGATGTATCGCGGGCTTTGTTAATATAGTCGGATCATATGGTGTTTTCCCCTCTCTATCTTGTTGTGATGAATTGAGTTTTCCCTTTGAGATTTCATTTTATCGGATTGAATACTTGATATATGTTTTGGCACTCAACTCGCGGATTCCCGAGGTGACATTGGGGTAATCTATGCATAGAGGTTGATGCACGTTCTTGTCTTTGTTTCTCCGGTAGAAATCTTGGGGCACTCTTTGAGGTTCTTTGTGTTGGATTGAGCATTACGAATCTGAATTTGCTTTGGTGTTATTTTAGTACGAACTCTTGGATAGATCGATCGAAAAGAATAGCTTTGAGGTGGTTTCGTACCCTACAAACAATTTATTCTTATGTTCTCCTCTAGATAGGAACTTTGGAGTGATTCTTCATCGCACGTTGAGGGATGGTTATATGATCCAATTATATTAGCATTGTTGAGAGATTGCACTAGCGAAAGTACGGACCTTAGGCCTAATTTTCAAGCATTGCAATACCATTTGTGCTCCGTTTTATCAATTGCTACCTTGCTGTTTTTTATTGTTCCTATTACAAAAATCAATATCTACTATCATTACTACACTTTTATCACCATCTCTTCACCGAACTAGTGCACCTATACAATTTGCCATTGTATTGGGTGTGTTGGGGACACAAGAGACTTTTTATTATTTGGTTGCAGGGTTGTTTGAGAGAGACCATCTTCATCCTACACCTCCCACGGATTGATAAACCTTAGGTCATCCACTTGAGGGAAATTTGCTACTGTCCTACAAAACTCTGCGCTTGGAGGTCCAACACGAGTCTACAAGAACAAGTTGTTGATACGTCTCCAACGTATCTATAATTTTTGATTGTTCCATGCTGTTATATTATCATTCTTGGATGTTTTACAACCATTTTATAATCATTTTATATCATTTTTTGTACTAACCTATTGACATAGTGCCCAGTGCCAGTTGTTGTTTTCTGCATGTTTTTTACATCGCAGGAAATCAATACCAAACGAAGTCCAAACGTAGCAAAACTTTTTGTGGATTTTTTTTGGACCAGAAGACATCTAGTGGGCCGGAGAAGCACCTGGGGGGTGCTCCGAGGGGAGCACAACCCACCAGGGCGCGCCTGGAGGCCCAGGCGCGCCCAGGTGGGTTGTGCCCACCTCGGGAGCCTCCCGCACCGCCTCTTTGCTCTATAAATACCCCAATATTCCAGAAACCCTAGGAGAGTCGACGAAAATCAATTCCAGCCGCCGCAAGTTCTAGAACCACCAGATCCAATCTAGGCACCATCACGGAGGGTTTCATCATCCTCATTGGTGCCTCTCCGATGATGCGTGAGTAGTTCATTGTAGACCTTCAGGTCCGTAGTTAGTAGCTAGATGGCTTTCTCTCTCTCGTTTGATTCTTAATACAATGGTCTCTTGGAGATCCATATGATGCAACTCTTTTTTGCGGTGTGTTTGTTGGGATCCGATGAACTTTGAGTTTATGATCAGATCTATCTTTTTATCCATGAAAGTTATTTGAGTCTTCTTTGATCTCTTATATGCATGATTGCTTATAGCCTCGTATTTCTTCTCCGATATTTGGGTTTTGTTTGGCCAACTTGATCTATTTATCTTGCAATGGTAAGAGGTGCTTTGTGATGGGTTCGATCTTACGGTGCTTGATCCCAGTGACAGAAAGGGAAACGACACGTATGTATCGTTGCCATTAAGGATAACAAGATGGGGTCTATTTCTACATAAATAGATCTTGTCTACATCATGTCATCGTTCTTATTGCATTACTCCGTTTCTCCATGAACTTAATACACTAGATGCATGCTGGATAGCGGTCGATGTATGGAGTAATAGTAGTAGATGAAGGCAGGAGTCGGACTACTAATCTTGGACGTGATGCCTATATAATGATCATTGCTTGGATATCATCATGAGTATTTGAAGTTCTATCAATTGCCCAACAGTAATTTGTTTCCACTGTTTGCTATTTTTCTCGAGAGAAGCCACTAGTGAAAACTACGGCCCCCGGGTCTCTTCTTTAATATATTTGCCTTCAAGATCTATTTTGCTATTCGCTCTTTTATTTGTTTGCAACTTTTATTTTCAGATCTATTAATCCAAAAACCCAAAAATACCTCGCTGAATTTTATTTGCATCTTTCAATCTACTACAATTTTATCTATCTCGTTACCCGAAAGGGATTGACAACCCCTTTAACACGTCGGGTTGCAAGTATTTGTTCTTTGTGTGCAGGAGCTGTTTACGTGGTGTTGCGTGGTTCTCCTACTGGTTCGATAACCTTGGTCTCATCATTGAGGGAAATACCTACGGTCGCTGTGCTGCATCATCCCTCTCTCTCTGGGGAAAAACCGATGTAGTTCTAGCAGACATCAAGAGGAGTTTCTGGCGCCGTTGCCGGGGAGACATCATCAACATCAACCAGGTTCCTAATCACAAATCTCATCTCCTTGCAATTTACATTATTTGCCATTTGCCTCTCGTTTTCCTCGCCCCCACTTCACAAAATTTTGCCATTTTATTCGCCCTCTTTTTCGTTTGCCGTTTTCTCGTCAGATCTATTTTTGAGTACAATCTTGTTTGCGTAGTCATGCTGCCTCAAAGAAAATATTATGATGTTCCCTACCCAAATATTTTGCTTGAAATTGAGAAAAGTACTAAGGACTATATGACTACACAATTTGAGCATAATAAGTATTTCACCGAAGAACTTAAGGAACACTCTGTTGTGCTAGATGCTATAACAAAACAACTTGATGATATTAGTAAAGAAGTTTGCAATCTCCAATCTAAGTACGCTTTTGCTGAAAGTTTGCTAGGTAAAATATCCGATGCACAAGCTACCCTAGTAAATCAAATGGCCGCTAAACCAATCTCGTTAAAGGATAAAAGTGATGAAGATCTTAAAATGATTGGTGTTTCTTCTATTGATTCCTTCTTTAGTAAAATTAAGATTGATGATAAAGGGACTGGAGAAGAGTCAACTTTAGCTAGAAGGCGTCCCGATAATTTGGAGGGTGAAAATCTTGTTGAAAATTTTGATAAAAGTGGGTTTGAAGAGGTCAAGACTTTAACTAGTGATGTGCCCACTATTTTGGATTACAAAGACTTTAATTATGATAGTTTCTCTTTGGTTGATTGTATTTCTTTGTTGCAATCCATGATAAATTCACCCCATGCTTATGAACAAAATAAAGCTTTTACTAAACATATTGTTGATGCTATGATGAAAGCTTTTAAAGAAAAGTTGGAATTAGAAGTTTCAATTCCGAGAAAATTACATGATGAATGGGAACCTACTATCAAAGTCAATATTAAAAATTATGAGTGTTTTGCTTTATGTGACTTGGGTGCTAGTGTTTCTACAATTCCTAAATCTTTGTGTGATGTGCTTGGTCTTACCGATATTAAAGAATGCTCTTTAAATTTGCACTTGGCGGATTCTACTATTAAAAAGCCTATGGGAAGAATTAATGATGTTCTTATTCTTGCAAATAGAAATTATGTGCCCGTAGATTTTATTGTTCTTGATATTGATTGCAATCCGTCTTGTCCAATTATACTTGGTAGACCGTTTTTACGTACTATTGGTGCCGTGATTGATATGAAAGAAGGCAATATTAAATTTCAATTTCCACTAAGGAAGGGTATGGAACACTTCCCTAGGACAAGAATTAGGCCACCTTATGAATCAATCATGAGGGCATCTTATGGATCTCGAAACAAAGTTGACAACACGTAGATCTTTTGCGTTATGCCTAGCTAGGGGCGTAAAACGATAGCGCTCGTTGGGAGGCAACCCAACTTGTATCTTTTTGCTTTTTGGTTTTCTTGCTGTTTTCAATAAAATACCCAATCATGCCTCTGGTTGGATGTGTTTTTGTGGTTTAAATTAGTGTTTATGCCAAGCAAAGCCTTTGGGGTGATTTGAGTGATAGTTGATTTGATCTTGCTGAAAAACAGAAACTTTTGTGCTCAGGAAAACAATTCTTACTTTTAACTTAAGAGTGCTTTTGAGTTGATTCTTTTTGCAGAATATTAATAAACAAATTTCTTACGTTGTCCTATTTTTTCAGAAATTTTGGAGTTACAGAAGTATTCGAAGTTTTCAGATTGCTACAGACTGTTCTGTTTTTGACAGATTCTGTTTTCTTTGTGTTGTGTGCTTGTTTTGATGATTCTATGGTTTTCTTTGAAGAGTTTTTGCCATAGAAAAGTTGGATACAGTAGATATAACGCAAAAATAAAATATGAATGGATTTGCAACAGTACTTAAAGTAGTGATTTGTTTTCTTATATTAACGGATCTCACGAAGGTTTTGTTGAGTTTTGTGTGATTGAAGTTTTCAAGTTTTGGGTGATATTACGATGGATGAAGGAATAAGGATTAGCAAAAGGTAAGCTTGGGGATGCCCGAGGCACCCCAAGATAATATTCAAGAAGTATCAAGTAACTAAGCTTGGGGATGCCCCCGAGTGGCATCCCCTCTTTCTTCTAACGACCATCGGTATTTTACTTGGAACTATATTTTTATTCGTCACATATTATGAGTTTTCCTTGGAGCGTCTTGTATGATTTGAGTCTTTGCTTGTTTTGCTTTTTATTTTAAGTCTTGAATCCTTGCTGGACACACCTTTTTGAGAGAGCCAAAAACTATGCTATGCTTGCTCCTATGCTTCACTTAGATTTATTTGGGAGTTAGTAAAATTTTGAAGAAATTCTCTCTTGTTTCACTTAGACTAATTTGAGAGAAAGAAATATTATGCTCATGTTCTTCACTTATATTTGCTTAAGCTTATTAAAAGCAACATATGAAACTAGTCCCAAAGTGATAGATATCCAAGAAGGATATAATAAAAACTTTCATGAAGATCATTGGACAAAATAAAATTGGTTCTTTGTAATAGTTTTGAGATATGATGATATAATATGTGAGCCATGTTGATGAGTAATTGTGTTTTAGTAAGAATATTGGTGTTAAGGTTTGTGACTCCCTATGCAAGTACGAAAGTCAATAGTTATGCAATGAAATTATATCTTACTTATGGTGCATTATTCGGTGTTACTTATGCTTAATGCTTGCTTACGAGATTATTCGTTTCTTGGTTGGGCGCTTCTCAATCTTTTTGCTAGCCTTCATTTGCACTAAGTATGATCACTACTTGTGCATCCAAAACCCTTTAAACCGGTTTTGCCATATGAGTCCACTATACCTACCTATATGCGGTATTTCCATGCCGTTCTAAGCAAATTTGTATGTGCCATCTCTAATTTTCAAAATAAATTTCTCTTTTGTGTGCTCGTACCGCTCGCGAGGCGATGAGGGGTGGCCGATATTTTCCATGCTAGATGTGTTATTCTCACGATGAGTGTTTATCCACTTGTCATTGCACGAGAGTACGGCAAAGGTATTAGGGATGCCCTGTCCCGAAATGAAAAATGAATTTACTTTATGTTGTCAAATAATAATTTCCTTGGAAAGTGTTGGTATGTAGGGCACCCGTGGATACGGCTAGCCATGGAAAGTGAAAGAAATGGTGGAAAAAGGAATAAACTTTATTTTCTGTTTGGGAACCGCCTATGATATATCTAGCATGGAAAGTGTTGGGAGCTCTAAGTCGTTTTCGTTGGTGAGAAAAGTATGCCTCTCAAAATGTTTTTATCTCTCAATTTAAGCCTTGAGCTCTGGCACCTCTACAAATCCCTACTTCCCTCCGCGAAGGGCCTTTCTTTTACTTTATGCAATTTTTATTTTTAATTTGAGTCTCCATCTTCTCTTACAAAGCACCAACTAAGGGGCATTATGATCGTACTTGAGCATTGGGTGTAGCTAATATTCGAGTGTGTTTCATGAATAGATCAATGATTGAGCATGACGGGTTAGGTATAACTTGCTTTAGCGTTGATATTTTGAAAGACATGGTTGCTTGTTGATATGCTTGAGTATTTAAGTAATCATGTCAAAACTAGACTATTGCTTTGAACCATATAAAAGTCCACATGTCCATGCTATTAAGAAAAGAATATGTGATGAACATGTTAGGCAACATTCCACATCAAAAATTCTGTTTTTATCATTTACCTACTCGAGGACAAGCAGGAATTAAGCTTGGGGATGCTGATACGTCTCCAACGTATCTATAATTTTTTATTGTTCCATGCTGTTATATTATCATTCTTGGATGTTTTACAACCATTTTATAATCATTTTATATCATTTTTTGGTACTAACCTATTGACATAGTGCCCAGTGCCAGTTGCTGTTTTCTGCATGTTTTTTACATCATAGGAAATCAATACCAAACGGAGTCCAAATGCAGCGAAACTTTTTGTGGATTTTTTTGGACCAGAAGACATCCAGTGGGCCGGAGAAGCACCTGGGGGGGGGGGGTGCTCCGAGGGGAGCACAACCCACCAGGGCGCGCCTGGAGGCCCAAGCGCGCCCAGGTGGGTTGTGCCCACCTCGGGGGCCTCCCGCACCGCCTCTTTGCTCTATAAATACCCCAATATTCCAGAAACCCTAGGAGAGTCGATGAAAATCAATTCCAGCCGCCGCAAGTTCCAGAACCACCAGATCCAATGTAGACACCATCACGGAGGGGTTCATCATCCTCATTGGTGCCTCTCCGATGATGCGTGAGTAGTTCATTGTAGACCTTTGGGTGCGTAGTTAGTAGCTAGATGGCTTTCTCTCTCTCGTTTGATTCTCAATACAATGGTCTCTTGGAGATCCATATGATGTAACTCTTTTTTACGGTGTGTTTGTTGGGATCCGATGAACTTTGAGTTTATGATCAGATCTCTCTTTTTATCCATGAAAGTTATTTGAGTCTTCTTTGATCTCTTATATGCATGATTGCTTATAGCCTCGTATTTCTTCTCCGATATTTGGGTTTTGTTTGGCCAACTTGATCTATTTATCTTGTAATGGGAAGAGGTGCTTTGTGATGGGTTCGATCTTACGGTGCTTGATCCCAGTGACAGAAAGGGAAACGATGCGTATGTATCATTGCCATTAAGGATAACAAGATGGGGTCTATTTCTACATAAATAGATCTTGTCTACATCATGTCATCATTCTTATTGCATTACTCTATTTCTCCATGAACTTAATACACTAGATGCATGCTGGATAGCGGTCGATGTGTGGAGTAATAGTAGTAGATGCAGGCAGGAGTCGGTCTACTAATCTTGGACGTGATGCCTATATAATGATCATTGCGTGGATATCGTCATGAGTATTTGAAGTTCTATCAATTGCCCAACAGTAAGTTGTTTCCACCGTTTGCTATTTTTCTCGAGAGAAGCCACTAGTGAAAACTACAGCCCCCGGGTCTCTTCTTTAATATATTTGCCTTCAAGATCTATTTTGCTATTCGCTCTTTTATTTGTTTGCAAATTTTATTTTCAGATCTATTAATCCAAAAACCCAAAAATACCTCGCTAAATTTTATTTGCATCTTTCAATCTACTACAATTTTATCTATCTCGTTACCCGAAAGGGATTGACAACCCCTTTAATACGTCGGGTTGCAAGTATTTGTTCTTTGTGTGCAGGAGCTGTTTACGTGGTGTTGCGTGGTTCTCCTACTGGTTCGATAACCTTGGTCTCATCACTGAGGGAAATACCTACTGTCGATGTGCTGCATCATCCCTCCCTCTCCGGGGAAAAACCGACGTTGTTCTAGCAGACATCGGTTGTGTAGTAGACATCAAGCTCTTTTCTGGCGCCGTTGCCGGGGAGGTTAGGTAAGCGGCACTCACACCCCGTCAACGAAGCTCTTTTCTGGCGCCGTTGCCGGGGAGGTGAGTGCATGAAGGTATATCTTTAGATCTAGCAATTCAATCTTTTAGTTTCTTGTTTTATCACTAGTTTGGTTTATAAAAAGAAAATTACAAAAAAATGGAATTGAGGTTGCATCATATTATTCATCTCTATAATGTCTTTCGTGAAAATGATGGAAAGAAAAATTGTCCTCAATTGATAGAAGAAGAATTCTATAAAATGTTTGACAAAAAATCTTTGAATGATGAGCATGATTGCAATGTTGTCGATATGAACTCTTTGAATATCCATGATGCTAATGATATGCAAAGCTACAAGCTTGGGGATGCTATATTTGATGAAGATGATATTTTTAGTCCCCCAAGTTTTGATGTGTAAATTTGTTATAATGGTAGCATGCCTCATATTTATGATGATTATGTTGATGAAAGTGGGTTTGGAAGAGTGTCAACTCTCGGTACTAATGATCCCACTATTTTGGAGGGTGTTGAATCTTATTGTGATAATTATGAAAGTGGATTTGGAGAGGTCATGACTTTATTTAGTGATGAATCCACTATTTTGAAAGAGGTTTCAATTGATTATGACAACAAAGTTGCTATCTATGATGATTATGGTGATGACATGTATGCTATAAAGAATAATGATAACCATGAAACTTGTCATCATGATTTTAATTTTCAATCCCATGATAGTTGTTTTGTTGAGTTTGCTCCCACTACTATTCATGAGAATAAATTTGCTTATGTGGAGAGTAAGAAAATTTCTATGCTTGTGGATCATGAAAAGAATGTTTTATGTGATAGTTATATTGTTGAATTCATTCATGATGCCACTGAATATTATTATGAGAGAGGAATATATGCTTCTACATATTTCAGTAATATCAAGTTTCCTCTCTATGTGTTGAAAGTTTTGATGTCATGCTTGTTTTGCCTTCCTATGCTAGTTCATTCTTGCTCCCATAAGTTGTTTGCTCACAAAATACCTATGCATAGGAAGTGGGTTAGGCTTAAATATGCTAGTCATTTGCTTCATGATGCTCTCTTTATGTTTCAATTCTTATCTTTTATGCGAGCATCATTGAAATCATCATGCCTAGCTAAAAGGCATTAAAGAAAAGCGCTTGTTGGGAGACAACCCAACATTTACCCCTACTGTTTTTATGTGTTCACATGATTATTCTACTGTATTAATCATGTTTTATTGCTTTTGTTTCAATAAAGTGCCAAATAAAGCCTTTGGGATAGTGTGGATGATAGTTGACTTGAATCTTTGCAAAAACAGAAACTTTTGCGCTCAGTCCAGGAATTTTGAAAATTCACTGGAACGTGATTTTGATCTGAATTTTTTACAGGTTATATATATACAAATTCTCTACGTTTTGATAATTTTTCAGAATTGTTGGAGTAGCATAAATATGGTTGGAGTACAGATTACTACAGACTGTTCTGTTTTTGACAGATTCTGTTTTCAATGCATAGTTTGCTTGTTTTCTAGTTTCTATGGCTTATATTGATCAATATAAATTGTGGAAATGATATGCTACAGTAGGCATTGTGTGGAAACAATTACGAATCTTGTCTTTTACTGTACCAAAGTGAAATGGTTTGCTCTTTATCATACTAACCTATCTCACGAAGTTCCGTTAAGTCTTGTGTGATTGAAGTTTTCAAGTTTTGGGTGAGATGTCGATATGAGGAGAATAAGGAGTGACAAGACCCTAAGCTTGGGGATGCCCAAGATACCCCAAGGTAATATTCAAGGAATATCCAAGCAACTAAGCTTGGGGATGCCCCGGAAGGCATCCCCTCTTTCGTCTCCAACATTATCGGTAACCTCACTTGGAGGTACATTTTTTCGTCACATGATATGTGTTTTGCTTGGAGCATCATTTTCTTGTTATGATTTGCTTTCTGTTATTTAGAATAATGTTTTGCATCTTTATTTTCAATAAAAATGTCAAGGATAGCCTTTACCATGCTTATTTTGCAAGTATATGAGTTGCTGTTTCAAAACAGAAAGTTTATCGATGTTGCAAAAATTCCCGAGAAAATTCAGAATGTGATAAAATGTTGAAACTTTTTTCACAATAATCTCTGATAAATTTTCTACAGTGTGGTAAAATTTCATAATTTTTGGAGTTAAATAAGGATTGATACTCTTGCATTCTTTACAGACTATACTGTTTTGGCAGATTGCTGTTATGTTTGCATTGTTTGCATACGTTTGCTTGTTTAATGATTCTATTTGAGGATAGGAGTATTAAATATGCAGAGGCATTTAGTATGCAATGTTGAATAATATTTTTTGCGATTTGCTACAGTAGATAATGATAAGGTTTTGCATTGGTTTATACTAACTTATCTCACGAGTTCTTGTTGAGTTTTGTGTGTATGAAGTTTTTAAGATTTAGGGAAACCGTGATATAAAAGGAATTAAGGAGACACAAAAGCTCAAGATTGGGGATGCCCAAGGCATCCCAAGATAATATTTCAAGAAGTCTCAAGTATCTAAGCTTGGGGATGCCCCGGTAGGCATCACACCTTTCTTCATCAACAATTATCGGTTAGTATCGGTTGAGCCTAAGTTTTTGCTTCTTCACTTGAGTTGTGCTATTCTTGGAATGTCATTTTGTTTTGTTTTACTTGCTGTTTTAATAAAATACTTAGATCTGAAAGTTTTTAAATAAGAGAGAGTCCTCAATTAGCTACCCCTTTACTTAACTACTCGCTTGATCTTCACTTATATCTTTTTGGAGTAGTTTGTCATTTACTCTCGTGCTTCACTTATATCCTATGAGTAAATTGTTGAATAAATTGAATATAATGAAGTTGAAATTATGTGTTCATATCATGCCTAGTGGTAGCTTCACATTGGGTTTAGAAAGTGAAATCTTTTGAAGCCTGACAATCACAATATTGGTCATACAAGCAATTCATGAATGATTAATAGAAGGAAGAGAACTTTCACATGCAAATACACTATCTTGGAAATCTTTTGTGATTGTGACCCCCCATCAAGATATTATATGCCAAAATTGTTGACATTGGACAAGGAAGACAACGTAATGATTTATGTTTGTTCATATTCACATAGAAGTTATATTGTCATAGATCCTTCAACATGTGGTGCTTGCCCCCATCTTTGCTAGCCAAAATTCCGCACCAAGTAGAGATACTACTTGTGCATCCAAAAACCCTTAAACCCAAATCTTATTTTCAAGAGTCCACCATACCTACCTAAGGATTGAGTAAGATCCTTCAAGTAAGTTTTCATCGGTGCAATAAGGCAATAAAAAATGCTTCTAAAAGTGTTAGATCATTTAGTGTAAGAGAAAATTGAGCGTTGTACGAACTTGTGATAGCAAAGAATAAAAGCGACAGACTGCATAATAAAGGTTGCTATCATAAGGGGCAATATAACGTGATGTTCTTTTGCACTAAGGGATTGAGCATACAAACAAAAAGCGCATGGCAACCTCTGCTTCCCTCTGCGAAGGGCCTACCTTTTACTTTTATGTATTTACTTTCATGCAAGAGTCAAAGTTTTTCTCTCTATTCCTTTTTATTTTTCTCTTTTGGCAAGCATCATGTGGTGAGGAAAGATCTAGGCACATATATCCAGTTGGATATGGGTAGCATGAGTTATTATTGTTGACATCACCCTTGAGGTGAATACGTTGGGAGGCGAAATTATAAGCCCCTATCTTTCTATGTGTCCGGTTGAAACGTTTTGCTCATGTATATGTGGTGAGTGTTAGCAATCATAGAAGACTATATGATGGTTGAGTATGTGGAGCTCTTACTTAGACTCTGTTGAATAAGTTCAATTGCAATTGTTTGGTGACTAAGAATATAGGTTGTTGAGTTTCAAGAGAATTCATTGTTTGAACCTTAACATGTGAATTGGTTGCTACTTTGTCATGATGAGTTTTATGAGAAAGAGTTGTTGTTATGATGCTAGGGAAAGTGATTGAAATTATCATTGATCAAACTTATGCACTTTGCTAGCATTCACACTTCATAAATTATTTCTTTTATCATTTACCTACTCGAGGACGAGTAGGAATTAAGCTTGGGGATGCTGATACGTCTCCAACGTATCTATAATTTATGAAGTATTCATGCTGCTATATTATCATTCTTGGATGTTTTACAATCATTTTATAGCAATGTTATATCATTTTTTCGGACTAACCTATTGACATAGTGCCCAGTGCCAGTTGCTGTTTTTGCTTGTTTTTTACATCACAGAAAATCAATATCAAACGGAGTCCAAATGTAGCGAAACTTTTTGTGGATTTTTAAGGACCAGAAGACATCCAATGGGCTAGAGCAGCACCTGGGGGGTGCCGCGAGGGGGGCACAACCCACCAGGGCGCGCCTGGGCCCCCAGGCGCGCCCCGGTGGGTTGTGCCCACCTCGGTGGCCTCCCGCACCGCCTCTTCGCCCTATAAATCGTCAAATATTCCAAAAACCCTGGCGGAGACCCTAGATCAGAAGTTCCACCGCCGCAAGCCTCTGTAGCCATGATAAACCAATCTAGACCCCATTCCGGCACCGTGTCGGAGGGGGAAATCATCACCGGTGGCCATCTTCATCATCCCGGCGGCCACCATGATGAGGAGGGAGTAGTCCACCCTCGGGGCTGAGGGTTTGTACTAGTATCTATGTGTTTAATCTCTCTCTCTCTCTCGTGTTCTTGAGATGTCACGATCTTGATGTATCGCGGGCTTTGTTAATATAGTCGGATTATATGGTGTTTTCCCCTCTCTATCTTGTTGTGATGAATTGAGTTTTCCCTTTGAGATTTCATTTTATTGGATTGAATACTTTTATGGATTTGAGAACACTTTATGTATGTCTTGCTATGAATACCCGTGGTGACAATGGGGTATCGTATTGATTCACTTGATATATGTTTTGGCACTCAACTCGCGGATTCCCGAAGTGACATTGGGGTAATCTATGCATAGGGGTTGATGCACGTTCTTGTCTTTGTTTCTCCGGTAGAAATCTTGGGGCACTCTTTGAGGTTCTTTGTGTTGGATTGAGCATTACGAATCTGAATTTGCTTTGGTGTTATTTTAGTACGAACTCTTGGATAGATCGATCGGAAAGAATAGCTTTGAGGTGGTTTCGTACCCTACAAACAATTTATTCTTATGTTCTCCGCTAGATAGGAACTTTGGAGTGATTCTTCATCGCACGTTGAGGGATGGTTATAAGATCCAATTATATTAGCATTGTTGAGAGATTGCACTAGCGAAAGTACGGACCCTAGGCCTCATTTTCAAGGATTGCAATACCATTTGTGCTCCATTTTATCAACTGCTACCTTGCTGTCTTTTATTGTTCCTATTACAAAAAACAATATCTACTATCATTACTACACTTTTATCACCATCTCTTCGTCGAACTAGTGCACCTATACAATTTGCCATTGTATTGGGTGTGTTGGGGACACAAGAGACTTTTTATTATTTGGTTGCAGGGTTTTTTGAGAGAGACCATCTTCATCCTACACCTCCCACGGATTGATAAACCTTAGGTCATCCACTTGAGGGAAATTTGCTACTGTCCTACAAAACTCTGTGCTTGGAGGCCCAACACGAGTCTACAAGAACAAGTTGTGTAGTAGACATAAGATGATAATCAGGCAAAGCATTCAGCAATTGGATAAGCCTCCCCAAGCTTGTGGGAGACTCTCTTCTTCAATTTGCATAAAGTTAAATATTTCCTGTAAGGAAGCTTGTTTCTTATGAGCAGGAAAATATTTTTCAGAGAAGTAGTAAATCATATCCTGGGGACTACGCACACAACTAGGAGCAAGAGTATTATACCAAGTCTTAGCATCACCCTTTAATGATAACGGAAATAATTTGAGAATATAATAGTAGCGAATTTTCTCATCATGAGCAAATAGGGTGGCTATATCATTCAGCTTAGTAAGATGTGCCACAACAGTTTCAGTTTCATAACCATGGAAAGGATCAGATTCAACCAAAGTAATTAACTCTGGGTCGACAGAGAATTCGTAATCCTTATCATCAATAAAGATAGGTGAAGTGGCAAACTTAGGATCACATTTCATTCTAGCATTCAAAGATTTCTCCTTCAGTTTGCATAATAATTTCTTAAGATCATCTCTATCGCTGCAAGCAAGAAAATCTCTAGTTGTCTCCTCATCCATAACTGTGACGCCCCCGACTCAATCGTGCACTAATCATACACGCAAACATGCACGATCAAGCACAGGGACTCATGGGAAGATATCACAACACAACTCTAACAGAAATAAACGGAGATCCACAATATTACAGACCAGGGATCACGAGGATCCGAATACATAAGTCAGTCATACAAATAATATCTGGGTACAGACATAGTTAGACAAGGTTTGCCTTAAGAAGGCTAGCACCAACAACGATTCTAGATCGAAAGGCGTAGGCCTCCTGCCTGGGGCCTCCGATCCTACTCCTGGTCGGCTGGCTCAATCCAGTAGTACGTGCCGTCTGGACCCTCCTGGTAGTAAGCTCCTGCTGGGACATCTGGCTCCTGAGCTCCATCGTCTGATGTATCATCAAAAGGGGTATGGGGGAAAAGAAGTAGCAAAGCAACCGTGAGTATTCATCCAAAGTACTCAGCAATCAAGGATCTATACTACATATGCAACATTATCAAAGAAAGGCTGTATATGTGAACTGGGCTGCAGAAATGCCAGAATAGAGAGAAGGCCTAGTCCTATCGAAGACTAGCATCTTCACGAAGCCACCATCTTGCAGCAATTAGAAGAGTACCGAAAGCATTTTATTAGGCAAACATGTTGAGGCAAAGCCTAGAGATCCTTCCTCGACTCCCTGCGAGGAAGCGATCCCGAAGCTTCAATTAATTAAGTAAGTATTCAGTTCAAGTAATAGATCGGGATACCAAACTGAGCGTCCTTTACCGTAGGATCGGCTATCGATAGATGTTATCTTCCCTGTAGGGGTGCACTACTGTTACCCAACACGCTCGATCACCTCTGGCCGGACAGACTTCCTGGGTAATGCCCGGCCTCGGGAGATCAATATGAAGCAGTGCCCTACCTAGGCTCAGCAGAGAGGTCAGCACGCCGGACTAACATATGCACCCAGAGGTCTTGGGCCATCGCCCTGGGCACCTTGCGCGTTGTGTGGTTGGCCGGGGTGCAGGCGCGACACTGAACTCGTCAGTGAAGTATCCAGCCCATTCCCGGCAATCAGCCCGCACGGTGAAACATGACGTCTAAAGAGCTTTCGGGAGAAACGTACGACGTAGAGGGCCCCATAAAACATTATCCCGCGTGGTGGTAGTGCGTATAGGGCACGTCGACCCACTCAGATCAAATACCCAAATCTGATAGGCTGATTTAGTAACACGCGGAGACGATCAGAGTTTCTGAAGCTCCGCCACAATATCACACTCGAGTGCCCTTCCGGCACACCCGACATCATAGATCCCCTGCGGGTACCCATCAGGGTTGACCCGCCTGTAACAAAGGTCAAAGTAACCGTGTGGTCATAACATCAAGGGGGAAACCCCGAGGAATCACCCTCGGCGGATTCCACTCAATGAAATCATCAGGGTGAATGTATGAGTCATCACCCTCGAGGTTCACACTGAGGGGTTGCACGACAGAGTCGTATCGGAAGTGGAGAAGGAGGAATCACCCTCGATGACCACGACCGAACAACTACACTGCAGAGTATTCATCAGGAGTGTGTTACAAGGTATCACCCTCGGCACTCGATAGTAACTATGCAGAGTCGTACAACTAAGGGGGTGAAGTGATGTGTCGGTCTCTGGTCGACGATCACATTGATTGAGTCATCGATGATCAAGCAGGGGCAACAAGGGTAAGGTGGTGGGGGTCACTGATGCTTCACTACCAACCTATACTAAGCAGTTTAACATAGGCAGGTAAGGTAACAATAAACAGGTTACAAAAGCAGGCTATGCATCAGAATTGGAGCAAACATTAACTGTAGCAAAATCTAGTGCAAGCAGGAGAAATGTAATGGGCGATATCTGGATGCTCAAGGAGGGGGGGCTTGCCTGGTTGCTCTGGCAAGAAGGAGGGGTCGTCAACGGGCTGCTCGTCCGGAGCATAGTTGTACTCTGCTGCGTCGGCGTCGGTCTTGGTGTCTATCGAGAGAGAAAGGAGGGGGAGAAGAAACAATAAATTCACGGCAAAAATGCAAACAATATGCATGACATGTCTAAAGGATATACAGAGGTGTTCTACTGCCTAACTAAATGATTTAGTTAAATTAGGAATTTATTTAGATTTATTTTATTAAGTTGAGCACTATTCATTTATCAAAATCAGTCTAAAAGTTCCATGTTCAGATAGTTAGGGGCATCTGACAGATGAACAGACCACGTATTCGGATTCGTCTCGAAATTCTGAGCAACTTTCATGTACAAAGTTTTTCGATCGGAGCTACGGTTTATTTTATATGATTTTTCAAAGTTTTAATAGAATTTCTGGAATTAATTATTTATTTTAAATTCGAATTATCCAGAATAGTGTCTGATGATGTCAGCACAGTGTCAGCAGTCAGCTGACTGGTTAAACTGACCAATGGGGCCCACCTATCATAGACAGTGGCTATAACAGAGTTTATCTAAAACTAACAAGGGTTTATTAGCAATTGGGCCCCACATGTCAGTGGCTGGTTAGTGCTTAGGTTAATTAGCAGTTTAATTAATTTACAAAAATAATTAAACTACGGTGGGGTCCACATGTCAGTGGCCCACGCTGCCTAGTCAGCGGGGTTGACCCAGTCAACTGGTCAAAGGGGGCCCGCGGGGCCCACCAGTCAGTGAAGGTGAGGTGGGGCCGGCGTGTCCACGTCGGCGTCGACCGGCGGCTCTTCGCCGGTGACCAAAAACGACGGCGGCGCGATCAGGAGGGGGTCGGGATTCGCCCCCAGGGCATTGTTTCGAGCGTGGTCGGGCTCGTTCGAACGGGCAGGCGATGGCGAAGCGATCTGGGGTGGCGGCAGAGGCTGTGGTGGTCGGTAACATAGACGGCGAGCGGCGAGGCGGTCACTGGAGTTCGGTCGTCATCGGGATCGGAGCTACGGCGTGCAAAAAGAGCAGCGCGAGGTGGCTACGGCATCTACGTGACGCGGTGAGTGCGATGGTGGCACGCACGGGGCCATATGGTCGCCGTGGCCACGCCGGCGATGAGGCCAGGCGGCGGCGCGTTCGGGTGTCGCCAAATGCGGCGGCTACAGTGATGGATCCACGCGGGGGAGTGAGGGGAGAGTTGCGGGGGCTCACTGGGATCCGTAGGGGGGTGACAGCGTGCTCGGGGAGGCGCGGAGTAGCCTGAATCGACGACGAAGTCGCGGTGGCCGTAGAGGAAGGAGAAGATCGACGCGGGCGAAGCAGGGGCTCCCAACTCCTTCCAGCAGCGCGGGGAGATGTAGTGGACGGTGGCGGAGCGATCTGGCACGGCGGCGAGCCACAGGGGCTACGGTGGCCGCGAGGCCATGGCGGCGTCGGGCGAAGTGGGGGGGGGGGAACAAGGGAGAGGGGCGAACGGGGTGGCTAGGGTTCGCCAGAGGGGTCGAGGGGGGTCGCTCTTATCCTCTACGCGCGCGGCGACGCGCTGTCGAGCGGCGAGCGAGGGGGGCCGGGTGCGTGCGCGCGTGCGCGTGCTGGGTGTTCGACAGCGGCCGCGGTGAGCAGTGCGGGAGGTGGGAGGAGGTGCGGGGTGGGCTGGGCCGCGCTGTAGCAAGCAGGCCTAAGTGCACAGTAGGCCTTTGCCCTTTTCTCTTTTTCTTTTATTTTCTGTTTTTGTTTCGTTTTACTGCTTTGCAAAATGTGTGAGTCCAACTAAAGTTTTGCAAAATATGTGAACTAGCCACAATACTCCAGTGCAAGATTTACCACTGCCATAAAATGGTTTTGAGTCCATATCATTTCATTTGGATTTTATTTAATTATAAATGGATTAAATAATTTTGTTTTGCTACTGTTTTAGGATGTTAGGGTTATATAAACATTCTATACATTGTTGTTGTTAATTTTATAAATGCCTCCAAATTATTTGCAACATGATGAACAATTTAGTTCCCAATTTGGAACAACTTTTATTTCAAATTTAAATTAACTTGAAGTTTTGAATTAGGAGTTGAAATGCAATATGATGCAAATGATGATTAGACATTGTTGAACTTGCTGACATGGCATTAGCTAAGGGTGATCACTGTTGTTAATTACATGGGGTGTTACAATAACATAACCTTCAGGTACCTTAGGCAATTCATATCTAGGAGAGCTAGGTTTAATAGGTGTTTCAAGATTTTCAGTTTCAGGTATTTCATCAGTTTCAACAATTTCATCAATTTCATCATTCTCAATAACTTTGGCTCTAGCAATTTGTTCATCAAGAAAATCACCTAGTGGCACACCATCATCAAGCAAGGTACTAGCATCATCATGAGTAGCATTCATAGAAGTAGCATCATCAATAACTTGTGACATATCAGGATTAATGGCATGTGGTGGTGTTGCAAGTCTACTCAAAACAGAAGGTGAATCAAGTGCAGAGTGTGATGGAAGTTCCTTACCTCCCCTCATCCTAGAGGGAACGATCTTGGTTTTTGTATCCTCCGGATTGTTCATAGTGATAAATTGATAATAATCCCAAGTGACTCAACAAATATAGCTATGTTCCCCGGCGACGGCGCCGGAAAAAGGTCTTGATAACCCACAAGTATATGGGATTGCAACAGTTTTTGAGGGTAGAGTATTCAACCTAAATTTATTGATTCGACACAAGGGGAGCCAAAGAATATTTGCAAGTATTAGCAGTTGAGTTGTCAATTCAACCACAACTGGAGATTAATTATCTGTAGCAAAGTGATCAGTAGCAAAGTAGTATGATAGTTTTGATAGTAGTAGCAACAACAATAGTAACGGTAACAATGATAGCAATGATTTTGTAGCAAGTGTAACAGTAACAGTAGTAGTAGTAACTTAGCAAGAACAATATAAGAGAAAATTGTAGGCATTGGATCGGTGCATTCGTTGGATGATATTCATCATATAACAGTTATAACCTAGGGCGATACAAAACTAGCTCCAGTTCATAAATATAATGTAGGCATGTATTCCGTAAATAGTCATACGTGCTTATGGAAAGAACTTGCTTGACATCTTTTGTCCTACCCTCCCGTGGCAGTGGGGTCCATATGGAAACTAAGAGATATTAAGGCCTCCTTTTAATAGAGAACCGGAACAAAGCACTAACACATAGTGAATACATGAACTCCTCAAACTACGGTCATCACCGGAAAGTATCCAGAATACTGTCACTCCAAGGTTTACGGATCATAACACGTAATAGGTGAATATAACTTGCAAGATCGGATCTAGAACATAGATATAATGGTGATAACACAAACGGTTCAGATATGAAATCATGGCACCCAGGCCCAAAGTGACAAGCATTAAGCATGGCAAAGTCATATCAACATCAATCTCAGAACATAGTGGATACTAGAGATCAAGCCCTAACAAAACTAACTCGATTACATGGTGAATCTCATCCAACTCCTCACCAACCAGCGAGACTATGAAGGAATTACTCACTCCCGATGGGGAGCATCATGGAATTGGCAATGAAGGAGGGTTGGTGATGACGAAGATCGAAGATCCCCCTCTCCGGAGCCCAAAATGGACTGTAGATCTGGCCTCCCGATGAAGAACAGGAGGTGGCGGCGGCTCCGTATCGCGAAACGAGATAATTCTTCCTCCCTAATTTTTTTGGAAAAATAGGATTTTATAGCATTGGAATCAGGGTCTGCGGGGTCACCAGGTGGGCACAACCCACCTGGGCGCGCCTGAGGGGGGGGGGGTGCCCTGGTGAGTTGTGCTCACCCAGGGGCCCCCCTCCGGTGGTTCTTGGCTCCAGTATTTTTCTTTTATTGTATAAAAATTCTCCAAAAACTTTTGTTCCAATCCAAGAACTTTTATTTCTGCACAAAATCAACACCATGGTAGTTCTGCTGAAAACAGCGTCAGTCCGGGTTAGTTTCATTCAAATCATGCAAATTAGAGTCCAAAACAAGAGGAAAAGCGTTAGGAAAAGTAGATACGACGGAGACGTTTCAAACATCACGAGTATATCGGGAAGAGGCGAGGCCAGTGGCGCATTTACATGACTCTTGGTATTACGACTGCCTATAAAAGAGAGCAGCCACGGTTTACCCCCATACGCCTTCTTCTTCCTCTCGCCACAGCCTTCCAAATCTACAGAGCTCAAACACTCCAATCTATCTTCCCACAAAGCCAAGTACGGCAATGGCCGGATCTGGAGTGAAGGGCAAGTGGGAGGCCTCGTGCATCACCAACAACGACATCGAGGACCTGAAGCGGGCGGGCTTCCTTTCCCCCAACATTGCTCGTCGGGCCCCTAAAGAAGGCCAGGTTGTGCCGACGCCTCGTGCAGGCGAACGGGTGGTGTTCGTCCCTCACTTCATCCGGGGACTGGGTTTTCCCCTCCACCTGTTTGTTCGAGGGTTGATGTTCTACTATGGCCTTGACTTCCATGACTTGGCTCCGAATTCTTTCCTCCATATCTCGGCCTTCATCATCATTTGTGAGGCCTTCCTCCGGGTCCAGCCGCACTTTGGCCTATGACTGAAGGTTTATAATGTTAAGCCGAAGATCATCGACGACCAGCATGCGGATTGCGGGGGCGCCATGGTGATCAGGCTTACCCGACTTGGCTGGCCAGAGGGCGTGTTTGTAGACACGGTCAAGGTCTGGCAAAAGGAATGCTTCTACATCACAGAGCCCCGCTACACGACCTGGGCCGCCGCTCCAGAATTCAGATCTGAGCCCCAGCGAGGTTAACCTCATGGACCAGAAAGGGTCTTGACTGGGGCTCTACCACCGAAGTGGAGGCGTTGCAGACACGCGTCTCCAGTACAAAAAAAAGACACATCCGTGACATTTTGGCCCGAACGAAAAAAAATTATGTCATGCTTATGACACTTCTATGACGATAATTGTGACAAAACCCGGTATCATCATAGATGTGGTGGGCTCCTACTTCTATGAAAAAAAATCATGATAGAAAATGGGCTTTTCATCCTGGGCGGGCCGGGGACACACCTGCATGACATTCTTTGGGCCGTCCATGACGGAAAAAATCATGGTAGAAGCGAGGGCGAGGAAAATTTCGGGGAGTTCCCGGTTACGGTGGGTGGTCGGGGCCGAGCGATGCGCGTTTCTCTTGTATACGTACGCGCGTGTGTGCGAGGCATTGGGCTCTAACTGAACCCGAGCAAGGCGTTCGCTTACTGAACCCAAGCGATTGCACTAGCTACGTTACTGAACCCGAGTGATCGATCCCTTGGCTGTTAACTAAACCCGAGCGATTTCCTTCGCTACTGCTGCTAACTGAACCCGATCGATCGATCGCTGCTGCTGCTGCTTATTGAAGCCGATCGAACCTGCTACCTCTTGATGAACAGTGAACATGGGGGTTGGTTGAACGAGTCGAGATGTACGTGGTTGGGGTTGGATGAACAGTTCCCAGTGGGGGTTGGATGAACAGGACCCCGTGGTAGTAGGCCGTTGCCGCTGGATGAACAGGACCCCGAGAGAAGGCCGCCACAGCCGAGTTGGTTGGGGGTGGATGAATAGGACCCCATGGAGGGCTGGTTGAACAGTAGCCAGTGGAGGGCCGGATGAACAGTAGCCCGTGGATGAACAGTAGCTGGTGGAGGCAGGAGGAAGACGCGGTGGATGAACAGTTCAGGTGGAGGCTGAAGGAAGTCGATGGTGGGTGAACAGTAGCTCGTGGAGTCCCGTCTTGCGGTACGCCACACCCCTCCCGATGAACAGGACCCCCGTTTCGACCGTAGCGCTCCAACACAAGTTCGTTTCCTCTGTTTTGTGGTATGCCACACCCCTCTCGATGAACAGGATGCCGTTTCGGCCGTAGCCAGTCGAACAGAAGGCCATTTCCTTCGTACTGCGGTACGCCAGACCCCGTTTCGGCTGTTCCGTCCAAGCCGGTTTGCTCCTGTTGAACAGGACGCATTCCGACCCAGTCTGGTGCCTCCCGATGAATAGGACGCTATTTCTCCGTTCCGACCCAGCTGGTTGGCTGCCCGATGAACAGGACGCCATTGCTGCCGTCCGCTGCCTCTCCATGTACACGAGCCCTGGCCGTCTGTATGCGCGAGTAGGCGTTCGAGACCCCGCCCGTATGTACGTACGTGGTCATATTTTTGGGCATATGGCTGTACGTACGTGTACACGGTTTAGAAGGGACTGCCTGAACTGCTACGTCGAGGGCTCTACTACTACGTGTGCCGCTGCTTGCTTGGCCATGGTTCATCGTTGCAGAGAGACCGATCGACCAATATGTACGTACACGTTCGCGACCAGAATGACAACGCTACGTACGCTTTGACTAGGAGGGGCCCGACTGTCAGGGAGGATAAGGAGGCACTTCCTTATGTGCGAAGTTATTGATGGTGGGTCCGAGCTGTCAGGGGGAGCATTCAATTTTTTTGGCGCCTAATATGGAGGCACTTCCTTGCGTCCGAAGATATAGCTGGTGGGTCCCAGCTGTCCGGGGGGAAACATTTTTTTCGCAAAATACAACTAAGCCAAAATACATAGGCCCTTCCGGTAGGTCCCCACTGTCAGGTGGAGGAATCATTATTTTGCGCGTAATAAGGAGGCACTTCCTTGCTGCGGCCATGGACCCAGCTGTCAGCCTCTTCACGTACAGTCCTCTTCCAATGTAAGTCGTTCATTGACCACGTTGACCACGCCGCGGCGAGAGCACCAAGGCGGTGGATGACGGCGAGGCCTAGGAAGGGAATGACCTGGAGCCGGGGAAGACTCGGCAGTTGTTTCCCACTCGGAGGGGAGTACGAGGGTTTACTGGTTGGGCTGCAGTGTGAGGCTGCCGTCGCCGGAGAATAACAGGAGGTCTGGGTGAGTACAGGGATGGCCAGGCCAGCGATGGGAGTAGGGTGGGGCAGTGAGGCCTGCACGGCAGCAAAGCCGGCCACGGGAGGCAGGAGCAGGCGACATGACCAGCGCTGGTTTGGGCGACTGGAGCAAGAAGACCAGAGGTTGAAGAAGCACTACGGCCGTTGGATGGACATCGTACGATCACTGGAGCTAGAATCGTTCATATTGACTAAGTTGACAAAGCCCTCCATCCGCGTCAATTTAGTAGGCCCACAAGTCAGCCTCCAACAATGGTGGGTCCCAGCTAGCCGGGGGTATTAATTTTTTATGCGTAATAAGGAGGCACTTCCTTGCGTGCGAAGATATAGCTGGTGGGTCCGAGCTGTCAGCGGGAGGAATGTTTTTTTTGCGAAATACAGAGGCCCTTCCGGTGGGTCCTCGCTGTCAGGTGGAGGAATCATTATTTTGCGCATAATAAGGAGGCACTTCCTTGCGTGCCGCCATGGACCTAGCTGTTAGCCTCTCCACGTATAGTCCTCTTCCGATGGATGTCGTTCGTTGACCACGCCGCGCCGAGAGCACCAGGGCGGTGGACGACGGTGAGGCCTAGGAAGGGAACGACACGGAGCCAGGGAAGACTCGGCAGTTGTTTCCCACGTGGAGGGGAGCACGAGGGTTTACTAGTTTGTCTGCCATCATCGGAGAATAACAGTAGGTGTGGGTGAGTAGAGGGATGGCCAGGCCAGCGATGGGAGTAGGGGGCGGTGAGGCCTGCGTGGCAGCACAGCCGGCCACGGGAGGAGGGAGCAGGCAGTCCCGCCGGCGCTGGTTTGAGCGACTGCAGCAGGAAGAGCAGAGATTAAAGAAGCACCACGACCGTTGGATGGACATCCAACAGTCACTGCTCTTGTGTGTTAACTAAGTTGACACGGCCTTGCATGCGCGTCAACCTTTTTTTTAGAAAAGCGTATGTGTCAACCTAGTAGGCCCACAAGTCAGCCTCAAATATGTGGAAAACAGCATACAACCCATCTGCCATTATTGCTACTAAATGTACAACCCATTGGCTAATTCTTAAGGATTTTTTTGAAGCCCATATTCTTTTTGTTACCATTACAACCCATATTCTGGCCACGGTTAAAACTTCAATGAAATTTTCAAATTTTGGTGCGGTCTGAACTATTTTTAATCCCGAAATTTCGAATCACGTTCAAACTAATTTAAAAATAATAAATTTATATCAATTTAAAATCCAACATAATTTTCCCCACAAAAACAATTAAATTCGAAATGTTGAAATCTTAAAAAAAGATATTTGAAACTAATTGCCGGTTTGCTGTGTTTTTAAAATTTACATCCCATTTCTTACTACTTCATTTTCTGGGCAAGTGAATACATCGCTCTCGTCTTAAAGATTTGTAGCCCAGCAGGGCTGAGAAAGCAAGTAGGCCTCCGATGGGTATTTCTTTAAAAAAAGTAGAACTGGGCTAGCCATTTTCAGCAAGGAAAAAACACAACTAGGCTCATGATGTGTAATTCTCTCGTTTATTGACTACATTGACAATGGCGTGGGACCCAGATGTCCAACCATTAGGAGGAACCATTTTTTTGGGCTTGTAATAATGAGGCACTTGCTTGCGTATTGCCATGACCTTGGTGGGTCCCTACTGTCATCCTCTCCACGTACAATTATCTCCTTATTCCTCTCGGTTGTTGACCACGTTGACAACGCCAGACGGCGGCGCACGGCGAGCGAACCAAGGAAGAGGACGACGGAGATGCCTCGGACAGAACAAACAGGAGCCGTGGAAGATGCGCCAGGCTAGTCGCAGGCGGAGGGGAGTACGAGGGTTGACTGGTTCGGGTGCGGGTGCATGTTGGGGCTGACGTCGCCGGAGAATAACAGGACGTGTGGGGGAATAGAGGGATGGACTGGCCAAAGTTTGAGGGTATGGTAGGGCGGAGGCGCAGCCAGCCGTGGGAGGCGGGAGCAGGCGGAACCGACGCGGTGGTTTGGTTTGGGCGGCTGGAGGAAGAAGACAAGAGATAGAAGATACACGACAAATGTTGGATGTCAATCCAACGGCTGGTAGGCAGAATCGTTTGTTGACTAGTAAGTCGAGACCACCTTGGATAGGCTTTTTCCTCATGGGTCCCAAATGTCAGAATCCAAATCTGTCACGGCCATGCAGCCTTTCTTATGAAAATTTATAGCCCATTTGGTGTGCTAGTTCAAAATAAGTTTGTGGGTGCTGGTGGGGGCTAATCACTTGGGTTCTGTAATGCACAGTGAGCTCAAGCAGCCGGCGAGAGTGTGTTATTTCCCTTGGTTGGGATTTGTTACAATATTTCTCTCTTTAATAAAGGAAATGGCAAGCCATTTGCCTTGTTTCAAAGAAAATACGACAGTCACAGCCGAGTTGAAAAGGGCAACAACATCTAACTCAAGCTTACAAACGGTACAAAAGCCCAAGGATTAATTGTTCATCAGGTTTAGACAAAACCCAGACTGAACATGCATGGCAATAACATCTAACCCAACCACTATTTTTGGCAGTCACAAACAAATGGGTCGGTCTGATCCATAAAATCAACATCTTGTGGCAAAAAGTTTACTGATATATGACGACAAGTTGTTGTAAATAGAAGCCGAGCATGTTCAGAAGCCCATTTGTCGACCTGAAACTTCTTTTTTTGCTGTTCAACATATCCATCCATGAGAAATTTCTTGTTGAAAAACTTAAGCCTCATGGACAATAGTAACCTCGCATTCAACAGGAAGAATGTGACGAAGTTTCTGTTTGCCTGATTGGATGCATAACCTTCCATCGTTATTGTCCTTAAACGAATGTCATGAGAACTGAGAAAATCCCAGTGCTTATTACGCCACCGATTGGTTATATGTTTTTCTCCATGTGTTGCTGCCTACGTAGACATGAAGATTGAAAACAGTTAAGGTCTAAAAAAAAGTATGTCGATAGAGAGCGACAGCCGAACGGTGATTCTAGTACAATATATATCGGCTTTCAATGTGCATGAAATAATCACCTCTATATACAAATTCTCCAGACATGGAAAGCATCGCAGCAAGCAAATAATTGTGTTCAGATCAATACTAAACATTCCGATATATAAGATCTTGATAGAATCCAACACCATTGATAGGCTATCGATGGACGAACTCTTCACTGAGCATATAACATAATAGTAGTATCCAAAGTGTACTCCAAGATGATATAAAACTTATGCGCACAAATGAAAAATGTAGCTTGTGATTACAAAAGTGTAGATGATAATATATAGTACCTGAATAAGTGTGGAGCCAAACACCATGTCGTGATGTACAAACGGATCACGAATTACACCCAAGGCCTCAAGTTTAGGCGCAGAGACGACAGTTATTTGCGAAGGTTTATAACAATAATCTAGGAGTAACCTTTGAAGTGAATGGGCATCTTCGATGATGAGCTGCTATCCTTCAAAATAAATTCCAATGCTTTTAAGGCGAGGCGACTTTATTTGGAGACAATGGATTCGGATTTCTAATCCGAAAACAAGCAGCAAGCGCTCCAGGGCAGGGCAACCGGATTGGATGATGCTGTGTAGTGAGGCCTCTGACAGATCAACC
Organism: Thinopyrum elongatum; assembly: GCA_011799875.1. Lineage (NCBI taxonomy): Eukaryota > Viridiplantae > Streptophyta > Magnoliopsida > Poales > Poaceae > Thinopyrum > Thinopyrum elongatum. The sequence goes on from CM022298.1 coordinate 532,846,209, forward strand.
ACCACAAGCGAAAGTCTTTTTAGCAGTGGGAGTCGAATCATTAGTACCAGATTGTCTGGTAGATGGCACCGGGCTATGGTGAGGGTGTGGAGAGAGGAGGAAACCACGAGATGGACAATGGTGGTGTGGACAAAAATACATGGAGTTGGGATCGCGGCATATATTTTTCGTAGTAATGGTAGATCTCAAGCTGCTGGAGTTTTTCGAATTCAATGGATGTCAGCCAGGCGTCCACCGTGCGGGGTATGGACAGCAGGTAGCGTGTCAGGATGCAGAGGCGTTGAATGGGGCCCTGGTGGGAGGAGACGATGGCTCTGAGGAGATCAAATCCAGGAAGGACAGATATCTGACGACAGTCGAGATTAAGAGGAGTGGTGCGCCAGAGAGTGCGCCACCGAGATGCGAGGACTTGTGTGTGGCAGCCATCCTTAGTGGGGAGAAGGGAGATGATCTCCCCAAGGATGTTATTCGGGAGATCGCTGATGCGGTCCACCGGAGATTCTACGGGTTCCTCAGATCCGGGGGGGGGGGGGGGGGGCTCGCCGCTTCTCCCCGCGCTGCCGGGTGCGGGATCTACAACCGGCGTCGCCGCTGGCGGGAGCCTCATCTTCTTGGCGTTGGGGCCAGCCGACTCCATTTTCCTTGCAGGCGTCGCGTCGAGCTCACGGGTTTGAGCAGAGTAGCGAGAGACGAGCCTAGTGGCAGTGCGAGTGGGGAAGAAGGATGGCTGGGGTTTTCTGTAGGAGCGAGGAAGAACAGGTGCAGGCGTTTTCTGTATGAGTGAGGAAGAAGGTGAGCGGGGGTTTTCTGTACGAGTGAGGAAGACGGGGAGCGGGGGGAATTGGGGGGAGACGGAAGCGGGAGAGTCCAGCGAGCTGTAGTAAGTGGAGGCGAGGAGGAAGGAGGGTTTTTCTGGGATCGCCCCTCTTCAAGAAATTTGGGCTTTTCCTCGCAAAAAACAAAAACAAATGGGCTTTAAGATGGATAGGCTTTTGTATCGACCTAGTCGGCTGCCCGTGTTTCGTACTGGACGGCCTTGTACTAGAGGCAGCCCATTAGAGACACTCTCCAGCTTATTGCCCATTCGAAAGAAAAAAAGAGACGCCTCCAGCTTATGGCTACTCATCGGTAACCTTTTTCAACTTGGAAAAAGGTTATAGCTCCTTCTCTGGCCGGCTTGGCATCCACCAAATTAGAGGATGCGGTACTGCATGCAGACACTCACACTGGTTGTAGCGTGGCAAAATGAGGTGTCAAATAATAGGCCTACAATATACTTACTAGATTGTAAAGGTTCACAGGCTAGTCAACATTCACATTAAACTAAGCTTCAGAAGATACGGTATGCATACTAACATTCACAAGCACAAAAGTTCAGCATGTTGCGAGCACTTTGAGCATGTTGGCAACTCCACAGCTAGCTGGCTGCCTCATCTTGCAATTGATGCTGACACATTTGCAGCAAACACAGGAGGCAATAGAGATGACTCAACATTAGACCATATTGTGCAGTTCCCCTGAAATCATCTTCATTGTCCTGAATCTGAAAAGATAGGAAAACAATAGCTATACTTAAACGATGTTGCAAAACAGTAGCACATATCAATAGCTCGGCATGACAAAACATGATCATCTAGACGAAGGGGATACTGACTTGCCTGAGGAAGATTATATATAATTTCATAAGTCGTTAGTTGATTTCCACCTTTGGCTGCACTGCTTGTTTGCTCCTCCACACATGACAGGATCGTTCCGCACTACAATCAGCAAGTCAACATACGAATAAGCTTATTTCATCTTGCGGTGGTCATTGTACCTAGTTACGAATGTAGGAATACCTGGAGCACCATGAGGTTAGCTGACAGCAGGTAGATGCAGCCATATAATTTTGTGCGGTCCTACCAAAATTGAGGTTTGTGTCCCTTCCCCTTCTTATGAGAATTCTTCTTGAAGTTTGTACAATGTGACGGCTTGTTCTTTGCATCAAACTTGCCTTTCCCCTGAGATTTGTTCTTGTTGTTTTGGGGCTTGTTGGACTGGAAGTTCTTCTCGTGTACCATGTGGGCACTAGAAGCTCCCTCAGCGACTCGAGCACGTGTGTCTTTTGTGTAACATCCCCAGCCTCACACCAAAGTGATCACCCTCTGATCATGACAAGTCACCATGATTAACAGAGCTTGATCATCGTTTGGATCATAGCGCATTATCAAATATCAATTCAAATTGAGAATTCAAATTAAAGTGAAAATAAAAGTTGTTCAAATTGAAAACTAAAATGTGCATTAAATAGCAAATAATTCATAACTAATTATGTTCAGGAAAACAACATCACCAGAATTCTCCAAGTAACTCTAACAACCTCAAACAGCAGCAAAAAGCAACATTTAATACCATTTTTATTTAATAACAATTGCAAATGAATTCATATGTTCACCAAAACAATTTCTCGCAGTACTAAATATTTCACTGCATTTAAATGGGCCAGTCTCATATTTTACAAAAGTAGTTTAGTGTCTAAACAATTTCCAAAGTGAAAATAAAAAATAAAAAAATGAGGAAAAAGAAAAAGGCCCCTGCAGTTTAAACCGGCTGGGCCTGAGTGCACAGTGCGCTCAGCCCAGCCCAACTGGCCCAGCCCACCACGGTCATCTCCCTCCTTGCGCGCTGTCGCGCTCGAGGGCTGACACGCCACTGATCATCGCGCTGTCGACCATCCGCCGGCTCCCCGACGCCGATAAGGTTGCCCCCGATCCGCTCTCACTCTCCCCGAAACCCTAACCCCCTCAGATCCCTCTCCCTCGCTCGCCCTCTTTCTCCCCCGAAAGCACCCGACACCGTCGCCGCCATGGCTCGCCGCAGCGTGGCACCTGTCCTCGCTGCACCCCGTCTCCGTGCCAGATTGCCTCGCCGAGCACCGCTACATCGTCTGCGCCCTCGACTTCGAGCTAGGAGCCACCGGAGCACCCGCCTCGTCTTCTTCTTCCTCGGCTCCGACACGCTCCGCCGTCGATTCCGGCAACGTCGAGCCGTCCCCGTCCCCGAGCACGCTGAACTGCTCTTCGTCTCCGCTGTGAGCTCCCGCACGAAACCCCTCTCTACCCCGCTCGCTTTCGTGCTTGTAGCCACCGACGACGTAGGAGCTGAAGCTCATTGCCGCCGGCGATGGCGCAGCCGCAGCCAGCGCACCCACAGCTCGCTTCTGAGCTCGCGCTCGTGCTCAGCGCACGCGTAGGAACCCAACGCCGCCGTCTGTTTGCTTTGCCGTGCCCTGCATCGCCGTTCACCACCTCGCCCGAGCGCCGCCGCCGCCTGTCGTCGTCGCAGCGGCCAACTCCGGCCACCCTAGCTCGCGCCGCCACCGTAGATCGACGCGGTTTGGCCCCCGCGTTCGAACGGACCAAGCCGCAGGTCTGGAGGCCCCTTGTAGTGCGGCTCCGGCCAACTCCGGCGGGGCGCCGCCGTTGCCTTGGTCACCGGAGCCACTCCGGCACCGGCCCGCCGACCTGGCCGCTCCGGGGCCACCCGCTGGGTCGCTGACCGGTGGCCCCAGTGGCCCCCGCTGGCCCCCCTGACCAGGTTGACCGGTCAAACTTGTTGACTGGGCTGGCCCTAGCAGCTGACATGTGGGCCCCTTCTAATTATTTTGACTAATTAAACTATTTTCTAAATAAACTTAATTAGATTAATTAGTAAATCACTGCCATGTGGGGCCCATTTCCTAATTAACCTCAGTTTAGTTTAGATGAACCCTGTTTAACACACAGTGTATGACAGGTGGGTCCCAGGCGTCAGTTTGACCAGTCAACTAGCTGGTTGACTGCTGATGTCAGGATGATGTCATGCTGATGCAGTATTTTCTTTTTAAATAATAATTTCAGAATATGTTTAAAACTTTGAAAAATCATAGAAATTAAACCGTAGCTCGGATCGAAAAACTTTCTACATGAAAGTTGATCAGAACGACGAGATGAATCTGATCATGCCATCTGTTTCTATGTTGGAACCCTCTACATAGGTGAACCCGTAACTTTCCGCCCGTTTCCGGTAGATGAATAGTGCATATATACCGGTTAAAAATTCCAACTTAAATCCTAAAATAACTAATATGACTTAGACATGTTTTTAGGCAACCCTGCACTGCGCGTTAGCATAGCAATGTTCTATGTTACTTTCTCTGCCTTGTATTTATCTGTTTCCTCCCCCTTTTCTCTCTCGATAGAGCCCGGTACCGACGTAGCCTCCGAGACCGGCACAACTCTGGAGATCGACTACACCTCTGACGACCCTGCCTTTGCCGCCGAGCAACCAGGCAAGCACCCCCCCTTGAGCATGCCTATATCGCCTATTCTTTCTCCCTCCTGCTTGCATTAGAATTTGCTACTGCTTTGAGTTATCCTATGTTGATGCATAGCCTGTTTATTGTAACCTGCTATTGATACCTTACCTGTTTATCCTAAACTGCTTAGTCTAGGCTGGGTAGAGACCAAACAAAGACCCCCCACTTTGACCTAGTTGCCCTGCTGGATTATCAGATAACTCGATCGGCGTGATCGACAACCAGGCCCCGGCACCACACATCACCCCCTTAGTTGTACGACACAGCAGCGTTACCATCGAGTGCCGAGGGTGATACCTCGCTTAGCACTTCTGATGTTAACTCTGTAGAGTTGCTATTTGGTCGTGGTCACCGAGGGTGATTCCTCCTTCACCACTTCCGATAACGACGCTGTCGTGCAACACCTCAAATGTGAACCTCGAGGGTGATTCCTCCTAAGTTCACTTTGACGGATACATCGAGTAGGAATCCAACGAGGGTGATACCTCGGATTCTTCAGATGTTATGGACACACGGATACTTGGACTTTACAACTGATACTTGGAAAGGCGGGTCAACCCTCAGGGGTACCCGCAACTGATGGGATGTCGGGTTGACCTAGAGGTTACCCGTGAGATAAATACGAGGCGCGGCCGGGCATTCTTAGCCCTTGCAGCAAGTCCTCGAGACGGGGCGACGGGGTCACATCGATCGTGAGTCTCTGCTCGTTACCGCAAGCCCCTAATCCACTAACGATTTGGATATTTGATCTGAGCAGGCCTCTGGCCTGATAGCACTAACCATCACGTGGGAAAAGTTATGGGCACTCTGCATCGTATGTATCAGCCGAAAGCTCTGTCAGACATCCAGTTCAGCATCGCGGCATGGCTGGGCCGGCGCCATCCTGAGGGGTGGTACCGAGATTCGCCGTGTGCGCAACGACCCGGAGGGCACAAAGCGATGGCCCAAGACCCCTGAGCGCTTAGGATATAGACCGACGGGGACCTCTCTGCTGAGCTGTAGGTAGGGTTGCGGTGTATCGTTTGGCCGAGGCCGGGCATGACCCAAGAAAGTGTGTCCGGCCGAAGTTAAGTGAGCGTGGTGGGTAAGTTGGTGCACCCCTGCAGGGAAGAAAACATCTATCAATAGCCTATCCTACGGTAACGGACACTCGGAGTTGTATCCCGATCGATTCAACTAGAACTTGAGATGATACCTGGATGTATGGCTCTGGGATTGCTTTCTCGCAGGGAGTCGAGAAAGGATCTCTGGGCGAGATTGATGACTATATGGCTCTGTGATTGCTTTCTCACAGGGAGTCGAGAAAGGATCTTTGGGCGAGATTGATGACTGTATGGCTCTGGGATTGCTTTCTCGCAGGGAGTCGAGGAAGGATCTCTGGGTGAGGTTGATAACATTACTACTACTTTATACTGTGCTATCTACACTCTTCTAATGCTGCAAGACTGTTGAAGATGCTTGAAGATGCTAGTCTTCGATAGGACTAGGCCTTCTCTCTATTCTGGCATTTCTGTAGCCCAGTCCACATATACAGCCCTTCGTTGATAATGTTGCATATGTAGTGTAGATCCTTGTTTGCTGAGTACTTCGGATGAGTACTCACGGTTGCTTTGCTTTCTTTTTCTCCCCATATCCATTTGATGCAACCAGATGACGGAGCCCCTGAGACAGCTGCCCCTCCGACGACTACTACTACCACCTCGAGAGTGGTTACTTCTATGAGCTGGCTGACGATCAGGAGTAGGATCGGAGGGTCCCAGGCAGGAGGCCTGCGCCTTTCGATCGTAGCTTTTATTTCGCGTCGCCTTTCTTAAGGCTTCTCTGTTAACTTATGTCTGTACTCAGATATCTGATGCTTCCGCTGATGCTTGTATGACTTCGAGCTTATGTATTCGAGCCCTCGAGGCCCTGGCTTGTAATATAAAGCTTGTATGTCTTTGTTGATGTTTTAGAGTTGTGTTGTGATATCTTGAAGTGAGTCCTTAGGCTTGATCGTGTGCATTTGTGTGTATGGTTAGTGCACGATTAAGTCGGGGGCGTCACACCAGCCGCCCTGTATCTTTGACATATGGGCAAACACAAATTCGATGGCACTCTTTATCAATCACGCACCCACACACTTCATCCCTATTTTCGATTCTATCGATATCTCACACCGATGATCCCTCCACTCTCTTCTCGTGGATCGCTCCCTCTATATATGATTTATCCATGACTCTGTTTCACACACATTGCATATGTTACATTTTTTTGTTTGAGATATCATCGACACATTGCCTCTATTTCGCACAAACCATCTCTCTCACACCCACCCACGTACGTACCTGCACGTAAAGAAGAGATGCACGCACGACGCACGTACTCGCCGGCCACACCCGCGCGGGTACACGCTGGAGTTCATTTCTGTATGAAAAGGCAGCCCATGTGATAATTTGACGCGTGTAGCGGTTGTTTACTCGAAGGAGGGTCGTGTTCCACGCGTACACGGAACAAAGTTCTACTTGATGCGTTAGTATTAAATAAAGTTATATTCCTCAATGGCACGTACCGAATATAAAACGATTGTCATCGAGAAAAAAGAAATCCGCTCCACTATATACAATGGAGCCTGCCTGCCGGGGGTTGTCTCTCGTCACACTATCTCACACAAGGCGGCGGTGGCCTCTTTCTCTCACCGTTGGTCACTGATCCGGCCGCATCCCATCAGCCGGCGGAAAGGGAGGATGTGCATCATTTCTCCGTTTGACGGCGTCGAGGCAGCACGTCCCAATCTGCGGTACCCGCCGTTCTCTCTGACCAAGCTCCGGCGTGGTAGGGCCTTCGCCACTTGCTCACTGCCACAGTATGGGCAGATCCTGGCCGCCGGCGCCCTCCTAGTTACATCCCGACGACCCTCAGGTACAGCTTCCTCCGGCCTTGCTCCTGCCCATCTTCCCATGTTGCTGCATGTGGAAAATCCTGCATGTGGATCTTCCCTAGTTCTTTGCCCAAAACGTAGCTCGGCCAGCATACTTTCCATGTTGCAATCTTTTCCTCGCACCATTTTACATAAACAACCGTGCTGCTATCTTCCCTTAGGACAAGAAATGTGCTTCTTTTTTTGTCGGCGTATGTGTCATCAACTATTATTGGCTAGTAATTGTTTTCTTTCTACCTCTTTTTTGCAAACAGGGCTATCGATTTCACCTCGTTGATATTGCGACCTTTTGGTGAACTGCACACATCACTTTTTTCTTAAGAGTGTCTTGTGCAGTTCTACTAAAATGTCACACGGACAACGTCTCTACATTTCAGTGCGACTGCACAAAGGGAGATTGGTTTTGCTATCCTCCTCATCTAACTCCGAGCCTAATCTTCTCCAACAAGTGGTTAGTTTTATGAGAGATTGCAAAGGTGACCGGCTTCTACTTGTGTGTGTATGTTTCACCAACTACTACTGGTGCTACTATTAATGTAATCACACTTGTTCAATATCTTTGCAAACAGGGATGCTCAGCTCGATTTTAGTGGACCTGCACAAAATGATCGGATGGTCCATGTCCACCATAGAATCCTTTATTGGCTAACATGTCTTGTTCAGTTCCACAGAGCTGCGTGAAACTAGCTGCCAACAAATGAACGCCAGGAAATGGAACCATGACTGCGGACATCATCCTTCAATTTTTTATTTTTCTTTATTTGTACACATTCTCACAACTTCATATTCAGTTGTGATGTAAATATTGACGCTGATCTGCGAATCATTGAGATGCATTATCATGCATGTTAGTTTCCTTTGTATTTGATGGAATGTTGTAACGAAACAACTTTGGAGGCAATAGGACACATGAAACCAAAGTTGAAAGCTTCATAGCATTACATCACAATTTCATTATGCTGGAAAATTATGTGTACATATAAACATATCCCGGAAGCTTGATAGCAATGCCACAAATCATTCAAACTTCCTTTCGCCCACATGTGGGACAGCCAGAATCCGGGTCCACGTGCCATGCACCAATATTGAGTGCACAACCGCTGGCGAGATTCACCCTGCTCGTTGCGCCGCAGTAATAATGACTAATGAGCGGTCAAATCACAGAGCCCCACCTTTCTCGCAGTACTAGTATAAGTTGCTCGGGCGAAGCAACCATCATTTCACTCTTCATTGAATGCGCTCGTACTCCAATATTCCAAGAGTAAGTTGCTCGGACGAAGCAACCATAAGTACACGGTGCCAATGGTTGGTGAGATTTGTTAATTGAGCCCTGTATAAGGGTTTTTTTTATTCAAAGGATTCTCAAAGGAATTTTGGAGGGGGGGAGAAGAGAACAGGGTGACATTTTGTGAGAGAGGAAGGACAACCGTACACTGCGGTGGTTTATTAGAGCTCAAGGAAAAACGATGCAGGAAATTCGGATTCCCCTACAATCTTGGTTATTTACTATCGCACACGCTTCATTTTCGTCGCCTCTAGAAACTATGTGCGCTCACCCGACTGGGGTTGCGTTGTGATTGGCCGGAACCCCAAGCACGCGGATCACGCGTGTGCACCGCGATCGAACGGCAATCCACGTCCTTCTCATCACACCCGTGTAGCTGTAGCTGGGTTTTTGATGTACTCCCTCCATATTTATTTACTCTGCATATTAGCTTTGGTCAAAGTCAAACTTTGTAAACTTTGACAAAGTTTTTATAGAAAAAAATATTAACATATACAAAAACAAATGAATACCATTAGATTCATTATTGAATACACTTTCCCATCATATAGATATGCTATTGTAATTGTTCATATTTTTTCTATAAACTAGGTCAAACTTTATAAAGTTTGACTTGAGTCAAATCTAATATGCAGAGTAAATAAAAACGGAGGGAGTATCTGGGCTAATGAATGTCTAGAGAATGCACGGAAAAGTGCCAAATTTGAGCCAGGTGCTTCCTCCGTCGAGGTGCACTCACGGCACGCCTGTCGCGTTTGGTCCGCCAGTCAGAGCGCTTCCTATTGTCATATCACTATTCTTTTTAGATTTATAACATGTGGGACCGAGTGTGAGCGAACCGACCTCAATCGACGGCAAAATCGCCTGCCGGACGCACTTTGAGAGAGACGAGGAGCAAGAAGCGATACTGGCTGGTCGTGTCATGCAAGAAAATGGCTGGTCTCATGTTTAAAACTTGCTGTACTATAGTAGAGGTAGATGTAGATGTAGATGTAGTGTAGACGTAGATGCAGATGTAGATGTACATGTAGAGATGTAGAGATAAGTGAGACTCACCAACGTAGGCCGAGTACGTGCACAAATCACCCGCAAAAAAAGGAGTACGTGCACGAAGAGAAGAATTGCACGCACGGACGCACATACTCTGTGCCTCATTCCCTAACACACACACGTGGGTACACGGTGGAACTCATTTCTGGATGAAGAGGCAGCTCATGTGATAATTTGGCGCGTGTAGTAGTTGTTCACTTAGTGGAGGGTCGGGAACCACGTGTGAACAAATCAAAGTTCGACCATGACGCGATGGCGTGTTTGTTTTTAATTTTTGTTCTTCAATGGCACGTACGCCATTTTTTTCTTGAATGGCACGTGAATCATGCACGTACTCAATGACGGAGCACGGGATGGGATGGTAGCCATGGACATGGTCGGCCCTTTTTGGAGACTACTACACTAGTACTTTGATGTACGTTTTAAAAAAAACTACTAATTTGATGTGTCCTGTCAACTCGCAGAACGATGAGAAGCTTACTTACTACACCCTCTACATAGCCCACACTTACTGTACTAGCAGTTGGAGTATGGGAGCACCTGATATTTCCCCGTCCGGACCGATCCCAAGCTGGCTTCTCACCTTCCTGGCCCACCAAAAACCCCTCCCCCCTCCCGCGCACGCTTCCCGCCCGGCGCCAGCTGAGCCCGCCGCTCCACATTGATGGCAAGTCAGGGCGACGCGACCTCTCACTGCGTCCACTTTTGAAGCGGCGCGCCGGTCGAGGGCACCGCCCACTGCACGCCCGGCATTTTAGACTACTCACAGTGGAGAGTAACTTTAGAGCAAGTACAATAAGGTGACATAAGCAGGCTATAAGGATTTAAATATAGTATTTGTGCTTAGTTGAAGGAGAGAGAAGAGGAGAGAGAAGAGAAGCGGGCTGTAAACTGGTAGCCGGTTGTAGCACGAGCTCCAACATAATTTGTGAGACAAAAGGTGGGGCCATGTATTAATGATATAGTATACTAAAGGGACTAACTATTGTACTAGCAGGCTATTAGGTTGGCTCTAGATGATGTGTCAACTTCATATAGCCGGATGTTGGCTATACTATTAACCATGCTCTGAGAGCATGGTGTGGTGTGAGTGGGACTAAAGTTTAGTCCCATACTGCTAGGTGAGTGTGAGTTGCACCTCTTTATAATGTGATCTATTCTAGCATTTGCATGAGCATGATAATAGGAAACCTACAAGCGCGCTCTTCGGGAATGAGCCTATCCAAGGACAAAAGCTATGCACGTGGTCTATATTTTTGTTGGTCGGAAAATTTATTAAGTCATTAATTAATAATTAACAGACGCCTTAATTACTCAGCCGTTTCCGATTCTTTTGGATAGTGGGGCTATTATTGACTTGGACGTGGGGTTTGGGCCAAAGCCCTACTATTATACTCGCACGACCGACCTGACAGGCTCTACCCTAGCCGCCGCTATATCATATGGTTTCCCACCGTTCCAGATCATAGCGCCGCCACACAAGTCTTCTCCATCCCTCCTTCCAGCATGCACCGCGACAAGGCACAGCAGTCCTCTGGAACCCCGCCTTTCGTGATCCTGTACGGGAGAGGGGCGATCAGGTTTTTGGGGAGCACACTCGTGCGACTGCTGCCAGCGATGACTTCCTCAACGACAACCTTCTTCCCCGACCTCGGTAACCTCTTCATCAATGACATGAGTGACAACATCAACCACAGCGGTTCTGCTCTCGCTGCACAGTATGTGATTCTGTCCTCCTGGTTTAGTCCGCATCATTACTTTGATCTTTGCAATTGTCGTCATGATCTATTTACTATTGATTCGGATTAAATCTCAGAGTAAATTGCTCATATATTCAACAATCCAATCCAAAAACCTGATTATAGGCAATTTACTCCGAGTGGTTTTGCTGCGCTTTTGAAGCCGCCTACCTTTAAGGGGGTGCAATATAAAACGTGGCGCACGAGAGCAGTATACTGGTTTCAGATCATGTACTGCTATGACGCCACTAAGGGCAAGCCTGAGGGCGATCTTAATCCTGCACAGCAGGAAGCTTTTGAGAACATGGATACCCTCTTCAGAGCCGCCCTTCTGAGTGTTCTTGACGATTCCATTGTGGATTCATATATGTCGTTTGACAGCGGCAAAGACATGTGGGCTGCACTCGAGGCCATGTTTGGGGCCTTGGGCGCTGGCAGTGAGTTGTACGTCATGGAGCAATTCTGTGACTACAAGATGACTGATGAGCGCTCTGTTGTTCAGCAGGCTCATGAGATACAATCACTCGCTAATGAACTTGAGTACTTTAAGTGTGTGTTGCCAGACAAATTTGTTGCTGGGACCATCATTGCCAAGCTTCCACCTTCGTGGAACAATTTTTCTACTTCTCTGAAAAACAAGAGACATGAGTTTTCCGTTTTGGATCTCATTAGCACTCTTGATTTTGAAGAGAAGGCGAGAGCAAAATGTGACACCCCCGGCTTAATCGTGCACTAACCATACACGCAAATGCACACGATCAAGCCTAAGGACTCACTTGAAGATATCACAACACAACTCTAAAACATCAACAAAGACATACAAGCTTTATATTACAAGCCAGGGCCTCGAGGGCTCGAATACATAAGCTCGAAGTCATACAAGCATCAGCGGAAGCATCAGATATCTGAGTACAAACATAAGTTAACAGAGAAGCCTTAAGAAAGGCGGCGCAAAATAAAATCTACGATCGAAAGGCGCAGGCCTCCAGTCTGGGACCCTCCGATCCTACTCCTGGTCGTCGGCAAGCTCGTAGAAGTAACCACTCTCGAGGTGGTAGTAGTAGTCGTCGGAGGGGCAGCTGTCTCAGGGGCTCCATCATCTGGTTGCATCAAATGGGTATGGGGAGAAAAAGAAAGCAAAGCAACCGTGAGTACTCATCCGAAGTACTCAGCAAGCAAGGATCTACACTACATATGCAACATTATCAACGAAGGGCTGTATATGTGGACTGGGCTGCAGAAATGCCAGAATAGAGAGAAGGCCTAGTCCTATCGAAGACTAGCATCTTTAGCATCTTCAGCGGTCTTGCAGCATTAGAAGAGTGTAGATAGCACAGTATAAAGTAGTAGTAATGTTATCAACCTCACCCAGAGATCCTTCCTTGACTCCCTGCGAGAAAGCAATCCCAGAGCCATACAGTCATCAATCTCGCCCAGAGATCCTTTCTCGACTCCCTGCGAGAAAGCAATCCCAGAGCCATACAGTCATCAATCTCGCCCAGAGATCCTTTCTCGACTCCCTGCGAGAAAGCAATCCCAGAGCCATACAGTCATCAATCTCGCCCAGAGATCCTTTCTCGACTCCCTGCGAGAAAGCAATCCCAGAGCCATACATCCAGGTATCATCTCAAGTTCTAGTTGAATCGATCGGGATACAACTCCGTGTGTCCGTTACCGTAGGACAGGCTATCGATAGATGTTTTCTTCCCTGCAGGGGTGCACCAACTTACCCACCACACTCGCTTAACTCTGGCCGGACACACTTTCTTGGGTCATGCCCGGCCTCGGCCAAACGATACACCGCAACCCTACCTACAGCTCAGCAGAGAGGTCCCCGTCGGTCTATATCCTAAGCGCTCAGGGGTCTTGGGCCATCGCCCTGTGCCCTCTGGGTCGTTGCACACACGGCAAATCTCGGTACCACCCCTTAGGATGGCGCAGGCCCAGCCGTGCCGCGATACTGAACTGGATGTCTGACAGAGCTTTCGGCTGATGCATATGATGCAGAGTGCCCATAACTTTTCCCACGTGATGGTTAGTGCTATCAGGCCAGAGGCCTGCTCGGATCAAATATCCAAATCGTTAGTGGATTAGGGGCTTGCGGTAACGAGCAGAGACTCATGATCGATGTGACCCCATCGCCCCGTCTCGAGGACTTGCTGCAAGGGCTAAGAATGCCTGGCCGCGCCTCGTATTTATCTCATGGGTAACCTCCAGGTCAGCCCAACATCCCATCAGTCACGGGTACCCCTCAGGGTCGACCCGCTTTTCCAAGTATCAGTTGTAAAGTCCAAGTATCCGTGTGTCCATAACATCTGAAGAATCCGAGGTATCACCCTCGTTGGATTCCTACTCAATGTATCCGTCAAAGTGAACTTAGGAGGAATCACCCTCGAGGTTCACACTTGAGGTGTTGCACGACAGCGTCATTATCGGAAGTGGTGAAGGAGGAATCACCCTCGGTGACGATGACCAAATAGCTACTCTTCAGAGTTAACATCAGAAGTGCTAAGCGAGGTATCACCCTCGGCACTCGATGGTAACACTGCTGTGTCGTACAACTAAGGGGGGTGATGTGCGGTGCCGGGGCCTGGTTGTCGATCATGCCGATCGAGTTATTTGATAATCCAGCAGGGCAACTAGGTCAAAGTGGGGGGGGGGGCTCTGATGGGTCTCTACCCAGCCTATACTAAGCAGTTTAGGATAAACATGTAAGGTATCAATAGCAGGTTACAATAAACAGGCTATGCATCAGAATAGGATAACTCAAAGCAGTAGCAAATTCTAATGCAAGCAGGAGGGAGAAAGAGTAAGCGATATAGGCATGCTCAAGGGGGGGTGCTTGCCTGGTTGCTCGGCGGCAAAGGCAGGGTCGTCATAGGCGTAGTCGATCTCCGGAGCTGCGCCGGTCTCGGAGGCTACGTCGGTACCGGGCTCTATCGAGAGAGAAAAGGGGGAGGAAACAGATAAATACAAGGCAGACAAAGTAATACAGAGCATTGTCATGCTAACGCGCAGTGCAGGGTTGCCTAAAAACATGTCTAAGTCATATTAGTTATTTTAGGATTTAAGTTGGAATTTTTAACCGGTATATATGCACTATTCATCTATCGGAAACGGGCAGAAAGTTACGGGTTCACCTACGTAGAGGGTTCCGACATAGAAACAGACGACACGATCAGATTCATCTCGTCGTTCTGATCAACTTTCATGTAGAAAGTTTTTCGATCCGAGCTACGGTTTAATTTCTATGATTTTTCAAAGTTTTAAACATATTCTGAAATTATTATTTAAAAAGAAAATACTGCATCAGCATGACGTCATCCTGACATCAGCAGTCAACCAGCCAGTTGACTGGTCAAATTGACGCCTCGGACCCACCTGTCATACACTATGTGTTAAACAGGGTTCATCTAAACTAAACTGAGGTTAATTAGGAAATGGGCCCCACATGCCAGTGACTTACTAATTAATCTAATTAAGTTTATTTAGAAAACAGGTTAATTAGTCAAAATAACCAAAAGGGGCCCACACATCAGCTGTTGGGGCCATCCCAGTCAGCAAGTTTGACCGGTCAACCTGGTCAGGGGGGCCAGCGGTCAGCGACCCAGCGGGTGGCCCCGGAGCGGCCACGTCGGCGGGCCGGTGCCGAAGAGGCTCCGGTGACCAAGGCAACGGCGGCGCCCCACCGGAGTTGGCCGGAGCCACGCTATAGGGGGCCTCCGGACCTGCGGCTTGGTCCGTTCGAACGCGGGGGCCAAACCACGTCGATCTACGGTGGCGGCGCGAGCTAGGGTGGCCGGAGTTGGCCGCTACGACAACGACAGGCGGCGGCGGCGCTCGGGCGAGGTGGTGAATGGCGATGCAGGGCACGGCAAAGCAAACGGACAGCGGCGTTAGGTTCCTACGCGTGCGCTGAGCACGAGCGCGAGCTCAGAAGTGAGCTGCGGGTGCGCTGGCTGTGGCAGCGCCATCACCGGCGGCAATGAGCTTCGGCTCCTACGTCGTCGGTGGCTACGAGCACGAAAGCGAGTGGGGCAGAGAGGGGTTTCATGCGGGAGCTCACAGCGGAGACGAAGAGCAGTTCAGCGTGCTCGGGGATGGCTCGACGTTGCCGGAATCGACAGCGGAGAGTGTCGGAGCTGAGGAGGAAGAATAAGACGAGGCGGGTGCTTCGGTGGCTCCGAGCTCGAAGTCGAGGGCGCAGACGACGTAGCGGTGCTCGGCGGGGCGATCTGGCATGGAGACGGGGTGCGGCGAGGATAGGGGCCACGCTGTGGCGAGCCATGGCGGCGACGGCGTCGGGTTCTTTCGGGGGAGAAAGAGGGCGAGCGAGGGAGAGGGATCTGAGGCGGTTAGGGTTTCGGGGAGAGCGAGAGCGGATAGGGGGCATCCTTATCGCGTCGGGGAGCCGGCGGATGGCCGACAACAAGACGATCGGCGGCGTGTCAGCGCTCGGGCGCGATAGCGCGCGAGGAGGGAGATGACCGCGGTGGGCTAGGCCAGTTGGGCTGGGCTGAGCGCACTGTGCACTCAGGCCCTGCCGGTTTAAACCGCAGGGGCCTTTTTCTTTTTCCTCATTTTTTTTGTTTTATTTTCACTTTGGAAATTGTTTAGACACTAAACTACTTTTATAAAATATGAGACTGGCCCATTTAAATGCAGTGAAATATTTAGTACTGCCAGAAATTGTTTTGGTGAAAATATGAATTCATTTGCAATTGTTATTAAATAAAAATTGTATTAAATGTTGCTTTTTGATGCTTTTTGAGGTTGTTAGAGTTACTTGGAGAATTCTGGTGATGTTGTTTTCCTGAACATAATTAGTTATGAATTATTTGCTATTTAATGCACATTTTAGTTTTCAATTTGAACAACTTTTATTTTCACTTTAATTTGAATTGATATTTGATAATGGGCTATGATCCAAACGATGATCAAGCTTTGTTAATCATGGTGACTTGTCATGATCAGAGGGTGATCACTGTGGTGTGAGGCTAGGGATGTTACAGCTGGCCTAGTGGAATGTGAGAGGGCAGAGGTGCAGTTTGTCTCTGTGGCATGGATACCTACCTACAATGTTCGACTATCGGTGTGTGTGGGGAGGGGGAGGGGGCAGAAACCTAACTATAGAGAGGTAGATCGACTGGTATATGTGTGGAGAAGGAGAGAGACCTAGCTATGTATTGAGGGAGATCGATCGACATCCATGCATATGTGTAGCAGAGGAATAAGGTTGGGAGAGAGACAAAGGTAGAGTGTCGGAGGGTTGGTGGTGGAGTTGCTTCTCACAAATGGTGGGAGAGGCCTGCTAGACAAGCGGAGGGTACGACTGCAATATAATTAAGAGAGGGGATGTCTGCCTGTCTATGCACGTGCGTGTGAGAGACGGGTCGGGAGGTATGCAAGGATGATGAGGGGGGACGATATGGTTGTGGTAAGCAGACGTAACTACATAGGAAGATCAATCGTCATGTGTCGGAGAAAGGGAGAGACATAACTAGTGAGGTACATCGATCGGTGCGTGGGGAAAAAGACTTATAGTCGACCTAGCTATATGTAGGGAGATTGGTAGGTATACATGCATGCATGTGTTAGAAGCAAATAAGGTCTGGAGAGACGGACAGGGGGAGAGGGATGTGGCTAGGAGGTGGTGCGAGAGGCCTACTATATCGAGGGGGGAGGAGTGTGCGAGTATGAGATCAATGAAAAGAGGGGCGGGAGTGTGCACGTGTGTGGAACCGTATTGGACATAGGGGCATGGACGGTGAGAAGAGAAGAGGGAGCGTGTGTGTTTGTGGTAGGCACACTTGGCTAGAGAGGTATATCGACTGGTGTGTGCCGGAAAGAAGGAGCCGGGGGGCCTACACACACCATGGGTGAACGACCTAAAGAGAAATAACGAATGTGCGTGATGGAGGGGACGCTGAGGGAGGGTGAGAGGGGGGCGGGCGTGTGCATGCACGAGAGAAAGTTAGCACTAGCCACAAAGAGAAGATGATTATGTGGGTGTAAAAGACAAACAGATATCATAATTCATTATAAAAAGTGGATTCGGATATTTGAAGAAGATATTATAGTGTTTTAAACTGACGCATGCATGAATATATATAATGGTGATACACATGGTGTGGTTATGAACATGTTATACTACATATAATATATAGAACATTTATTTGAATTTGTGATAATGTGTGGCTTTTGCAGCTCAGGGCTAAATACTTGTCATAATGTAGGGGGCGGGGCACTATACTTTGTGTCATAAACACAATGTACGTATGAAACATGGTTTAGATTATGAAGATCTAGTTAGTACTTCAAATGTAATATTATTTGGAATCAACATCAAGTGTATTCAAAATTTTGAATTCGAGTTCATATAGTACACATAGTTCATATCTATCTCTATAGTAATCATGTGGTGTGTTGTTAAGATAATATACGAATGATGGTTTAGGTTGGCAACAATCATGATTGTAGATTCTTATTCAAATAGAGAAACGAATTGAAATTTAGTTCGAATTGCAATGGTAGTATAGAAATTTGGAATGCACTAAAATGTTCGTATGAGTAGGTTACATGCATTATACAGCCAGTGAAAAAAATTAATTGGACATAACATGGATTCATAGCTTTGAATAGCATTTGTACAGTAAAACGGGACAAGACTCTCTCTTTGTGTGGTGCGAATAGTTTTATTTTTTTGTTTTTTTCGTTGAGGGAAGTGCGAATTGATTTGGTACGTACATTATCACACGTTAGGCTTGTCCCTAAAATTCAACCCGCGCCTTGTTATCCCGAAAATTCAGATATCGTGCTCCCAAAACTCACGCCTTGCTATCCCGAAATTACAACGCGCGCGAAAACTCCCTCCAGCTGCCAAATCCCGACACGCGAAATCCCCCTTCTAACCCTGAGCCAAAAGGGCCGCTATTTCAAATCAGTGGGGGTACTTTTGTATCACAAACTACATTTTGGACAAGCGCGTCCCTAAGTCATGGTTCCCCCCCTCCCATCACCTCCTTTTCGCCATTCGAAATCCCAGGCCGCCATAACCTCTCTGCTCTAGCCGTGAAACCCCACCCTCCACCGTCCGCCACCCCACCGCTGCCCAGCCGGAGCCTCTTCCCCGACGATGTCGTCCACCGCAATAGCTCGACGTCCCTCATCCACTGCCCCGGATGAGGATCCATCATCGATCTCGTCGTCCCGCCGGTTCAGCCGCCCCGTCCTCCACCTGCAAGGAGCTGCTCCAACGATCGCGTCGTCTATCGCGGCTGATCCATCCCCACAACGCCGCCTTAACCTGCTCCACCGGAACCGCAGCATCCTCACCAACTCCTCGGCGCCACCAAAGAGGTTGTACACTCATCGCATCGCACCTTCTCCTTAACTCGACCTCCCAGCTTCGACGGTGCTCGATCCCGCACCCCCATGGCACGGCTACCTCGAAGCCGACGCCACGAGCGACATCTCCATGGTGGCTCTCCCCCAGTGCGAGGCCCTTTCGGTGGCAGCGTCCATACCAGCTGGATCTGCTGCTGCCGCTCCGGCTCTCGCTCGCTCACTCGCGCTGCTGCTGCTGCTCCGGTTCTCACTCGCTCGCGCTGCTGCTGCTACTCTGGCTCTCACTCGCTCACGCTGCTACTGCTCTGCTCTTGCTCTCGCTCGCGCTGCTGATGCTGGTACACGGGCTGCTACAGCTACACGAGTTGCTGCTCTTGCTCTAGTTCGCGCTGCTGCTCCGGCTGCTATCTGCTACCGTGTTCCCCGTTGATCGCCTGTTGATTTAGAACACTGTTTCTCTACTACTAGTGCTCGAGCGGCCTAAACTACATGTGAAGTGCCTCTCTACTACCAGTGCATTCAGTTTCAACAGTAACATTCAGATTCCACAGTAAATTTCAGTTTTGATAGTTAAGTTCAGAGTCAACAGTTTTTACCTCATCTGTTGTAGTCAGGTGTTTTTTGGTGATGTAAATTTTACATCTATCACTTTTTGGTAATGTATTTTACATCATCTATTGGAGATGCTATTAGAATCCCACTTGAGATTAACGATGTGTGTCTTGTACTGCTTCAGCCTCGACGTCTTACGGCTCGCCGGAGCTACTCAAACACGGAACCATCCATCACAACAGAGCAGTGCCCTGGACACCGTCTACAGACGCCTCAGATCTTCCTCCACACCTCCGATAGCCACCTCTGCCACAACTTCTTTAGCGACCAACCCAATGATGCTGAGGTCGACACGGCTACGGCAAAGAGGTTGTACACTTGTTGCATCACTTATTACTCTACATTCATGTCGATCCATTAGGGCTATTTTGGTTCAAAGGAAAAATTGAAGGAAAAACATAGCAATAGGAAATTTTCCTATGGCACTCTACTATTCAATTATTCATGCATTTAATTGAACGGAATGGAGCAAAACATCCACCTGGACCTACTTTTCAAAATCCTATGCATGAAAACAAGACCAAGTGCATTAGTGGCAGAATAACATTCTAACTGTACACGCTTTCATATGGTTTCACTTTAATTTGGCCATGTTTCTTTGCATTCCTCTGCTCTTCCAATTCCTGTGAACCAAACACCCAAGTTGACAGAAATCTTGTGTTTACAAATGCTCTGTTTCCCACGTGCATTCCTATCCTATTCCGGTGTTTTTCCTATCCCTGTGTTTTTAGAATCCTGCAAGCCAAAGGAAATACTTCAATTACAAATAGGTGTCGAAGAAAACTTTGTGTGGTTTGTCCTGCTCCTGCCGCGACGTCGTCCACCTCACCTGAGCTGCTCCATCGACAGAAGCATCCACCAAACCAGACATCATGACTCCTGACCGTCTTTCACCGCCTCAGATCTCCTTCCCTGCCGCCGGCACCCACCGCAACTGCATCACCATCATCGACTCAGCAGATGAACCTGAGGAGTACACGGGTCCACAAGAGAGGTCGCACTCTTTTGTTTCTGCTTATGCTATGCATTTCTTAATATTACCTACTGATAACCCACAAGTATAGGGGATCAATCGTAGTCCTTTCGATAAGTAAGAGTGTCGGACCCAACGAGGAGCAGAAGGAAATGAAAAGCGGTTTTCAGCAAGGTAATGTCTGCAAGCACTGAAATTATAAGTAACGAGTAGTTTGGTAGCAAGATAATTTGTAACGAGCAAGTAATGGTAATGGTAACATAAGTGCAGCAAGGTAGACCAATCCTTTTGAGGCAAAGGACAGGCCAAAGCGGTCTCTTATGATAAGCAAAGCGTTCTTGAGGGTACACGGGAATTTCATCTAGTCACTTTCATCATGTTGGTTTGATTTGTGTTCGCTACTTTGATAATTTGATATGTGGGTGGCCCGGTGCTTAGGTGCTATTCTTGCTTGAACAAACCTCCTACTTATGATTAACCCCCTCGCAAGCATCCGCAACTATGAGAAAATTATTAAGAATAAATCTAACCATAGCATTAAACTTTTGGATCCAAATCAGTCCCTTACGGAATAGCGCATAAACTAGGGTTTAAGCTTCTGTCACTCTCGCAACCCATCATCTAATAACTACTCCACAATGCATTCCCTTAGGCCCAAATATGGTGAAGTGTCATGTAGTAGACGTTCACATGACACCACTAAGGGAATCACAACATACATATCATCAAAATATCGAACACATATCAAGTTCACATGATTACTTGCAACAAGATTTCTCCCGTGACCTCAGGAACAAAAGTAACTACTCACTAATGATAATCATGCTCACATATCATCAAAATAGCATAATGGATCTGAACATATAATCTTCCACCAAATAAACCATATAGTAATCAACTACAAGATGTAATCAACACTACTAGTCACCCACAAGTACCAATCTATAGTTCCAGTACAAAGATTGAACACAAGAGATGAACTAGGGTTTGAGAGGAGATGGTGTTGTTGAAGATGTTGATGGAGATTGCCCTCCCCAAGATGGCAGAGTTGTTGGTGATGATGATGACATTGATTTCCCCCTCCGGGAGGGAAGTTCCCCCGGCGGAATCGGTCTGCCGGAGGGCAAAAGTGCTCCTGCCAAAGTTCCGCCTCGAGACGGCGGCGCTTTGTCCCGAAAGTCCTCCCTTTATTTTTTCTAGTTCAAAATGACTTATATACCAGAAGAGGGGCACCGGAGGTGGGCCGAGGAGGGCACAACCCACCAGGGCGCGCCTGGGCTTCCTGGCGCGCCCAGGTGGGCCCCCTCTGGTAGTTATTTGCTCCAATAATTCTTATTTATTCCATAAAAATTCCTCGTGAAGTTTCATCTCATTTGGAGTTGTGTAGAATAGGTAGCCTGACATAGCTTTTTCAGGTCCAGATTTCCAGCTGCCGAAATTCTCCCTCTTTGTGTGAACCTTGCATATTATGAGAGAAAAGGCATTAGAATTACTCCAAAAAGCATTATTATGCATAAAAACATCATAAATAACAGTAGCAAAACATGATGCAAAATGGACGTATCAACTCCCCCAAGCTTAGACCTCGCTTGTCCTCAAGCGAAAACCGAAATTGAAAAACATGTCCACATGCTTAGAGAGAGAGATGTCGATAAAAACAAAATACGAACATAAAAGCATCATCTATATTATTATAACAGCAACAAACTTTAACATAGAACTTTATCACATAACTTTTATCATAAACTTCTCATGAATAAGTAACAATTCATCACAACATCGAAGTATAAAGCATAAACTCTATTGAAAACCAACAAACTATGTTCTCAGTCAACTTTGCAACTACAATTCATCATCTTTTCAGGAAGGGTCACGTATCGGAGCCTTTTTGGCAAGTCCACATACTCAACCATCATATAGTCTTCTATGATTGCTAACACTCACCGCATACACATGAGCAGAACGTTTCAACCGGACACATAGAAAGATAGGGGCTTAAAGTTTTGCCTCCCAACATACTCACCTCGAGGGTGATGTCAACAATAATAACCCATGCTACTCATATCCAACTGGATATATGTGCCTAGATCTTTCCTCACAACATAATGCTTGCCAAAAGAGAAAATAAAAAGGAATAGAGAGAAGAACTTTGACTCTTGCATAAAAGTAAATACATAAAAGTAAAAGATAGGCCCTTCGCAGAGGGAAGCAGAGGTTGCCATGCGCTTATTTGTTTGTATGCTCAATCTCTTAGTGCAAAAGAACATCACGTTATATTGCCCCCTGTGATAGCAACCTTTATTATGCAGTCTGTCGCTTTTATTCTTTGCCATCACAAGTTCGTACAACGCTTAATTTTCTCTTACACTAAATGATCCAACACTTTTAGAAGCAATTTTTATTGCCCTATTTGCATCGATGACAACTTACTTGAAGGATCTTACTCAATCCATAGGTAGGTATGGTGGACTCTCAAAATAATATTTGGGTTTAAAGGTTTTTGGATGCACAACTAGTATCTCTACTTGGTGCGGAATTTTTGGCTAGCAAAGATGGGGGGCAAGCACCACATGTTAAAGGATCTATGACAATATAACTTCTATGTGAATATGAACAAACATAAATCATTACGTTGTCTTCCTTGTCCAACGTCAACAATTTTGGCATGTAATATTTTGATGGGGGCTCACAATCACAAAAGATGTCCAGGATAGTGTATTTGCATGTGAATCTTCTCTTCCCTTATTAATTCTTTCATGAATTGCATCATTGACCAATGCTATGTTTGTCAATCTCCAATAAAATTTTCTACTTATACTCTTCCTTATGTGATGTCATTACTTACCATAAGATTAGCATATGATCTTTTTCATCTATTTCCTTTCTTTTTATTGAACATGAAAGTAAAGAAAACAAAACTCAAACTAAACTTTATTATATATATCTTGCACATGATTACAAAGATAGATCACTAAGCAAACACTCGAAAAGAAAGGAGCGAACTAAGATAAGTAAAGGCAAAAGATAGTGGAGGTGATACAATACCGGGGCACCTCCCCCAAGCTTGGCACAAGCCAAGGGGAGTGCCCATACCCGAAACTCAATTTTCCTTTGGTGATGAAGAAGGAGGTGGTGGTGATGAAGTAGAGGGTTTGTCTTTCTTCCTTAGCTTATGCTTGAGGGCAGAATTTTCCTCCTTTAAATCACCGATCTCCTGCTCGAGCTCTACTATCCTTTTGCATAATTCTTGCTTGTTTTCCTGCAAGAGACGAAAAGGGATAAACTGGACCTTAGGTTTCTTTACTTTGCTGGGGAGACTTGATTTCTTGAATTCCACGTGCATGTCCCCAGGTTGAGTCAATGGAACTTCAGCTTCGTCTGAGCTTGTCTCCTCCTGCCTTTTAGGGTCATAGTCTTCTTCTTACTCCGAAGTCCAGCTATAGTGTTCCACATCCCCATCAACCTTGGGGTTTGCGATAAAATCAGCAACATAGCTCTCACCCTCCGAGTCTTGGGATGACATATTTTCAAATCTATCAGGAAAACAACGAGAAAAGAAAAAAGAGGATTTCTCCGTGATACGGTGGTCAATAGGTTTGGGGGGTATATATTTTTTTTTATCTTGGGAAACAAGCAAACGGAAGAAAAACGGAGTCCAGAAGGTACCCGAGGTGGGCACAACCCACCTGGGCGCGCCTGGCTGCCAGGCGCGCCCTGGAGTCTTGTGCCCACAAGCGGTGCCTTCCTGGTTATTTCTTATTTTCCTAATTTTTGTTATATTCCAAAACTGACAAAAAATATTTTTGCGGATTTTTCGGAGTCCGTTTACTTACCGTATCACGTACCTCCTCTTTTTCATTTATTCTGGAGTGTTCCGGAAGGTTTCCTTTATGTGTTCTTCCGGTGTCATAGTTTGGATAATATTGCTTTCAACATTAATGGGCGTACTTGAGATATAATGTTTTATTCGTTGCCCATTAACAACCTTCGGGTTAGTACCTTCGGCATTATTTATCTTGATGGCTCCGGATCGATAAACCTCCTCAATAACGTAAGGTCCTTCCCATTTGGAGAGGAGTTTTCCTGCAAAGAATCTGAAATGAGAGTTGTACAAAAGAACATATTCTCCAACTTTGAACTCACGCTTTTGGATTCTTTTGTCACGCCATCTTTTAACTTTTTCTTTAAATAACTTGGCATTTTCATAGGCTTGGGTTCTCCATTCATCTAGTGAGCTAATATCAAATAACCTCTTTTCACCGACAAGTCTGAATTCATAGTTGAGTTCTTTAATTTCCCAATATCCTTTATGTTTTAATGCAAGAGGTAAATGACAAGCTTTTCCATAAACCATTTTATAAGGAGACATACCCATAGGATTTTTATATGGTGTTCTATAAGCCCAAAGTGCATCATCTAGCTTCTTAGACCAATTCTTTCGGGACCTATTGATAGTTTTTTGTAATATTAATTTTATTTCTCTATTGCTAAGTTCAACTTGACCACTAGACTGAGGGTGATAAGGTGATGCAATTCTATGGTTAACATCATATTTAGCAAGCATTTTATGGAAAGCACCATGAATAAAATGTGAACCACCATCAGTCATTAAATATCTAGGGACTCCAAACCTTGGGAAAATGACTTCCTTAAGCATTTTAATAGAGGTGTTGTGATCAGCACTACTAGTTGGAATAGCTTCTACCCACTTAGTAACATAATCAACAACAACCAAAATATGTGTATACCCATTAGAGGAAGGAAAAGGTCCCATGTAATCAAATCCCCAAACATCAAATGGTTCAACATCAAGAGAATAATTCATAGGCATTTCCTAACGCTTACCAATATTACCAATTCTTTGACATTCATCACAAGATAAAACAAACTTACGGGCATCCTTGAAGAGAGTAGGCCAACAAAAACCAAATTGCAATAACTTGTGAGCAGTTCTATCTCCCGCATGATGTCCTCCATAAGCTTCGGAGTGACATTTCCGTAGGATTTGTCCCTGTTCATGCTCAGGTACACAACGTCTAATGATACCATCTACTCCTTCTTTATAAAGTTGCGGGTCATCCCAAAAGTAATGTCTTAAATCATAGAAGATTTTTTTTCTTTTGTTGGTATGTGAAGCTAGGTGGTATATATTTAGCAACAATATAATTGGCATAGTCAACATACCAAGGAGTGTTATGAGAAACATTTATTGCAGCTAATTGTTCATCAGGAAAACTATCATTAATAGGTTGTGGGTCATCAAGAAGATTTTCTAACCTAGACAAGTTATCAACCACGGGGTTCTCAGCTCCCTTTCTATCGGTGATATGTAAATCAAATTCTTGTAGCAAAAGAACCCACCTAATGAGTCTAGGTTTAGCATCCTTCTTTTTCCATAAGATATTTTATAGCAGCATGATCGGTGTGAACGGTCACTTTAGAATCAACAATGTAAGATCTAAATTTATCACAAGCAAACACAACTGCTAAGAATTCTTTTTCAGTACTAGCATAATTTCGTTGAGCACTGTCCAGAGTTTTACTAGCATAATGAATAACTTTTAATTTCTTATCGACTCTTTTTCCTAGAACAGCACCAACAGCATAATCACTAGCATCACACATAATTTCAAAAGGCAAGTTCCAATCAGGTGGTTGAACAATAGATGCAGAAATCAAGGCTTTCTTAAGTGTTTCAAAGGCTTCTACACAATCATCATCAAAAACAAATGAAACATCCTTTTGTAAAAGATTTGTAAGAGGCCTAGAAATTTTAGAGAAGTCTTTAATAAACCTCCTATAGAAACCAGCATGACCGAGGAAACTACGAATACCTTTGATATCTTTAGGGCATGACATTTTCTCAATTGCATCAACTTTAGCTTTATCCACCTCAATACCTCGTTCAGAAATTTTATGTCCGAAGACAATACGTTCATTAACCATAAAGTGGCACTTCTCCCAATTCAAGACGAGATTAGTTTGCTCACATCTCTGCAAAACTCGATCAAGGTTGCTCAAGCAATCATCAAAAGAAGTTCCGTAAATGAAAAAATCATCGATGAAAACCTCAACAATCTTTTCACAAAAGTCAGAGAATATAGCAATCATACATCTTTGAAAGGTAGCAGGTGCATTGCATAAACCAAAAGGCATATGTCTATAAGCATAAGTTCCAAAATGGCAAGTAAAGGTGGTTTTCTCTTGATCAGGTTGTGAGACAGGTATTTGAGAAAAACCGGAATATCCATCAGGAAAGCAAAAATGTGTGTCCTTTGATAGTCTTTCTAACATTTGATCAATAAAAGGTAGAGGGTAATGATCTTTTCTAGTAGCTTTATTTAGTTTTCTAAAATCAATTACCATTCTGTAGCCAGTGACAATTCTTTGTGGAATAAGTTCATTCTTATCATTAGGAACAATGGTAATACCTCCTTTTTTAGGGACACAATGAACGGGACTTACCCATCTACTATCAGCTATGGGATAGATTATACCTACTTCCAGAAGCTTCGGTATCTTTGTTCTTACCACTTCTTTCATTTTAGGATTTAAATGTCGTTGGTGATCAACAACGGATTTAGCATCAGGCTCCATATTAATTTTATGCTGACAGAGAGTGGGACTAATGCCCTTTAAATCATCAAGAGTATATCCAATGGCAGCTCGGTGCTTCTTCAGAACCTTCAATAATCTTTCTTCTTCATGTTCTGAAAGGTTAGCAATAATAATAATAGGATAAATCTTTTTCTCATCAAGATAAGCATATTTCAAAGCGTTTGGCAATTTTTTTAATTCAAACACTGGATCACCTTTAGGTGGAGGAGGACCTCCTAGAGTTTCAATAGGCAAATTGTGTTTAAGCAGAGGACGTTGTTCAAAGAAAATCTTATCTATTTCATTTCTTTCATGCAGATGCATATCATTTTCGTGGTCTAGCAAATATTGTTCTAGTGGATCGGTAGGAGGCACAGCAATAGAAGCAAGACTAATTATTTCATCCTTACTAGGTAATTCTTCCTTATGATGCTTCCTACTAAACTTAGAAAAATTAAACTCATGAGACTCATCACCAAAACTAACACCGATGATTTTTTTTTCACAATCTATTTTAGCATTGACGGTGTTCAAGAAAGGTCTACCAAAGATAATGGGACAAAAGTCATCTTGTGGGGAACTAAGAACAAGAAAATCAGTAGGGTATTTTATTTTCCCACATAAGACTTCAACATCTCTAACAATCCCAAGTGGTGTGATGGTGTCCCTATTAGCAAGTTTAATAGTAACATCTATGTATTCTATTTCAGTGAGTGCTATATCATTCATAATTTCTTGAAATAAAGTAAAAGGAATGGCACTCACGCTAGCACCGATGTTGCATAAACCATGATAACAGTGATCTCCTATTTTAACTGAGACAACAGGCATGCCAACAACGGGTCTATGTTTATCTTTTTCATCGGGTTTGGCAATTCTAGCAGCTTCATCACAGAAGTAAATAACATGCCCATCTATATTTTCAACCAAGAGATCTTTAACCATAGCAACACTAGGTTCTACTTTGATTTGTTCAGCAGGTTTGGAAGTTCTAATATAACTTTTGTTGACCACAGTTGAGACTTTAGCATGTTCCTTCATCCTAACAGGGAAAGGTGGTTTTTCAATATAAGCAGTAGGCACAACTGGATCAACATTGTAAATAATAGTTTCATCTTTAGCTATTACTGGTTCTTTAATTTCTTCTTTGATAGGTGGGTAATATTTAAACCAC
Source organism: Thinopyrum elongatum (assembly GCA_011799875.1). Classification (NCBI taxonomy): domain Eukaryota; kingdom Viridiplantae; phylum Streptophyta; class Magnoliopsida; order Poales; family Poaceae; genus Thinopyrum; species Thinopyrum elongatum. The sequence goes on from CM022298.1 coordinate 532,874,239, forward strand.
TTCACCTTAGGGAGGTCAACATGAGTAGCAAATGATTCACAAAAGGAGGCTACTATCTCAGAGTCAAGTCCATATTTAGTGCTAAACTTTTGAAAAGCATCGGTATTCATAAAAGATTTAACACAATCATACTTGAGCTTAATACCTGACTCTTTACCTTCGTCGAGTTCCCAATCTTCAGAGTTGCACTTAATTCTTTCTAAAAGATCCCACCGAAAGTCAATAGTCTTCTTCATAAAGGAACCAGTACAAGAAGTATCAAGCATGGATCGATCATCATTAGAAAGCCGAGCATAAAAATTCTGAATAATAATTTCTCTTGAGAGCTCATGATTGGGACATGAATATAACATTGACTTAAGCCTCCCCCAAGCTAGAGCGATACTTTCTCCTTCACGAGGCCAAAAATTATATATGTAATTCCGATCACGATGAACTAGATGCATAGGATAATTTTTTTGGTGAAATTCCAATTTCAATCAATTCCAATTCCAAGATCCAATATCATCGCATAACCTATACCATGCCAATGCTTTTCCCTTCAAAGATAAAGGGAAAACCTTCTTATTAGCTTCATCTCCATGCAGTAGGTTGAGGAGTAACTAATTGTGGGTCTGGTCGAGGTGAAGATACCCCGAACAAACCCCTCAAAGGATTGTTCTCCATAGTAACAAGTGACAATAAATTTCATCACGTAGTAATAATTTTTCCTTACCGATTTCCACTTACCAAGAGCACTTCACTCCCCGGAAACGGCGCTAGAAAAGAGCCTTGATGACCCACAAGTATAGGGGATCAATCATAGTCCTTTCGATAAGTAAGAGTGTCGAACCCAACGAGGAGCAGAAGGAAATGAAAAGCGGTTTTCAGCAAGGTAATGTCTGCAAGCACTGAAATTATAAGTAATGAGTAGTTTGGTAGCAAGATAATTTGTAACGAGCAAGTAACGGTGTCGGCGTGCGACACCTATGGGATCCCAAGAGACCCCTTTACGATTCGGCGGGGGGAGAGGTATGCGCAAAGAGCAGAACCAACGATCGACGCGGGGCAATTTTACCCAGGTTCGGGCCGCTGATCAGCGTAAAACCCTACTCCTGCCTTGTGTTATTATTAGTGTTCTTGAGCCCAGGCTCCAGGAGCGCTCACAGTGAACAATACGTTCAAGAGCAGCTACGCATGCAGAATGGGCCAGAAGATCTCCTCCCCTGTAGCAGTTGCCATGGGCCTCCTTTTATACCACAAATGGGTCACCACAGTGGCAAAATGTACATACATTGAGGTGTAAAGTAGCTACAGGGTAATCATACCTAACCCCTGATGGACTAGGACGAACGCATTTAATGCACCATAAGGTGTCCGTTTAGGTGTCCTTACTTTCTTGGGGATGGAAAAAGGAGCCATCCCATCAACACCGCTTAAGCTCTCCTCCACTGGCGCGTCGCCACGCACCCAAAGAAGGACCCAGAATGTCGGGTTTTGTCGCTGTGCTCGAGCGGTGGCACAGCAACAAAACCTTGCCGGGCGTCGAAGCTCACCGGGCGCCAAGCCTTGCCGGGCGCCGATCCTTGCCGGGCTCCGCAGGCCACCCCGACAAGATCTTGCCGGGGAAGCTGGCCTTCGGATTCCATCTCTTCTTATCTGCTGATCCTCAGATCTCCGACTTGATGATTTCTTTGGTGGCTTGAATCATCCTCGAACTGTTCCTCGGCAAGCCTTGCCGCGAGGATGGCTACAACTGCCCGTGCACAAGTACGGGGTACTAGTGGCCCAATACTTAGTACACCGATAGGAGCCCCCGGGCCTAGGCCATACACGAGTGCGAGGCGTTGTTGGGCTAGGCCCAAACAGTGCACGGGCACGCGTGGCAGGGGATTAACTGCTCGTAAATATCCCGTTTACTGTGCCCCCCACTACGCGTGCCGAACGCGCGACATGGGAAGCGTGCCTCAAAAGCTGCAACTGCGACGCGCCTATAGAGGTGCATTCACATTGGGGAGTAAAAGAGGTGGCCCCGCTCCTTCCCCATAAAAAAGGAGAAGCTGCAGAGGCATAAGCCTATTTACCCCCCTCTTCTTCTCAATCTGGCCGTCGCCATCGCCTTCCTCCTCTCAAGCTCAGAACGAAGCTTTCCCTCTTCCGCCCGCCGCTTCCATGCTCGCTTCATCCCCGGCTTCCGCCCTCACAGCCGCCATGCCGCCCAAGGCCAGCAAAGGCAAGAGCAAGGAGGCGAAAGCTGATGTCCCAGAGAGCGAACTGGTGAAGATGCGGAAGAAGTATGTCGTCTTCGCCCCGACGCTCGATGCAGAAGCTTTGAAGAGGCGGTACCAGTGCATGTGGGCAAAGGAGACGCAGGCTCACCCCGCCACACACGTGATTCCAGGTTCTTGCTCCAAAAGTGGGTCGGATAGATACCCCTTTTTCGCCGCATATTTCTATTGCGGGCTCTGCCCCCCATTTTCTGACTTCTTCAATGATATCATGTACACATACGGCTTTCATCTTCTCGATTTCACGCCGAATGCGATATTGTGCATGTCCATCTTTGCCCATCTTTGTGAAAACTTCGCCGGAGTGATTCCCAACACTACCCTTTTCCGCCATTACTTCTTTCCCCGCATCCAAAAAGGAGAGGCCCTCTCTGGTTCTATCGCCTGGATTCCAAGGGCTTGGAATAAGGAAATATACCCAGAAGGAGTTTACCGCTAAAAGTGGGACGAATGGCGGGCTGAATGGTGCTGGATCAAGGAAGCAGATCCCCATCCGTTTTGTCTGCCCCGGAAACAGAAGGCGGTCCGCGGCAGTGGCTCGAGCAGTCTTGCCGCTGACGACGAAAAGCTCACAATCGCCACCACCAGGATTCTCTGCCTGAAAGCTGTCGGGCTGACAATGGAGATGATTGGCTTCGACTTTCTCCGGCGCCGCATCGCCCCCTTGCAGAACAGGGGAAGGTCAGCTTGGGAATACCAAAACGCGGCAGACATCATGAGATTGCGCCCCGGGTTGAATAATAATCTGACTACTATGCAACTTGGCGCTCTCCGTCAAAAGCTGTTCCAGCGCGATGACAAGCATCGGCTGCCGGCCAGGATTGTCCCTTTGTGCAACAACTCCGCTCTGGGGTCAATCATCGCCTTCATGCCGATGTTCAACGCCCACGGTCTTGACGCGACTTGGGCCGAGCCAACCGAGGAGGAAGCACAGAAGTTTTTTGATAACTTGACGGAGAGGCCCGTCCGGGAAGAGGCAGACTTCATCCGAGCCACCACCGACCAAGAAGTAGCATACATTGCTACTAGGGTGGAGGAGGCAAATCTTGCCACGGAGGCTGGCAGCGCTGGCTTCACAGAATGGGAAACCAGCGATGCAGAGGTAGTGGTGGAAGTAAAACCCGCCGGGAAGGACAAAGTTGCCGGGGAACAAAGCAGCACAGCCGCTGAGAGCTTGTTCGACGAGGACACGGCTGAAGAAGAACCGCAAGAAGAGCTCCCAGCCCCGAAGAAGACAAAGCGTGTTCTTCGAAAGGCTGTATCTGGCATCCCGGCAAGCCAGCCTTCCTCGAGCGGCGAGGCTCCCGGCAAGAGAGCGGCCGGCAAGACTGCTCCGCGGCAAGGGGTTCGACAGCAACCTACGCGGCATGTGAGACCCATACCAGCGGCAACTGCTGGGGCGACAGGGGTGTCTCGCACTACCGCACCGGAAGCTGAGGTGACAGAAACACGCCAACCCCCGGTGCCCGCCACAGCCAAGCGACCTAGGTCCCCTCCTCCGCCTCCCTACTCAGACGTCGCAACGGAGGCCGATTTCGACATCTCCGGCTTTAGCCCGGAGCGAGAAGAGGAAGAGTGAGTAGCTTGCCACAGCCTTCATCTTCCAATCTTGGATCAACCTTGCTGACTTGCTTATATTGTCTCTGCAGTGATGCAGAAACCTTGCTGGAGAGGATGACGAAGAGGGCAAAGACTTCCATGGGCGACGAGCCCCCGGCAGGCTCCACGAGCGTGCCAAAAACTGTCATCGTTAGCCCGGAGCTCAGCCCTCAACGCAGCCCCCAGCGCAGCCCCCAGCGTAAGTTCATTGCTCTTTTTCCGCCGGCGGGCTCTGAGGTTTCTATTCTATATCTTTGGGCTCACCGGAGAAGAACGGCAACAAGGGGAGTTGTTGGAAGACGCCCCCGTCGTGCCACCTCCATCGACCACGCCGCCCACAAGCACGTCCCCGGCCAGAGATCCCACCGACGAGCCCATCTTAATTGAGGAGGAGCCGGCAAGCACGGACACCGGCAACCTTTCCCCGGCAACTGAAGTTGCCGAGAGGGACGAGGCCACCTCCCAACAGCTCGACGCAGGTAACTGATTGCCTCAGAACGCTTGCTATTCTTTCCCTTCTCTCTCTGTCTTCAGTCGCTTCGAACTTCAATCTTGATCTTATTCCATTCTCCTCCTTCGTCCTTCAGAGTTCCCTGTGATGGAACACATGGACGTCGACGTTGTCATCGAGGAGACCGCTAGGGACGCCGCTGCCGAAGCAGACAGGATCGCTGCCAGCGAGGCCGCCAAGGATGCCACTATCGAGGCTGGTGGTGCTCTTGGCGGGGAGGCCGCCAAGACTGCACAGGAGGAACCCGCCAAGGAATCTACTGAAGGGGGCGGCAGGGAGGCTGATGACCGTACTGACGGCATTCCTGCCGCAGGAGCGCCAGGCACTGCACCAGCCACGGAGCCCCCTGCCACTGGTGAGGCGGTTGCTGAAGACCAACCGTCAACATCTGAAGGCCCCTCATCCAGCAAATATCTCAACATTGGCGAGAACTTGTTTGTCAACTTGCCGGGGACGGCAAGTATTGGGGCACCAGCCGAAGGAGAAGTCTTTGACGAAGAAATCATCGCTACTGCCGGGCTCGAGATTGTTGACGACCCCAGCGCTAGCAGCGGCAAATCTGAAGAGGATCAGCTCCTTCAGGCCATGGGCGAGAGTTTTCACAAGCTCCAGGCTCTCCACCGCGCCCGGAAGGATAAAGCGGATTCCAGAATGGCAGCTGTCGAGGCGGCCGAAGCAGATTTCCAGAGGCGCGTCGAACAAATGCAAGTCTGGTATGTCGAGGCCCTTCAAGAGTTGACTGCTGGCCGAGAACAAGTGAGCCAACAGTGGACATAAATCCTCCTGAAGCAATCTGACATGGAGAAGGCACAGGATGAAGCTACTCAAAGAATCGCTGCCGAAGATGCCCTCCTGACGGGGCGCCGCGTTGCTCTTGATGCTCATGAGGAAGATCTCACCGCACGTGAGCAGGCGCTTGCCGCCAAGCTTCGCAGCAAAGATGAAGATATCGAGAAGCTTGTCACGCGGCGAACCTAGGAGTTGGAGCAAAAACACAAAGAGGCGCTCGAAGCTTTGACTGCAAGTCACGCCGGCGAGCTCAAGGAGGCCGTCGATGCCGCCGAAGCTGCAGAGGCCGCTAAGAACAAGCTGAGCGACAAGGTAAAGAAGCTGGAAGTAGATCTTGAAGAGCACGGCACGGAGCTCTCAACGCTTAAAGGTGATAGGGAAAAAACCCTTCACACCCTAGCGGAGATGCAAGTTGCCATGTCTAATAAGACCAAGTAGCTCTCCTCAACGAATGAAACCATTGCTGTTCTGGAATTGAAGCTGACCACGTTGGAGAAGTCCCTCAAGGCCGGCAGGGCCCGCGAGAAGGCTCTACTCAAAGATCTCCAGGGAGAGAGGAACCTGCTCAAGAGCGCCGCCGCCGCCCAAATCGATTACGAAAAGGGGGTGAAGATTTGGACTGGACGCCTCATCGATGCTGCGGAGAAGCTTACGGCAGAACTGTCAACCATGGGCCTGTCAAACTTCAGGTATTCTTCCGAGGAAAGAATATCTTCAAGTGCCAGGTTGACGATGTTCTTTGAAAGCATTATCGACGCCTTGAGGCTGCTTCAGTCTAGCCGGGCGACCCAATTGGCCAACAAGACCCGCCGGCTTTACTGGGCCGTCCTCCGCAAGGTGCTTATCAAAGTGGTGCACAGCAATCCCGGCATCGACCTCTCCAACGCGCTCGGCCATCTGCCAAAGGACGCAAATGTTGAGGCGCTTGAAGAACTTATCGCGCCTATCCTTGAGAAGGTGGACTCCATCAAAAGGATCGAAGGCCAGCGCAGAGATTAAGTGCTCCGCCTTTTCTTGCCGTCGTCATTCCATGTCAAAGACAATTAAGTCTCAAGTTAGAATTGCGGCAACTCATTAATGTAATATAACTCGCCTATGTTTAGGTTCATGCTTGCTATTTTCCTTGTCTGATTCTTTTATGTATGGAGTTCACCCTACACTTACTGAAAAACTTGCCGGCGCGCAACCTGCCGCGAGCGCTGGGTGCGGGACTTCAGCAGCCTGCTGGAGGCGCAGCGGCCGGCAAGACCCCTTGGCGTTCTCAGTGCAGCCACTTAAATCGTTGAGCGGACTCGAAACAAAATAAGGGCGCAACTGATTACAACAAGGGTTCCTTCGCGTGCAGATTTTCCATACAAGAGTCGGAATCATCCAAGGAAATAACTTTGCAATAAAGGAAACTTGCTCTAAGTTTTTAGAACTTAGCTTTCTGTCACTGTCCTTCCTCCGGCAAGCGTCGATTACGATCAGCAACCAACTGGTATCAATTCTCTGCTTCCCCCCCCCCCCCCGGCAAATGTGCACGCGAGGAATCCTTCTGTCTTTTTAAAAAAAGAAAGAAGAGAAAATAAAGATATGAAACCTTGGCGGTTCGTTAGAACTTATCGGGAGTAGATGTCATACAACATCTTAGACAAACATGCATATATAAATATGAACATGGAAATCAATAAGGGAATGCACAACACTTAAATTTATTCATCTGTGCTCAGGGTCTGCGCCTGGCTTTGTACAAAGGATCATATGCTGCGCCGGCAAGACTTGTACAAAAGGGTGGTTGTCGGGGGCCCCCGGCAACCGCGCCTTACGGATAGAACTTGCGAAGATGTTCGATATTCCAGGAATTGCTCACTAGAAGGCCATCTTCGGTCTCCAAGCGGACAGCGCTGGGCCTGGTGACTCGTACTACCCGATAAGGGCCTTCCCACTTCGGTGTCAACTTGTTTGAATTCTTGGCGGACTGAATCCGCCGAAGAACAAGGTCGCCTTCCTCAAGGCTTCGGGCATGAACTTTGCGGCTATGGTAGTGGCGCAAAGCTTGCTGGTAGCGTGCAGCTCGCACAGCAGCCTGAAGACGATTCTCCTCAAGGAGCACAGCGTCATCTTGGCGCAGTTGCTCTTGCTCAAGCTCATCATAAGCGAGCACTCAAGGTGATCCGTACGTGAGTTCTGTGGGGAGAATTGCTTCCGCTCCGTAGACCAGAGTGAAGGGCGTCTGGCCGGTGGCTCGATTTGATGTCGTTCTGATTGACCAAAGAACCGCCGGCAACTCATTAATCCAGCGTCTTCTGCACTTTTTCAGCCTGTCAAAGGTTCTGGTCCTAAGACCGCGCAGCACTTCAGCATTAGCCCTCTCCGCTTGGCCGTTGCTTCTCGGATGAGCAACAGAGGCAAAACAAATTTTGCCACCAAGGTCTTGGACGTACTGCATGAAGGTGCGACTTGTGAATTGCGTGCTGTTGTCGGTGATGATCCTGTTGGGCACACCGAAACGGCAAACTATCCCCTTAAAGAACTTGACGGCCGATTGTGCTGTCACCTTCCTCACTACTTCCACCTCCGGCCACTTTGTGAACTTGTCAATAGCAATGTACAAGTACTCAAAGCCCCCGGTAGCACGGGGGAAAGGGCCCAGTATGTCGAGCCCCCAGACCGAAAATAGCCAGGAGAGAGGGATTGTCTGAAGAGCTTGAGCTGGTTGATGCGATTTCTTCGAATGAAACTGGCACGCTTCACACTTGGTGACTAGTGCAGTTGCATCCTGGAGAGCGGTGGGCCAAAAGAAACCTTGCCGGAATGCTTTCCCGACAAGTGCTCCTGATCCTATGTGAGAACCACATATACCTCCATGTATTTCCGCCAACAGCTCTAGTCCATCCTCTCGAGGAATGCACTTTAATTTCACACAGTTTGGTCTCTTTCTGTACAGGACGTCATCGATGAACTTGTTTGAAGGAAATGGACAATGTGCTGCGCCCATGCTGGAGCCTGAGGCTCGACGGCTAGGACTAAAGGCATCTCCTCCGCCGGGGGAACTTTTGTCTCGACAGCAAGGGCCTGAGGCCCTGCTGGAGCCTGTTGTTCCCCGGCAGGCATGTCGTCGATCCCGGCAACTTCCTTGCCGGCGGCTCCCGGGAGCTCTGCCGGGAAGTACTGACCAGAGTTCAACTTTCTTCTCTTTTCTTGCCGCATTGATGGCGCCACAGATGGTTGAGTCAATTGGAGCACAAAAGTTCCTGGTTCCACAGGCAACTTGAGGGCGGCACGCTTTGACAGGTCATCAGCAACACTGTTCTCGGCACGAGGAACGTGCTCCATTTGCAGACCATCAAAGTGATCTTCCATTTTTCTCACTTCATCTACGTAGGCTTGCATCAATGGACTTTGATAACTCTTGTTAACTTGCCTGACGACAAGCTGTGAATCGCCTTTGATGACGAGCTTTTTGATACCAAGGTCTGCCGCGATCCTAAGACCGGCAAGCAAACCCTCGTATTCTGCTGTGTTGTTGGTCGAACTCTCCCGGGGAAAATGCATTTGGACTACGTACTTGAGGTGCTCTCCGGTGGGTGCGACAAGTAGCACGCCAGCACCGGCGCCTTGCAGCGAGAAAGCCCCGTCAAAGTACATAACCCATTGCTGATCGATTTCCTTGCCGGGGAGAGTTGTTTCTTGAACCTCTTCGTCCGGCGTTGGGGTCCATTCCACAATGAACTCCGCCAAGGCCCTGCTCTGAATTGTCGAAGTGCTTTCAAACTTGAGGCCAAAGCTTGACAACTCCAACGCCCACTCCACGATCCTGCCGGTTGCTTCTGGATTTTGCAAAATCCGTTGCAGCGGAAAGCGAGTGACGACGGTGATTTCATGTGCTTGAAAATAATGGCGCAGCTTCCTCAAGGCCATAAGAAGGCCGAAAAGTAACTTCTGCATGCCAAAATATCTTGACCTAGCTCCTTGCAAGAGGGAGCTAACAAAATAAACTAGGCGCTGCACCACCTTTTTCTTCTACAATGGTCCTTCTGACTGCACAGATCTTGTCTTGCCGGGATCAATCCTTGCCAGGGAAGATCCTGCCGCGTCATCTGACGGTCCTGCCGCTGGTGTCGCTTCCTCATCAGCCTCTCTCTGCGCCACTAGCGCAGCACTAACCACTTTATTTGTCGCTGCTAGATACAGCAACAACGGTTCTTGTGGTTTAGGCGCGACTAGCGTCGGCGGAGAGGAAAGGTATTTCTTCAAATCTTGCAGCGCAGCCTCCGCCTCCGGAGTCCATTTCATTGGACCTGCCTTCTTCAAAATTTTGAAAAAGGGCAGGGCGCGCTCAGCAGACTTGGAAATAAATCTGCTTAGAGCAGCAACACAGCCGGCAAGACGACGCACATCCTTGACGCGCCTCGGCGCTTCAATTTGCTCAATAGCTTTGATCTTGTCGGGGTTCGCTTTGATTCCCCGGCAAGATACAAAGAATCCGAGGAGCTTGCCAGAAGGAACACCGAACACGCACTTCTCAGGATTGAGCTTCAAGTTGATCTTGCACAGATTTGCAAATGTTTCTTCTAAATCTTGAATGAGCGTCGCTTTGTCTTTGGTTTTGACCACTATATCATCCATATACGCCTCCATATTTCTATGGAGTTGAGGCTCAAAACCAATTTGGATTGCTCTTGCAAATGTCGAACCAGCACTTTTCAACCCGAAAGGCATTCGTATAAAACAATACGTACCACATGGGGTGATAAATGCGGTCTTCTCTTCATCTTCTTTCGCCATGAAAATCTGATGATACCCTGAATAGGCATCAAGGAAGGACAGGAGATCACAACCAGCGGTGGAATCCACAATCTGGTCGATGCGCGGTAAGGGAAAGGGATCTTTTGGACAGGCTTTATTGATATCTGTATAATCGATACAAAGCCTCCATTTCCCATTCGCTTTTCGCACTACAACCGGATTGGCCAACCAGGTTGGATGAAGCACTCCTTTGACCAATCCTGCCACCTCCAGCTTTCTGATTTCTTCGGCAATGAATTCTTGCCGCTCCAAGGCTTGCTTCCTGACCCTCTGCTTGACGGGCTGCGCGTGAGGACAGACAGCAAGGTGGTGCTCAATTACCTTCCTGGGAACACCAGGGATGTCAGACGGTTGCCATGCAAACACGTCGACATTCGCCCGCAGGAAGGCAACGAGCGCGCTTTCCTATTTGTCATCTAGGGTGGAACTTATGGTGAAAGTTCCCCCCGTTCCGTCCTCCCTGACGGGCACCTTCTTGGTCTCCGGTGGAGCAGCCTTGGATTTCTTGTTCTTGCCGGTGGAACTCTCTGGTGCATCCTCGACGGAAGCGCAGCACTCCGAGGAGGTGCGCTTGCCGGAGTTCGCACCAAGATTCTTGCCGGTCTTCTTCTTCCCCCCGGGAGTTCCAGCGGCAGGAGCAGATGCCTTGATGGCAGGTGCTGCAACTGCTTCCCGGTAAAGTTGGTCGGCACAGATGAGCGCATCCTTCTTATCGGAATGGATAGTGATGACGCTCAACGGCCTGGGCATCTTCAAAACATTGTATGTGTAGTGTGATGCCGCCATAAACTTAGCCAGCGCTGGCCGACCAAGGATCCCATTGTATGACATGGGGATCTTGGCGACATCAAACACTACCTTCTCGATCCTGTAGTTGAGCTCGCTACCAAATGTCACCGGCAGCGTAATCTTGCCCTTGGGCCGGGTTCTTCCCGGATTGACCACTTGAAACGTACCCGTTTCTTCGAGGTCCTCGTCAGGAATTTGGAGCTTCTTGAGCACATCCGGTGAGATTAGGTTTAGCCCGGCCCCACCGTCAACTAGCATTTTTGTCAACTTGAGTTTGCGAATTATTGGCGAGACCAACAATGGCAAGCACCTGACCGCAGTTGTGCGATCAGGGTGATCCTCAGCGTCGAAAACGATAGGCGTGTTGGACCACTTCAGGGGCCTACATGCATCTGGTGATGGCTCTGTTGCATTGACTTCCCGCACCCACTGTTTGAGTCGACAGTGGGAAGAATGCAGCGAGGCACCTCCATCGATACACATGGCCTCTGTAGCTTTCTGGAATTCTTGCTCACTGGATTCATCATCTTCTTCATCATCATCTTCTTCTTTGTCTCGGCCCCGAGCGGGCCTATCCTTCTGTTGCTTGGCCTTGCCGCGGCGTCCCCCTCGGCCACCGCGCTTCTTGCCGGATCCGTCAGCACCATCTTGGGCCTTCTCCTTATCTCGCCTTTCATATTTGGCCCTCTGTTTCTCGGCAAGCTGTTCAACTTGCTGGCAATTCTGGAGATCGTGGCCCTTGGTGCGATGGATCTTGCAATACTGCTTGCCGGAGCTATCCGACTTGTCGGCAGCCGCCAAGGCCTGACAGGAAGGGCACCCGGTAAGATCCTTGCCGGGGCCACTAACCTTGGCCTTCTTGGCAGCGCCGGGGTTGTCGGATTCCTCGACAGCAAGTACGGCCTTGCCTCCGCGTTTCCTGTTCCGCCGCCGGCCTTTCCTTGACGGGGTCACGGCGTCTTCATCTTCGGATTCGCCCGCCGCGCCAACAGCCTCGCCAGGGAGTTTCCTTCCCTCTTCAGCTCGAGCGCATTTATCGGCCAAAGCGTAAAGCTCGGCAATACTCCTGACTTTGTTCATCGCCAGCTCTTCCCGCATTCTGCGGTTACGCACATTCTGATGAAACGCGCTAATGACAGCGGTAGGGTGAACGTCAGGAATATTGTACTGCACCCAGCTGAACCTCTGCATAAACTTGCGTAGGGACTCGCCCTTCTTTTGAGGGATGATATGCAAATCACTCTCTTGGCCAAGAGCTTGGTGGCCTCCAACAAAGGCGCCAACAAACTGTGGCACAGATCTGACCAAGAAGAAATAGAATTCTCCGGCAGATGCATCAACCATGACCTGACGTTGGGCTTGAGCACCAACTGGAAGTAGTTGGCATGTATCTTGTCATCTCGGCCCCCGGCAGCCTGCACCGCAATGGTGTAGATGCTCAGGAACTCTGAGGGATGGGTCTTACCGTCATATTTCTCTGGGACATCCGACTTGAAGGTTCGGGAATTGGGCCACTGGACTTGCCGCAGCTGTCGGGTAAACGCTGGAGTCCCTACCTCATAAGGCAAGTCTCCTACGCCCCCTGGCGCAGGCTCGTCGACTGCCGGCCCTGCGCGCTTATCAGACGGATAGCGCGCTTCCCGTCACCGCTCGATGGTAGTTCGAGCGTCCTCCTTGCCTCGTTCCTGGAGAACTTGACGCTGATCGCGGCGCATCCGTGGATCGGACGGCGCCGTGGAAACTTCTTCACGGCGGTCGACCTGCTGGGTTGTCGGCCGCTGCTGGTGCCGCGGAGGGGAGTGCACCGTGGTTGCACCACCCCCGGTTTTCTCCACATCGGCTCGCGCCGGATCGATGGGCCTTCGCTGTGAGGGCCCTGCCTCTTGCGGCCCATCTTTGTTGGCGAAGCCGATAAGGCTCTGGATAGTAGCTCGCTACTCCTCCATCTTCTCCGGGGCAGGAGGGAAATCGAGGAGCAGCTGCGCACGTGCCAAGGCTTCCGCTGGCGTAGGCGGCGGCGACAGGTGCGAGGTACGTGAGGTGCTCTGACTCCTAGGCATGTTAGAAGGAGCACCACCACGGTCACGCGACCACGCGCTACCTCCGCCGGCAGCTCGGTGTGCATGCTGGTCCCGCGCATCTTGGGATCGATGCACAGGAATCTTTTCATGGGGGCGCCCTGAACAACCAGCGCCATGACGTCGCTCGTCGTGCACGACCTGGGTAGGTCGTGATGCTTGCGCCGGTGCGGGAGCTCCAGCAGGCGTCCTCCGATCTCTGGAATTTGTTGTGCCACCCGTAGGCAACACAGCTCCGTCTCTGGATCCAGCGGCGTGCAGGTTGCCGCTGCCACTGCGAACGATACCGCTCACCTGGCTCGGATCACCAGAACGCCGTGGGGGTTCTAGTCCTCTTCCTTCTGCACCCACGTCATCGCCCGTACGCGAAGGCGTAGGCAAAACGGACGTGGACGGTTGTGCCGTCGCATCGCTCTTCTTCTTGGGTGGCATGATGATGAAGATGATGAAGAAACTGAGGCGCCGATCACTAGATCAGGTTCACGCAACCTTCAATCCCCCTACCTGGCGCACCAAAGATGTCGGCGTGCGACACCTATGGGATCCCAAGAGACCCCTTTACGATTCGGCGGGGGGAGAGGTATGCGCAAAGAGCAGAACCAACGATCGACGCGGGGCGATTTTACCCAGGTTCAGGCCGCTGATCAGTGTAAAACCCTACTCCTGCCTTGTGTTATTATTAGTGTTCTTGAGCCCAGGCTCCAGGAGCGCTCACAATGAACAGTACGTTCAAGAGCAGCTACGCATGCAGAATGGGCCAAAAGATCTCCTCCCCTGTAGCAGTTGCCATGGGCCTCCTTTTATACCACAAAGGGGTCACCACAGTGGCAAAATGTACATACATTGAGGTGTAAAGTAGCTATAGGGTAATCATACCTAACCCCTGACGGACTAGGACGAACGCATTTAATGCACCGTAAGGTGTCCGTTTAGGTGTCCTTACTTTCTTGGGGATGGAAAAAGGAGCCATCCCATCAACACCGCTTAAGCTCTCCTCCACTGGCGCGTCACCACGCACCCAAAGAAGGACCCAGAATGTCGGGTTTTGTCGCTGTGCTCGAGCGGTGGCACAGCAACAAAACCTTGCCGGGCGCCGAAGCTCGCCGGGCGCCAAGCCTTGCCGGGCGCCAAGCCTTGCCGGGCGCCGATCCTTGCCGGGCTCCGCAGGCCACCCCGACAAGATCTTGCCGAGGAAGCTGGCCTTCGGATTCCAGCTCTTCTTATCTGCTGATCCTCAGATCTCCGACTTGATGATTTCTTTGGTGGCTTGAATCATCCTCGAACTGTTCCTCGGCAAGCCTTGCCGCGAGGATGGCTACAACTGCCCGTGCACAAGTACGGGGTACTAGTGGCCCAATACTTAGTACACCGACAAACGGTAATGGTAACAAAAGTGCAGCAAGGTAGCCCAATCCTTTTGAGGCAAAGGACAGGCCAAAACGGTCTCTTATGATAAGCAAAGCGTTCTTGAGGGTACACGGGAATTTCATCTAGTCACTTTCATCATGTTGGTTTGATTTGTGTTGAGAATCATTGTATTGAGAATCAAAAGAGAGAGAGGAAGCCATCTAGCTACTGCCTACGGACCCGTAGGTCTACAATGAACTAATCACGCATCATCGGAGAGGCACCAATGAGGATGATGAACCCCTCCATGATGGTGTCTACATTGGATCTGTGGTTTCTGGAACTTGCGGTGGCTGGAATTGATTTTCATCGACTCCCCTAGGGTTTCTGGAATGTTGGGGTATTTATAGAGCAAAGAGGCGGTGCGGGAGGTGGCCGAGGTGGGCACAACCCACCTAGGCGCGCCTGGGCCCCCAGGAGTGCCCTGGTGGGTTGTGCTCCCCTCGGAGCCCCCCTTAGGTACTTTCTTGGCCCAACTTGTGTCTTCTGGTCCAGCAAAAATCACCAAAATTTTTCGCTGCGTTTGGACTCCGTTTGGTATTGATTTCCTGCGAAGTAAAAAACAAGCAAAAAACAGCAACTGGCACTGGGCACTATGTCAATAGGTTAGTCCCAAAAAATGATATAAAGTTGCTATAAAATGATTGTAAAACATCCAAGAATGATAATATAACAGCATGGAACAATAAAAAATTATAGATACGTTGGAGATGTATCAGCATCCCCAAGCTTAATTCCTGCTCGTCCTCGAGTAGGTAAATGATAAAAACAGAATTTTTGATGTGGAATGCTGCCTAACATGTTCATCACATATTCTTTTCTTTGTAGCATGGACATTTGGACTTTTATATGATTCAAAGCAATAGTCTAGTTTTGACATGAAGATTTCAATACTCAAGCATATCAACAAACAACCATGTATTTCAAAATATCAACACTAAAGCAAGTTATCCCTAGCCCATTATGCTCAATCATTGATCCATTCATGAAACACACTCGCATATTAGCTACACCCAATGCTCAAGTACAATCATAGTGCCCCTTAGTTGGTGCTTTATAAGAGAAGATGGAGACTCAAAATAAAATAAAAATTGCATAAAGTAAAAGAAAGGCCATTCGCAAAGGGAAGTAGGGATTTGTAGAGGTGCCAGAGCTCAAAGCGAAAAAAGTAGAGATAAAACATTTTGGGTGGCATGCTTTTCCTGTCAACGAAAATGATCGAGTAGTTCCCAATACTTTCCATGATAGATATATCATAGGAAGTTCCCAAACAGAAAATAAAGTATATTCCTTTTTCTACCATACTTTCACTTTCCATGGCTAGCCGTATCCACGGGTGCCCTCCATACCAACACTTTCCAAGGAATTTATTATTTGACAACATAAAGTAAATTCATTTTTCATTTCGGGACTGGGCATGCCTAATACCTTTGCCGTACTCTCGTGCAATGACAAGTGAATAAACACTCATCTTGAGAATAACACATCTAGCATGGAAATATATCAGCCACCCCCTACCGTTTTATGAGTGGTACGAGCACACAAAAGAGAAATTTATTTTGAAATTAGAGATGGCACATACAAATTTGCTTAGAACGGCACGGAAATACCGCATATAGGTAGGTATAGTGGACTCATATGGCAAAACTGGTTTAAGGATTTTGGATGCACAAGTAGTGATCATACTTAGTGCAAATGAAGGCTAGCAAAAGATTGAGAAGCATCCAACCAAGAAACGAACAATCTCATAAGCGAGCATTAAGCCTAACTAACACCGAATAATGCACCACAAGTAGGATGTAATTTCATTGCATAACTATTGACTTTTGTGCTTGCATAGGGAATCACAAACCTTAACACCAATATTCTTACTAAAGCATAATTACTCATCAACATGACTCACATATTATATCAACATATCGCAAAACTATTACAAGGAATCAAGTTTATTTTGTCCAATGATCTTCATGAAAGTTTTTATTATATCCCTCTTGAATATCTATCACTTTGGGACTAGTTTAATGTGTTGCTTTTGATAGCTCAAACAAATCTAAGTGAAGAACATGAGCATAAAATTTTTCTTCTCTCAAAATAATTTAAGTGAAGCAAGAGAGAATTTCTAAAAAAAATTACAAACTCTCAAATAAATCTAAGTGAAGAATGAGAGCATTTCTTCAAAAATACTAAAGCACACCGTGCTCAAAAAGATATAAGTGAAGCACTAGAGCAATTCCATAGCTCATAAAGATTTAAGTGAAGCATAAAGAGCAATGCTAACAAGTCATAGCCTAATTTTGGCTCCCTCAAATAGGTGTGTCCAGCAAGGATTCATGACTTAAAATAAAAAGCAAAACAAGCAAAGACTCATATCATACAAGACGCTCCAAGCAAAACTCATGATATGTGACGAATAAAAATATAGCTCCAAGTAAAATACCGATGGTCGTTAGAAGAAAGAGGGGATGCCACTCGGGCATCCCCAAGCTTAGTTGCTTGCTTATATTTGTATAATGGCTTGGGGTGCCATGGGGAATCCCCAAGATTAGGCTCTTCTTACTCCTTATTCCTTGATCCATCGTGATCCCACAAAAAACTTGAAAACTTCAATCACACAAAACTTAACAAAACCTCAAAACCTTCGTGAGATCCGTTAGTATAACAAATCCAATCTTTACTTTAAGTACTGTAGAAAACCCATTCAAATTTTGTTCTTGCATTATATATACTGTATTCTAAGTTTACCATGGCTCATACCCCCCGATAAAAACCATAGATTCATCAAAATAAGCACACAATGCAAAGAAAAACAGAATCTGTCAAAAACAGAATAGTCTGTAATGTTGCGAATTGTTCTCATACTTTTGTAACTCCAAAAATTGTAAAAAATAAGTACAACATAGGAAATTTGTATATAAATCTTTTGTAAAAACTTCAGAATATTTCATCGCTACTGTAAATTTTCAAAATTGTTTTACTGGACGCAAAAGTTTCTGTTTTCCAACAAGATCAAATCAACTATCACCAAAGTTATCCCAAAGGCTTTACTTGGCACAAACACTAATTAAACACAAAAAACACAATCATAATAGTAGAATAATTATTCAAACACTCAAAAACAGAAAGAAAAGACAAAAATAAATTTTATTCATTGGGTTGCCTCCCAACAAGCGCTATCGTTTTACGCCCTTAGCTAGGCATAATGCAAAGATCTAAGTATTGTCATCTTTGTTTCTAGATCCATAAGATGCCCTCATGATTGATTCATATGGTGGCTTAATTCTTGTTCTAGGAAAGTGTTCCATGCCCTTTCTCAAAGGAAATTGGAATTTGATGTTCCCTTCTTTCATATCAATCATGGCACCTATAGTGCGCAAAAACGGTCTACCAAGAATAATTGGACAAGATGGATTGCAATCAATATCAAGAACAATAAAATCTATGGGCACATAATTCCTATTTGCAAGAATAAGAACATCATTAATTCTTCCCATAGGCTTTTTAATTGCAGAATCCGCCAAGTGCAAATTTAAAGAACATTCTTCAATATCGGTAAGACCAAGCACATCACATAAAGATTTCGGAATTGTAGAAACACTAGCACCCAAATCACATAAAGCAAAAAACTCATAATTTTTAATCTTGACTTTGATAGTAGGTTCCCATTCATCATGTAATTTTCTAGGAATTGAAATCTCTAATTCCAACTTTTCTTCCAAAGCTTTCATCATAGCATCAACAATATGTTTAGTAAAAGCTTTATTTTGTTCATAGGCATGGGGTGAATTTATCATGGATTGCAACAAAGAAATACAATCAATCAAAGAGCAATTATCATAATTAAAGTCTTTGTAATCCAAAAGAGTGGGCACATCACTAGTTAAAGTTTTGACCTCTCCAAACACACTTTTATCAATTTTCTCAACAAGATTTTCACCCTCCAAATTATCGGGACGCCTTCTAGCTAAAGTTGACTCTTCTTCAGTCCCTTTTTCATCAATTTTAATTTTACTAAATAAGGAATCAATAGAAGAAACACCAATCACTTTAAGATCTTCTTCATTTTTATGAAAGCAATCACTGGAAAACGCTTTTTCTAAAAATTCTCTTCTAGCTCTAAGCATAGCGGTTCTTTTCTTACTTTCATCCATAGAAACATATAAAGCTTTAATTGATTCTTCAACCTTAGGCACAAAAATTTTCATCTTGAGATTTTCTACATCATGAGAAATTCTATCAATGCTTCTAGGCAAATCATCAATCTTACTCAATTTTTCTTCCTCTTAGTATTAAAATTCTTTTGAGCATTGATAAATTATTTAATATTATTCTCAAAATCAGAGGTGTTCCTATTATTATTATAAGAAGGATTACCATAGGAATTACCATAATTATTAGAGGAATTACTAGGAAAAGGCCTAGGATTAAAACTACCTCTATAAGCATTCTTATTGAAATTGTTTCGAGAGATAAAATTCACATCTATGGCATCACTATTTTTCTCAATCAAAGTAGACAAAGGCACATCATTAAAATCAATAGGAGCACTTTTATTAGCAACCAATTTCATAAGAGCATCAACCTTTTCATTCAAAGAAGAAATTTCTTCTACCAAATTAACCTTTTTACTAGTAGGAGTTCTTTCGGTATGCCATTGTGAATAATTTGCCATAATATTGTCTAGCAATTTAGTAGCTTCACCCAAAGTAATTTTCATAAAAGTACCACCCGCGGTGGAATCTAAAAGATTTCTAGAAAAAAAATTCAATCCCGCATAGAAATTTTGTATGATCATCCAAAGATTTAAACCATGAGTAGGACAATTTCTTAGCATTAATTTCATTCTTTCCCAAGATTGCGCAACATGTTCATGCTCAAGTTGCTTAAAATTCATGATTTGCGTCCTAAGGGAAATAATTTTCGCGGGCGGAAAATACTTAGTAATAAAAGCATCTTTGCACTTATCCCAAGTATTGATACTATTGCGGGGCAAAGTAGAAAACCAAATTTTTGCACGATCTCGCAAAGAAAACGGGAATAATTTCAACTTCACAATATCATTGTCCACATATTTTTTTCTTTTGCATATCGCATAATTCCACGAATGTGTTAAGATGGGACGCGGCATCCTCACTAGGAGTACCGGAAAATTGATCTTTCATAACAAGAATCAACAAAGCGGCATTAATATCATAAGACTCCGCACTAGTGGCGGGAGGAGCAATCGGAGTGCTAATAAAATCATTGTTGTTGGTATTGAAGAAATCACACAACTTGGTGTTCTCTTGAGTCATCGTGACTACGCAACAAGATTGCACTCAAAAATAGATCTGACGAGAAAACGGCTAACGAAAAAGAGGGCGAATAAAACGGCAAATTTTTGTGAAGTGGGGGAGAGGAAAACGAGAGGAAAATGGCAAATAATGTAAATTGCAAGGAGATGAGATTTGTGATTACGAACCTGGTAGGTGTTGATGATGTCTCCCCGACAACGGCACCAGAAATTCCTTTTGATGTTGGCTTGAACTACGTCGGTATTTCCCCAAAGAGGAAGGGATGATGTAGCACAGCAACGATAGGTATTTCCCTTAGTGATGAGACCAAGGTTATCAAACCAGTAGGAGAACCAAGCAACACTATGTAAATAACACCTGCACAGAAAGAACAAATACTTGCAACCCGACGTGTTAAAGGGGTTGTCAATCCCTTTCGGGTAACGGTGCCAGAAATTGGCAAACGGACGTGAGATAAATTGTAGTGGATTGATAGATGCAAATAAAAGCAAATAAAATTCAGTGAGGTATTTTTGGATTTTTGGAAATATAGATCTGAAAATAAAAGTGGCAAATAAATAAAAAGGCAAATAGCAAAATAGATCTGAAAATATATGATGAGAAAATAGACCCGAGGGCCATAGATTTCACTAGTGGCTTCTTTCGAGAAAAATATCATACGGTGGGTAAACAAATTACTGTTGGGCAATTGATAGAACTTCAAATAATTATGACGATATCCAGGCAATGATCATTATATAGGCATCACGTCCAAGATTAGTAGACCGACTCCTGCCTGCATCTACTACTATTACTCCATACATCGAACGCTATCCAGCATGCATCTAGTGTATTAAGTTCATGGAGAAACGGAGTAATGCAATAAGAACGATGACATGATGTAGACAAGATCTATTTATGTAGAAATAGACCCCATCTTGTTATCCTTAATAGCAATGATACATACGTGTCGGTTCTCCTTCTGTCACTGGGATCAAGCACCGAAAGATCGAACCCATCACAAAGCACCTCTTCCCATGGCAAGAAAAATTGATCTAGTTGGCCTAACTAAACCAAAGATTCGAAGAAGAAATACGAGGCTATAAGCAATCATGCATATAAGAGATCAAAAGACTCAAATAACTTTCATGGATAAAAACATAGATCTGATCATAAACTCAAAGTTCATCTGATCCCAACAAACACACCGCAAAAAAGAGTTACATCAAATAGATCTCCAAGAGACCATTGTATTGAGAATCAAAAGAGAGAGAGGAATCCATCTAGCTACTGCCTACGGACCCGTAGGTCTACAATGAACTACTCATGCATCATCGGAGAGGCACCAATGAGGATGATGAACCCCTCCGTGATGGTGTCTACATTGGATATGTGGTTTCTGGAACTTGCGGCGGCTGGAATTGATTTTCATCGACTCCCCTAGGGTTTCTGGAATATTGGGGTATTTATAGAGCAAAGAGGCGATGCGGGAGGTGGCCGAGGTGGTCACAACCCACCTGGGCGCGCCTGGGCCCCTAGGCACGCCCTGGTGGGTTGTGACCACCTCGGCCACCTCCCGCAGGTACTTTCTTGGCCCAACTTGTGTCTTCTGGTCCAGAAAAAATCACCAAAAAGTCTCGCTGCGTTTGGACTCCGTTTGGTATAGATTTCCTGCGAAGTAAAAAACAAGCAAAAAATAGCAACTGGCACTAGGCACTATGTGAATAGGTTAGTCCCAAAAAATAATATAAAGTTGATATAAAATGATTGTAAAACATCCAAGAATGATAATATAACAGCATGGAACAATCAAAAATTATAGATACGTTGGAGACGTATCAGTGGGCCGAGGAGGGCACAACCCACCACGGCACGCCTGGGCTCCCTGGCGCACCCAGTTGGGTTGTGCCCACCTGGTGGGCCCCCTCTGGTAGTTATTTGCTCCAATAATTCTTATTTATTCCTTAAAAATTCCTCGTGAAGTTTCAGCTCATTTGGAGTTGTGCAGAATAGGTAGCCTGACGTAGCTTTTTCAGGTCCAGATTTCCAGCTGCCGGAATTCTCCCTCTTTGTGTGAACCTTGCATATTATGAGAGAAAAGGCATTAAAATTACTCCAAAAAGCATTATTATGGATAAAAACATCATAAATAACAGTAGGAAAACATGATGCAAAATGGACGTATCACCTGCTACTTTATCGTCTTGTTCACCTCTTAGACTCCAAGTCAGGTCCAAATTAATGTTCAAACTTGAGTTTTAAAGTTACTTGTGGGGCACATATCGAGGAAGCAATGAATAGTATCTCTGTCTATTATCTGGTTCACCTAGGGTATGCCTATGTTGTTCATCTTGGGTGGGAAACAAATACTAAAGCTATCATCATCTGTCTTTTTTATCAAATTAAAGTTATCATCAGCCTGCTATCATTATTTTTGGATCCATCCACTAGTTGTTACCATCACTCTAGATTTCTGCATGCTCTCCTTACATAATCTCACTATATTTTTTTCGTATGCATGTCAGATATTGTACACAGTCATGCTGAACATCTAGAGAAAAAGAGAAGAGTTTTGCGCGACAATACAATGTCATGCAGACATCGCTCCATGGTGGGTTCAATGGCAAACCCTCCCCCCTCTCCAGATTGTAATCTAGAGGAAGATATCTGTTCTAAGGAGGATTTAGATGCAACTAACCACTCCTATTTACCCCCAAGGTGTTTGCTCTAACTTGGCATGATGATGTTGGCCATATCATGCATATGTTGCCTTGCAGTGCCTACTTTCGACATCATATATGCCATCTGTTTAGTTTAGACATGTTTTGTAATGCCACCTATTTAGTTTCTATATCATATATGAGAATTATGCAGTCTCATCTCTTTTAGCCAGCCATAATATATGTGAAATATGCAATGCCATCCTGTTTAACCATGTATCATATATTTGAATGATATCTTGCCAATCCTTTTCTTCATTACATTTCCATTTGTCGACAATATTTGTACATTAAACTACTCTTCCTGTGAATCAGCCATTTGGGTGGGTGATGGAAAAATCTGGAGTGAAAACAAGGTCTTCAGAGCAGACAATGCTACCTGTTGAAGCAGATCTCTTGCTGGGTCCCGATAGCTCCTCAGAGATGGATTCAGAGACAGATGACCAGTCCTATTCCCCCACCGAGGTGTATGCTCTAACTTGGCATGGTTATACTGCTCATATCATGCATATGGTGTCTTGCATTGCATAGTTTAGACATCATATACACAATATTCAACACCATGTTCTTAGTTCAGACATCGTATATGCGAATGCCCTCTGCTTAGTATATAAATCACATATGTGAATTAAATCATGCGATCCTGATTACTTAGATAACATGTATGTGAATGTTTACTAAAGACATCATATAATTATCTCATGCCATCCTGTTTAGTTAGTCATCATATCTTTGAATTATGTCATGCTATGTTATCCAGTTTAGATAGACATCATATATGTGAAATTATGTCATGCTATCCTTTTTAGTTAAACAATATACATGTCAACTATTTCATGCCCTCTTTTTCCACACTATCTATTGCATATGTCTCTCATACAAGGTATGTACATTCAACTATGTTTCCTGTTTATCAGCCATTTGAATTGGAGCGGGTGATGGCAGTATCTAGTGGAGTAAAAACACGGTCTTCAAATAAAACAGTGCTACCTCTTGGTGGAGATAGCACCCCGGTTGTACATGCACGAGAACCAGCCCTACCACACATAACCTAGACTCTCGCAGATTGTACCCCTACTGCGATGGACAGAGAACCAGCTTCACCCAATCTAACCCCAACCCCAGCAGATAGTAACCCAGTTCCTGTTGACACAACACCATCTCCACCACATAGCTCCCAAACAAGAGCAGTTAGTAAGGCAGCTCCAGTGCCCAAAGCACCAGTACTACCACGGCGAACCCCAACTCCAGCAGTTAGTACACCTATTCCTATGGAGGAAGCACAACCAGCCATTCATAGTTTAGCATCTATCTCATTTGATGTTGTTAAATCCTATGTGTGTATCTTCCCATCATGGAAATATTATACTGAAGATGAAGGAAAATGCCAGTTGCAGGTGTTCGTCCAGGAGTTATGTGTAAGTAATGTTATTCATGGCAATTACTTTGCTTTGTCCCATACATTCTACCTCCATGATGGTTATAATACAACAAATTTTCCCATTTTTCTCTATAGAGAAGGACCGATTTGGAAACTCAGGATGAGGTAACCTGTGCTAATACCTCTGCTATCTTCAAGAATGCTTGGTGGCAGTATCAGAATTACCTGAAGAAAACGTACTTCACTGGCAAAGAAACTCATCAAATTCCCTTACGTTCTCCTAAGACACATTTACGGGACGATGACCGGGAACGCCTTGTTCTGTACTGGTCTCGAACCAAGAATATGGTAAGGTCTATGAGCTCATTTTTTATTTTTAAGTACTATATGCCTACGTCTAACTGTACTCTGTTTGTGTAGAACAAGTGCTTAAACGTGAAGAACAACTATTCTCATTTAAGATTCCATTGCTATCGTGCATACTGCTTTGCCCTTGTATCACTGTATTTACTCATACAAACTTATTTTTAATTCGAAGGATCCAATCGAAACTCCAATGGCATAATAGGTATGTTTAAACATGTTTATTTAACAGGTTTGCTCTTATAAATAGCTCTGTTGATTTCAATTTCAATTGTGTATACAGTTGACTTATCATATCATGCACATTACTAGCATCACAATAGAGCCAATAGTGTTGTTGTACATGTAGACCCGTGGTACCCATCTGAAATCTTGTTGTGCTGTGTAGTTTCCCACGCTTTTTATTCTTTCAATGCTACTTTGTCTTGAACTGATATGATTTGAACCGTGTCTCTATTTTGATTTGGCAAGACAATGTAGTGACCATAGGACAGATATATGTTTGTTTGATGCTTTTATTATGTACTACTTGGCAATAGAAGACTTGGTAGTTTAATCCTGTCCACCTTACTAATGAACCGGTTCACCGAAATGAGTTTCATATACTACATGCTAAACCTATTATGTGTCTGCTTGTTTCTTCTTTTAGAATGCTGACAGAATATTGGGGAAGAGTGCCTTATTAAGCAATGGTAAAGGAAGTAATGTAGATAAGGTTCAGGATAGTGAGACATCCTTGTTGGTCTCCAACAAAGCTGATAAAACAGCTAAGGAAACTATCTTGAAGACAGTGAGACAACGCCAAAGTCCTGTCTTGGTGTAGTGTTCGAGTTATTGGCCACTATCGCTGGCACAAGCTATTCGAACTCACTGTCTGAATCAGTTCAGTTTCTTGAGTCTCAACTACAAGCTGAAAGACATCGATCAGCTGTGCTGCGACAAGAAGCCGAAGGATGGCGGAAGCCCCTGGAGAATTCAGATGCATACTTTCTAGTGCAACAGCAAGCGTTGGAGGATTTTAGCGCCAAACAAGAGAAAGCTAATAAGCTTGCTAAGCTTATTGCTAGCATGGTGGATACCCAGGATAACGTTTCTTGAGCTCTTGTGAAGTTGTTTCAGTTATGGACTTGTTTTGCTGCCGCTCGTTTATTTGCACTGGTGGCCAATTTAGACGCCCAGTGTATGTAATATGCTGCTTTGTTCCCTATATTTGCACTGGTGGCGAACTTTGATGCCCAGTGGATGTAATATGTGTAATAGTCGTAATAGCCTAGCGTAAGTTGCTTGCTTATTTATTTCCTTATTGTCTTGTTTATTTGTTTGGTTGTAGTCACTGCAGTTCTTTTTCCGCGGTTTGCTAGTGGCAACAATAAAATATTTTTTTAAACTAGGCCGTAATAACCACGGACCGTTATGTAGTGACCATGGGCCTCCTATGGGCCGTAGGATCTATGGTCCTCCTACGATCGTAGGATCAATGGGCCTTGTGCGGGCGTTAGAATCAATGGGCCTTCTACGGGTCGTACTATTCATGGACCAATAAAGGACCGCAATATGGGCCGTAAACAGGTTAGAGTGGAAATTGTTTGTTTATGGCCCGATCGTAACGGGCCGTTAATAGCCGATATGTATAACGGGCTTAAATGGGCCGTATTTGATGACGCTAAGAAAACAGCCCAACGGATTAACGGGCCACAAACGGGCCGACTTTAACCACGGGCTGAATTTGGCCCGCAAGCGGAACATGCCAGTAACGGACCAAAAGTAATCGAATGCTGGAAATGAGCCCAAGAATAAATGGGCCCTTAGAAGGCCGAAAGATCATACGGGCTGGAAAGGGCCCAATGGAATAATGGGCCATTAATGGGTATAAAGCGATACACTGTTCATTATGGGCCAGTGTCACCACGGGCCGTTAATGGGCCAAGAGTTACATAGGGCCTCATATGAGCCGAAAGACGTCATGGGCCATACATGGGCCGGAAGTCACAACGGGCTGGAATCATATTGGACGGCCCAGATGCCGGTATTGGGCCTAATTTGGATAGGCCATAACGGGCCATGAGTTAGCGGGCTATAAATGGGCTATATGCGAACAGGCCGTTAACAGGCTTTCCGTGGGCCGGCCCGCTATCTTTTGACCAAGTCAAATGGGCCGGCCTTTTCACCTGAATGGGCCACTATTGGGCCGTGCCACGTGTCTACGTATCATAGGCGCCTCCCGTCCAATGAGTGGACGACATCTGTCCCAACCCTGAGCAGACACGTGGAAACTCCGGCGAATCAGAATTTTACACGTGGAAAATCCCCATTTGTCCGGGTTGTTAACGGGTTATCAGATCCAAACCGGAACCTGATAGCTTAACGGTGACCCATTACGGTGGATGCCACATGTCGGTTACCCTTGACGAAAGGACTTCCATGACGCGCCATTTATCGTCATGGAAGTGGACACTTCCGTGATGATAATTTTGGTATTGTCATGGAACACTTCTACGACAGCATAGGTATGACTATCTTCATTCTGTCATAAAATCGTCATGGATGTACATGCATGACAGAAAACGTGACCTACTGTGAGAAACACGTATCATCACGGAAGTGTATTTTTTTGTAGTGCTCTAATATGATAAAGGCGGGGGCCGCACTGACCAATGTGGTCCAGATTATGATCTACCGCGGTATCCTGCCTTGCCAACGCCGAGCCACCCCAATGTGGTCCTGGAAGCCCATAGACCCCCGCACCGCGCAGTATCCCCATGGTACCACCCGCGAGAAACTGTGGAGGGCGTTGTTCACACTGGTATAGCGAAGTGCTATACAAACGGTTTTTAACCCCTTTCCGCGACGGCATTTTGAACCGTCGCCAAGTGAGTGTGTGTGATAGGGGGGTCCTTCCCACATGACCCAGAAACCGTCGGGGATAGGCCCTCCGGTCACACACGCTGGGCAAAACGAGGTCGTGTGCGATGGGCGAGCGATCAAATACGGTTATACATACAGTTGTGTTAAAAAATACAATTATATAGGCCCAATCGTTTCCGGTCGTAAGTACATCCCACACAGTCAGTCCCAGAAAAATGTTTCCGTACGTATGTACATTCCACACAGTCAATCCAAGGAATACATTTCCGTTCGTATGTACATCCCACATAGTCAATCCAAGAAGTACGTTTTCGTTCCTATGTACATCCCACACAGTCAATCCAGGGAAAATGTTTCCGTTTGGACGTACATCACACACAATTTTCCCCATTAAATCGTTTGTGATAGCGTTGCCATTGCAGACGATATTAACAATTTTACCGTTTGCGTTATTGAATGCATCACACACGGTTTTCAAGAGGAAGTCGTGTGCGATTGTTCATTGATCCAACACGTTTTATTCCTAGAAACTGTGTGCGTTGTCTGAGATCATCGCCCATGGTGTTTTCTCAATAACCGTTTGCAAGAGAAAAACCCAATTAGCAGGCTAATTAGCCTATTATTAATAATCCATTTATTAATCTAATTGACATTTCATATTAAGCACACAATATATTTCATTTTCATATTAAGGAAGCAGGATTTCATAATTGAAATACATAAGAGTACAACATCATATAGCTTCAGCACTCAGCTACCCCATTACACAACTGCACCAGCACCAAGTTTCACATGCAACATATATAACCTTTTAAAATTAGCATCATAGATGGTACATAGACAGATGAATCTCATCTGGAAAACTGCTGAAGCGGAAGGCGAATATTGAGCCTTCATTGATGTTGAAGGTCTCTGCAACTTTAGGCCAGTGCATGTGGATGATTGACCGTCCATCCTTCGCCCTCTTCAGGAAGACTTCAATATTGAACCGTGGGTGTTGTATGAATACCTTCCTCGCCTCCTGACCATGCATGTGGTTTGAGAGGTAATCATCAGTGAACTGCTTTGGAAAGGCCTGAAAACAAGGATATGCATAAATATCTTCTCTAGATTTGAAATGGCGCAAAGGAATTAAAAAGACAAGGTATAATAGTTAGTACCATCCTGTAGTGAACTGATGTCTTCTTCATTATGCAAACAAATATCTTGTTGTTTTTTGTCGCTAATTTCTTTATCCTAACAATCTTTCTGAGTTTCTTAACTTGACTGATATTCATGGACAACTCATTTCCCCATATGCAAAAAGGGTCAAACAGTGGGTCAAAACCTCTGACAGCAGGACCTACATGTGCAAGACCAAATTGTTAAAAACCTAATATTTAAAAACAAGAAGTGGAAGGTGTGTTATTAACTGCAACATGCCTAATATTTAAAAACAAGCAAACAAAGTCGTTCAAACTTGTATTGTGCAAGTCTAAGTACACTAGTTATTGGCCCTGTTTGGATCCATGGGTTAGAGTTAGTTTGAGCTAGTTTGGGCTCAAATAGCCCTAAAGTATCCAAACATGAGGGCTAGTTTGAGCTAGTTGCGTCTAACCCACCCAAAACAACTATCCCACCCAAGAGGTGCTAATTGGGGCTAGTTCTCCGAGTGCATTTATTGTCAATCTAACCCTATCATCCAAACACCTCTTTGTCTAGATTTAGTTTATGGTTAGTCATTGTTAAGTATCATTGTTATTTAGGAAACGTAGGATAGCATAGGATTTATTCTACCTTGACTTGTACTCCAAGATGACCATGTACTCCTATATATATGCCCACGAGGCTCAAGCAATACAATCAACTATTCCACCAATCTCTCTCTCTCTCTCCCTTTTAACTGTCAAGATATAAACTAACTCTAACCTCTAGCTAAGTTAGAGTATCCAAACAGTGCCATTGTTAAATCAAATGGAAAGGCGTGTTAAATACTCCCTCCGATCCCTTTTACTCTTCATATAAGATTTGTCTGAAGTCAAACTTCATAAAGTTTGACCTTATTTATATGAAAAAATATCAACATCTACCATGCTAAAGTTATAAATATGAAAATTTACGTCATGACACATCTACTGATATTGATTTCATATTGTGAATGTTGGTGTTTTTTCTATAAAGTTGGTCAAACTTTACGAGGCTTGACTTTAGACAAATCGTATATGCGAACTAAAAAGATTCGGAGGGAGTACAACATGCTTAACAGCAACCAAATATAGTCATTCATAGAGCTATTGTTAAAATTGGTATTGATGAAATTGAACTGCACAGTTCATACTAGCACATATAGAACATCACACTGCGAATAGCTGAAATAAACAAGGCATTCTATGAACAACCAAAGATGGCAATTAAAACTGGACATATGCTAACTACAAACAATCGAACAACCAAAAACCATAAAAATAAACAAGGCGTAATGCAAACAACCAAATATAGCAATAAATACTGGGCATGTTCTCCTACAAAAGGGGTTCGAGAAAACAAATCATGGGATTCTCCCGGTGAAGAGGCACGGCAAAACAAATCATGGGTTTCCTCACTTGTCACAGATTGGCTCCTCCTCGTGGTCACCGTCGATGAGGTCTGACTTGCCAGCTGAGGATCCCAAGCCAGCGTCGCAGAAAGTGTCCTTCAGAAATGACAAAAGGGGCTCCATGGCGATGAAGGATGGCAAATTGTTCATAACGAGCCGTAGGAGATCAGCGGCAGGGCCATCGATGACATCGATGGCTGTCGAACCCGAAGGGTTGGGGGTGGGCAACTTAACCTGTGACATAGCCCGTGTCGGGGTCAAAACCAGTAGACCCCGGGGTAGGGGGTCCTGAGCTGTGGATCTAAGGTTGATGGGGAACAAGGGACGATGAACACGATGTTTACCCAGGTTTGGGCCCTCTCGAAGAGGTAATACCCTACGTCCTGCTTGATTGTATTGGATGTATGGTATGGTTACAGAGTAGATCTACCTCGAGATTAGCATGAGCTAAACCCTAAGGTGATGAGGTGATGAATATAGCTCTAGCACTAAAGACTACAACCCTCGGTTTATATAGACACTGGTAGGGTTAGGGTTACCGGAGATGGATTACAATAAGGAATAAGGAGATCCTGTCTATCCTTGACTTGGAGGGCACACCACATCTTCATAGATCTCCCGTCACTATATGGCTCCACCAGTTCGGCCCATACTCAATGGGCCGTCGCCCCGAGGACCCCTTAGTCCATAACTTTCTCAGTAGCCCCTGAACTTGCCTCCAACGCCAAGGCTTGAGTCTGGCATCTGCTCACCTAACAGTGTTCGGCTTGCGAGGCGAGTTCTCTGATTTGCTTCATTCATGTTCAGAGCCAAGGGATGTCCAGAATCTGAAACAGCAATTTTTCTTAGCAGCGAAGGCAAAAACAAAGAACCGTTCGAGTGTAAACAGTGCCTTCGCCTGACAACTTTTTCTCTCTCGAAGAGTCGCGTCCGGCCATAACACCGAGCAGTTACTATTTCTCGAAGTGCAACTCGAGGCTGACTCCAAGTTTGGCATGTCCCCTCGAGGTGGAGATCGTGTCTCGCCTTTCGGGGGATATGATTAATGATTTCGATTCCCCTCCCTGCACATAACGTTGTGGGTGTATCGGGAAGTGGAGAAGCCAACGGTGTGGAAAAAGGAACCCCTGGCCTGTCAACAGTCTATAAAGGGGGAGCTACTATAGTCAGCATCCCATGGCTTCCTTCACCTTCCGCTCACGCAGATCCTCAGAGCCCCAGCGCCCCTTTCCTCTGCCTCCATAGCAAATCCCACTCTGTCTCCAGCCATGGCCGGATCCGGTGCCAACGGGAAGTGGGAGGCTTCCACCGTCACCGACGGCGATATCGTGAAGCTGAAGCAGGCCGGCTATTTGTCGGCCGATATTGCCCATCGGGCCCCCGAAGAGGGCTAGATCATCCCTACGCCCGAGCCGGGTGAAAGGGTCATATTCCTCCCTCATTTACTTAGGGGGGTTGGATTTCCCCTGCACCCCTTTGTGCGGGGGCTGATGTTCTTCTACGGGTTAGATTTTCATGATCTAGCCCCCAACTCCCTTCTCCACATCTTGTCCTTTATTATCTTCTGCGAGGCCTTCCTCCAAGTCCAGCCACACTTCGGCCTGTGGCTAAAGGTGTTCAACATCAAGCCCAAGGTAGTTGGCGGCGAACAGGCGGACTGTGGCGGGGCCATGATCAGCAAACTGACGTGGGTCCTGTGGCCAAAGGGCCACTTTGTCGATACCGTCAGAATGTGGCAAAAGGAATGGTTCTATATCACCGAGCCACGGGGAGCCGGCTGGGCGGCAGCTCCCGCATTCAGATCTGGACACCCTACCAGGCTAGCCTCATGGATCAACAAGAGCCCGGACCAGGGATCCGCTGATGATTTCAAGGCGCTGCAGAAGTGCGTCGTCAGCGTTATGGAGACCGGCATGAAGCTGGTTGACGTGATTCAGGTCATGCTCCATCATCGACTCCTCCCCTACCAGGAGAGGGCCAAGCCAATGTGGGAGTATGACCCCGAAGATCCGGCCATCGTGCAGCACCTCTTCAGCACGACCCACAAGAAAGTGTGGAGTCTGCTATTTAAACTGTAGAAGGAGTGGCCAGTCGAGGGGGAGGACATCGGCATCGACGCCGCGAACCCTCCGAGGAAGGTGAGCGACACTTGTCTTATCATGAATCCGAATATTAGCACCACACGATTTGATCCGAACCTCTTTATGTGGATTTTGCAGGGCTGGCTTCCTAAGTCCGAGAAGATCAGCGGCCCAGCGCCGCTGCCACAAGGGCCCTGATTCAAGCAGCTAGAGAAGTTGTTGGTCATGGTGCCTTACAAGGCGCCCGACAAGAAGGGCAAGAAGACGGAGGTGCCGGAGGCCTGAGAGGGCCTCCGTCACAAAGCCTGTCTGGGCAGCAGGTCTGGAGACACCGCGGCCTAGTCCGCACAGGAGGGGGACGAGGACGAGGAGGAAAGCGCCTCCTCGCACTCTAAGAAGAGGGCGGTGTCCAGCGACGTCGAGGAGGTTCAACCTCCTTAGGCCTGGAAGAGACAGTGCCGGCCCAAGCTGGTCCTGTCCGACAGCTCAGACTCCGACGAGGAGTCCAAAGCGTCCGAAAAGGTTCCAGAGAAGGAACTCAGGGTCAAGCCCCAAGCGGCCAGGTACATATTGCGACATTTTTCAATTGCTTTATCCTTTTAGTAGTCCCTGGTAGAACATAGATTGATTGTTTTTCTTGTGGTGCAGCCCTCCGCGTGGCCACTCCGCAGAGGACCTCTTCGGGGACGTCCCTGCCGGCCGAACTGGCGGACAGCGGCTCATGTTCTGCACCTCCTCTGATCCCCGAAGAAGTTGGGGAGGTGGTGTCACGAAGGACCCCTCCTCCTCCAAACACAGGGGAGGAACTCGATGCCACCATGGCCGGGGCCGACGCCTTGATCGTTGAAGACCAGGGGGATGCATCCCTCCTGGCTACCGCGGGGAGGGGATCCAGATCATCCGAACCCCTGCCAAATTCGGCTCCCGAGCCCCCAAGGGAGCCAATACCTCTTTTCAATGGGGAAGGTGCTGGGGGCCCGACGCCCACGCCGAACACCTCCACTTGGGCGGCGGTGGGCTGGCCGGACGCGCTGGCGGAGTTGGTGAACAACTCTGCCGTCGTCGACGAGCACTGCACTCTTATGAGTGCGGTTATACAGGGTGTTCGGTCCCTTCATTCCGGGCTGAACGACGCTGTTCAAGGCCTGCTAACAGGCTTTGAGGTAAGTCAAGTAATGTTCTTTCCTCATAAATTGGATTTAGTCCTTAGTTTAAGCGTGCCATATCTGTAGTAGCCCCCGAGACTCTGCAAGGTTTGCGAAGAAAACCTGCGGAGGATCTCGTTTTACAGGCCATTATCTGAAATGGTGTGAATTTTTTAATGTCACAGGTGTCTTCTCTGGCCGCAATTGCTAATGTTGTGGCACTGGAGGAGATGGATCGGAAGCTCAAGCATTCCGATAAAGAGCTTGACCTTGTCAACAAATGGCTTGACGAGGCACAAGGTAAGCCCTTTGATAAGGTGTACAACTTCTTGATGCCGGATATTGACGATCCGGACTGTATGCTGATCTTTTATTGTGATTATCTTGCAGCTGCCGCCGCCGAAGTCGAGGGCTTGAGAGAGGCTTTGAAGAAAGCCGAGGCAGAGGCGGCTGCCAACAAGACGTCCGCTGACAAGGTGGTGGCTGAGCTCGAGCAGGCCAAGCTTGCTGGTGAGCAGCACGAGGCTCGGGTAACCGAGGTGCAAGTGGAGCTCCAGGATGTCGTCAAGAAGCTTGAAGCCATTGAGAAGGAGCAGGGGGAGCGATCCTCCCAGCTGTCCAAGGTGGAGAAGGAGCTCCAGGAGGCGAGGACTGGAGCGCGAGGTGTCCGGGAAGAGCTCCGCCAAGTCGGGCAAATTGCAAATGGTAAGAAATACTTACTGCAGAGTGTGTTCGGAGGCAACAGGTTCACCCTGCTGACGCGGGTCTGGCGCTCCGCAGGCGTCTTCGCCGAGCTTCCGAAGAATGTGGCGGCCGCCAAGGAGCATTATGCCGCTCACGAGGAGGACTCCACGCAGCGGCTCTTCTGGTCGCAGTTTCCGGATTCTGAGCGTCCTCCCCTCCTCAGCGATCAAATGAAGCAGTTGATGGAGATTCATCGGATGTCTGAGCTGGCCGTGAAGGACCTCTGTGTCAGTCTGTGACCCGCCAAGCCCATTCTGGACACCTACTTCAGCCTTGTGCAGAAGCTCCGGGAGGCGCCGCTCCGGATTGACTCCATGAAGCGCTCAGCATGCCTTCAGGGGGCGAGGCTTGCGTTTGCGAAGACCATGGTGCATTGGCTGAAAATTAATGCAATGGACATGGCCACTGGTCCTCCGCCCAAGGGAAAAGAGCATCGCCGCCCTGAGCAATATTTTGCGCAGGTGATGAATGGCGCACGGAAGATAGAGGGCCAGTGTTCAAAAGATGTAATGTTTGAATGACTGTATTGAGTGTTTACCGATTGGACCTTATGCTTTATGATGCATCCGCCTGACTTATTTTATATTGTCATGATTTTAATTTTGACTCCTATTCGGCTGTATGTTTATTCTAAAAGCTACCAGTCGTCGGCTTTAGCCCCCAGGTGAATGTCATGAGGGGTGTTTTGTCTCCGCGCTGTTACCCATAGCCAACGTCTTGGTACCCAGAGGCGGTAGCGCGTGAGCAAAACTAGGCAATCAGACTATTCGGTTTTATTGCTTTTACTTAGCCTTAGAAGCTTGACGGTGGGGGCTAAGGACTAGCCCCCTGTGTTTTGTGATGTACTTGGGGGCAAATGCCTACCCTTTCTGATCACGTGGTTTGTGTTAAGACGAACCCTTCGTGTGACACGGAAAAATCGCCAACAATTTTTAGAGTCAAACCTCATCATCGGATTGCTGATCAGTTCGCGCTTACTATGACGGTTAGTTTTTGGCTTTCTCCTCCTGAGGTACTTGACCGGGCGAGCCAAAAGTACAATCGCAGGGGTTCTCCCTTTGCCCTCTTAGCCGGACATGCTGAACATAAGGGGCAAGCACAGGAGCCGGGCAACCCAACTATTGACCTAAGACATAGTTCAGAACTTGATGCATATAGTGCAATATCCGAGACGCCGAACACTCTGTGGGAAGCAGTGTCAGACTTGGGGTGCCGAGCTGATATGTAAATCGAGCTCTAGGTTAGTTAACCGATCATATTTTCATGCCGGGTTGTTCGAAGAGTGAGGGGAGAATCAAAAAGCAAATAGACAATCGCAATATGCGGATAACTGAACACCATAAAGGGCGTTTTTATCATTTCTCGTAGGCTCAAGACATCTAACCGTACAATTCGAACTGTGAAGCCATTATTTGTAAAAAAGAAAAGGTTTTACAGAGTAAAGGTTTACGCAGGGCCTTGACGCGTGAGTCGAAGCCTCCACTTTGCCCTGCTGCACGTCTGCGCCTTTGCTTCTGAGAGGTGGGTGTTGGGACCTTTGATGAGACCTTGAGGGGCGAGGATCCTGCCGATGAAGCTTTGTGCTTGGGGGGGGGGGGGTTCCGGAATGGATCCCCGGGTTGTCCAAAGACAATGTAATTCCGAAGTTTGGGTTAGCCGAACATATGCTTCAGGTTTATTTATATATACCTCACGGCTGCCCCTGGTATTTTGAGCGCGAAATTGTGCTGGCGAGGCATGTGGAGCACGAACAATGTGGGCGTGCCGTGGGGCGCACATCCCTATTTGCGGCGAACGCATGCGGGTTCCCATGACGGGGAACGGGTTCGAACCCGTTTACTGTTGTCGCCGGCCTTTACGGCGGGTTGGCATCGGGACCTGTATGGGCCGGTTTGGTCTTCAGGCGCGAGGGCCGTAGTGTGCTCTTCGGTCCGGAGTGAGCGTTCTGTATTGCCATTGATAGTTATGATGCTCGAAGGACCAGGCATGTTTAACTTGAGGTACGTGTAATGCGGGACGGCATTGAATTTGGCAAACGCCATTCGGCCGAGGAGGGCGTGATAGCCACTGCGAAAAGGTGCAATGTTGAAGATCAAGTCCTCGCTTCGGAAGTTGTCCGGAGAGCCGAACACTACTTCAAGTGTCACAGCGCCTGTGTAGCGGGCCTCCACTCCCGGAATGACCCCCTTGAAGGTGGTGTTACTGGGTTTGATCCTTGACGGATCGATCCCCATCTTCCTCGCTGTGTCTTCGTATATCAGATTGAGGCTGCTACCTCCGTCCATTAGGACTCTAGTGAGGTGGAATCCATCGATTATGGGGTCGAGCACTAAGGCTGCGGACCCTCCGTGGCGTATACTGGTCGGGTGATCCCTGCGATTGAAAGTGCAACTAATCCCTGGGTGGTTTTGGTAATTCATAACAACATATAGCTCATTGAACTAATATCCCTTCAAGTAAAATATTTCAGGTAGTTCAATGATTGGCATGGCACATGGACTAGAGATGTGGACCCCTCAAAATGCTACAGACAAATATTGGCAAAAGCTCAAGACTCTTCATTTCTATTTTAGTGATCCAAGATCACATTGAGTCCATAGGAAAAGCCAATACTATTAAAAGGGGATGAGGTGTTGCTTAATGGTCTACTTGCTCAAAATGCTTAGTGATATGCTCCAAAGCCCTCAACCACTTTCTCAATTCCATATATGTCCTAAACCTAAAGTCAAACTCGGCCCCACCGATTTGATCTATCCGGCACCACCGAGTTCTTTTGACATAGCCATATCCAAAAACCCTAATCAGTTCGGTCTCACCGATAGGGATTTCGGTCTCACCGAGATGGGATTGCAAACTCTCTGTTTCCCTTCGTAACATTTTGGTCTCACCGAAATGAGCGATCGGTCCCACCGAGTTCGCAATGCAAACTCTCTGTTTCCCTTTCGTAACGTTTTGGTCTCACCGAAAGGAGCGATCGGTCCCATCGAGTTTGCCTGACCAACTCTCTAGTTGCTCATTGCTGAAATCGGTCTCACCGAGTTCATGCAATCGGTCACACCGAGATGAGATTTTGCCCTAGCCCTAGCACATCGGTCCCACCGAGTTGATCATGTCGGTCCCACCGAAAATCCTAACGTTCACATTTTGAACTGAATCGGTCTCACCGAGTTCTTCTATTCGGTCTGACCGAGTTGGGTCAAATGTGTGTAACGGTTAGATTTTGTGTGGAGGCTATATATACCCCTCCACCCCCTTCTCTATTCAAGAGATAGCCATCAGAACGTGCCTACACTTCTACTACTTATTTTCTGAGAGAGAACCACCTACTCATGTGTTGAGACCAAGACATTCCAATCCAACCACAAGAATCTTGATCTCTAGCCTTCCCCAAGTTGCTTTCCACTCAAATCATCTTTCCACCATAGCCAAATCTGTGAGAGAGAGTTGAGTGTTGGGGAGACTATCATTTGAAGCACAAGAGCAAGGAGTTCATCATCAACACACCATTTATTACCTTTTGGAGAGTGGTGTCTCCTAGATTGGTTAGGTGTCACTTGGGAGCCTCTGACAAGATTGTGGAGTTGAACCAAGGAGTTTGTAAGGGCAAGGAGATCACCTACTTCGTGAAGATCTACCCGAGTGAGGCAAGTCCTTCGTGGGCGATGGCCATGGTGGGATAGACAAGGTTGCTTCTTCGTGGACTCTTCGTGGGTGGAGCCCTCCGTGGACACTACAACAAAACAGACTTTAAGTAACACAATAATGTAACAGATTGAAAAATGTGTGACAAGGAAATTACTGTAACACATCATTTTGTGTCAAACGACAGGCAGTAACACATACTATATAAGGCCTCAAAATGTGTTACATTGATATTGTGATAGTAACATATAAATATGTGTTGGTCGAATGTGTTACATAGATTTTGACATGGTAACATATAAATATGTGTTACGTAGATCAACAAGTAACACATAATCATGTTTGATACATAGTGTTACAAGCTCTATTATAGGGGGAACTAGAAAAACTAAAATCAACTGCATATATAGATCACAAATACGTTGACACATAGGGCCCATGTGTCAACATGATTTTTTTATATGTTTTGTTTTGGTAAATAGTGTTTTCATTCTTTGGTAATATGGTAGGAAAAAACAATACAGTTTGGTTGGTAAATACCAGACTATATTTCGGTACGACTATAGTGAATATCATATTAATCATATTTTTACGTGAATTTTAGGATGACTCAGCGACCATAAATGCGAAATGCACACTTTGAAATGATCATATGAAATTAAGTATTTGACGTCAATACTCACAAGAGTGGAAGACCAACATCTAACAAGAGCTTAAAGTTGAACATAGTTTTAAGAACCGGACCGGCGGTCTGACCGAAAAAAAGGGAACAAAGGCCTCGTCCAGGTTTTTAAGTATGTCGGCCTTTTAGGGAAAAACTAGTAAATTATAAAAAAATTGTGTGAAACTAGGAATAGGACCATTGACCTTGAGCCGCCGCAAGCTCAATAGCCCAATACCAATTGGGCTTGCAATTTTTGATCAGGTGGGGGCGAACTAGAAAGAGGCAGATCCTATTTGACGCCCGTAGCTTTGGGAACTCCTATTCGGCCCTCGCAGGGAAGAAAAAACCACAATAATATACTTACTAGAATATATACGGGAGAACTAGGAATCGAACTCTTCACATAAGAAAGAGTAAACAACGCCAGAACCACCACACCAAGCTGCCAAGCTTGTCCACTTTAAGAAACGAGACCTATTTGACCCTTCTCCTGGAGATATATTATAAACCCTTACCGCAAAAAAGAGATATATTATATACCAAGATTTAATTATTTGAAAAGCAATTCACAAAAAAATTTGTTAAAAAAAACATGAATTATGAAAAAAATCAAAAATAGAAAAAGTTCTTAAAAATGAAAAAAAAAATCATCAGATTCGAAAAAAGGTTCATCCATTTGGAAAAAAGTGCACCGAGTTTAAAAAAAGCTCATCGAATCTGAAAAAAAATATCATCGATTTTGAAAAAAGGTTAATGGATTTTGTAAAACAATTCAGCAATTTGAAAAAATTTCATCAAATTTCAAAAAAGTTCATCAAATATGAAAAAAAGTTCATGGATTGTGAAAAAATGTTCATCAATTTAAAAAAGTTAATCAAATTTCAAAAAAAGATCATCGATTGGAAGAAATGTTCATGTATATGCGAAAACCATCGAACCAGGAAAAAGAAAAAAAGAAAAAACAGAAAACGAAAAAAGGGTAACCAAAAAATGAAAAAAGGGAAAAAAACGCATTTAAGAGATGAAAAGTTAAATATTGCCGGCTCCCAGCTGGGTGGCGTCGTGGTTACTCCAGCGTACCCTTAGGTGCGAAGTCAATAGTTCGATTCTCAATCATGGCAATTTTTTTAAAAAAAAATTGAGCGAATTTTAATTTTTAATTTTTTGTGAATTAAGACATACGAAAACAAATGTTAGATGGGCTGGCCCATTGCTGGGGCGCTTCCGGCGCCAGTTTGCAAAAATACTAGTAACGGGTGTTTGAAGCGTCAAATAGTGTCTTCTGAAGCTTGAGCTGCCCACAGTTTGGGCCGGCCCAGGGCCGCTATGCGGTCCGTTTCTTTTTTTTGTTTTGTTTCCGTTTCTATTTATTTTCTTTTCTTTTTTCCTTTTTTTATTTTCTTTATTTTTTATTTCCTTTTTCATGTCTTATACAATGTTCATTGCTTTTATTAGAAATGTTTCAGTGAATATACAAATGTTCACTGTATTTTTTGAATTTGTTCTGTGTATATTACCACAAAAAAAATTCAATATGTATTCAGGAATTGTTCAACATATTTAAAAAAATGTTCAATGCGTATTAAAAAATTGTTAAATGCATATATTCATATTTTTTTCAAATATGTTCACCATATATTAAAAAAAGTACATCATGTGTTATTGAAAACGTTCGTCGTACATTAATAAAATGTTCAACGGATTTTTACGAATTGTTCAATGTGTATTTTTTGATAATTTTCAAAATAAGTTTGATACTTCAACTATCGTGCTGTGACTCTATCAATAGAACTCATCAGCTGGGCCGGCCCATTCACCCCTCCCTTCGGGCAAGGCTCGACCGATGCCGCCCTCGGGCGGCAAATACGAGCACTCATATAAAGAGTCATGCAACCCACCACACACCTCAGCGACTGCGTCTGGCAGGCTACGCGAGGCATCGCTCTCCTTCTCCTGGCGTGAGGCACATGATCGAACTAGAGAAAAAAACCAGATCGAGAGCAGGTTGCTTAAAAAACAGATTGAGAGAAGGTATCGAAGGGAGAGGAGAGCATCAAATCGAGGGGAGCCACATGTTTAAAGAGAGATCGAGGGGAAGAGAGAAAAGGAATGGAAGGTCACGCGCCTTACCAGACAGGGAGCCGCGGTGTCTGGTTCTCCGCTTGAGTCTCCCTCCTATCCAATGGTTATTTTTATAAGAACACTTGGTTCGATCTTTTTTTGTTCGATTGCGTAGATATGGTTCACGGAGCTAAGACAACTACCCGGGTCTTCAGTTCTGGTTTTTCCAAGTCCAACCGCCGGGATGGGTCCTTTTTTTCAAACTATGGCATAATGTAATGGTGTGGTGGTTGCTTGTCCCATACTCGCGATGTCTGCGTATCTCCACGTTCATGGACTCGGTTGACCGGTGTAAAGTCAATCGGTTAACATCCTAGGCAGAATTACAATGCTTTTCTTTAACCAACCATCGAGATCGTAGGTTTACTTTTTTGGTGTAGCTAAGATACCCTCCCCTTATTCTCTATCACCATGGAGGTGGAGGGAAGAAGGAAACTAGATTGATGTGCCAGCGTCTCATATCTGCCGTTACAACACCATTGGTGGTCGGTCCCACCCAGGGACGAATCTAAGGGGGGACGAGGGGGGGCGAGACCCCCCCTGACGATTTCGTTGTCCCTTGTAGCGATTAGGTACATGCGTAGTTAGTCGTCTTCCTGACGTATTTTTTTGAGTCTTTGCCCCCCCTGTCGTGACTCGTGAGGCCATCTCGTGTCGTGTAACAACGTGAGGCCCTCCCAGGAGCAGGGCCAGCTATTGTATATGGAGTAGCAGATAATGGTTCAAAACTGAAGAAAGGAAATAGCCCACTACCATCCCATCGAGGGTCCAAGGAAAATTAGCTCCGCAGCAGCAGTGCAGCACGCAACCGCGCAATCAGTTGCTCGCTTCCCGGCTGTTGCGATCAACGCGATTTTATCGCTGCCAAACGCATCGTGCGATCTCCCTACGCCGTGTGAGTATCCGCCTACGACCGCCGTCCGCCGCTAGGGAAAATTTGCTTCAGCCTCTAAGAGAAGATCAGGAGACTAATTAAGATCCATGGCTGCATCGGTGCATGGTTAGTCTTTATGCTTTTGAATCCCCAATTGATCACTGTCATCAACCATCATAAAAGGGATTAGGGGAAGCACCACCACTGCCATGACCGACCATGGAGCTGACTGTGCGCGACGTCCTCTCTATGGTACGCCCACTCCCGTAATTAACCTCGGGTTCAAATCTCTAAATTTTTGTTGTCTAATATGAATGATTTGATCGACCTGAAAATTGGATTTCGAGTCTGTTTGGTACACATCCATGTATCAATTCTTTATTATATAACTAATTTGGGAATTAAATTTGCCGTGTCGAATATGAGCAATTTGGTACTAGTAATTTTTCAGTTTTTAATTACACCAATGAAAACACTAGTTCAAATCTAGGCTTCTTAGCGCGCTATGAATTATTTTGGCTTGGCCAGTCCTCACCGGTCTGCAAGAGCTTAAGTGTGGAGCTCGCCCCCCCTATACAAAATTTCTGGCTCCGTCCCTGGTCCCACCTGACGCATCTCGTCGTCACAACTTTGTAGCACCACCGCATGTGGTCTCAGCACCTATCGAAAGTCACCGGCCTTGATGGTCACAACATGCTCCCGAGCCATTCGCAGCTTCTATCATTGTTAGTTGTAGCTTTCTCCCACACCAGTCGAAGCTTCTATGGGCAGTCGTGTGGGAATGACGTGATCTTGGTCGAGGCGATCGATCAAGAGCGATATCGGTTGGTTGAATTACAATGTGTTTCTTTAACCAACCATCGAGGTCGGAGGTTTCCTTTTTCTGGTACGACTGCAAGTACGATCGGTTTTTCAAAACCGTGGGTGTAGTTGGGATACCCTCCCCTTATTCTCTGCCGCCATGGAGGTGGAAGGAAGGAGGGGACTAGATTGATGTGCCAGCCTCTTGGATATGTCGTTACAACACCATCGGCGGCAGGTCGCAGCTGACGCATATTGTCGTCGCCACTTTGTAGCACCACCAATTGCGCTCTTAGCACCGATCAAAAAGTCACCGGCCTCGCTGGTCACAACATGTTCCGGGGCAGGTCGCAACTTCTAGCATTATCAGTCGCAGTTTTCTCCCACGCCTGTCGTAGCTTCCATGGGAAGTCGTGTGGGAATGACATGATCTTGGTCGAGGCGACCGATCAGTAGCGAGATCTGTCAACTGATAGCCGATGTTCATGACAACACCATCGCATCCATCGTCCCAACATCTGGGAACTCCCGATCACAACATCCTCCAAGGCCCGTCGCAGCTTCAAGCTCAATGCTTTTTTATATCAACTAGTTGGACAAGGAAAACCATGCTATAGGTTATTTAGCACATGTTACGTGAATCAATTTTATAAAGTCCTTACTATTTAGATACGTAAATTAATTTTATAAAGTCCTTACTATTTAGATGTATCTAATTTCCCTTTCAATCAATAATAAATAAAATATAAAATATACTCTAATTTTTCATGCCAAAAACACTTTTTGGAAAATTTCCATGACAAACAAATAAATATACGTAACAATGTCGCGGTTCTTCGGAAACAATTTCCGTCCAGTTCTTCTTGGATAAAAAAAATAGATCCAAATTTCCCTCTAGTTTTCGATGGTGAAAAATTAAGTCTGGCGCAAAAGCTCTAATTTTCGCGCTTACTTTTCCCTCCAATTAACTAGAAAATGCTAAATAAATTGGGTCTCAAACCCATCTACATCCAGCCCAGCCCCCATTCGGCGGCTACCTCGCCGCACTCCAACGCCCAGCACGCCGCCGCCCCTTCAGCGCCCCAGCGCGGCCGCCACCTGCAACCCCCCCACCCTCACCCC
This sequence comes from Thinopyrum elongatum, assembly GCA_011799875.1. NCBI lineage: Eukaryota > Viridiplantae > Streptophyta > Magnoliopsida > Poales > Poaceae > Thinopyrum > Thinopyrum elongatum. The sequence continues at coordinate 532,916,838 of CM022298.1, forward strand.
GTATCGATCTGCCGCTTCCTCGACCTGCCTCGGCACCGCTTCCTCGATCTGCCTCGCTGCCGCTTCCTCGATCTGCCTTGCCGCCGTTTGGATAGTTGCGGCGACGGCTTCGTCGGTCTTCAGCTCCGGCATCTACATCCTGAATCCTAGGGGAGCATGATCTCGTGGCTGGTATGGATCTGAACGCCCACCCCTTCCTTGATCTGTCTGCTATGAATTCTCTGAGGTGCATGCTAGGTGAAACACCACTATACCGATGCAGGGGCGGAGACAGGGAGGGGCTATCACGGTTCAGACCCCTGCCAATGGCTTGCCCCCCTCAACGATTCGTAGCAAAGAGTGTGTACTGTATAGCCTAATGGCCGCAGCTAATTGCATAATTAGCCCATACGTACACAAATAATTAAACCATCACTGATGTAGAAAGCCCCATAAACCATGTACGGTTGTTACTGACTATAATTTTGCGATGGGCCAGTTCCTAATCCATCAATGAGGTCGATCCATTGATATGTACCTACGTTACATTGTATCCCTATGAACGACGAGAGTAGATTTTTTATTTTGTAAATTAAGACCTTAAACTGGTTAATTAATATTTCATATAAAACAGTAAAGTAGTCTAGTAATTATGTGTCCTTTTATATATAGTAGTCAAAGATGAAACGAAAGACATGAACAACTAATGTGGTAAATTATTTTTCAAACCAATTGCTTCAACTTCGAGCTGCAACATTCTTGTGGAGAATTGTCATTTTTTTTAGTTCTAGACAATAATTTTATGCTTTATCATCGACATTATCATAAGACTTAATATACTGTAATATTCTGTCTTTTACGTCAGGAATAGTGTTTCGCCTCCCTCATGTTCAAATCTTGGGTCAACCGATGCAAGCTTTTTGGAGTTCCCTTGATTGAAGGATTGCTTTTGTTAATCTCAAACTCAGATGGACTCCCGTTTTCCCTTCTGTTTAGGGAAGCATCCAACACCATCAGGACTTCTACTTATAGGAGTCTCTAGCTTCTTCGAAGATTTTGACATCTCACCCATCTTTAAATTATTTGTTATATTTGCATTAGAATCAATTTTCAGTGTCCCTGATGTAGTGATGATTTTATATCTCCCTGAATAGTTGGTGGAATTGCAGCTGCGCATACACTTGATGTAGCAATATCATGGCGAACATCCACACTAATATTGTTTGTTGGCACACTGTGGCCACCTTGGCTGCTGCTTCTTGAACGACTTATTGGGATGGCACATGAGGCAACATGTTGCTGCTCTCCTATCACCTAGTGCTTAACAGAATCTTATCCGTCGCTTGAATATTGCCAAGTTTGCATAATCTGTACAGTTCTAATTTAAACCTGCCCTGAATCCATATGTCGACAGCGTTATATCTGAGTGTGTGTGTGGCTAGACCCATGGTCTTGTACCTCCTCTCTCTATTTTAGTTATGATATGCTGATAGTGCATTGACATGCTACTGTGTACTTCTCTGCCCTCTCCATTCACATGTTTCTTGTGGTAGGTTTAATCGGTTCTGGGACCCAAATTGCTGAGGGGACTTCCACAACTTGTATTGCTTGATTTCCCTGTCCGAGACTATAATCTTGTCCTAGGTGGATTCTCCTTTCTCCTTCCCTCATTTATCTGCTACGAATTCATATCTATTGGCAAATTAAATTGTCCTTGTTATGTCATCAGTTAACTTGTCTTTACTTGTAATGGTTTTTTTTTGACATTTTTATATATATCTACGATGGCGATGGACATGTTGACCATATACCTACACTATGAAGATGCAAATCAGGAAGCCAAAATTTTACAAATATCCATGATGAGGCGTGATGTCTCGTATTATGACTTAATCTTGATGATCGAGGAAGTTGGCTTTCAGGCAATTGACTTTCTGTACTATGCGGAGAAAAACTGTGTAGGTAGCCCCTACTTAGTTCACATTTATGATCAAGATCTTGTGATGAAAATGTTGTCTGACCCTGATATTGTGAAAGATGTCCATCTGTATGTGTCCAAGGAGAAGGTCTTGAGTTTTGAAGTTGCAGCTTTCTGTAGCTTTAAGATATGAATATCATTCCATCTAATATTATTGTCTGTTGGTAGGTGAGGGAAACGAGGGATCTTACAGGTGAATTTTTTTCAATACTGATCCAGCAGGGGACTAGAACTCTACACCCACACCCAGCTCGCTCAAAAAAAAGGCGCACTTCTTCCATCAAGGTAAAGATCCGCGAAGGGGCATGATTTACTACACCCAAATTCCCCACCCAAACCACATTATCATGCCTGCTTCAAAAATGGATTCTGTTACACATTTTACTCAATGCCATATGCAAGTAAAGGATAAATTTAACCAAGCATTTGCAAGTGAGGTGACCTTGGGCATCATACATCGATGCCGGGTCCAGTTTATTTAGTTTTTTGGGGCACATATACTAGGCTGACACTAAAAGAGCTCATATTGTTCATGCAAATTATATTATCATTGTCGTCGAAAGCTAATATTGATCATAATATAGGTTGCTTCCAAAGTAGTATTCGGAGTACTAATCCAAGAACTAAGGCTGGTGGTATTGAGTTAGGTGCTGAATTTGCCCTTGTGTGCATAGATCAACCTATTCTTGAAAATGAGGAGTTGGTAAGGGAAGTTTCTGGTTGCAAGACAATTGGTGAGGCTTTCTCTTCAGGATACTTAATTGCCTGGCCTTCAGCTTTTGAAAGTTAAAATATTCTCGTCCACATTCTGAAACCATATTTGTGTACATTTAATCACATATATCTAAGGTGAAATTTCTTTTACAGATTCAAGAGAAGGGTAATTGAGTTGCAGCTGAATTCTTGGATCAAGAAGCAAATAAAATTTGAAGATTTTAGCTACCAATAGTCGTAGTTTACATACATAGATTGAAAAATGTAATATCATCCACAAGATCTTTTTGTTTCGTCGAATTGATACAAATGCTATGGTGTAATATTCTCCATAGTTGTGTTTTCTACGCTCAAAATGGTATGCATGATATCTTTATTGTAATGTATATGTATCATACACTCTTGTATATTCGTAATAAATAGCTTCATATTTTGAATTTCTATATGTGTTGTGCTTCAATTTCTATATCATTTTGATGTTGCGAAGCATAATAATAAAATGATTAACTATTTTTGCAATTGCATTGATTTTGTTAAATAATTTATATTCCGTAAATAGGAATTGAATTTTGTGGTTAATAATAAAACAAATACATTAATTATGTTACTATATGATATATAGTGTTACTGATGGTGTTACTATAGTTACAAATTTTGTTACTAGAGTAGTTGACAACTATAAATTAGTGTTACAATATTTGGATATTATGTTACTAGTTGTGTTCCGATGCTAAAAAAATATGTTACTGGTTGTGTTACTATGCTTACAAAAACATGTTACCACCAATGTTCTACGTCTATGAAAATATGTTACTATCGGTGTTACTATAATTACAAAAATGTGTTACCAATGTGTTTGGTAACACATAATACACATGTTACTACAATGTAATTGTAACACAATTTTAAATATATGGTAACAATTACTATGTGTGACAGTTGACACTAGTTAGTAACATGGTCTAATGGAACACATTTCAAACTGTGTTACTACATAGCATAGTAACACACTTTTGGCCCTGTAGTAACACAAGACGGTGTTACCAAAGCTCTGTCCTGTTGTAGTGGGACTCGCGCAATCCTTACCCTTCGTGGGTTGAAGTCTCCATCAACGTGGACGTACGACAGCACCACCTATCGGAACCATGCCAAAAATCTTCGTGTCTACATTGTGTTTGCCTTCTCCAAACCCTTCCCTTTACCTTCATATGCAATGTTTTACTTTTCGCTGCTACACTCTTAGAATTGCATGTGTAGGTTGATTGCTTGACTTGTGCTAAGTTGCTAAAATCTGCAAGACATAAAATTGGGAAAATGCTAGATTTTTATTTGGTCAAGTAGTCTAATCACCCCCCCTCTAGACCTACTTTCGATCCTACAAGTGGTATCAGAGCTTTGGTCTCCATTTGCCTTGATTTTCATAGCTTTGGTGATCATAGCCTTGGTTTCACAACCTAGGAGAGTATGGCGTCTAGCGAGGGAAATTACCACCGTAGAGGTCCTTACTTTGATGGTACAAATTTTGCTAGTTGGAAGCATAAGATGAAAATGCATATTCTTGGACATAACCCCGCCGTTTGGGCTATTGTATGTATTGGTTTGCAAGGTGAATTCTTCGAAGATGGAAGAGAACCGAATTGTGAAGCAACCGCGGAAGAATTGAAGATGTTGCAATACAACGATCAAGCTTGCGATATCCTCTTCAACGGATTGTGCCCCGAAGAATTCAACAAAATCAGCCGTCTTGAGAATGCAAAGGAAATTTGGGATACTTTGGTTGATATGCACGAAGGTACCGAGTCCGTCAAGGAATCCAAATTTGATGTGCTTCAAAGTTAACTTGACAAGTTCAAAATGAAGGATGGTGAAGGAGTCGCTGAAATGTATTCTAGGCTTGCTCTCATCACAAATGAGATTGCCGGCTTAGGAAGTGAAGAGATGACCGATATATTCATCATCAAGAAGATCCTAAGAGCCTTGGATGGAAAATATGATACCGTGTGCACTTTGATCCAAATGATGCCCAATTACAAATATCTCAAGCCAACGGAAGTCATTGGTAGAATTGTTGCTCATGAGATGTCACTCAAGGATAAAGAAGAGCTTCACAACAAGTCTAGTGGTGCTTACAAAGCTTCATGTGATGCTTCTACAACATCAAGTGAGAAACAAGCCTTCAATGAAGAATTGAGCCTAATGGTGAAGAACTTCAACAAGTTCTACAAGAGTAGAAGCAAAGAGAGAAGTTCCAAGTCAAGGTCCTACTATGACAAGATATCTTCTAGTCGTGAACGAAATTGCTACAATTGTGGAAGACCCGGACACTACTCCAATGAGTGTATGGCTCCCTACAAAAGAAGATAAGACTCACCTAAAAGGAGGAGTACAAGAGAGGAATCACCTCCAAGAGAGAGAAGGAGTAGAGATGATAGTTATGAACGAAGACCCTCTCGCAGAAGCAAGGATTCGGAAAGGAAGGACAAGTCATCAAAGAGCTGCACAAGACGAAGACATCAAGCTCATGTTGGTGAATGGGTATCCAGTTCCGACTCCGAACACCACTCCAAGAGAAGTTATCACTCCGACTCCGAACATACTCAAGATGAAGGTGTTGCCGGTCTTGCACTTGTGTCATCCAACTCCTACGACATATTTGACTCACCAAATGAAGGGATTGGAAGATGCTTCATGGCTAAAGGCCCCAAGGTATCACACCCCAAGTATGTTGATTTCAATAGTGATGATGATGATTTGCTAGGTGATGATGACTTACTTGTTGACAACTCTAGTGACGAAAACTATGATGAAATTGCTGTTAATCATGCTAATCAAGATGAAATGAATGACAATGATAAGAAGGAGATTGAGCGTCTAACTAAAGAATTAAACACTCTTAAGTTAGCTCATGAAACTACCTTAGAGGATCATCGAGAGCTTTTAAAGACTCATGAGAAGCTACGCTTTGAAAAGCTCAATCTAGAGCAAGAGCATGGGTTCTTAAAAGCAATCAATGATGATCTTCGTAAGAAAAGTTCTTCTTACATTGCCAAGCATTTACTCTTGTCTACTTACATGCCACAAGTAAAATCTAGCAACAAGTACAAGAAAGATTCTTCTTCTATTAGTAACAATAATCATGCTAAATCCAATATTGTTGCTTCTAGTAGTTCTCTTGATTCCACTAATGATTCTCTTAGCCAAGTTACACTTGAGCAAGAAAATAGCTTATTGAAGGGAATTATAGAGAAAGGTGTTTACAAGAGCCTTGCCGAAAGTAAGAAATTTGAGGAAATTGTACGCAAGCAAGGAAGGCACCGGAAGAATCAAGGTGTTGGTTTTGAATACAAGTTCAATGCCAATGGAGTTGAGTGGGAAGAAGATCAATACCCCAAGACAAAGTTTGTTCCTCAACAAGAGAAGTATGACCCCACTTCTTTCGAGGGAACACAAGCTCAAGATGATCTTCCACCACAAGACCACAAGCTAAAAGGCAAGGACAAGCTTCAAGAGGAGATTGATTCATTTGAAGAAGCTCCAAAGGCCTTGGTCAAGTGGGTTCCCAAGACTACATCAAGTTCCACTTCATCAAGTATGACTACAACTCTAAGGATTCCCATCAAGCTGATGTGGATCCCAAAGAAGAAGAACTAGAGAGTTCTTGAGGGTGACTCCGCCAACATACTTCACTCATATTCATTTTGGCAAGGACAAGTGCAATCAACTTCCATATCTTGCACTAGTTCAAGGGGTCACAAACCCTCTTGTTGGTAAGGCAAGGGACAAGGTAACCTAATGCTTTCATGGATAACATAATATGTGTATTTCACTCTATGTCTATGGATATCCTTGTGTGTTCCTTGTGGGACTAACCCATGTAGGTATTGAAAGTGCAACTCACTCCAATGGATTGCTCCAAATGATCTACATCAACATTGAGCATCCACATCTTCAACATCTACATGAAGTCATCATCGACAAAACCCAAGGTTAGTTCATCCCTCTTAGGGGGGATATCACATCTAGGGGGAGCTTTACTCTGAGAATTGTTCTAAAGCAACTCTAATGGTGTGAACACAACAATGCTTTATGTAAAAGTGGTAACCCCACTTGTGCTTAAACGATGAGTATGACCTATGATCAAATGTTCTCATTTGACTCCTAAGTCAATATACCCATATATAGATGACCTAGTCATCGCCAATTGCTTGATAGATGCTAGAGTGTTTGTGCATGCTTTGACACATATTTCATTTGCTATCTTATTGTGTGAGCATGTTGGATGCATAATTTTTCTCCATTCGAGGTCATCCATTTGTTGTTTTGATTGATTGGTTTTTCTTCTTTCTGCCAAATGGATGGACAAGAATGCCTAAGTACTCCCTCTAGCTATCTATGCTTTTCTCGTCTCAAACTCTATTCATGCTACATCACAAAGTTTGATCAAGTCATATTCAGACCCTCCGAGTGAGGAGCACTCAGAGCCACCGATTCATCACAGACTTAACTTCCAAAACTTCTTAGTGCATTTCGGTCTGACCGATCCATCCCATTCGGTCACACCGAGTTCATTAAATTGATCTAAGTTTTAATCTCGGTGCAACCGATTTGAACCTTTTGGTCACACCGAGTTGCAGCAGCCGCTTGCGATTCTGCATCTCGGTGCCACCGAGTCGTTCCACTCGGTCACACCGACAGTGACTGGACATATATACCCACGGGCTGAAAATTTGGAAATTCCTCCAAACGCTTCGCCCGCGCCTGTCCAGCTCTGCCGACTCGAGGTCTCCGGATCGTCTCCTCGTCTCCAGCGTCCTCCTACCGCTGGTTTTCGCCGCCGTCAATGGGAATCTTCACCGCCGTTGTCGCCGTAGCGAGTTCATCGCCAAGTTAGGGTATGAACTCGTCCCTTTGTGCCTTCCCCACTCCGATTCCGAGCACAAAGATTAATGCCTATATTCTTTCCATGTTTGAGACTACTCTATCCACTGGAAACTCCGTTAGATTAGATTTGATGCAAAAATTTAGGTTTAGGTTTCCGCCGAACTCATCTCGGACCGACCGATATTAGGATTTCGGTCTCACCAATTTGGCTCAGGCCATAGCACAAGTATTTTTCGATCTGACCGAAACATACCAATCGGTGTGACCGAGTTCGTTTCTCTGTGAAACCCTAGCATCTCGGAGTCACCGAACTGTGTCTCGGTCTGACCGATTTCACATGTTTAGACTCTAAAGCTGCTTCAGTGTCACCGAGTTTGTAATATCGGTAGCTCCGAAATGCTTTCTGTAGAAAACTAAGACTAAATTTTTGACTCATTTGTTTTGCAAAATGGTTGTACTTTGTGATGCTTATCCACTCTATCTCAACCTATCTATTCACAGGGTCAGTTTTCAGTGTCAGAGATGTCAGACAATAGTGACAGCCAGAACAGGTCAGAGGAGCAAGCAAATCTCAGTGAGGGCACTAGTCCCTCCAATAGCAGCTATGATGAGGGTAGCAGAAGCACCCCAAGCAACTTGCCTAAGGCTGCAACTAGGCAAAGGAAGATGAGAACCTCAGATTTTGAAGATGAAGACTTTGTGGTTGATGAGGAGGTCACCTCAAAGAAGAAGGTAGTCAAGAAGGAGTATGCTGCTGCTGCTGCCATCAAGCCTGGCATGAAGAAGAAAGTTCCTGCCAAGAGAGTGCTTATGTCAAAAGCCAGAGCCTCCACTCAGGAAACTATGGAGTTCACTTCTAAAGCAAGAGAAGAAGAGGCTGCTGGAGGCAAGAAAAGGAAGGAAAGGGTCAAGAAGACCATGGCCAGAGTGATTGGCAGATCATCAATGATGAGAGATCCAGATGAAGATGATGAGGAAGAAGATGCGGCACCAGCTCAGAAATCTCAGAAATTGATGGGAGATGCCATTAAGTCTGGGGCTTCTCCATCCAAGCCCAAGACAGCTCCCAAGCAACTTTCACAAGCTCAAGCTCCAAAGCCAATAGCACCCAAGAGAAGCACAAGAAATATCTCAGCTACAGAGAAGAACAAGGCCCCAGTGCCTGAAGTTTAGGAAGATGAGGAGTAGCAAGTCCTCAGGAAACTCAAGCCAAAAATTCAGACCACAGTTGAGAAACTTCAAGAAGAAGCAGAGGACAGGAGAGGAAGAGCTACCACAGAGGCATTTCAGAGAGTGCCTCTAGCCAACAGGCTTATAGCTATGCCAGTCAGTGACACAAGAGCCACCACTTCAGCACTTGCAGCCACTGCCCCAGTTGCCCCTCCAGTTGCAACTTCTCTAGTTCCTCAGTCATCATCGGAAGCTTTTGCAGATGCTGTCCTCTCCACGCCATCTTCGCACACCGGAGCTCCCGAAGATCGTGCTTAGAGTGCCGCATAGCACTATGCATTTTCAAGCTTTTTCGTAACTTGTTGCCAAAGGGGGAGAAAGTGTATAGATCATAGGCTTCGAGGGAGAGAGTGTTTTGCTTTGTTTGCCTTTCTTGCTACTTGTTATTTGCTCGTTTGTTTGCTACAATAGTTGTGCTTGTATGTGAGATACTCTTATGATCATGTGATTGATCATATTATGCTTTAATGTGTGCTTGAATGATGATATCTTATTACTAGTGTATGATCAATCATGTTTGCCTTGGTGATGAGTGCATGCTATTTATATTCTATCATTTTGAGCGCTCCACCAAGATGTATGTGACATGGAAGAGTAACCCATGATCCTAATCGATTGTGTATTTGCATTCAAAAGAAAATTTTAAATAATGCACAAATTTAGGGGGAGCTCTTGCTTATCACATACTTCTCAAAGCGACGATATATTTCATTCATATTATCATTTGTCGAAGCTTTGATCTATATGTTGTCATCAATTACCAAAAAGGGGGAGATTGAAAGTGCAACTAATCCCTGGGTGGTTTTGGTAATTCATAACAACATATAGCTCATTGAACTAATATCCCTTCAAGTTAAATATTTCAGGTAGTTCAATGATTGGCATGGCACATGGACTAGAGATGTGGACCCCTCAAAATGCTAAGTACATGTAACACCCTGGTTTTCGCCCCTGTTTTTTTTCCTTCGCGGGATTTGACTCCCGTCTTTTTTCTCGGTGTTATCGGATTTCTTTAACTCTTGGGTATATGAAGATGGTCATTTAACCTTGCCTTCCCTATCCAACCATAGATTCTCTCCAGATCAACCTTGCCACCCAAGATCTATTCTCAAGACTTTGCCACTGAAACCCTACCTTCCGAGTTGCCGGAAGGGAAACCCTAATCTCTTCCGTTACAAAGGAACCCCAACTTCCTTTGATCTGTTGCCTTCCAAACTTTTCCCAGTGATCATCCTATCATTGCAAACCCTGGATATGCAAAAATATTGCCAAGTCATTTGCAATATTTTTCATTTATAATTAATTCCTTTTTCTGCGAGTTAAAGGAATTAAATCCAGGAAAATATCTATCCATCTCCAAAGTTCATGAAAACTTGTGGAGATATTCTTTGTGATCATATTGAGCTCCCACAAAAATATTGGCAATAATTAAATAAGGGAAATTGCATTTTAATGCCAATATTGCATTTTGGGCAGTTTCTAGAGGAACTACCATTTTGGTAGCCAGGAAAAATCCCAAATAATTTGTGGAGCTTATTCTATCCATATCTTCACCATTTACAGCAAAACCCAAGTCTCATAATTCAAGGTTTGAGCACAGCATCCAATTGCAAATTCTGTCCAGATTTTCAGTTTGCAAAGGAAGTGCTTGAACCCTTGATCCTTTTGAGCTGAAATTTTTCATGGTGGTTAACATTGACAAATAACCCATGGATACCAAAAATAAGCTCAATCCCTCTAACCATTCTTCCACAACAATTTTCCTAAGATTCTGTCCATTTGGAACCTCTGTAAAGCAAGTACCATTTTGGTGTACCCAAATGGTATGAAACTTTTACAGTGGCTTCCTATATCCAAATAATTACTCTCCACCAAATTTCATCCCATTTCATCAAGCCATTTGATCACAGCTCCAAATTCTAGTTTCTGGACCAATTTATGGTTTGTGAAGGAAGTATATACAAATGAGGACCAAATGACTTCAAATTTTGCAAGCATATAGTCCTTCCTGTCCTCTTCCATTTTGACAAGGTTTCAACTCCCCACCCTCATCCATTTCTCCTCTAGAAGCCAGTAAAGTTTGCTGTTGGAACCTGTTCCTGCTAGCACCACTCACTTCAGAGCTATCTAGATTATCCCAGCCGCGTATATCATCTATTTGAGCAGTGAGCTACGTGTTGGACATGGTGTGACAGCTCTGGGACGGCCTGGACATGCGGTGCCCGTGGTGACCGCACGGAGAACACACCAAAATGGTGCTCTGCTCTCTGTCAGCTCTGTCCGGTCATCTCCGGTCGGCCCTCGCTTGTCCAAACATGTCAAGTGGTTCCGCAGCACCCACGTACCCCTCTCCCGCACCTTCTCCCCTCCAGTTTCTTCCTCGCCGCGCCGCAACAAGCTCCGCCACTGTTCTGCCCGTGACGCCACCGCCGTATACATCCAACCGGAGCTCTCCCGAAGCCACTGCTGGCTTCTCCACCTCCCTGGAACCCTTGTTGACATCTTCCTCTCCTGCCGCGTGTCGCCGGAGCACCAGTGCGGGGATAAGATCGCCACGACGGCGTCCTCATCCGTCGCCTGGCTATATATAGCCCGAGCCCTTCCCGAGCATCCCCAGCACCAGCAAACCTCCTCTCCTCCCTCCCTGAAGGGCCCCGATCCCTCACTACCTCGCTGGAACCTCCCCTGCCCTCCAATGGCCGAAGCTCCTCCGCCGGTCCTTCACTTAAATTCGGTCAGGTCCGAGCTCCCCTCCCCTCCTAGCCACCACCAGAGGACCCCCACCACCACCTAGGAGCTTCCCCACACCACCCTGCCTCTTCTCCGCGACTGTCCCGAGCTACCCGAACTCTGCCTGAGCTGCCGTCTGCCGTGAGCCAAACCGTCGCCATTTCGGTCCTCCTCGGCGTCCGTGCTGTGCGGGGATGGGTGCGGCGCTCTTCCCCGAGCTCGCCAGTGCCCGGAACGCCGGCAACGGTGGCCGGAGTCGCCGGGACGGCCGCCCGCAGCTGCGCCTCTCCTCTGTACCACGGGCGAGCAGGGGGTTGAAGACGACGGGCTAGCCAGGCAGGCCCCTTCTCCTCTCGGCCCCATCGGTCAGCGCCAGAAGCCGGGCCCCGCCCTCGCCATGCTGGATAAGTGGTGGGGGGTGCGGTTGGGCCGGCCCGGTTGCAGCAGCGGCCCAGCTGGCGCCCAGCAGCAGCACCAACCACTATCGGCCCAAGTCGGCCCAGGGCAACAGTCCCTTTATTCTTTTCCCAGGAAAAAAAAACTGCTGAGGACTCGGTTGTAAATAAACTATTTGCATATGGGTCCTTGGCAGTCAAACACTCACATCTTTTTATCCACAACTCTGATCGAGGTGAATCCAACACCCACGTCTTTAGTTCATTGAGCCCGTTCTGATGGAATCATTTTCATAATGTTGACACACTATGAAAATGACCATATTGCCCTTGCCTCTAAACAGCCCCTCCGAGAGGGAATGGTTTCCGGCGATCCTTTCCGCGGCTTCACCGCACCCTTCCTGGAGTATTTCTTCGCCCCAGGCAAGCCGACCATCTGATATATGCCGTAAAGCATTGCTCTGTGATATTTCTTGCATGTTTAAATTAATATGCTTGTGCTTGTCTGTGTAGTAGTGAGCTGTATGTGACTCTGACGAACCCTTGCTTGCACTTTCTTCGGTGACGGCACCACGCCTGTGTTCTGAGCTGTTTCCGGTCGTCCGGGGTGGATGCCGATTTTTATTTCTCTTTTCAACAACTGTCCGTGTTCTGAGCTGCTTTTCGGCCGTCTCGGGCAGCTGTTGAATTTCTTTTCGTAGCGGTGACCCTATGCTCTGAGCTGTTCTCGGTCGTCTTAGGGAACTGCTACATTCTTCTTGTCAACACCGTCTCATGCTCTGAGCTGCTTTTCAGCCGTCTTGAGCCGGGTTGAGTTATTCCAGTAATGTCCCAGATCTGAGTTGTAAAGACCGTTCTGGTGGCTACTGGTTTCTTTGTCGGTTTTGTGCAAGGGTTCCGATGGTTGTCACTTACAGCTAGAACTTGTAAACTGGTAACTTGTCATTTAAATATTGTTTCACTAATGACTCATTGTGATGTTATATGGAGAAAGGTTGTTATGTTTCCACAGTTGTTATCTCACACATAGTTACCACCATGTTAAGTTATTGTGATGAACCACTAAGCTTGCTAAATGAACTTAGTCGGTTGATCTTGAGTCACCTGTCCGGGCTTATCCGTGCAACCACATTTGCCGGTATGGGATGGCCTTGACTTGGTCTGGCTCTATGCTCTTTCACCGGTACCACCAGACAGGGAAGGTTATGCGTGCGCGCTACCCTGGCCCGGTAGGCGGCGATAACCTTGTGAGCCCAGTTGTTTGTTTGCGCGCGGTCCTTGTTTGGGACAGTTTGTTTGGCCACGATGGTGGCAGGTGTCACGAGGTGACACAGGGGCCACCCAGGGCTTGACTCCGGGGGAGAATGATTACCGGTGGTACAGTGGAGGAGTCACGGGTTAGGCAGGTTTCGTTGGAGCAACGCTGGTCCACCCGAATGGGATCACGAGGTCAGGTGCTCCATGGTGTGGGTAAAGTGCGCAACCTCTGCAGAGTGTAAAATCTATTCGAATAGCCGCGTCCACGGTATTGGACAGCCCGTCCAGACCTCGCTAGGTGGTCAACCGTAATAATGATAATAATGATGGAAGAACTCATCTTGTGTAGACATCAGATGATGTCAGGAGTATGATATGTTAGCCATGGGATGGCTATATGATGAGTGGTCGGATGACCACATGAGTTGGATCGGATTTGGATCGGATTCAGGTTGGATCACGAGAATGTTCGGAGTATGGAATATTTACTTATTATACTTTACCTTACTGCATTTACTTCAGTAGTTATCTTGCTGGGTAAACCTGATATTGCTAGGTAGTTATGTTATGCCATGATAATTAATATTGCTCTAATAACAAATGCATGCTTGAATGCCATGGATTGCTTTGCTTGGTGTATATGTTAGTTTGGTTTGCTTGCGAGTACATTCAAAAGTACTCAGTGGCCTTCAATGTGGCCAGGTTCACGTAAGGATCCACCATCGAGGAACCAGAGCGTTCACGGGCTAGGAGCGTAACCCAGTCAGATCCCTGTGGATTAGAGCCGCACCAAGACCATGCTGCCTTAGATAGAGCTTTCCGCTGCCATCACCCTTGTAATATATCATGTAAGACTTATATATCCATTAATAGAAATGCATGTGTTCTTGATACTTGTTGTAAGCGCGCATGCCAGAGTGATTTCCTGGGCTGGTATGCGTGGCGACCGTCTGGCTACAGTGGTAATCAGGCGGGGCGCCACAGGACAAATATTGGCAAAAGCTCAAGACTCTTCATTTCTATTTTAGTGATCCAATATCACATTGAGTCCGTAGGAAAAGCCAATACTATTAAAAGGGAATGAGGTGTTGCTTAATGGTCTACTTGCTCAAAATGCTTAGTGATATGCTCCAAAGCCCTCAACCACTTTCTCAATTCCATATATGTCCTAAACCTAAAGTCAAACTCGGCCCCACCGATTTGATCTATCCAGCGCCACCGAGTTCTTTTGACATAGCCATAGCCAGAAACCCTAATCAGTTCGGTCTCACCGATAGGGATTTCGGTCTCACCGAGATGGGATTGCAAACTCTCTGTTTCCCTTCATAACATTTCGGTCTCACCGAAATGAGCGATCGGTCCCACCGAGTTCACAATGCAAACTCTCTGTTTCCCTTTCGTAACATTTCGGTCTCACCGAAAGGAGCGATCGGTCCCACCGAGTTTGCCTGACCAACTCTCTGGTTGCTCATTGCTGAAATTGGTCTCACCGAGTTCATGCAATCGGTCACACCGAGATGAGGTTTTGCCCTAACCCTAGCGCATCGGTCCCACCGAGTTGATCATGTCGGTCCCACCGAAAATCCTAACCTTCACATTTTGAACTGAATCGGTCTCACCGAGTTCTTCTATTCGGTCTGACCGAGTTGGGTCAAATGTGTGTAACGGTTAGATTTTGTGTGGAGGCTATATATACCCCTCCACCCCCTTCTCTATTCAAGAGAGAGCCATCGGAACGTGCCTACACTTCCACTACTCATTTTCTGAGAGAGAACCACCTACTCATGTGTTGATACCAAGACATTCCAATCCAACCACAAGAATCTTGATCTCTAGCCTTCCCCAAGTTGCTTTCCACTCAAATCATCTTTCCACCATAGCCAAATCTGTGAGAGAGAGTTGAGTGTTGGGGAGACTATCATTTGAAGCACAAGAGCAAGGAGTTCATCATCAACACACCATTTATTACCTTTTGGAGAGTGGTGTCTCCTAGAGGGTTTAGGTGTCACTTGGGAGCCTCCGACAATATTGTGGAGTTGAACAAAGGAGTTTGTAAGGGCAAGGAGATCGCCTACTTCGTGAAGATCTACCCGAGTGAGGCAAGTCCTTCGTGGGCGATGGCCATGGTGGGATAGACAAGGTTGCTTCTTCGTGGGTGGAGCCCTCCGTGGACTCGCGCAACCATTACCCTTCGTGGGTTGAAGTCTCCATCAACGTGGACGTACAATAGCACCACCTATCGGAACCACGCCAAAAAATCTTTGTGTCTACATTGCG
The DNA here is from genome assembly GCA_011799875.1 of Thinopyrum elongatum. Lineage (NCBI taxonomy): Eukaryota > Viridiplantae > Streptophyta > Magnoliopsida > Poales > Poaceae > Thinopyrum > Thinopyrum elongatum. The sequence goes on from CM022298.1 coordinate 532,932,279, forward strand.
TTTGCCTTCTCCAAACCCTTCCCTTTACCTTCATATGCAATGTTTTACTTCCCGCTGCTACACTCTTAGAATTGCATGTGTAGGTTGATTGCTTGACTGGTGCTAAGTTCCTAAAATCTGCCAAGACATAAAATTGCGAAAAGGCTAGATTTTTATTTGGTCAAGTAGTCTAATCACCCCCCACTAGACCTACTTTCGATCCTACAGCGATCGAAAGTGATCGGGCAGGCTGACCATGGATTGAACGTTTGCGCTATGGGCTCGACGGCATATACGTCTCGCAGCGCTCGCTTCCTATCCTTCTTTGGTATATGGGTTGCATAGATCATGTTCACCGTCTTGACCTCGGAAGGGAAGGGTTTCTGGCCTCCACTATTCAGCCTGCGGGGGTTGTCATCGTCCTCGCTTCGTGGTCTTTTGCCCGGGTCTTCGGCTGTGAGTTTGCCGGCCTATTTGATCACCCAACAGTTACGACTGGAGTGGTTGGCGGGCTTCTCTGATGTGCCTTGTATCTGGCAAGGCCTGTCTAGAATTGTGTCTAGTCTGGACAGGCCGTCACTGTTGCCCCTAGGGGCCTTCTTTCATGGTCCGGACTTCTGGTTTTGGAATCTGGCATTTACTGCCGTATCCTCGCCCTCGCCGTCATTGTGGCATCGTTTACTCTTGCTGTGTCGGGGCTTTCCATTTTCCGTCCCAAACCTCGGAGGTACCGGGTGTATCGGGGTTGGCATTTTTACGAGCGAGCCGACTGTCTTCGCCCCCGCAAAAGCGGGTCATGAGAGAAGTAAGGGCTGCCATAGTTCTTGGCTTGTCCTGGCTGAGCTGTCTTATGAGCCATTCATCCTTAACACTATCTTGAAAGTGGCCAAGGCTTCAGCATCCGGACAGCCGACAATCTGGTTTTTCTTGGTCAGGAATCGGTTCCAAAATTGCCGGGCAGATTCTCCGGGTTGCTGTGTGATGTGATTTAGGTCGTCAGCGTCCGGAGGTCGGACATAGGTGCCCTAAAAGTTCGCTCGAAAAGCGTCCTCAAGCACTTCCCAATAGCCTATAGAGTCTTCGGGAAGGCTATTCAACCAGTGTCGAGCCAGACCTTTAAGTTTTAGTGGCAGATATTTAATGGCATGAAGGTCGTCTCCTCGCGCCATGTGAATGTGGAGGAGGAAATCTTCTATCCATACGGCCGGGTCTGTGGTTCCGTCGTATGATTCGATGTTCACATGCTTGAAGCCTTCCAGGAATTGGTGTTGCATTGCCCTCTCTATGAAGCACAGGGGGTGTGTGGCGCCCCAAACTCGGGCTACATTGCGTCGGAGGTCTTCGGCCCTCCGAGTCCACTGCTGCTCCCGGATTCTATCATCCTGGTTTAGCCGATCGTAGTATCCCTCCCGGTAAGTGGGTGGGTCTTCTCTGGGTCCATAGATGGACCTGGTACGGCCTCCTCGAGCGTCTAGGTCATGGCGGAGGTCGTACTCGTAAGTGGGCCGCACTTGATCCTTGCCGTAACGGTGAGGTGGGGCGGCTGGGTGCTTAGCCTCATCAGCTTCTCTATCCCGCCCTCTAGGGGGCGGTCCGGCTGTTCGGTATATGTCGGACGTGTTGGCTCTACGGCCTCGTCGTCGAACTGCGGTAGTAGTTTTCGCTTGGGATAACTTTTGATTTGATGTTCGCGGCCATACCCTTCTTCGGCGGCTAGGACTTTGGTCCATCGGTCGTTGAGGGTGTCCTGTTCTGCCTTGATTTTGCGTTTTTGTTTCTTCAGGCTGTGAGCGGTGGCTAAAAGCCTCTGTTTGAACCGTTCCTGCTCTAGTGGGTCTTCGGGAATGATGAAATCATCGTCCCTGAGACTGGCCTCCTCTTCAGAGAGTGGGAGGTAGTTGCTATCTTCGGAGTCGTCGGGGTTTTCTAGGTCAAGCGGGTCCTCCTGCCCCGCGGGGTCATCCTGATGATGTTCGTTGGCTGCGGCTCCGGCGAGGTCATCCGTATTATTTACGGTGTCATTTTCCGCAGAGTCCACATTGCTCGCATAGCTTCGATGTGGCTTTGATCGATGGCGCTGCCTTCGGCGTTTAGGCGGCTCATCTCTGGGCTTGTCTCGGTCCTGTTTGGGAGTGCCATCGCCACCCTTGGGGGTGTCCACCATGTAAATATCGTAGGTGGACGTGGCCGACCAGCGGCCGGTGATGTGGGGAGCGACATCGGTGTTAGCCATGGCTCTGCCATCCTCATCCATGTATTCGGTGTTTTCCGAATTATAATCTAGCATAAAGGTTAAGTGGTCGACAGTGGCTACCAAGTGGGTGGTGGGTGGGTCGTAAAATTCCCTATGCTACGCCTCGAAGGGTTGATGATTGTGGGTAGAGGGCAGGTCCTCCTGGATGGTCATTTTCTGGATTCGGTCTAGCGCCTCATTTAACAAAGCGAGGATTGCCGATCCTTGGTTTCCACAGGACGAGCTGAACTCGGGGTGCGGTGCCGAATCCTTGAGGGAATCCGAATCGCCACTGGTGATCAAGGGCGGGCCTTGATTTTTGTGTGTGGTTTCCGCACCAGGGTTCGAGATCGAGCTGCTTTGGGCCGGTGGTGACCCCTAGCCATCGGCTGCCGCTTTGTCGTAAGGGCTCAAGGCCAGAGGAGCATTGTGTGTGAAAGAACATGTGGTGCCCCCATGTGTGGTTTTGGTAATTGATGACATTCTCTATGGACTAATGGTTGCATTGAGTTATATTTGAAGGATTTGTCCATAGGCATTTCTTGAAGTCCATGTGTTGGTTTCAAGGAGTTTATGAGTTGACCAAGGTGCTATTAAGGAATTATCCAAAGACTGGTCATGTGAGTGTTGAGCTTATTGCAAGCATGTCTTGAAGAAGAAGATTGTGTGATCATTCATGTTTACCTTCAAGACATCATCCACATGAAGAGAGTTGGAAAGTTTCAAGGTTGATCAAGACTAAGTCAAGAGTGAATCAAGTTGATCAACTCACAAAGCGTAGAAGATGTACCGAGAGGGATCAAGTGATCCCATGGTATGGTAAGCATTGTCCATTAAACTTTGTGTACTAACCCATGGTCTACGTGAGAGTTCTATGTGGGGTTAGGTATGTTTCCATGGGCTTGCGTCAAGAGGAAGATATCATACAACCCATGGAGAGGATGACATCAAGTGGTGATCGTCATCAAGTTTGCCGTGTGCATGTTCAAGTGGAGCATCACGAAGAGATCAAGTGCTTGAAGCTTGTCGTCCATTGTGGTGACAATGGACTTGTGAAGATGTGTGGAAGAGTGGCTCACCCATAGAGGATTATGGGGGAGCAATCAACTAGTCTTCATCGACCCAACGGAATCAACAAAGGTGGTCCATCTTGAGGAGGACAAGATCGTCATCATCTAGCTCAAGTGGATTATGCGCAAGGCAAAGGTTTGCCCTTGATAGGTTTTCTATTTTACCACTCTCATGGTGGTAGTTGGGAGACCGGGTTATAGGATCGATTGCCGTACTATCAAGGGGGGCTCTCGATGAGTAGCTTGATCGTATCATTCGTAGAGAGCTCAAACCATTGCATCCTTGCATCATTTTTATTGGTTCTTGTTTGGTATTTCTCTTGGTGAGTTTTAGAGCTTATGTTCATCTTGATGACAAGCTCGAGTTCATCGAAAACGGAGTTCACATGCATCTTCTATGATGTTTTCGATGTTCGAGGTTATGCCGGTTCTTCTCTTTTGGAGGTTTCTCTCCTCTATATCTTAGGCATACCTCCCCTGCCTCTTCTTATTATAACCAGTCGCAGTTGGATGCTACTCGTCGTCAGCTATCCAACAAGCTTGAGTTTGCTCAATTCGGAGCTCTTATGCAAATGTAGTGACTGTTTCGGTCCAACCTGTTTCTTCTGCTTTGCTTGGGCTATTTTGCAGCACCCAAGCGGTAGTACCGCTTAGTACCACAGTAGTACCGCTTGCGGTACTTCCGTTGTGGACTACTGCTGCCACTACCGCTTCGGCAAAGTCTTTTGTGCTTGTTTCTGTTGCCTATTTTCTCTAAGCGGTAGTAGAGCAGTAGTACCGCTCAAGCGGTAGTACTACACCCTCAAGTGGGTAGTACCTCTTGTGTTTCAATGGTTGTGCTTGTTTCTGTTGCCTGTTTTCCCTAAGCGGTAGTAGAGCGGTAGTGCCACTCAAGCGGTAGTACCTCTCCCCAGAGCGGTACTACCTCTCTGGCAGATCTACTATTTGTGTTTTCTACCTCGTTGGGCTGTTTTGGCCGTGCTAAGCGGTAGTACCGCTGCTCCAAGCGGTAGTACCGCTTGTGCACGACCAGTGGGCATAACGGTTGGATTCGGGGGTGCCTATTTAAGGGGGCCTTCTTCCCCAATGGACCCTATCTTTGAGCTTGCATTTGCCCCCCATTGTTGACCTTCTTCAAGCTTGCTATCTCTCAATCCCTCCATGGATTCTTGCTAGTTTTTGGGGGAAAAGAGAGAGGAGATCTAGATCCACATTTCCACCAATCACTTTCTCCTCTATGTGAGGGGAACCCCTTGGATCTAGATCTTGGAGTTCTTTGTGTTCTCTTCTTTGTTCTTCCTCTCATTTTCCTCCATAGCATTAGTTGCTTTGGTGGGATTTGGGAGAGAAGGACTTGGGCACTCCGTGTGCCCTTGCCATTGCATTTGGTGCATCGGTTTGAGTTCTCCACGGTGATACGTGGAAGTGAAGTTGAGTAGCTTATTACTCTTGAGTGCTTGGTACCCTTGAGCTTGTTCCTCTTGGGTGCTTGGGCACCCTAGACGGTTGGTGGTGTTCGGAGCTCAATCATTGTTGTGTAAAGCTCCGGGCAAGCGTCGGGGTCTCCAATTAGGTTGTGGAGATCACCCCGAGCATTTTGACGGGTATCGGTGACCGCCCCCAAGGGTTGCCAAAGTGTACGGGTTCGGTGACCGCCCCCAAGGGTTGCCATTTGTATGGGTTCAGTGACCGCCCTCAAGGGTCCCTTAGTGGAATCACGGCATCTTGCATTGTGCGAGGGCGTGAGTCGATTACGGTGGCCCTAGTTGCTTCTTGGGGAGCATTGTGCCTCCACACCGCTCCAAACGGAGATTAGCATCCGCAAGGGTGTGAACTTCGGGATACAACGTCGTCTCCGCGTGCCTCGGTTATCTCTTACCCGAGCCCTTTACTTATGCACTTTACTTTGTGATAGCCATATTGTTTCTTGTTATATATCTTGCTATCACTTAGTTGTTTATCTTGCTTAGCATAAGTTGTTGGTGCACATAGGTGAGCCTAGTTGTTGTAGGTTTTGTGCTTGACAAATTAACTGCTAGGTTTATTCCGCATTTGTTCAAGCCTAAACCGTAATTATTTTTAAAGCGCCTATTAACCCCCCCTCTAGGTGACATCCACGATCTTTCAGTGAGGGAGCGGTCCAGCCGAGATTGACTCCTGGCTTCCTCCTCCTGATTCTGCCTCGAAGGCCGAGGATATGCCCTCTGCAGACATGATGGATTCGGCCAAAGGTGGAGTCTAGCCCCCGCTTGAGGTGGAGCCCTCCTGGCCCAAAACTGTTCAGAGGGTGAGGGCCGATCCGTAGATCGGATCAGAGGGGGACTCCAGAGCGGGCATGGCAAGGCCTGCGAGGGTGCAGAAGGGGGTAGTGAATCCGGCGAAGACCAGATCGGCCCGTGTGTCCGCAACGTATTCCAGATTACCGAATCGAATTCGGTGTTTAGGAGCTAAGTTTTCAATATGATCCAAACGACCAGTCGGGTCGGCGTGCAGTACGATGCTGCCAAACGCAAAGAGTTGTCCGGGGACGAAGAAGTCCCCGGATCCGATGCCTTCTCCTATGATCAGGCAAGCCATCGATCCTTTGGGCGACCCCACAGCGGAACTCTCAATGAAAGCACCAATGTCGGTGTCAAAACCGGCAGACCTCGGGGTAGGGGTTCCCAAGCTGTGGATCTAAGGTCGATGGGGAACAAGGGATGATGAACACAATGTTTACCCAGGTTTGGGCCCTCTCGAAGAGGTAATACCCTACGTCCTGCTTGATTGTATTGGATGTATGGTATGGTTACAGAGTAGATCTACCTCGAGATCAACATGAGCTAAACCCTAAGGTGATGAGGTGATGAATATAGCTCTAGCACTAAAGACTACAACCCTCGGTTTATATAGACACCGGTAGGGTTAGGGTTACCAGAGATGGAATACAATAAGGAATAAGGAGATCCTATCTATCCTTGACTTGGAGGGCACACCACGGCTTCATAGATCTCCTGTCACTATACAACTCCACCAGTCCAGCCCATACTCAATGGGCCGTCGCCCCGAGGACCCCTTAGTCCATAACTCCCTCAGCCCGTGTCAAGCCGTTGATGTCGACGATCTCGATGTCGTAGCCGGCGTCCACGACATGCCAGAATACTCTAGCCCGCTGATTGAAAGGCTCCGTCCAGGTCCAGTCATCGTCGTCAGCTTCCTTGGTGGCCACCTCGCCGACATCGGGCAAAGAGGCCGCGGTAAAGCTCTTTTGGGCCATTCGCTCCTCGAGCTCCCTGATGACCCACAAGTATAGGGGATCAATCGTAGTCCTTTCGATAAGTAAGAGTGTCAAACCCAACGAGGACCAGAACAAAATGACAAGTGGTTTTTAGCAAGGTATTTTCTGCAAGCACTGAAATAGTCGGTAACAAGTAGTTTAATAGCAAGATAATTTGTAATGAGCAAGTAACGGTAATGATAAATAATATGCAGCAAGGTAGCCCAATCCTTTTGTGACAAAGGACAGGCCAAAACGGTCTCTTATGATAAGCAAAGCGTTCTTGAGGGCACACGGGAGTTTCATCATGTCACTTTTATCATGTTGGTTTGAGTCGTGTTCACTACTTTGATAATTTGATATGTGGGTGGACCAGTGCTTAGGTGTTGTTCTTACTTGAACAAACCTCCTACTTATGATTAACCCCCTCGCAAGCATCCGCAACTACGAGAAAAGTATTAAGATAAAATCTAACCATAGCATTAAACTTTTGGATCCAAATCAGTCCCTTACGAAGTAGCGCATAAACTAGGGTTTAAGCTTCTGTCACTCTAGCAACCCATCCTCTAATAACTACTCCACAATGCATTCCCTTAGGCCCAAATATGGTGAAGTGCCATGTAGTCGACGTTCACATGAAACCACTAAGGGAATCACAACATACATATCATCAAAATATCGAACACATATCAAGTTCACATGATTACTTGCAACATGACTTCTCCCGTGACCTCAAGAACAAAAGTAACTACTCACAAATGATAATCATGCTAAAGATCAGAGGGGTATTAAATAGAATAATGGATCTAAACATATAATCTTCCACCAAATAAACCATATAGTAATCAACTACAAGATGTAATCAACACTACTAGTCACCCACAAGTACCAATCTAAGGTTCCGGTACAAAGATTGAACACAAGAGATGAACTAGGGTTAGAGAGGAGATGGTGATGTTGAAGATGTTGATGGAGATGGCCCTCCCAAAGATGGGAGAGTTGTTGGTGATGACGATGGCGATGATGTCCCCCTCCGGGAGGGAAGTTCCACCGGCGGAGTCGCTCCACCGGAGGGCAAAAGTGCTCCTGCCCAAGTTCCGCCTTGAGACGGCAGCGCTTCGTCCCGAAAGTCCCCTCCTGATTTTTTCCCTGTCAAAATGACCTATATACCAGAAGATGGGCACCGGAGGTGGGCCGAGGAGGGCACAACCCACCAGGGCGCGCCTGGGGGGCCTGGCGCGCCCAGGTGGGTTGTGCCCACCTAGTGGGCCTCCTCCCGTAGTTATTTACTCCAGTATTTTTCATATATTGCAAAAGAATTCTCTGTAAATTTTTAGCTCATTTGGAGATGTGCAGAATAGGTAACTCTGATGTAGCCTTTTAAGGTCCAGAATTCCAGCTGCCAGTATTCTCCCTCTTTGTGTAAACCTTGCATATTATGAGAGAAAAGGCATTAGAATTACTCCAAAAAGCATTATTATGCATAAAAACATTATAAATAGTAGTAGGAAAACATGATGCAAAATGGACATATCAACTCCCCCAAGCTTAGACCTCGCTTGTCCTCAAGCAAAAAACCGAAATCGAAAAACATGCCCACATGCTTAGAGAGAGAGGTGTCGATAAAAACAAAATACGGACATAGAAGCATCATGCATATTATTATAACAGCAAGGAACTTTAACATAAAACTTTATCAAATAACTTTTATCATATAACTTCTCATGAACAAGTAACAATTCATCACAAAATTGAAGTATAAAGCATAAACCTTATTGAAAACCAACAAACTATGTTCTCAGTCAACTTTGCAACTACAATTCATCATATTTTCAGGAAGGGTCACGTATCGGAGCCTTTAGGCAAGTCCACATACTCAACCATCATTTAATCTTCTATGATTGCTAACACTCACAGCATACCCATGAACAAAAAGTTTCAACCAGACACATAGAAAGACAGGGGCTTATAGTTTCGCCGCCCAACGTATTCACCTCAAGGGTGATGTCAACAATAATGACTCATGCCCACTCATATCCAACTGGATATATGTGCCTAGATATTTCCTCGCCACATGATGCTTGCAAAAAGAGAAAATAAAAAGGAATAGGGGAAAATACTTTGACTCTTACATAAAAGTAAATGCATAAAAGTAAAAGATAGGCCCTTCGCAGAGGGAAGCAGAGGTTGTCATCGCTTATTTGTTTGTATGCCAAATCCCTTAATGCAAAAGAACGTCACGTTATATTGCCTCTTATGATAACAACCTTTATTATGCAGTCTGTCGCTTTTATTACTTTGCACACATAAGTTCGTACAATGCTCAATTTTCTCTTACACTAAACGATCCAACACTTTTAGAAGCAATTTTTGTTGCCTCATTGCACCGATGACAACTTACTTGAAGGATCTTACTCAATCAATAGGTAGGTATGTTGGACTCTCAAAATAAGATTTTGGGTTAAGGGCTTTTGGATGCACAAGTAGTATCTCTACTTAGTGCGGAATTTTTGGCTAGAAAAGATATTGAGCAAGCACCACATGTTGAAGGATCTATGACAATATAACTTCTATGTGAATATGACCAAACATAAATCATTACATTGTCTTCCTTGTCCAACATCAACAATTTTGACACAAAATATTTAATGAGGGCTCACAATCATAAAAGGTGTCCAAGATAGTGTATTTGCATGTGAATCTTCTCTTCCCTTATTAATTCTTTCATGAATTGCATCATTGACCAATGCTTTGTTTGTCAATCTCCAATAAATTTTACCACTTATACTTTTCCTTATGTGATGTCACTACTTACCATAAGATTAGCATATGATCTTTTTCATTTCTTTTCCTTTCTTTTTATTGGAACAAACAAAGAAAGAAACAAGACTCAAACTAATCTTTATTATATATCTCGCACACGATTACATAGATAGATCACTAGGCAAGCACTCGAAAAGAAAGGATCGAAACTAAACTTTTATTCAACTAAATCATAGGATAACTAAAGATCAAACTAAAATAGATGAAAGCAAAGATAGTGGTGGTGATACGATACCGGGGCACCTCCCCCAAGCTTGGCACAAGCCAAGGGGAGTTCCCATACCATGAACTCAAGTTTCTTTTGTTGGAGAATATCATGAAGGTGGTGGTGAAGTAGTAGCGGGCTTATCCTCCGGCTTCCATGGTAGCGGCTCACCATCATAAGAGGAAGTGCGAGTCTCACGAGTCCTGCAACTGGCAGCTAAACTCATACCTTTAAATCTCGTCTCATATTCAAAGACTTGATTTTGGAGGTCATAAATTTGGCTTTGCAGAAAATTGATTTGCTCGTTGAAGATGAAGACGATGTCCTTTATGGATTTGCCATCCACCTTGAGATCACGGGTGTAATCGGCGATCATGAGGTGATTGGCATTGAGTCCACATTCCACAATCCCCTTGCACTTGAAGACCTCTTGCTCCATAGCTTCGAGCCTAGCCTCAATGGTTCCCGTCCCCTTGGGACCCTGGACACCCCCTCACGCATCTCAATGGCTTGAGGGTGCTGCATCACCTCCTGCAAATACGGGTTGATGACGTTCTCGAAGAACTTGTCCTTGGAGGAGCTCGAAGCGGCCATGGCGATCTAGATCTGTCAGAAAACAGCAAGAAAGAAGAATAGAAGATTTCTCCGCGATACGGTGGTCAATACGTTCGGGGGGTATATAAAGATTTTTTATCTTGGGAAACAAGCAAACGGGAGGAAAACGGAGTCGGGAAGGTTCCCGAGGTGGGCACAACCCACCTGGGCGCGCCCTCGTGTCTTGTGCCCTCCACAGTTGGCTTCCTGGTTGTTTCTTATTTTCCTATTTTTCTAATATTCCAAAACTGTCAGAAAATATTTTTGCGGATTTTTGGAGTCCGTTTAATTACCGTATCACGTACCTCCTCTTTTTTAGTATTCTGGAGTGTTCCGGAAGGTCTCTTTTATGTGTTCCTTTGGTGTCATGGTTTGAATAATATTGCTTTCAACATTAATAGGCATACATGAGATATAGTGTTTAATTCTTTGACCATTAACCACCTTCGGGTTAGTACCTTTGGCATTATTAATCTTGATGGCTCTAGAGCGATAACCCTCCTCGATAATATATGGTCCTTCCCATTTAGAGAGAAGTTTTCCTGCAAAGAATCTAAAATGAGAGTTGTACAAAAGAACATATTCTCCAACTTTGAATTCCCACTTTTGGATTCTTTTGTCATGCCATCTTTTAACTTTTTCTTTAAATAACTTGGCATTTTCATAAGCTTGGGTTCTCCATTCATCTAATGAGCTAATGTCAAATAACCTCTTTTCACCGGCAAGTTTGAAATCATAGTTGAGTTCTTTAATTGCCCAATAAGCTTTATGTTCTAACTCTAGAGGCAAATGACAAGCTTGTCCATAAACCATTTTATGGGGAGACATACCCATAGGATTTTTATATGCTGTTCTGTAGGCCCAAAGTGCATCATCCAATTTCTTAGACCAATTCTTTCGGGACCTATTAACATTTTTTTATAATATTAGTTTTATTTCTCTATTGGTAAGTTCGACTTGACCACTAGATTGAGGATGATAGGGTGATGCAATTCTATGGTTAACATCATATTTAGCAAGCATTTTACGGAAGGCACCATGAATAAAGTGTGAACCACCATCAGTCATTAAATATCTAGGGACTCCAAACCTCGGGAAAATAACTTCTTTAAGCATTTTAATGGAAGTGTTATGATCAGCACTACTAGTTGGAATAGCTTCTACCCACTTAGTAACGTAATCAACAACAACCAAAATATGTGTATACCCATTAGAGGAAGGAAAAGGTCCCATATAATCAAAACCCCGAAAATCAAATGGTTAAAGAGCAAGTGAATAATTCATAGGCATTTCTTGAAGTTTACCGAAATTACAATTATTTGACATTCATCACAAGATAAAACAAACTTATGGGCATCCTTGAAGAGAGTAGGCCAATAAAAAAACCAGATTGCAATACCTTATGAGCAGTTCTATCTCCCGCATGATGCCCTCCATAAGCTTCGGAGTGACATTTCCGTAGGATTTGTTCCTGTTCATGCTCAGGTACACAACGTCTAATAATACCATCTACTCCTTCTTTATAAAGATGTGGGTCATCCCAAAAGTAATGTCTTAAGTCATAGAAGATTTTTTTCTTTTGTTGATATGTGAAACTAGGTGGTATGTATTTAGCAACAATATAATTAGCATAGTCAGCATACCAAGGAGTATTATGAGAAACATTTATTGCAGCTAGTTGTTCATCAGGAAAGCTATCATCAATAGGTAGTGGGTCATCAAGGATATTCTCTAATCTAGATAAGTTGTCGGCTATGGAGTTCTCAGCTCCTTTTCTATCAGTAATATGTAAATCAAATTCTTGTACCAAGATAACCCACCTAATGAGTCTAGGTTTAGCATCTTTCTTTTCCATAAGATATTTAATAGCAGCATGATCGGTCAATTACTTTGGAATCAACAATGTAAGATCTGAATTTATCACAAGCAAACACAACTGCTAAAAATTCTTTTTCAGTAGTAGCATAATTTCTTTGGGCACTGTCTAGTGTTTTACTAGCATAATGAATAACATTTAATTTCTTATCAACTCTTTGTCCTAGAACAGCACCAACATCATAATCACTAGCATCACACATGATTTCAAAAGGCAAGTTCCAATCAGGTGGTTGAACAATAGGTGCAGAAGTTAAGGATTTCTTAAGTGTTTCAAAGGCTTCTACACAGTCATCATCAAAAACAAAGGGAACATCCTTTTGTAAAAGATTTGTAAGAGGCCTAGAAATTTTAGAGAAGTCTTTAATAAACCTCATATAGAAAATAGCATGACCAAGGAAACTATGAATACCTTTAATATCTTTAGGACATGGCATTTTCTCAGTTGCATCAACTTTAGCTTGGTCCACCTCAATACCTCGTTCAGAAATTGTATGCCCCAAGACAATACCTTCATTAACCATAAAATGGCACTTCTCCCAATTCAACACAAGGTTAGTTTGCTCACATCTCTGCAAAACTCGATCAAGGTTGCTTAAGCAATCATCAAAAGAAGTTCCATAAACAGAAAAATCATCCATGAAAACCTCAACAATCTTTTCACAAAAATAAGAGAATATAGCAGTCATACATCTTTGAAAAGTAGTAGGTGCATTACATAAACCAAAAGGCATACGTCTATAAGCATAAGTTACAAAAGGGCAAGTAAAGGTGGTTTTGTCTTGATCAGGTTGTGAAACAGGTATTTGAGAAAAACCAGAATATCCATCAAGAAAACAAAAGTGTGTGTGCTTAGATTTGCTTCCTTGATGGATATTCTGGTTTTTCTCAAATACCTGTTTCACAACCTGATCAAGAGAAAACCACTTTTACTTGCCCTTTTGGAACTTATGCTTATAGACGTATGCCTTTTGGTTTATGCAATGCACCTGCTACCTTTCAAAGATGTATGACTGCTATATTCTCTGATTTTTGTGAAAAGATTGTTGAGGTTTTCATGGATGATTTTTCTGTATATGGATCTTCTTTTGATGATTGCTTAAGCAACCTTGATCGAGTTTTGCAGAGATGTGAGCAAACTAATCTTGTCTTGAATTGGGAGAAGTGCCACTTTATGGTTAATGAAGGTATTGTCTTGGGGCATAAAATTTCTGAACGAGGTATTGAAGTGGATAAAGCTAAAGTCGATGCAATTGAGAAAATGCCATGTCCAAAGGATATTAAAGGTATTCGTAGTTTTCTTGGTCATGCTGGTTTCTATAGGAGGTTTATTAAAGACTTCTCTAAAATTTCTAGGCCTCTTACAAATCTTTTACAAAAGGATGTTCCATTTGTTTTTTATGATGACTGTGTAGAAGCCTTTGAAACACTTAAGAAAGCCTTAACTTCTGCACCTATTGTTCAACCACCTGATTGGAACTTGCCTTTTGAAATTATGTGTGATGCTAGTGATTATGTTGTTGGTGCTGTTCTAGGACAAAGAATTGATAAGAAATTAAATGTTATCCATTATGCTAGTAAAACTCTAGACAGTGCTCAAAGAAATTATGCTACTATTGAAAAAGAATTCTTAGCAGTGGTGTTTGCTTGTGACAAATTCAGATCTTACATTGTTGATTCTAAAGTTACTGTTCACACTGATCATGCTGCTATAAAATATCTCATGGAAAAGAAAGATGCTAAACCTAGACTCATTAGGTGGGTTCTCTTGCTACAAGAATTTGATTTACATATCACTGATAGAAACGGAGCTGAGAACCCCGTAGCTGATAACTTGTCTAGGTTAGAAAATTTTCTTGATGACCCACTACCTATTGATGATAGCTTTCCTGATGAACAATTAGCTACAATAAATGTTTCTCATAACACTCCTTGGTATATTGACTATGCTAATTATATTGTTGCTAAATATATACCACCTAGTTTCACATACCAACAAAAGAAAAAATTCTTCTATGATTTAAGACATTACTTTTGGGATGACCCACACCTATATAAAGGAGTAGATGGTATTATTAGACGTTGTGTACCTGAGCATGAACAGGGACAAATCCTATGGAAATGTCACTCCGAAGCTTATGGAGGGCATCATGCGGGAGATAGAACTACTCACAAGGTATTGCAATCTGGTTTTTATTGGCCTACTCACTTCAAGGATGCCCGTAAGTTTGTTTTATCTTGTGATGAATGTCAAAGAATAGGTAATATTGGTAAGCATCAAGAAATGCCTATGAATTATTCACTTGTTGTTGAACCATTTGATGTTTGGGGTTTTGATTATATGGGACCTTTTCCTTCCTCTAATGGGTATACACATATTTTGGTTGCTGTTGATTATGTTACTAAGTGGGTAGAATCTATTCCAACTAGTAGTGCTGATCACAACACTTCCATTAAAATGCTTAAAGAAGTTATTTTCCCAAGGTTTGGAGTCCCTAGATATTTAATGACTAATGGTGGTTCACACTTTATTCATGGTGCTTTCCGTAAAATGCTTGCTAAATATGATGTTAACCATAGAATTGCATCACCCTATCATCCTCAGTCTAGTGGTCAAGTTGAACTTAGCAATAGAGAAATAAAATTAATTCTACAAAAAACTATTAATAGGTCCCGAAAGAATTGGTCTAAGAAATTGGATGATGCACTTTGGGCCTACAGAACAGCATATAAAAATCCTATGGGTATGTCTCCTTATAAAATGGTTTATGGAAAGGCTTGTCATTTGCCTCTAGAGTTAGAACATAAAGCATATTGGGCAATTAAAGAACTCAACTATGATTTCAAACTTGCCGGTGAAAAGAGGCTATTTGATATTAGCTTGTTAGATGAATGGAGAACCCAAGCTTATGAAAATGCCAAGTTATTTAAAGAAAAAGTTAAAATATGGCATGATAAAAGAATCCAAAAGCGTGAGTTCAAAGTTGGAGAATATGTTCTTTTGTACAACTCTCTTTTTAGATTCTTTGCAGGAAAGCTTCTCTCTAAATGGGAAGGACCTTATGTCATTGAAGAAGTTTATCGTTCTGGAGCTATCAAAATAAATAATGCCGAAGGTACTAACCAGAAGGTGGTCAATGGGCAAAGAATTAAACATTATATCTCAGGTATGCCTATTAATGTTGAAAGCAATATTATTCAAACCATGACACCTGAGGAACACATAAAAGAGACCTTCCGGAACACTCCAGAAAAACTAAAAAGGAGGAGGTACGTGATACGGTAAGTAAACGGACTCTGAAAAATCCGTAAAAATATTTTCTGTCAGTTTTGGAATATAACAAAAATTAGGAAAATAAGAAACAACCAAGAAGGCAACCCTGGTGGGCACAAGACACCAGGGCGCGCCTGGCTTGCCAGGCGCACCCATGTGGGTTGTGCCCACCTCGGGTACCTTCCGGACTCTGTTTTTCTCTCATTTGCTTGTTTCCCAAGATAAAAAATCTTTATATACCCCCAAACCTATTGACCATCGTATCGCGGAGAAATCTTCTGTTCTTCTTTCTTGTTGTTTTCTGTCAAATCTGTTAAGCCAGGCATCATGTCTTCTCCCTCCTCCAACAACGTAGAAGAAGATGCTTTGTTGATGAAGATTGAATTGAAGAGAGAAGAACCCAAAGAAGCCTTCAAGGGGGACAAGAGCAAGGAAGCTACTGGAGATCAAGTGCCGGTGGTCGAGCAAGCCTTTCCTGTTGAGGAAGAACAAGAAGATATCCTTAAACCTTACTATGATCATCTTACCCCCACTGAAATTGAAGCTTTTCGGATCATCAAAATGGTTCATGTGCAAAATAAATATCTTACTCATGAAAATATTCAATTGCAAGAGCACATCATCACCCTCCGAAGCGTCATACGTAGATTGGAGTATCTTTTGAGCCTGAAGGACAAGATTGCTACTATCTCGTCACCGCCACCTCCTTCTTCATCACCAAAGGAGACCTGAGTTCATGGTATGGACACTCCCCTTGGCTTGTGCCAAGCTCGGGGGAGGTGTCCCGGTATCGTATCACCACCACTATCTTTGCTTTCATCTATTTTAGTTCGATCATTAGTTTTCCTATGATTTAGTTGAATAAAAGTTTAGTTCGATCCTTTCTTTTTGAGTGCTTGCTTAGTGATCTATCTATCAGTGTAATCGTGTTCTAGATATATAATAAAGAGTAGTTTGAGTTTTGTCTCTTTACTTTAATGTTGCAATAAAAGAAAGGAAAATAAATGAAAAAGATCATATGCTAATCTTATGGTAAGTAATGACATCACATAAGGAAGAGTATAAGTAGTAAAATTTATTGGAGATTGACAAACGTAGCATTGGTCAATGTTGCAATTCATGAAAGAATTAATAAGGGAAGAGAAGATTCACATGCAAATACACTATCTTGGACATCTTTTATGATTGTGAGCCCCCATTAAATATTTTGTGTCAAAATAGTTGACGTTGGACAAGGAAGACAACGTAATGATTTATGTTTGTTCATATTCACATAGAAGTGATATTGTCATAGATCCTTTAACATGTGGTGCTTGCCCAATATCTTTTCTAGCCAAAAACTCCGCACTAAGTAGAGATACTACTTGTGCATCCAAAAACCTTAACCCAAATCTTACTTTGAGAGTCCACCATACCTACCTATGGATTGAGTAAGATCCTTCAAGTAAGTTGTCATCGGTGCAAAAAGGCAATAAAAATTGCTTCAAAATGTGTTGGATCATTTAGTGTAAGAGAAAATTGAGCGTTGCACGAACTTGTGATGGAAAATAATAAAAGCGACAGACTGCATAATAAAGGTTGCCATCATAAGGGGCAATATAACATGATGTTCTTTTGCACTAAGGGATTTGGAATGCAAACAAATAAGCGCATGACAACCTCTGCTTCCCTCTGCGAAGGGCCTATCTTTTACTTTTATGCATTTACTTTTATGAAGAGTCAAAGTTTTCTTCCCTATTCCTTTTTATTTTCTCTTTTTGCAAGCATCATGTGGTGAGGAAAGATCTAGGCACATATATCCAGTTGAATATGAGTGGGCATGAGTTATTATTGTTGACATCACCCTTGAGGTGAAAGTTTTGTGAGGCGA
Organism: Thinopyrum elongatum; assembly: GCA_011799875.1. Lineage (NCBI taxonomy): Eukaryota > Viridiplantae > Streptophyta > Magnoliopsida > Poales > Poaceae > Thinopyrum > Thinopyrum elongatum. The sequence continues at coordinate 532,949,458 of CM022298.1, forward strand.
AACTATAAGCCCCTATCTTTCTATGTGTCTTGTGGAAACTTTTTGTTCATGTGTACGCTGTGAGTGTTAGCAATCATAGAAGATTAAATGATGGTTGAGTATGTGTACTTGCCTAAAGGCTCTGATACATGACCCTTCCTGAAAAGATAATGAGTTGTAGTTGCAAAGTTGACTGAGAACATAGTTTGTTGGTTTTGAATACTGTTTATGCTTTATACTTCGATGTTGTGATGAATTGTTACTTATTCAAGGGAAGTTATATGGTAATAGTTATGTGACAAAATTTGTTTGATAACATTTTATGTTAAAGTTCCTTGTTGTTATAATAATATGCATGATGCTTCTATGTCCGTATTTTGTTTTTATCGACACCTCTCTCTCTCTCTAAGCATGTGGACATGGTTTTCGATTTCGGTTCTTCGCTTGAGGACAAGCGAGGTCTAAGCTTGGGGGAGTTGATACGTCCATTTTGCATCATGTTTTCCTACTGTTATTTATAATATTTTTATGCATAATAATGCTTTTGGGAGTAATTCTAATGCCTTTTCTCTCATAATATGCAAGGTTCACACAAAGAGGGAGAATACCGGTAGCTGGAATTCTGGACCTGAAAAAGCACGTCAGAGCTACCTATTCTGCACAACTCCAAATAAGCTGAAACTTCACGGAGATTTTTTATGGATTATTTAAGAATTATTGAAGCAAATAACTACCAGAGGGGCCCCACCAGGTGGGCACAACCCACTTGGGCGCGCCAGGGAGCCCAGGCGCGCCCTTATGGGTTGTGCCCTCCTCGGTCCACCTCCAGTGCCCCTCTTCTGGTATATAAGTCATTTTGACCTAGAAAAATAAGGAGAGGACTTTTGGGACGAAGCGCCGCCGTCTCGAGGCGGAACTTGGGCAGGAGCACTTTTGCCCTCCGGCGGAGCGATTCCGCCGGGGGAACTTCCCTTCTGGAGGGGGAAATCATCGTCATCATCATCACCGACAACTCTCCCATCTTTGGGAGGGCCATCTCCATCAACATCTTCAACAGCACCATCTCCTCTCCAGCCCTAGTTCATCTCTTGTGTTCAATCTTTGTACCAGAGCCTTAGATTGGTACTTGTGGGTGACTAGTAGTGTTGATTACATCTTGTAGTTGATTACTATATGGTTTATTTGGTGGAAGATTATATGTTCAGATCCATTATGCTATTTAATACCTCTCTGATCTTGAGCATGATTATTATTTGTGAGTAGTTACTTTTATTCTTGAGGTCACGGGAGAAGTCATGTTGCAAGTAATCATGTGAACTTGATATGTGTTCGATATTTTGATGATATGTATGTTGTGATTCCCTTAGTGGTGTCATGTGAATGTTGACTACATGGCACTTCACCATATTTGGGCCTAAGGGAATGCATTGTGGAGTAGTAATTAGATGATGGGTTGCTAGAGTGACAGAAGCTTAAACCCTAGTTTATGCGCTATTCCGTAAGGACTGATTTGGATCCAAAATTTTAATGTTATGGTTAGATTTTATCTTAATACTTTTCTCGTAGTTGCGGATGCTTGCGAGGGGGTTAATCATAAGTAGGAGGTTTGTTCAAGTAAGAACAGCACCTAAGCACTAGTCCACCCACATATCAAATTATCAAAGTAGCGAACACGAATCAAACCAACATGATGAAAGTGATATGATGAAATTCCCGTGTACCCTCAAGAACGCTTTGCTTATCATAAGAGACCGTTTTGGCCTGTCCTTTGCCACAAAAGGATTGGGCTACCTTGCTACACTTTGTTTACCGTTACCGTTACTTGCTCGTTACAAATTATCTTACTATCAAATTACTTGTTACCGACTATTTCAGTGCTTGCAGAAAATACCTTGCTGAAAACCACTTGTCATTTCCTTATGCTCCTCGTTGGGTTCGACACCCTTACTTATCGAAAGGACTATAATTGATCCCCTATACTTGTGGGTCATCAGGGTCCAAGGTGGTGTTTGAGGAAATGTCGTGGGTACTGAAAATTTTACTAGGTGGGAGTAAAATGGCATGGCTACCGAAAATTTGGATCAAGGGATTGAAGTAGAGTGGGGCGGGAGTAAGGAACATTACACACGGTTAAAACATAATAATCATGTGCTATCAAACAGAAAAACACTCCAGCCAAGCAGATATTTTTGAGATTGCAAGGGATGCAGGCAGGAGTAAAATGTTGGGGCTACTGAAAATTTGGATCTACTGATTGAAGTAGAGCGGGAGTAACAGACATCGCACACGGTCCACACATACCAATCATGTGCTATCAAAAAGAAAAAACCATCTAGGCGGGTAGATATTTTCGAGATTGCGAGGGAGTAGATATTTTTGAGAGGGGGAGGGAAGCCTCGTGGAGCCCAATCTACTGTGCTGATGTGGGTGACAGGGGCAGGGGCGCGGCACACAGGTAGTCCTAGGGAACCGTGTGATACGTCTCCAACGTATCTATAATTTTTGATTCTTCCATGCTATTATATTATCTGTTTTGGATGTTTTATATGCATTAATATGCTATTTTATATTATTTTTGGGACTAACTTATTAACCTAGAGCCTAGTGCCAGTTTCTGTTTTTTCCTTGTTTTTGAGTTTTATAGAAAAGGAATACCAAACGGAGTCCAAACGGAATAAAACTTTCGCCATGATTTTTCTTGGACCAGAAGACATCCATAGGACTTGGAGAGGGGGCCAGAACATTCCCGAGGAGGCCACAAGCTTACCAGGCACGCCCTAGGGGGGCGCCCTAAGGGCTTGCGGCCCCCTCGGAGGTCTCCTAACCCTAATCTATGTTCTTGGAGATCTATTCGATGTAATACTTTTTTACGGTGTGTTTGTTGAGATCCGATGAATTTTGGATTATGATCAGATTATCTATGAATATTATTTGAGTCTTTTCTGAACTCTTTTATGCATGATTAAGATATCTTTGTATTTCTCTTCGAACTATCGGTTTGGTTTGGCCAACTAGATTGGTTTTTCTTGCAATGGGAGACATGCTTAGTTTTGGGTTCAATCTTGCGGTGTCCTCACCCAGTGACAGAAGGGGTAGCGAGGCACGTATTGTATTGTTGCCATCGAGGATAAAAAGATGGGGTTTATATCATATTGCTTGAGTTTATCCCTCTACATCATGTCATCTTGCTTAAGGCGTTACTCCGTTCTTATGAACTTAATACTCTAGATGCATGCTGGATAGTGGTCGATGTGTGGAGTAATAGTAGTAGATGCAGAATTATTTCGGTCTGCTTGTCACGGACGTGATGCCTATATTCATGATCATTGCCTTAGATATCGTCATAACTTTGCGCTTTTCTATCAATTGCTCAACAATAATTTGTTCACCCACCGTATGCTATCTTCAAGAGAGGAGCCTCTAGTGAAACCTATGGCCCCCGGGTCTATTTTCCATCATATATTTTCAGATCTATAAACCAGAAAACCCAAAAATACCTTGCTGCAATTTATTTAGATTTACTTTAGTTTGCCTTTTTATTTATCTTTAATACCTATCTCTGTTAGATCTCACTCTTGTTCGAGACCGTGAAGGGATTGACAACCCCTTTTTTGCGTTGAGTGCAAGTGTTTGTTAGTTTGTGTAGGTGCATAGATTGGAGACTTGCTTGTGCCTCCTACTGGATTGATACCTTGGTTCTTAACTGAGGGAAATAGTTATCTCTACTTTGGTGCATCACCCTTTCCTCTTCAAGGGAAAAATCAACGTAAGCTCAAGAAGTAGCAGGAAGAATTTCTGGCGCCGTTGCCGGGGAGGTTCTACATTAAGTGTGCCAAGTACCTATCATAAACTCTCATCTCTTGCACTTACATTATTTGCCATTTGCCTCTCGTTTTCCTCTCCCCCACTTCTAAAATGTTTTCAGAAAAACACAAAAATATTTGCCTTTTTATTTGCCTTCTTTTCATTTGCCTTTTATGTCTTACTTGGTTTGTTTGCTTCTTTGATTGGAATAATTGTGTATTTATTGAAAATCAGAAAGCAAAAAGTTTATGGATCCTCATCCACTTGCTAATCTTTTTAAGAGATCCAATTATGATGAACCAATTACTAGTGAGTTGCGTGCACTAGATTATCTTTATGAAGTTTTGCTTGAAATTCATGAATCTGAAAATTTTGATGAAATTTATGAAGTGATTCATGATAGCTCCTTGAATGAAAAGCATGATTGCAATGATGTTATTATAAATTCTATTAATGTCAGTTGTGCTAATAATATGCAAAACCCTAAGCTTGGGGATGCTAATTTTGCTATGTCCTCTACTTATTGCAATGATCATGATTGGGGTGATAATGCTTCTTATGATCTTGAAAACTTGTTTAAGCCTCAAGAAGATTACGATATTGATAATAATGTTTGCAATAATATTGAAAGTGGGTTTGGAAGAGTGTCAACTTTAGGAAATAATGATCCCACTACTTTGGAGATTGATCAATCTTATGAATTTTTTGATAAAAGTGGGCTTGGTGAGGTCATGACTTTATTTGATGATAATCCCACTATTTTGGAAGAGTGTCAACTTTGCATGCATCTGGATCATGTAGAGAATATGTTATGTGATAGCTATATTGTTGAATTTGATCCTACATGTAATTATTATGAGAGAGGGAAATATGGTTGTAGAAATTTTCATGTTACTAAATTACCTCTCAATATGTTGAGATTACTATTGTTTCTTTCTTCTTCCTTGCATATGCTAGTTTTTGCTTGTCTTGATAATTTGTTTGCTTATAAAATTCCTATTCATAGGAAGTATGTTAGACTTAAACATGTTTTTCACATGCTACATGATGCTCTCTTCATGTTTCAATTGCTGTGAGCATCATTAAAATTATCAACGCCTAGCTAAAAGGCTTTAAAGAAAAGCGCTTGTTGGGGGACAACCCAATATTTTTATTTTCTCTTTTTATGAGTATACACATTATTACCTCTACATTAATTGTGTTTTGGTGTTTTAATTAGTGTTTGAGCCAAGTAAGACCTTTGGGATGCTCTACGGTGATAGTTGATTTGATCTTGCTGAAAAACAGAAACTTTTGCGCTCATTGCCAGAAATTTAAAAACTCATAGAAATGTGATTTTGATCTGAAATTTTTAAAAAATATTGATATAAATTTTTCCTAAATTTTCAGAATTTTTGGAGTTACAGAAGTTTACAAAATTTATAGATTACTACAGAATGTTCTGTTTTTGACAGATTCTGTTTTCTATGTGTTGTTTGCTTATTTTGATGAATCTATGGGTAGTATCGGGGGGTATGAACCATGGAGAAGTTGGAATACAGTAGATATAACACCAATATAAATTAAGAATGAGTTCACAACAGTACCTAAAGTGGTGATTTATTTTATTATACTAACGGATCTTATGAGTTTTCTGTTGAGAAGTTTTCAAGTTTTGGGTAAAGATTTGATGGACAACGGAATAAGGAGTGGCAAGAGCCTAAGCTTGGGGATTACCAAGGAACCCTGAGGTAATATTCAAGTACAACCGAGCATCTAAGCTTGGGGATGCCCCATATGGCATCCCCTCTTTTGTCTTCAATCCATCGGTAAATTTACTTGAGGCTATATTTTTATTCACCACATGATATGTGTTTTGCTTGAAGCGTCTTGTATGATATGAGTCTTTGCTTTTTAGTTTGCCACAATCATCCTTTATGTACACACCTTTTGAGAGGGATACACATTAATCGTGAATTTATTAGAATACTCTATGTGCTTCACTTATATCTTTTGAGCTAAGCAGTTTGCTCTAGTGCTTCACTTATATCTTTTTAGAGCACGGCGGTGGCTTTATTTTATAGAAATTGTTGAACTCTCATGCTTAACTTATATTATTTTGAGAGTCTTAAACAACATGGTAATTTGCTTAGGTTATGAAATTATTCCTAATATGATGGGCATCCAAGAGGAATATAATAAAAACTTTCATATAAAGAGCATTGAATAGATGAGAAGTTTGATTCCTTGCATTTGTTTTGAGATATAAAGATGGTGATATTAGAGTCATGCTAGTGAGTAATTGTGGATTGGTAGAAATACTTGTGTTTAAGTTTGTGATTCCCGTAGCATGCACGTATGGTGAACCGTTATGTGATGAAGTCGGAGCATGATTTAGTTTTGATTGTCTTCCTTATGAGTGGCGGTCGGGGACGAGCGATGGTATTTTCCTACCAATCAATCCCCCCTAGGAGCATGCGTGTAGTACTTTGTTTTGATGGCTAATAATTTTTTTGCAATAAGTATGTGAGTTCATTATGACTAATGTTGAGTCCATGGATTATACGCACTCTCACCCTTCCACCATTGCTAGCCTAACTAGTACCGCGCAACTTTCGCCGGTACATTAAACCCACCATATTACTTTACTCAAAACAGCCACCATATCTACCTATTATGGCATTTCCATAGCCATTCTGAGATATATTGCCATGCAACTTCCACCGTTCCGTTTTATTATGACACGCACCACCATTGTCATATTGCTTTGCATGATCATGTAGTTGGCATAGTATTTGTGGGAAGGCCATCGTTCATATTTTTTATACATGTCACTCTTGATCATAGCACATCCTGGTACACCGCCGAAGGCATTCATATAGAGTCATATCTTGTTCTAGTATCGAGTTGTAATTTTTAAGTTGTAAGTAAATAAAAGTGTGATGATCATCATTATTAGAGAATTGTCCCATGTGAGGAAAGGATGATGAAAGCTATGATTCCCTCACAAGTTGGGATGAGTCTCCGGACTTTACAAAAAATAAAAGAGGCCAAAGAAGCCCAAACAAAAAAATAGAAAAGAAAAGAAAAAAGAGAGAAAAGAGAGAAGGGACAATGTTACTATCCTTTTTCCACACTTGTGCTTCAAAGTAGCACCATGATCTTCATGATAGAGAGTCTCCTATTTTGTCACTTTCATATACTAGTGGGAATTTTTCATTATAGAACTTGGCTTGTATATTCCAATGATGGGCTTCCTCAAATTGCCCTAGGTCTTCGTGAGCAAGCAAGTTGGATGCACACCCACTTAGTTTATTTTTGAGCTTTCATACACTTATAGCTCTAGTGCATCTATTGCATGGCAATTCCTACTCACTTGCATCAATATCAATTGATGGGCATCTCCATAGCCCATTAATTTTCCTAGTTGATGTGAGACTTTCTCCTTTTTTTGTCTTCTCCACAACCACCATATTCTGTTCCACCTATAGTGTTATATCCATGGCTCACGCTCATGTATTGCGTGAAAGTTGAAAAAGTTTGAGAACACCAAAAGTATGAAACAATTGCTTGGCTTGTCATCGGGGTTGTGCATGATGAAATACTTTGTGTGATGAAGATGGAGCATAGCCAGACTATATGATTTTATAGGGATAACTTTCTTTGGCCATGTTATTTTGAGAAGACATGATTGCTTTATTAGTATGCTTGAAGTATTATTGTTTTTATGTCAATATTAAACTTTTGTTTTGAATCTTATGGACCTGAATATTCATGCCACAGTAAAGAAGATTACATTGATAAATATGTTAGGTAGCATTCCACATAAAAAAATTGTTTTTATCATTTACCTACTCGAGGACGAGCAGGAATTAAGCTTGGGGATGCTTGATATGTTTCCAACATATCTATAATTTTTGATTGTTCCATGTTGTTATATTATCTGTTTTGGATGTTTTATATGCATTAATATGCTATTTTATATTATTTTTGGGACTAACTTATTAACCTAGAGCCCAGTGCCAGTTTCTATTTTTTTTCTTGTTTTTGAGTTTTATAGAAAAGTAACACCAAACGGAGTCCAAACGGAATAAAAGTTTCGCGATGATTTTTCTTGGACCAGAAGACATCCAGAGGACTTGGAGAGGGAGCCAGAAGGTTCCCGAGGAGGCCACAAGCCTGCCAGGCTCGCCCTAGGGGGGCGCCCTGAGGGCTTGTGGGCCCCTCGGATGTCTCCTAACCCTAATCCTTGCACTATAAATTCCCAAATATTCCCAAACCACCAGAAGCGTCCACCAAAATACTTTTTCGCCGTTGCAAGCCTCTGTTCCCGTGAGATCCCATCTTGGGGCCTTTTTTGGCGATCTACCAGAGGGGGATTCGATCATGGAGGGCCTCTACATCAACCTTGCTGCCCTTCCGATGATGTGTGAGTAATTTACCACAGACCTACGAGTCCATAGCTAGTAGCTAGATGGCTTCTTCTCTCTCTTTGATCTTCAATACAATGTTCTCCTCGATGTTCTTGGAGATCTATTCGATGTAATACTTTTTTGTGGTGTATTTGTTAAGATTCGATGAATTGTGGATTTATGATTAGATTATCTATGAATATTATTTGAGTCTTCTCTGAACTCTTTTATGCATGATTAAGATATCTTTGTATTTCTCTTCGAACTATCAGTTTGGTTTGGCCAACTAGATTGGTTTTTCTTGCAATGGGAGAGGTGCTTAGTTTTGGGTTCAATCTTGCGGTGTCCTCACCCAGTGACAGAAGGGGTAGCGAGGTACGTATTGTATTGTTGCCATCGAGGATAAAAAGATGGGGTTTATATCATATTGCTTGAGTTTATCCCTCTACATCATGTCATCTTGCTTAAGGCGTTACTCTGTTCTTATGAACTTAATACTCTAGATGCATGCTGGATAGCGGTCGATGTGTGGAGTAATAGTAGTAGATGCAGAATCGTTTCGGTCTACTTGTCACGGACGTGATGCCTATATTCATGATCATTGCCTTAGATATCGTCATAACTTTGCGCTTTTCTATCAATTGCTCAATAGTAATTTGTTCACCCACCGTATGCTATCTTCAAGAGAGGAGCCTCTAGAGAAACCTATGGCCCTCGGGTCTATTTTCCATCATATATTTTCAGATCTGTAAACCAAAAAACCCAAAATTACCTTGCTGCAATTTATTTAGATTTACTTTAGTTTGCCTTTTTATTTATCTTTTATACCTATCTCTATTAGATCTCACTCTTGCTCGAGACTGTGAAGGGATTGACAACCCCTTTTTCGCGTTGAGTGCAAGTGTTTGTTAGTTTGTGCACGTGCATAGCTTGGAGACTTGCTTGTGCCTCCTACTGGATTGATACCTTGGTTCTTAACTGAGGGAAATACTTATCTCTACTTTGCTGCATCACCCTTTCCTCTTCAAGGGAAAAAATTAACGCAAGCTCAAGAAGTAGCACCGTGTCTGTTTCGTACCCGATCGCAGACGGTTGCTGCATCCGACTTGTCTGTTGTTTATAAATTTGGCAAAAAACACGGGAAAGGGTCAGAACACGAACACACTTGCATGTGGACCAAATATATGTATGAAAAGGGTGGTTTGATGTTCAAATACCCAATGCACAACTTTGATGTGGCACCTGTCGCACAAAGCGCACGTTATTATTGCTAGCCCCCCCCCCCCAGACACACATACACACTTCGTGTTGGCGGGAGGGGAATCCTAGCTATGAACGCATGCCCCCAAATAGCTAGGTCTGACATCTCACCCTACCATAACACAAAACCGAAAGGAGTACATCATGGTCAACCCCCCCCCTTTGTTTCCGGTCAAATGTGGACCGTGTGTAGGCCCACAGATGTTTTCTTCTGGCGTTAGATGGGTGATACCACATACGAACCACACCTGCGGGTGGCCCGATATGTGTGTGTGTGTGTGAAAATGATGTGGTGTGATATTTAAATAACCAAATCACAAATTTGATGTGGCACATGTGCATTGCAAATTAACCAGACATCCCCGACCCCACGGAGGTTCATCTAGTGCGAAGTAGTACTGTGCGCCCCCCCCACACACAATTTGAGTCGGTGGGAGGGGGCATCTCACCAAGGCGTATTGTAACACTGACCAAGAAGAATCACCACCTTGGTCGTATAACCTCTCTTGTTGTTGAGTCAAAGTCATGCATGGACGTCCACACGCGGCCCCACAAATAGGCTAGCTTGTCGCCGATAACCACGCGAGGGAGTGCCTGAAGACAACCACTGCGTGCATGTGGCCCAAACATATGTATGAAGTGGCATGTGGTGTTTGAATATACCCAATGCACAACTTTGATGTGTCGTCGTGCTTTTGGAACTGGAAAGTCCCCACACAGAGCGAGGGTTCATGATGCGTATACTATATATATATAGGGATTCATGTGTATGCAAGCCCTCGAACTTAGGTCTCAAATCTCACCATGATCGATGTACGATAATACGGTAACGCGAACCAAGAGAAGAAGAATCCACCCTGGTAACCTCTCTCACGTTGTTGGTCGAAGTGATGGACGTCCACGCGGGCCCACGAATATATAGGCCGTCGATGATAACCAAGCGAGGGAGAGTGTCCAAAGACAACCAATGCATGCATGTGCCCCAAACATATGTACGGGCATGCGTGATGCATGCATATATGTTTGAATACCAAAAGCACAACATTTTGATGTGGCGCATGCATGCATCGAAAATCGCACAGTCCCCACACAGATCTGGTTCATGACGCGTCATGTGCTCGCCCCCCCTACTTCGACCCGGTGGGAGGGATTCGTGCGTACACATGTGCTCAAAGTATAATATGTTATCTCTCACATCATGACATGCATGTATCGTACCATATAAGACGAACCAAAATTTAATCCCCTCCTAATTATAAGTCAAATTAACCTCTATCATTGTTGGTCAAAGTGATTGACCAAGCAGGCACACACAGATGGACGAAGCATCTCGCCGATAACCCCGTGAGTGAGTGCTAGAGGAAAACCGATGTCGCTTGCTTGTGGGCCAAACACATGTATGGAGATGTGTGGTTGTGACGTTTTAATACCTAATATATATGCAGAATTTTGATGTGGCACTTGCCTCAAAAACCTGTAAGTCCCCCACATGAACCGAGGTTCATGACACGCAGTATATATATGCTGGGCCCCCTCCCCTCTTCGACGTGTAATATATACTCCTACGTACCGTAACACAACCCGAAAATAATCCTCCTTGTTCGTCAAATTACCTTTCTCGTTGTGTCATATATTAGATGGACGATGACCTCGCGGGCCCATGGAGGGAAGCGTCGCAGGTGAATGAGTGACAACCATCGTCTGCACGTGGTCCAATGTGTTGGTGATGTTTTTAATACCCAATATGCACAACTTCTTTGTGGCACCTGCCTCGGAAACCGAAAAGTCCCCACACGGAGCGAGATCGTTCATGACGTGTGTGTAGTATGTGTTGCCCGGCCCGGCCCCCTCATCCCCTCTTTGACGCGTACTATATACTCCTACCGCAACACAACCCAAAAATAAACCTCCTTGTTGGGTCAAAGTGATGGAGGACAACCTCGCGGGCCGACGGATGGAAGCATCGCACGCGAGTGACTGTCCTATATGACGCGTAGTATATGTTACCCCGGCCACCCTCTTCAACGCGTACTATATATATACTCCTACCGTACGTAACAAAAACCAAAAAATGACCATCCTTGTTGGTCAAATTAACCTCTCTCACCGCATGTGTGTTGGACGGTGACCTCGCGGGCCCACAGAGAGTGTCACACGCGAGTGAGTGTCCTAGGACCACCGCGTGCATGTGGCCCAAAGATGCATGTCAAACTTTTTCTACAGCGAACATGCGACCAAAGGAGTTTAGTGTTAAAAATTAAAAAAAATAGATAACATTTGTCTGTTTTTATACATGAATTGATTTCCCAGGGATTTAATGTGCAAAAATCAAATTTGATCTACATGAGACTCGTGATAGTGCACGAAAATGGATTGCAAAATCATATGTGTACGTGTCCCTAGGTGCATGTTTAGTCCCCATGCAAGCAATTTCTAACATCGAGAATATTAATTTTAAAATCCAGTGAATCCAAAACTAAGTTGAAATTCATGAAACTTATCGTGGTGTCATATGGACACCAATAGACTGTGATATTTTTTTCAAATTTGAGACAAGTTTTGATATAATCTTCTTACAGACAGGAAATTATCAATAATTATCAACCAATATCGCAAACGGACTCTTTATTCGAACCGTGTGCGTTAGACCAACAATGTACGTGTCGTGCTTCGGTTAAGCAATAAAGCCGCAGAATTAATCATCAAAAAGAAAAAAAAATCAATATAATACATGCCACCACGCGTCCCGTGTGCCGTACGAGCATGCGTGAGTTGACAAGACGCATGCTAGCAGTCCGCCGCGCAGGCAGACCGGGAGGCCGAGGCATGCGCGTGTTCTCTACGCACTCACTGTGGGGCGTGCTAGTAGCTGTGTGAAATGACGGTAGGCATGCTAGCAGTCCGCTGCGCAGGCTCACCGGGAGGCGATCCAGCCCTTTGACCGCCGCCCACCTTGCTCCCACTGCTCCATATTAATGGCGTGCCCGATCTGCTGGTCATAATAGGCGGCTGCACCCCATGTCCATAGTTGTCACTGCCGCATGGAGTGTATTATGATTTTGCTGAAGCGCACCATCGAAGGGAGTGGCGACGCCAGGGCTGGTGAAGCACCCGCGCAACGCATGAAGCTGGGCGCAGAGGTTGTTGTCGCCGCCGACGAGGTCTCGCACGGGCAGCAGCGCGACCTTGACTTCATCGCCCTCGTCGTGCCTCCCCAGCCAGAGCCGGAGGTCCATAGCTACTACGGCAACGACTTCGACTCCGACGGAAAACCGGTTAGCCCCCCCCCCTTTGTTGGGAATAGAAATCCTTGGTTATGTTCACCCAGTCCATAAAATCAGAGTAAGATTTGTGAGATCCGTGTAGTGTATTGATTGTTTGAATGATATCTATGGTTAGTGATTAATTGTTTGTTCTGTACAAATGATTTTTTTGCTAATAATCCGACTAGGGTTAGCGTGCGTGCTAATAATTCATAGCCAGATCCTGAGAATTGATTTTGAATGTCCTACATATATGTTTGTGCCTTTTTCTTCCAGATCTTGATAATTGATTTTGAATGTCCTACATGTATGTTTTTGCCTTTTTTTAGATTGCTATGTACACAGATGAGGCTCCGGCCAGCGGTGCCGCCGGCTGTAGATCCTGCACCCGGCAACGTGAGCAGAAGCAGCCACGCCCCCTAGATCCGAGGAACCCGTAGAATATCGGGCGGACCGCATCAGTGATCTCCCAGACGCCATCCTTGGGGAGATCATATTCCTTCTCCCCACCAAGGATGGCTGCCACACACAGGTCCTCGCATCTCGGTGGCGCACTCTGTGGCACGCCGTGCCTCTTAATCTTGACTGTCACTGGCTATCTGTCATTCATGATTTTGAACTCCACGGAGCAATCATCTCCTCCCACCAGGGCTCCGTTCAACACTAATGCATCCTGGCATGCTACTTGCTGCACATACCCTGCACCATGGATGCCTGGCTGACATCCCGTCAATTCAAAAAACTCCAGCATCTTGAGTTCTACCATTACTATGCAAATAGCTTTCCACCAAGCGTTGTAGTTGTACCCTCACCACCAATGTCCATCTCATGGTTTTTCTCCTCTCTCCACACCGCCACCCTGGCCCGGTGTCATCTACCAGGCAATCTGGTACAAATGCTTCGGCTCCCACTGCTAAAAAAACACGCGCTTGTGGTGGTCGATCTGTCGGAGGCCTCACCGCACAACATCATCCACTCCTGCTGCCCTGCCCTGGAGCGCTTGCTGCTTGTTTTTGGAAAAGAAATCCGTATTCGTTGTCTCCAAATAAAGTCACCTCACCTTGTAAGCATTGGAATTTGCTTTAAAGGAGAGGAGCTCATCACCAAAGACGCCCCTTCACTCCAAAGGCTGCTCCTTGATTATCGTTATGCACCTTCACAAATAATTGTGGTCTCTGCTCCTAAACTGGTGACCTTGGGTGTAATTCCTGATTCATTTGAAGGTTGCAATATGGTGGTTGGCCCCACACTTATTCAGGTACTGTATATTATCATCAACACTTTTGTAACCATAAGCTGCATTTTTCATTTGTGTGCGTAAGTTTTATATCATCAACACATTTGTAATCATAAGCTGCATTTTTCATTTGTGTGCATAAGTTTTATATAATCTTGGAGTACACTTTTGGTACTAATATTATGTTCTATGCTCAATGAAGAGTTTGTCCATGGGTACCCTATCAATGGTGTTGGATTCTGTCAAGACCTTACATATCAGTATGTGGTGTTTTGATCTGAACATGATTATCGGCTTGCTGCGATGCTTTCCATGTCTAGAGAATTTGTATATAGAGGTGATAATATCAAGCACATTGATATACTTTACTAGAACTAACTGTTCAGCTGTACCCCCTCCGTCCCAAAATAAGTGTCTCAATTTTGTACTAACTTTAGTGCAAAGTTTTACTAAGGTTAAGACATTTATTTTGGGATAGAGGGAGTACTATTTTTCTTAGCCATTAAGTGTTTTCAGTCTTCATGTCTATTTAGGCTAAAGGACATGGACAAAAAGGTATAACCAATCGGTGGATAAGAAGTACCAGGATTTTCTCATTTCTCATGACATTCGTTTGAGGACAATAACGTCGGAAGGATATGCATCCAACCATGCAAACACTTGCTTTGTCACATTCTTCCTGTTGAATGTGAGAGTACTATTGTCCATGAGGATTAAGTTTTTTAACAAAAAATTTCTCACGGATGGACATGTTGAACAGCATAAAATGAAGTTTCAGGTGGACAAAAGGGCTTCTGAACATGCTTGGCTTCTATTTACAACAACTTGTCTTCATGTACCAGTAGATTTTCTCGCCCAGGATCTTGATTTTATGGATCAGACTGATCCATTTGATTGTGACTGCCGAAAACTTTGGTTGAGTTAGTTGTTATTGTCCTGTTCAATCTGGATTTTGTGTAAACCCGATGAACAATTAATCATCGTGCTTTTGTACCTTCTGTAAGTTGGAGTTAGATATTGCTGCCCTTTTCAATTCGGCTTTGACCCATATTTTCTTTCATACAAACTGAAGCTTATATCAAGAAGCCTCATGGTTCCGAGAGGGAACTTGGTCACATGATCTATGTGCGAAATGACATACGATGTATCTTCCCACCTTGATTTATTTTACAGAGGCAACATGCAACTGCGCTAAACATATGAAATTATTCAGGGTTCGTTTTGACTTTTTATACATTGATTTTCCTAGGCATTTTTAACAAATAGCCACCACGTTATTATCACAAACGGTCATATTAGTCCAACCGTGGGTGTTCAACTAACCATTTACTACCGCGAGCAGCTGTTTGATTAGACGGGACTGTGAGCAGTCCGTCGCGCACGCTTACCATACCGGGAAGCGAGCCGCGAGCACTACAATTTATTGCTGGTTTTGGACTTTTGTTTCAGCCGCCTCGGGAAGGTATGTAGAACAGTCCTCTGTTCTCATCTACAAGCACCGCCGCCGAGGATCGCCGCCTGCTGCGAGATGGAGGACGAGCCGGCCAACAAGCGGGGGAAGGTCGAGCCAGAACCGCAAGAGCCTCCAGGAAACATGGACTTCATCAGCAGCCTCCCCGATGAGATGTTGGTAACCATCATATCCCACCTCCCCATCAAATCTGGCGTGCAGACCACTGTCCTCTCGCAGCGGTGGCGCCCCCTCTGTCACTCCACCCCCCTAGACCTCATCGTCGACCACGAGTTCTGCAGCGGGGAGCAGCAATGCCTGGACGCATTGTCCCACATCCTCGCCATGCACCCTGGGCCGGTCAGACGCCTTGCTATCGGCAGGTTCAGTCCCCACTCCAAGGCCGAACCCAGGTTTCACTACTGGTTCCTATCCCCAGCCCTAGATCGGCTAGAGGAGCTCAGCTTTATAGCTGGGCGTCCGCACTCGCTGCCGCCATCCGCACTCTGCCTCACACCCACGCTACGCTGCGCTACATTCAGGCAGTGCATTTTCCACCGGATTGATGCCGCGCGTGCTCTTCATCTCCCTAAACTTAAGCACCTCGAGCTCATTGCCATCCGCATCTCGAAGGAGGATTTGGAGCGCCTGCTTGTCGGCTGTACAATGCTCGAGTACCTTCGTCTTCATGCGATGGATGGGTTTAGTAGCCTCCACATCACCTCGACAAATGTCCGTGCGATTTATGTGCATTGCTGGTGCTGCCCAAGGCTATCAGTTGAGGTGTTTCACGATATGGTCATTGAGAATGCGCCTTTCCTCAAGAGATTGTATGTACTTGATAAATTAGGTCCAGCAAGAATCAGGGTCATTCACGCACCAAAATTGACAGTGTTGGGCTATTCGTGTGCTGAATTCAACAAACTTGTTACTGGATCATTATCCATTCAGGTACAACTATCTTCTTCTTCTCCTTCTTATATATTATTGGACAACACATTTTATCTAATTTGTGTTGATCTATATGTTTGCCTGTCATCCAGAAAATGATTCCCACAAGCTTGACCCGGCCTCTGCGCACAGTGAAGATCTTGGCACTACAATCTGTCGGCCCCGATTCTGATGAAGTTGTTAGATTCCTTAGATGATTTCCTTGCACGGAGAAGCTATACATCAAGGTGATGCTCCTTTCCTGTTAATTGTTAACCACAACGGAGCTCAATTTTTTGTTACTTTTACCCATGATTACAATGACAAATGTAGAATGATTTCTAAAGGAAATTTGGAGGATTTCAATACATATTTTTTTTTGAGATGCTAGTGGTGTACGCATTTTATTCATTCGCCCGACATGCTTTCGTGATAAAAGTTTATCATGAAAGATTGAAGGTGGCATTTCACTCTTTTCGGTATTTTAGAAATCCTGCAAATCAAAGAGGCCCGAAGTGTTCAAATCTGCAGCTAGGCACTAATATGTTGTCTTCGTTTGCAGATACTAGTGGGCCCGAAAGTAGAAAATGTTGGGGAATATAACAATCCCATTGAATGCCTTGATCTTCATCTCACAGAAATTACTTTTAACGAGTACCGAGGCACCACACCAGAAATTAAATTCGCCAGGTTCTTTGTTGAGAAAGCAAGGTTGCTCAAGGTAATGAGGTTTGCCCTATATTTACTGTGCAGAAGTGAATGGATTGTTAAAGAGCGCATGCGTCTACAGCTGAATGGAAAAGGCTCTGCAGAAGCTGAATTTCAGTTTGTAACTTCATATGACAGATTATTCGGAAGTCACTGTATCGAGCCGCTATATGACTTCTCGGTGGCTGATCCTTTCGTAGAAATAATGCATGAAAAAGATTCTGAAGAAGATGAATTTTATGTGTCTGAATAGTTTGAACCTTGTAATCTTTGAATTTGGGCCTTGTAATGTTGGAATTTGAACCTTGCAATATTTATGGTATTTGTTATATAACATAATTAGATGTTTAATTTGGTTTTGCAATCATGTCCTGTTATAAGTATATATATGTTGTTCTTCTGTACACAGAGCATAGATGTTGTGCAGACAAAGCATATCACATCGCACACGGACCACACTAGGGAACCCGTCGGTGATGAATTCATCAATCGCAGATGGTTGTATACCAGCAAGTGTTTGCCCACAACACACACGGCTTATCCCATCACAAACAGCTCAGATGGATCAACTGTATGCCACTCATCGCACAAGCAACTCTAATCTGATTCGTGCTTGATGTCTCCGCCATCGCACGCACAGTTCGTCTTATTTGCCATGTATCACTGTGCCGGCCTTTGCTCGCGTCCCTCGGCGCGCTCTACTCACCGTTAGGCACCGCAGCACGCTGTGCTCGCCGTTAGGCGCCGCGGCGCGCTCTGCTCGTGTCCGTCGACGCGCTCTGCTTGCATACCTCCACGCGCTCGGCTTGTGGACATCTTTTCCTTGCGTGTTCAACTGCTATATGCATATATTTGGTTGCTCGCCGTTGAGGCGACCGCGGAACGGTCTGCTCACGTCCCTACGCGCACGCTCTGCCAGCGGTTGGTGCCTGCGCACGATCACGTTGGGGGCCCCATATGCATGCGGTTGCGCCGCGCGCGTTGCCACGATGCAGTTACGTGCGACACGATGGAGTTAAGCGCTGCAAATTAGAACTACCATCCGGACGTGCGGATATTCCAGGCTGTCCGGCTTCCCAATTAATTCCCGCGGCCATTATAACCTTAGTCTCTTCAACCTTTCGATCTCGCCCCACAACACAACAAGCACACCCACGACAACACATACAGAGAGGATACCTAGCGGCGCTCCAATGGAGTTCAGCGAGCATAAAGTGGAGACCCACGCGAGGGAGATGGATCTCTCGGTGGTGTACACCATCGACCCGTCTGTGGCGGAGGACTACATCAACACCGTGGAGCAGTTGCTTGCTCGAGACAAGTACAAGGTGGTCGGCATCGACCTCCAGTACACTGGCAGTCATCCCGGCAAAGATCAGAAGGTTGTCGTCGCCCAGTTGTGCGTGCGCCATCATGTCCTCATCTACCACTACTGCATGGCCACAGAGCCTTGCGACCATTTCGCCAGGTTTGTCAACAACACCGACTACAAGTTCGCTATGGTGGAAACCTCCAATGATGTAAAAGCGCTCATGGTTATGGGCTTGGCCTGCAAGAACCTTATCGAAATCCATGACCACTATAGGGTCTGGGGCAGCACGAAGAAGGACTCCCTGGTCGAACTCGCCTCGGCCATCATCAACCCCTACTACGAAAAGATGAAGCAGGATGCCAACAGAACAAGTCCCGTATCCTGGCACCGGGCCTGGATGCGGCAACTGGATGAACCTCACCTCAGGTTCACGGCCAAGAGCGTGTACACATGCTACGAGATGCACATGCGGATCGTTGACATGAGGAAGTGCCTCGTTCCCGAAATCGACGAGGCCGGATCAAGCCACAAGCAGAGCAATAGCGGCAAACATCACAAGAAGTAGATGATGATCAGATGATTGTTTATCCTAGTTAATTATGCATGTAATATATAGTTTACTTTGGTGTGTGGAAATGCCATGTGTGTAGTAGCCACCTATGTAATTATGCATGTAATAGTTTACTTTGGTGTGCGCAACTGTCATGTGTGTAGTAGCCACCTATGTAATTCGATGTTTAATTTGGTTATGCAACCATGTCCTTATAAGTGTGTGTATATATGTTGTTGTTCTGTATGCAATCCCATAGCACAACACACACGTCTTATTAGCAGCAATCGTCTGTGTTATTATCGGTCTTCACACACATTTCTGATTACAGACCTGTTTGCCACGTATCACACACATCTTGTTAAATTGAACCGTTTTTGTTCTATTGGCTCAACGCAAATAGTTCATCCGAGTGGACTGTTTGCCCTCTATCGCACACACCTTGATCTGGCTGACCGTTTCTTTTGTTCCACCTAATCACAAACAGTTCATCTGAGTGAACTGTATGCCGTATATCGCACACACCTTCATCTGGCTGCCCGTTTCTGTTGTTCCGCCTCATCACAAACAGTTTATCTGAGTTTACTGTATGCCATATATCACACACACCTTCATCTGGCTGCCCATTTCTATTGTTCTGCCTCATCGCAAATAGTTCATTGAACTGAACCGTATGCCCCGCATCACACACGCAACTAAAATCTAAACCGTGTTTGATGTATCCGCCATCGCAAATGTTTTGCATCTTTTTTGATGGTTTTTTTACATCACCGTTTGCGATTAATGCATCGCACACAATTTCGTCGAAGGGTCTCTGATTGTAGTGTCGCGTTAGCAGCATCCTGCGGTAGTGTCAAGCCGTAGAAGATGTGGCCAACTGAGAAGGAGGACATCGGCCTTGACGTCGAGAAACCCCCCAAGGAGGTAATGTAACACGGTCCCTTTTGTGTTCGGATATTTACTATCTCACTGTGATCCTCAACTATTTCATCTTTTTTCCAGGGCTGGCTTAAGAAAGCCGAGGAGATGGATTGTCCGGCACCACTGCCTGAAGACCCAATGTCAGCCCTGCTACAAGAGATGTTGATCATGGCGCCTAGGAAAAAGGAGAAGAAAAAGAATGCACCGGAGGCCAGGGAGGGCCTCCGCACAAGAGGTCATCCGGATAGCAAATCCGGATACACCGCGGCCGCCTCTATCCAAGACGGGGATGAGGATGAGGACGAAGAGGAGAGTGACTCCTCCTGATCCAAGAAGAGAGCGGCGCTGGCCGAGGACGAAGGTGAACACCCTCCCCCAGCTCCGAAGAGGAGGGGGAGGGGAAAACTCATCATACTTGACGACAGCTCGGACTCCGATAAGGAGTCCGCAGCCTCGGAGAAGATCCCGGAGCGGGTTCCTAGAGTCAAGCCCCGTGCTGAAAGGTAAGAATCCGAAGTCTGTCCGGGTATCAGTTCTACCAACCCATTACTAAAATTATGTGTTCTTTCGTGCTGCAACCCACCTCACGACCTCCCTACTAACTAGATGTTAGAGGGCACTTCTCCGCCAGCCGATCTGGCGGAAAGTGGAGGTGCGTCGCACTCTGCGCCTCCTCCGGTCATCGGAGAGACCGGGAAGGTGCTGTCCCATAGGACCCCACCCGTGCCGAACATGGGGGGGGGGATGGGGATATCGACATGGCCGAGGCTAACGCTTCGGCCGCCGAAGACAGGGAGAAGGAGCTCGGGCAAGCCGAGCCCTCTCAGACGATGGTTCTGGAGCCTGAACGGCCTTCCGAAGCGACGCAACCGCCTTCCACCGAAGGGGGAGCAGGGACCCCGCCACCAGTGCCGAACACCGGGGGACATGGTGTGGCCAAATGGCCGGACATGATGGAGGAGGCTATGAAA
Organism: Thinopyrum elongatum; assembly: GCA_011799875.1. NCBI lineage: Eukaryota > Viridiplantae > Streptophyta > Magnoliopsida > Poales > Poaceae > Thinopyrum > Thinopyrum elongatum. Next base: position 532,970,234 of record CM022298.1, read on the forward strand.
AGCTCCACCATAGTCACCGAACACCGCACCCTGATGGGTGCGGTTTTCCAAAGTGTTCGGTCCGTTAACAGCGGACTGAAAGATGCTTTCGGTGGCTGATGTCGCTTGAAACTGCGTCAGTATTTCCCCAAAGAGGAAGGGATGATGCAGTACAGCTACGGTAGGTATTTCCCTTAGTTATGAAACCGAGGTATCAATCCAGTAGGAGAACCAAGCAACACTATTTAAACGGTACCTGCACATAAAGAACAAATACTTGCAACCCAACACGTAAGAGGGGTTGTCAATCCCTCCTGGGTAACGGTGCCAGAAATTGGTAAGTTGACGGGAATTTTTTTGTGATAGATTGGATAAATAGCTCTCGATAAAACGCAAAATAAAATAAATAATAAAAAAGTGCTGCAAGGTATTTTTGGGTTTTTGGAATAATAGATCTGAAAATAAAAGCGAATAAAAATAGGCCTCAAAGCAAATATGATAAAGAATAGACCCGGGGGCCGTAGATTTCACTAGTGGCTTCTCTCAAGAAAATAACATACGGTGGGTAAACAAATTACTGTTGGGAAATTGATAGAAGATCGAATAATTATGACGATATCCAAGGCAATGATCAATATATAGGCATCACGTCCAAGATTAGCATACCAACTCCTGCCTGCATCTACTACTATTACTCCACACATCGACCGCTATCCAGCATGCATCTAGTGTATTAAGTTCATGGAGGAACGGAGTAATGCAATAAGAACGATGACATGATGTAGAAGAGATCTATTCATGTAGGAATAGCCCCCATCTTATTATCCCTAATAGCAACGATACATGTGTGTCTTGCTGCCCCTTCTGTCTCTGGGAAAGAACACCGCAAGATCGAACCCATCACAAAGCACTTCTTCCCATGGCAAGAAAAATCGATCTAGTTGGCCTAACTAAACCAAAGGTTCGAAGAAGAAATACGAGGCTATGAATAATCATGCATATAAGAGATCAAAAGAAGACTCAAATAATATTCATGGATATAGATCTGATCATAAACTCAAAGTTCATCGGATCCCAACAATCACACCGCAAAAAAGAGTTACATCAAATAGATCACCAAGAGACCATTGTATTGAGAATCAAAAAGAGAGAAGAAGCCATCTAGCTACTGCCTACGGACCCGTAGGTCTATGGTGAACTACTCACGCATCATCGGAGAGGCACCAATGAGGAAGATGAACCCCTCCGTGATGGTGTCTAGATTGGATCTCGTGGTTCTGGAACTTGCGGCGGCTGGAATTTTGTTTCGTCGACTCCCCTAGGGTTTCTGGAATATTTGGGAATTTATAGGGTGAAGAGGCGGTGCGGGAGGTCACCGAGGTGGGCACAACCCACCTGGGTGCGCCTGGGCCTCTTGACACGCCCAGGTGTCTTGTGCTCACCTCGGGCCTCCCCTCTGGTACTTCTTTGGCCCACTTGGTGTCTTCTGGTCCAGGAAAAAATCTCCAAAAAGTTTCGCTGCGTTTGGACTCCGTTTGGTACTGATATTCTGCGAAGTAAAAAACAAGCAAAAATAGCAACTGGCACTGGGCACTATGTCAATAGGTTAGTCCCAAAAAATGATATAAAGTTGCTATAAAATGATTGTAAAACATCCAAGAATGATAATATAAGAGCATGGACCAAGCAAAAATTATAGATACGTTGGAGACGTATCAGTGGCCACCTAACAGGCTTTGAGGTAAACAAAGTAATGCTTGCCTTTTCCTTTGTAAGTAAGATTTGAGCGATCCTTATATGTGGCAGCCCCCGAGACTCTGGTAGGTTGCAAAGAAACCTGGCAGAGGATCGAAATTGTGAAAGACGTTGGCCGAAGTATCATCGTGGTTCTATTTTGCAGGCTTCGGCGTTGGCGGCTGCTGCCAATGCCGCTGAGTTGGTTGAGATCAATCGGAAGCTGAAGGGATCTGAGGAAGAACTCACTCTTGTGAACAAGCGGCTAGACGAAGCACAAGGTTAGTCTGTTCGAAACATAGTCCTTTGCATAGTTTACGTTTAAGTAGACTTTTCGGGATGATCCCTTAAGCAAGAAAATCATTGCAGCTAGCGCCGCGGAGGTTGAAAGCCTCAAGGCCGAGCTGCGGAAGGCAAAAGCCGACTCAGCCGAACAGAAGGCGGCGGCCGACCGAATGGCCGCCGAGCTAACGTCGGTAAAAAATGACAGTGAGAAGCATGAGGCCAGGGTGGCCGAGGTGCAACAGGAGCTCAAGGACGCCAACACGAAATGTGAGGACCTTGAATAGAAGAATAAAGAGCATGCCACCAATCTGGCGAAGATGAATACGGAGGCCCAGGAAGCACGAACAGAGGCGCGAGGTGCTCGGGAAGAGCTCCGACAGGCAAAGCAAATTGCGAATGGTAAGCACTATTTATTGCAAAGTGTTTTCAGTGGCAAAAGATTCGCTTTGCTTACCCGGGTCTGGTGTTCCGCAAACGCCTTTGCGGAGCTCCCGAGGAGTGCGGCCGATGCGTCAAGATACTATGCGGCTCGAGAAGGTGTGATACGTCTCCGTCGTATCTACTTTTCCTCTTCTTTTGGACACTAGTTTGCACGATTTGAATGAAACTAACCCGGACTGACGCTGTTTTCAGCAGAACTACCATGGTGTTGTTTTTGTGCAGAAATAAAAGTTCTCGGATTGGAACGAAACTTTGCAAGGATTTTTTTATTCAATAAATAAGAATTTCTGGGGCCAAGAACCACCGGAAGGGGGGCACCTGGGTGGGCACAACCCACCAGGGCGCCCCCCCTCCAGGTGCGCCCAGGTGGGTTGTCCCCACCTGGTGGCCCCGCAGACTTCAACCCTGATACTATAAAATCACATATTTGGAGAAAAAAATCAGGGAGAAAGAATTATCACGATTCACGAGACGGAGCCGCCGCCACCTCCTGTTCTTCATCGGGAGGCCAGATCTGGAGTCCGTTTAGGGCTCCAGAGAGGGGGATCTTCGATCTTCGTCGTCACCAACCCTTCTCCATCGCCAATTCCATGATGCTCCCCACCGGGAGTGAGTAATTCCTTCGTAGGCTCGCTGGTCGGTGAGGAGTTGGATGAGATTCATCATGTAATCGAGTTAGTTTTGTTAGGGCTTGATCCCTAGTATCCATTATGTTCTGAGATTGATGTTGCTATGACTTTGCCATGCTTAATGCTTGTCACTTTGGGCCCGGGTGCCATGATTTCAAATCTGAACTGTTTATGTTATCACCATTATATCTATGTTCTAGATCCGATCTTGCAAGTTATAGTCACCTACTACGTGTTATGATCCGGCAACCCTGGAGTGACAATAGTCGGGACACTTCCCGGTGATCACCGTAGTTTGAGGAGTTCATGTATTCACTATGTGCTAATGCTTTGTTCCGGTTCTCTATTAAAAGGAGGCCTTAATATCCCTTAGTTTCCAATAGGACCCCGCTGCCATGGGAGGGTAGGACAAAAGATGTCATGCAAGTTCTTTCCATAAGCACGTATGACTATTTACGGAATACATGCCTACATTATATTTATGAACTGGAGCTAGTGCCGTATCGCCCTAGGTTATGACTGTTATATGACGAATATCATCCAACGAATTCACCGATCCAATGCCTACGAATTTCTCTCATATTGTTCTTGCTAAGTTACTACTGCTATTGTCACTGTTGCACTTGCTACAAAATCATTGCTATCACTGTTACCGTTACTATTGCTGTTGCTACTACTATCAAAACTATCATACTACTTTGCTACTGATCACTTTGCTGCAGATAATTAATCTCCAGGTGTGGTTGAATTGGCAACTCAGCTGCTAATACTTGCAAATATTCTTTGCCTTCCCTTGTGTCGAATCAATAAATTTGGGTTGAATACTCTACCCTCGAAAACTGTTGAGATCCCCTATACTTGTGGGTTATTAAGACCTTTTTTTGGCGCCGTTGCCGGGGAGCATAGCTATATTTGTTGAGTCACTTGGGATTATTATCAAATTATCACTATGAAGAATCTGAAGGATGCTAATACTAAGATTTTTTCCTCTAAGACGAGGGGAGGTAAGGAACTGCCATCCAGCTCCGCTTTAGATTCACCTTCTGTTATAAGTAGACTTGCAACACCACCACATGCTATCAATTCTGATGTGTCACAAGTTATTGATGATGCTACTTCTGCTATGAATGCTACTCATGATGATGCTAGTACCTTGCTTGATGATAATGTGCCACTAGGTGAATTTCTTGATGAACAACTTGCTAGAACTAAGGCTTTTGAGAATGCTGAAACTGATGAAGTTGTTGAAACTGATGAAGAGTTTGAAACTAAAAATCTTGAAACACCTATTAGACCTAGTTCTCCTAGATATGAATTGCCAAAGGTACCGGAAGGTTATGTTATGGATGAGGAGACAACTATTGACATTCTTGCTTGTAAGGATAGAGATGATCTGGAAAAATTATTATGCAAGTATAAAGAAAAGACTTTGAATGCTAGAATGAAATGTGATCCTAAGTTTGCTACTTCACCTATCTTTGTTGATGATAAGGATTATGAATTCTCTGTCGACCTAGCGTTAATTACTTTGGTTGAATCTGATCATTTCCATGGTTATGAAACTGAAACTGTTGTGGCACATCTTACTAAGTTAAATGACATAGCCACCCTATTTGCTCATGATGAGAAAATTCGCTACTATTATATTCTCAAATTATTTCGGTTCTCGTTAAAGGGTGATGCTAAGGCTTGGTACAATACTCTTGCTCCTGGTTGTGTGCATAGTCCCCAGGATATGATTTATTACTTCTCTGAAAAATATTTTTCTGCTCATAAGAAACAAGCTGCTTTACAGGAAATATTTAACTTTGCACAAATTGAAGAAGAGAGTCTCCCACAAGCTTGGGGGAGGCTTCTCCAATTGCTTAATGCTTTGCCTGATCATCCTCTTAAGAAAAATGAAATACTTGATATCTTCTATAAAGGACTAACTGATGCTTCTAGGGATTTCCTAGATAGTTGTGCTGGTTGTGTTTTTAGGGAGCGAATTGTTGAACAAGCTGAAGAATTATTGAATAACATATTGAAAAATTATGATGATTGGACTCTTCCCAAACCACCACTCAAACCTACTCCGAAGAAGGGGGGTATCTTATATCTCAGTCCTAAAGATATGCAAGAGGTAAAGAAATCAATGAAGGAAAAAGGTATTAAAGCAGAGGATGTTAAAAATTTACCACCTATCGAAGAAATACATGGGCTTGAAACACCACCACCACCTAAGGTGGTAGAGATAAATTCTTTACTGAAGTTCGATGAAGGTGATATTCCTTATAATAAACATCCTAGTCAATGCCTTTATGAGTTTGATAATTACATTAGAAAGCAAGATCACTTCAATGCAAATGTTATGAAACAATTGAAATACAATTCTGATATGATTGCTCGCTTGAGTGACTTGTTATTTAGAATCTCAAATGATGTTAGAGGTGTGGGAAAACATGCTTCTATGGTTCAAACTCAATTAGAACAAGTTGCTAAATCTCAAAGAGAGTTGCTTGATGAAATGAATACTAATTTCTATGATCATGCTGTTAGAGTAATGACTAGAGGAGGTAGAATGACTCAGGAACCACTTTATCCTGAGGGACACCCAAAAAGAATTGAACAAGACTCTCAAAGAGTTGACACTGATGTACCTAGTCCTTATAAAAAGAAAAAGAAGAAGAAAAATGATAGGACTTTGCATGCCTCTAGTGAACCTGAAGTTGAAAAACCTCCTGATAATGATAATGAAATCTCTATCTCTGATGCTGAAACTCAATCTGGTAGTGAACACCCATCTTCTGAAAATGAAAAAGACAATGATGAGGTTCATGAAGATACTCAAACAAATAATAAAGAACCAGATAATGATGTTGAGATAGAACCAACAACTGATCTTGATAACCCACAAACCAAGAATAAAAGATATGATAAAAGAGACTTTGTTGCTAGAAAACACGGTAAGAAAAGAGAACCGTGGGTTCAAAAACCTATGCCCTTTCCACCTAAGTGAACCAAAAAGAAAGATGATGAAGAATTTGAACGCTTTGCTGAAATGCTGAGGCCAGCCTTTTTGCGTACTCGCTTGACTGATATCTTAAAATGCCTCCTTATGCAAAGTACATGAAAGACATCATCACCAATAAGAGAAAAATACCGGAAGCTGAAATTTCCACCATGCTTGCTAATTATACTTTTAAGGATGGAGTACCAAAAAAACTTGGAGATCCAGGAATACCAACTATACCTTGCTCCATCAAAAGAAATTATGTGAAAACTGCTTTATGTGATTTAGGAGCTGGTGTTAGTGTTATGCCTTTCTCTTTATATAAAAGACTTGATTTGAATAAACTCACACCTACTAAAATATCGTTGCAAATGGCTGATAAATCAACTGCCATACCTATCGGTATTTGTGAGGATGTGCTCGTTGTTGTTGCTAATGTTACTATCTTGACTGACTTTGTTATACTTAAGATGCCTGAGGATGACAACATGTCGATTATCCTTGGTAGACCCTTCTTGAATACTGCAGGGGCTGTTATTGATTGCAATAAAAGCAAGGTCACTTTTCATATCAATGGTAATGAGCATATGGTGCACTTTCCGAAGAAACAATTCCAAGTGAATGGTATTAATGTTATTGAAAAATCTCCGACAATCACTATTGGAAGTTTTCAATTACCCCTACCTACTGTTAAAAAGAAATATGAAATGCTTATTGTGGGGGACATTCACATCCCCATTGAGGTAACTTAGTGTTTTACAAAAGTTCTTCGGTTTCATGCTAATCGGAAGTGGTTGTTAATAAGACTTGATCAACCTTATTAATGAATCATTTTTTAGAGGTATGAAGTTGATGAATTTAGTGAGCACTACCTTTTGTCCCTACCTTTTGTTTTCTGTTTTTATTAGTTAAATAAAATAAAATGCCATGCCTTGCCTATTTCCTGAGTTTTCGTGCAATAAAAAATGACCCGAAAATAAAGTTCTCAGAATGCTCTGAAAATTTAATACGATTTTTTTCTGAATATTTAAGAATTTTTGGTGCAAATAACTTCAGAGGGAGGTGCTCCAGGTGGGCACAACCCACCTGGGCACGCCAGCACCCCCAGGCGCGCCCTGGTGGGTTGTGGTCCCCACGTAGGCCCCCTCACTTATCCCTTCACTCCATATCATCACCTACCTCCAGAAAAAAATCACCATTGCTCTCTCTCTCGTGTTCTTGCTCTCAAACCCACGGATTTCGATCTCTTTGCTCGAAGCTCCGTTTTCGAAACTGCTTCGGGGGATTGTTGCTTGGTATGTGCCTCCTCCATTGGTCCAATTAGTTTTTGCTTTAGTGGTTTATATTTAGAATCATTAGTGACTCTTGGTGCTGCTGTAGATGAGCTTGCATGTTGAATTCTTAGAGTTCTAAGTAGTTTGAATGCATGATATGGCCTCTATGCATCCCTATGAGTAGTTGCTATCAATCTTGTAAAGTTTTGTTGAGAAAAAAATTTGTGGACTAAAATTTTTAGAATTTTGTTTATAGGAAAAAGATGAGTATCTTTAGGAAGTTTGCTTCCAAGAAGAACTCCAAGGGAGTTATTGGGGAGTCGTCTGACAGTGATCTCTGCACCCGGAGAATGGTGGAGGTACGGCCGTGCGAGTGGCCGCATAACCCATTCATGGAGGGAGCCAGAATCTGTCAAGAGTTTGGACAGTATGCTGCTAATGCCGGCCTCACCGACTTCTTCACAGCTGAATGTGAACAGTATCATCTCCTCACAAATTCTTTTGTGCAAAGTTTTCATTTCTTGAGTAGGAATAATCCTCCTGAGGTGCAGTTTGACTTATATGCTGAACCCCATCAGATACCACTTTCTGAGTTTTGTGACATATGCATGATCCCTTCTGACGGGGATTTAGTAGAGCCTAGGCCCGTAGAGTTTGATGGTTTTTACCGCACTCTGACTGTGGGGGGTGAGAGAGGGGTATCGGCTGTCACTACCACTAGCTTACACTTTCCGGCTGTGCATTATTTTGCTCTATTCATTGCGAAGTGTTTACTTGCTAGAGAGAAGGTAGGTGCACTCAGCGCGCCTGACTTTGCTGTTTTATGTCGTGCACTTTACGGCGACAACACTTATAGCTTGGGAGCTATTGTGGCACGTCGCCTTCACATTAACAGATCCAAGGGTAAGATACATGGTGGTATTTATGCTACTCGCTTGGCAAGTCACTTTAACATTCAGATACGCCAGCATGATTATCCTTTACCCAAGGTTTATCTAGATCGCTCGGCTATGGCACACCACCAATTTATTGATGGCGAGAACACTACTAGTGATTTTCCTTATAACCTTGTTTTTAGTGAGGACACTCGTGATATTATTCCGTTGCCTGCACCTGCTTTGTTTGATCCAATTGCCAGGGGCGGATACAGGATTATGCCTGAGGACATTGTCGCCTACCGGAACAACCTGGCTGCGGCACAGGCGGAGCCTCAGGAATGGGACCCTCAGGTGCCCGCTCCCCAGCACTTCAACATAGGACCCCATGGCTTCTTCGAGTGGTGATTACCAAGTTAGGCCAAAAGCCTAAGCTTGGGGGAGTACGTATTTCCACCGACATTACATTCATGTTCACACATTTCATTCCAGTTGTCAGTGTCCACACTTTTTCATTGTATTATCCATGCTAGATTTATTTTTTCGCCTTCTTCTTGTGTGTTTAAAAAATTTTGAGAAAATACAAAAATATTTCCTGCTTCTTTCTAGTATAACTAGATGTAGTATTTAAAAAGAAAACCCAAAAAGATTTACTTGTTCTTCTTTTTGCTTGTTGGGAGCTCTCCCGTGTAAATAGTTTTTCTCATTTTTGTTTTTCCTTCGTTAAATTTGCTATCTTTCAGAAAACCAAAAACTCCAAAAATATTTCAGTGTGTTTCTCCTAATTTCTTTTTATTGAGTCATACCGAGGAGAAGACCACGATGAAAATGTTGAGTGGCTCTCATATGCATTGTTGTTGATCTAACTGAGAGCCCGTATTACCTTGTTTTCTTCTTTTTGAATAAAATGTTTGCAGATTCTAGCTTAGTCCATGGCACTCTTGCACTATTATTATTTTCATATCGTTCGGTCGTGCAAGTGAAAGGCAATGATGACGATATTTGATGAACTGGCTGTGGCAGAGAGAAACGGGTATGAACTCAACTTGTTCTGTTTTTGTAAATATGTTTAACCAAGTATCCATGATTCAGCTCATTATGATCAAACATGTTTGCAATGACCCTTAGAGATTATAGTTTCTCATGCATGCTTAAGTAGCTAGGAGTGGATAATGTTTTATCTTGGATGTCAACATTGCGTTAAAATAATTGTGATGTAGTATGATGATATGGTATCCTCCTCTGAATGTTCGGGTGGCTTGACTTGGCACATGTTCATGCATGTAGTTGAATCAAAACCAACATAGCCTCTATGATATTTATGTTCATGGTGTTCATATCCTACTCATGCTAGTATCCAATGTTACTCATGCATAATGCATGTTCATGACCGTTTTCGCTCTCTAGCTGGCCGCTTCTCAACCTAATTGCTAGCCTTCGCCTGTACTAAGTGGGAATTCTGCTTGTGCATCAAAACCCTGAAACCCAAGTTATTTCAGATGAGTCCACCATACCTATCTATTACCCTGCCGTCCTAAGTAAATTTGCATGTGCCTGGATTGTTCATAGAGCGACAGGAGGTAGTCAGTATCTTCCATGTTAACCGGGTTATTCTCATGATGAGTGTTTATTCACTCATCCTTGAACGAGAGGGCGGTAATAGGGATTCCCAGTCCCGAATTCAAAATTGCAAATAATTAAACAAAACTCCCCCAGGAATGTTGTTGGTTTGGACAGCACCTGTTGTTTCGGACAAGCCGTGGAGTGTGATTGTTGGTGGAGGGGGAGTAAACCTTTACTTTTATCGCTTGGGAACCGCCACTAATGTGTTTAGCATGGAAGATACCGATAACTAATGGTCGCGAAGTAAATAAGAAGGGTGCATTTCTCAAAATTTCATTTACCTCTGTTTTAAAACTTGAGCTCTGGCACCTCTGCAAATCACTGCTTCCCTCTGTGAAGGGACTATCTATTTACTTTTATGTTGTGTCATCACCTTCTCAAATAAGCGCCAGAACCTGAGAGCACTATTGTCATGCCCATGCATTGTGTATAGCTAATGTTAGGTGCGTCATGACTGGATCTTTTCTACCATGAATTACAATGTTTAGTCGCTGCTTGAACTTTGGAGGTGCTCTGCATTTATGTTTTGCGGTCTCAGAAAGGGCTAGCGAGATACCACTATTGTCATATTATATCATGGTTGCTTTGACAAAGTGTTGATTGTTTGAGATATCTTATTATTGCTCGCTAGTTGATTATGCCATTGTTATGAGTTAATATAATTTTTAAGAGTTATTGTCGACATGGTTAGTTATAATCTTTGCTGAAAACCTGGGTGCTACTTAAGCTTATTTATGTAAACAAGAGCAAAAGAGTTCGTAAAAGTTTTTCTTTTTCACTTTCAGTTTATCAACTGAATTGCTTGAGGACAAGCAAAGGTATAAGCTTGGGGGAGTTGATACGTCTTCGTCGTATCTACTTTTCCTAATGCTTTTCCTCTTGTTTTGGACTCTAATTTGCACGATTTGAATGAAACTAACCCGGACTGACGCTGTTTTCAGCAGAACTACCATGGTGTTGTTTTTGTGCAGAAATAAAAGTTCTCGGATTGGAACGAAACTTTGCGAGGATTTTTTATTCAATAAATAAGAATTTCTGGGGCCAAGAACCACCGGAGGGGGGCACCTAGGTGGGAACAACCCACCAGGGCGCCCCCCCACCCCCTCCAGGTGCGCACAGGTGGGTTGTCCCCACCTGGTGGCCACGCAGACTTCAACCCTGATACTATAAAATCACATATTTGGAGAAAAAAATCAGGGAGAAAGAATTATCGTGTTTCACAAGATGGAGCCGCCGCCACCTCCTATTCTTCATCGGGAGGCCAGATCTGGAGTCCGTTTGGGGCTCCGGAGAGGGGGATCTTCCATCTTCGTCATCACCAACCCTTCTCCATCGCCAATTCCATGATGCTCCCCACCGGGAGTGAGTAATTCCTTCATAGGCTTGCTGGTCGGTGAGGAGTTGGATGAGATTCATCATGTAATTGAGTTAGTTTTGTTAGGGCTTGATCCCTAGTATCCATTATGTTCTGAGATTGATGTTGCTATGACTTTGCCATGCTTAATGCTTGTCACTTTGGGCCCGGGTGCCATGATTTCAGATCTAAACCGTTTATGTTATCACCATTATATCTATGTTCTAGATCCGATCTTGCAAGTTATAGTCACCTACTACGTGTTATGATCGGGCAACCCCGGAGTGACAATAGTCGGGACACTTCCCGGTGATGACCGTAGTTTGAGGAGTTCATGTATTCACTATGTGCTAATGCTTTGTTCCGGTTCTCTATTAAAAGGAGGCCTTAATATCCCTTAGTTTCCAATAGGACCCTGCTGCCACGGGAGGGTAGGACAAAAGATGTCATGCAAGTTCTTTCCATAAGCACGTATGACTATTTACGGAATACATGCCTACATTATATTTATGAACTGGAGCTAGTGCCGTATCGCCCTAGGTTATGACTGTTATATGATGAATATCATCCAACGAATTCACTGATCCAATGCCTACGAATTTCTCTCATATTGTTCTTGCTAAGTTACTACTGCTATTGTCACTGTTGCACTTGCTACAAAATCATTGCTATCACTGTTACCGTTACTATTGTTGTTGCTACTACTATCGAAACTATCATACTATTTTGCTACTGATCACTTTGCTGCAGATAATTAATCTCCAGGTGTGGTTGAATTGACAACTCAGCTGCTAATACTTGCAAATATTCTTTGGCCCCCCTTGTGTCGAATCAATAAATTTGGGTTGAATACTCTACCCTCGAAAACTGTTGCGATCCCCTATACTTGTGGGTTATCAAGGTGACGCCGACCTGAGGCTATTCTGGGCGCAGTTTCAAGCCCCCGAGCACCCTCCCCTCCTTGTTAATCAAGTGAAATATTTGATGGAGCTGCACCGGATGGCGGAGCCGGCCATGAAGGACCTTTGTATCCGGCTATGGCCCTCTGATCCCCTGCCGAGCAGCTATTTCAGTCTTGTGGAGAAGCTGTGTGATGTTGTGGCCCAAGTTGAGACCGTCAAGTGCTCGGTGTGCATTAAAGGGGCTCAGATGGCATTCTCGAAGACCATGGTGCATTGGCCAAAGATCAAGCCCGTCGAGATGGCCACCGGACCTCCCCCAACTGGAAAGGAGCATAGGCGCCCAGAGCAATACTTCGTCGCCGTGATGGACGGTGCTCGGGCCGTAGAGGCGTTGTGTTCCAAGGATGTAATCCTTGAGTAGTTGATCTCGTTGTGTATTAAACTATGGTTGAACCTTAATGCTCTATAACGCGGTTGTCTTTTGTATGGTTTATCATACTTGCATATGTGCATGTTAATTTTGACTCCTGTGCGGCCGTTTTATTCTGAAAGTGACCAGTCGTCGGCTTCAGCCCCCATGTAGGTGCTACGAGGGGTGGGCCGTCCTCCGTACTGTAACCCTTAGCCGATGTCTCGGCACCCGGAGGAGGTAGTGTAGGAGGGGAACCAGGCAATCGGACTGTGCGGCTTTATGACTTTCACTTAGCCATAGGAGCTTGACTGCGGGGGCTGGTAACCAGCCCCCAGTGTGGGGAGATGCGCGACAAACCTGATGGCTAGGCATCTACCACGTGGTTCGTGCAAGGACAAACCCTTCGTGTTACACGGTCTAATCGCCAACGATTTTGGGTTAAATACCAGTCATCGGATCGCCGACCAGTTCACGCCTATTATGACAGTCAGTTTTCGGCTTTTTCCACTGAGGTACTTAACCGAACAAGGCGGAAGTACTTAACCGAACAAGGCGGAAGTACAATCACAGTGGTTCTCCCTTTACCTTCTTAGCTGAACATGGGGAACATAAGAAGGTAAGCACAGGAGCGGGGCAACCCAACTATTGACCCAAGACATAATTCAGAACCGATGCATATAATGCAGTATCCGAGACGCCGGACATGGTAGAATGTAGGGTGCCGGACTTAGCATGCGGGGCGAGCCTTACGGTCGAGCCCCCGGTCTATAAGCCGGTTTGCATGTGAGGGCGAATATGCACCATACGGGTTCAGGACAAGATCGAAGAGCGGGAAAAAAGAGGCCAGTACGAATAACTGTATGAGGACCAGAAAAGGCTTGCATTATTTCCCATAGGCTCATGACGTTTAGTCATACAATTCGAACTGCCGAACAAAGTGTCCGAAAGGATACATTCTTTCAAAAAAGAAGAATTTTGTTTACAGATGAAAGGTTTACGTAGGGCCTTGATGTGTGGGTTAATTCCCGAACAGTGCCCTACTGCATGTCTATGCCTTTGCTTCTGTCGGAAGGATCAACATCATCGGGTGGTTGTCCAGCGGTGGGTCCTTGAAGAGGAGCTTTTGAGAGATTGCTGCGTTGGTGGGGCTTGATGCCGCATAGGTCCTAGATGGTACCTGTTTGTCGTCTAAAGACGCATTGTGCCATGATACGGTCGAACCGAACTCATGGTGACTAAGCCCCATAGCTGCCCATGGTATTTTGAGCTCGAAGTTGTGATGGCGAGGCACGTAGTGTGCTGCTGGGTTGGGCCGGCCATGGGGGCGTATTCCTATGTACGCCGAACGCAGGGAGGCCCCTTGGCTGGAGATAGGGCTCGTGCTCGCTTGTTCGCCTCTCGCACCTTGACGGTGGGCTGACACTTCGGCCCTTCGTATTCGGCTGCCAAGGCCGCGGTATGTTCCTCCGTCCAACGAGAGTGCTCCGTGTTACCATTGACTGTGATGACGCCTCTTGGTCTGGGCATCTTTACTTTGAGGTAGGCATAGTGGGGGACATCGTTGAAACGAGTGAACGCCGTCCGGACTAGGAGGGCGTGATAGCCGCTGCGGAAGGGGGCGATGTCGAAGATCAAGTCTTCGCTCTGGAAATTGTCCGAAGAGCCGAATACTAATTCCAAAGTGAGGGTGCCCGAACAGTGGGCTTCAATGCCGGGGATGACCCCCTTGAAGGTGGTGTTACTGGGTTTGATCCTTGATGGGTCAATGCCCATTTTCCGAACTGTATCTTCATAGATCAGGTTTGAGGTTGCTGCCTCCGACCATGAGGACTCTGGTAAGGTGGTATCCATCGATAATGGGATCTTGGACCAGGGCCGCTGATCATCCATAACGGATACTGGTCGGGTGGTCCTTGCGATCAAAGGTGATCGGACATGCTGACCATGGGTTGAATTTCGGGGCTACAGGCTCTATGGCATAGACGTCCCGGAGTGCGCGCTTCCGCTCCTTCTTGGGTATATGAGTGGCATAGATCACGTTCACTGTTTCAACCTCCGGAGGGAATTGTTTCTGGCCTCCATTGTTCGGCCTGCGAGGTTCCTCATCGTCCTCGCTATGGGGGCTTTTGCCCATGTCTTTGGCTGTGAGCTTGCCAGCCTGCTTAATCACCCAACAGTTACGGTTGGTGTGGTTGGTAGGCTTGTCTGCGGTGCCATGTATCTGGCATGGCCTATCCAGGATAACATCCAACTTAGTGGGTCCGTCCTGGTTTCCTTTAGAGGGTTTCTTTCGCGGCCCTGACTTGGAATTACGGAATCCGGCATTTACTGCCGTGTCGTCGGCCTCGGCACCGTTGTGTCGACGCTTATTTTTATTGCGGCGTGGTTTTCTGTTGCCATCCCGAGCTTCAGAAGTGTCGGGGTCTTCTAGGTTGGTGTTTCCACGAGCCAACCAACTATCTTCGCCTGCGCAAAAGTGGGTCATGAGGGATGTGAGAGCCACCATTGTCTTCGGCTTATCCTGGCCGAGCTGGCGTGCGAGCCATTCGTCCCGGATACTATGTCTGAACGCGGCTATGGCTTCGGTGTCCAGGCAGTCAACTATCTGGTTCTTTTTGGTCAAATCCCGGTTCCAGAATTGCCGGGCCAACTCGCCGGACTGTTGGACCGCGTGGCTCAAGTCGTCGGCATCCGGGGGCCGGACATAGGTGCCTTGAAAGTTAGCTCAGAAAGCATCCTCGAGCTCTTCCCAGCTCCCTATGGAGTCTTCGGGGAGGCTGTTTAACCAATGTCAGGATGGTTCTTTGAGCTTTAATGGCAGATATTTGATGGCGTGGAGGTCATCTCCCCATGCCATATGAATGTGGAGAAGAAAATCCTCAATCCACACTGCTGGATCCGTAGTTCCATCGTACGGCTCGATGTTCACGGGTTTGAACCCTTCTGGTAATTGGTGTTGCATGACCTCATTGGTGAAGCACATTGGGTGAGTGGCGCCCCCTATTCGGGCTACATCGCGTCGAACTTTGGAGTCCATCCTGGCCCGGCGTTGATCCCGAACTCTATTATTTCGGTCGAGCCATGCCTGGTATCTGTCTCTGTTATCGGGAGGATAACTTCTTGATCCATAAATGGACCTAGACTGACCGGCTCTAGCGGCCAGGTCATGTCGAAGATCGTATTGATATTCTGGTTGTGCCGCCTCCTTGCCTTTACGGTGAGGAGGGGCACGTGGGTGTTCGGCCTCGCCAGCCGTTCTGTCCCTTCCTCGAGGGGGCGGTTGGGCTGGTTGCCTTGAGTTTTTTTGGGTGGTGCGGGCTCGACGGCCTCGTTGTCGAATTGCGGCAATAATTTGCGTTTGGGGTCGCTCCTTGTTTGCCGTTCATAGCCGTACCCTTCTTCCGCTGCTAGGACCATGGTCCATCTGTCGTTGAGGGTATCTTGTACGGCCTTTATCTTTTGCTGCTGCTTCTTTAGGATTCACGCGGTGGCTATAAGCTGTCGCTTGAAGCGCTCCTGATCCAGTGGGTCTTCTGGGACGATGAAGTCTTCGGCTCCAAGGCTGATCTCTTCTTCGGAGAGGGGCATATAATTGTTGTCTTCGGAATCGTTGGGGTCCTTGGGGTTATCCTGATCCTCATGCCCCTTTGAGCCATCGGACTGGTGTTCGGGGGCGGGGTCGCCGAGGTCTTTTGCATTGTCCGGAGTGTCACCTTCTCCGGTGCCCGTGTTGCTCTCCCTGCTGCGTCGCCCCTTGGAACATCGGCATTGTCTTTGGCATTTGGGGGGGGGGGGGGTCCTCTCCGGGCTTGTTACCATCCCTTCTGGGGGTGCCATCCCTATTAGCACCATCGCCGTCGTCCTTGGGGGTATCCACCATGTAGATGTTGTAGGTGGATGTGGTCGTCCAACGGCCGGTGACGGGAGGAGCTGTAACGCCCCGAGACCGATGCGCCAGATGTCTTCCGTTTATTCGCTGTCGTTGCCATGTCATTCGCTTGCGTGTTGCACCTTGCCATGTCATCATGTGCATTTCATCCGCATGTTTTTCAAAACTTGCGTCCGTCCGGGTCTCCAAGTTCTCTCCGTTGCCCGTTCTGAGCCCATCTACACTCGCACGCGCCCGCGTCACCTCCGAAATATTATTTTATAAGTGCGATAAATATGTTCTCGGAATGGGGCGAAAGTTGGCATGCGTCCTTGTTTATTGTCGGTAGACCGCCTGCCAAATTTCGTCGCATTCGGAGTCCGTTTGATGCCCCAACGGATAACTATAGCAGCAGTATAGCCGGTTTATTTGTCGGACGTTTTTGGTATCCGAAAACCCTTGCCGGGCTGCACTTCTCTTCTCTCCCCTCAGCCCAAGACCTCCTACACAGGCCACTAGCCCACCTACCTACCCCCTCCGCTCTGGACCGTCCGATGGCGATCGAGCGGCTCCGAAACGGAGCAAAACCCCCTAACCCTAGCACCTACCCTATATATACACCCCCTGCCTAAAATGGACTAACCCTAACCCCCTTCCCCTACCTCCAGCCGCCTCTACCCTCGAATTCCGCACGGCCCCATCCACCTCCCGCCACTTGGCGCCCAGCCAGCGACTGCGCCGCCACCCCGCCGCCGCCTGCAGCCAACCAGAGCTCGCCATGACGCCCCCAGGCGCCGCCAGGCCCGTGAAGCCCTTATCCGGCCCGCCCGGGCCCGGATCCCGCCGCCGCGCGAGCCCGCGCGCCCGATCCCAGCCACCCAGGAGCTCGCCTGCTCCAACTACGCGACCCCGCCGCCGGCGACTGGACCTTGCCGCCCCGGTCGCCGCTCGTCCCCGCCGCCTGCATCGCCGGCGACCGCCGCCTGTCCAGGTCGTCATCGCCCCTCTGCCTTCCCTTCCCTCTTCTGCTCTCCCTCTCCCTCACTAGCTCTCTCTCTCTCGCAGCAAGCCGCCGCCGAGCTCGCAGTCACCGTCGTTGTCGCGCCGCCGACCCCGCCGTCGCCGGATCCGAGGACCCCACACCCGGATCCACCCATCCCCGACCTCCTCCGCCCGTTCCCGGCCTCCACCCACCTCGCCAGAGCCCCGCGCCACCGTCAAGCCTCGTCGGCCTCGTCCCTACATCGGGAGGACGATGAGCGCCGCCGCCCGCTCGCGTTGACCCTACGTGGGCTAGCAACTCCACGGCCCAGCAGCGCCGGCCTGCCTCCTCTCCAGCGACCTGGGCCAAGCCCATGGTGAGCCACCACCTAATCCCCGACCTGTGCGCCATTTACTATTTGACGCTCACAGTTTTTCTCTGAAAATGACCAAGTCCTGAGATTGCAATATCATACATGCATTTTGTGATGGCCATAACTTTGTGCATGTGTGTCCTATGGTGATGTTCTATATATGGAAATGTTTTTCTCTGTGTGCTCTACATGATGGTGCCATTTGCATGCATATTAGGATGCATCTTGATGTCTTAATCTCTGTTGCAAAACTGCATCCTGATGTTAAGTGCTGAAACTGTTATAACTTGCCTTTTTTTATTTTTGTGTGAATTAATGCATATGTCATATGAGCATCTTGTCAACATGTGTTTGGTGCATTTTTATGTCTTGTTGCTTGTAGTATTTATTTCATGCCATGATGTGACTGACATGAGCTTGCAAATATGCCTAGTCAATATTGCTGATTTCAGGCTTGTTAATTTCAAGTTAAAAAACTGTCTGTTATAAAACTTGCTAACTTTGCATGATGGTTGCCACTAATCCATAACTCATATGCTTATGATTTCTTCATGTGATTTGCTCTATGTTATATTTACTTTGATGCCATGCCCTTGGTTGCCATGTATAGTTGTCGTAGCATGTTTCTTTCTTGCTCTCAAGTTGCCATCATGATAAAATTGTCATCCTGTTAACAGCATGTTCCATTTTGCAAAGCTCATAGTAATTAATCTATGCATCTTATAGATTATGGAAATGGATCAATTAAAAGTATGCCATGTCTACTTTATGCTCATGATTTTTTCATAAATATTAAAATTGCTATACTTGCTGTTATGTGCCTCCAAAGTCAGCATCAAAATGTTACTGTTTTGCATTCCCAGATTTCACTAAGTCTGAGAATCAGCTTATTTCATGTTTGCATCTTGTCTTGATGAATGCCATGAACTTGTTGCTCCTATGTTTATGCTATGTTATGTGTTTTGAGCTCCATAATATGTACTAGCATGCTATGCCTTTTGATGCCATGTTATTGTGCTGTAGCATCATTGTTTCATGCCTCCAACATGCCATCATATTAACTCTGCTTATGCATATGCCCAGTTTTTCACCAAGTCATGATCTGTTTCATAACATTGCATTTTGCATGAATCATAGTAAATTAACCTTGATGCTTATGAACCTGAATAGTAAAGATGAATTGAAGTATGTTATCTCTACTTTATGTGCATATCAAGTTTGTGCTCATATGGTTCCTGTAGCATGTTGTTTGGATGCTTGCATTATACCTAGTTGCTGTTTTGGGCAGATTATATATAAAACTTGCGTTGTGTGTATGTGTTGAACTGCTGCTCCGTTTTCATCATGTTCTATATGAAACTTGCTGAGAATTGCATGTATTTTCATATTCCCTTGTTGCATCCATGATTTGAGTGCTTGTGGTTGATGTTTGCATGCATTTTGCATCAATGTCATGTTTAACTTGTTTAGCTCATATCTCCTAGACCGTAGCTCTGAATTAAATGATCTACATATGTAACTTGATTAGAAAAACATGTAGATTGTCATGGTGCACTTTAACTTGCTGTTTAACAACTTTAACATAAAGTTTTGTTCAGAACAGTATCAAATTCGAAATTTGCATATGAGGACTTTCCGGAATTGTCATGTGTTGTTTCCGGCTTCATTTAAACTTGCTTTGATGTGGGGTTCTTGCATGCATCATCTCTTGGCATGAGTAACAACATTTAATCTTATCATGCATCATACTTGATCGTGCATCATGTCTTGTTCATGCTTGTGTGTTTACCATGTTGTTTGCTTCTTTCCGGTTGTGCTTCTTCTCGATAGTTCCCGGTTTCATTGCAATTGTGAGGATTCGTTCGACTACGCTTTGTTCGTCTACTTCATGGATTCGGTCTTCTTCCGAGCGGGATTTCAGGCAAGATGACCATTACCCTGGATATCACTACTATCTTTGCTTTGCTAGTTGTCTCGATGCTATCGCTATGTCGCGCTACCTACCACTTGTTATCAAGCCTCCCCAATTGCCATGATGCAGCCTCTAACCTTTTTCATCATCCTAGCAAACCATTGTTTGGCTATGTTACCGCTTTGCTCAGCCCCTCTTATAGTGTTGCTAGTTGCAGGTGCAGTTGTAGGTTGTTTCATGTTGGGACATGGATATCATGGGATATCACAATATCTCTTATTTAATTAATGCATCTATATACTTGGTAAAGGGTGGAAGGCTTGGCCTTTTGCTCGGTGTTTTGTTCCACTCTTGCCGCCTTAGTTTCCGTCATACCGGTGTTATGTTCCTTGAATTTTGCGTTCCTAACGCGGTCGGGGTTTATGGGCCCCCCTTGACAGTTCGCTTTGAATAAAACTCTTCCAGCAAGGCCCAAATTTGATTTTAAAATTTTGCCAACATAATAATACTGATAACTAATTAATTTGCATCGGGGGTCGCGTCCCCGAGGATTCTTAATTCCACATAATACAGGGGGGCCAGTGCTGTTGGTGCTGGTCCAAACTAGAGCACTGTGCGGGGCCGCCCCGGGGCAACCTGGGTTATTTTCTTTGGCACCTGTACGCGTAGCTCATCCGTCGTGGCCTGAGACAAGATATGCGCGGCTACTATCAGGGTGTCGGCACGTTGGGAGGTCTTGCTGGTTTTGTTTTACCATTGTCGAAATGTCTTGTGCACCGAGATTCCGAGTTCGATCGGGTTGTCCCGAGATGGAGAATTGCCTCCGCGGATCATGAGAGCTTATCATGGGCTAAGTTGGGACACCCCTGCAGGGTTTAATCTTTCGAAAGCCATGCCCGCGGTTATGTGGCAGATGGGAATTTTTAATATCCGGTTGTAGAGAACTTGACACCAGATCCGAATTAAAATACACCAACCGCGTGCGTAACCGTGACCGTCTCTTTTCAAGTGAGTTCGAGAAGAGAACACGGTGGGGTTATGTTTGATTCGTAAGTAGTTCAGGATCACTTCTTGATCATTACTAGTTTGCGAACGTTATGTGTAGTTTACTCTTCTTACTCTTGTACTCGTAAGTTAGCCGCCATACAATGCTTAGTGCTGCTGCAACCTCACCACTTATCCATTCCATACCCATTAAGCTTTGCTAGTCTTGATACCCATGGTAATGGGATTGCTGAGTCCTCGTGGCTCATAGATTACTACAACAATAGATGCAGGTACAGGTAATGCGATGATATGACGTGAGAGCGATGCTTGCTTGATTTGGAGTTCTTCTTCTGCTTCTTCTTCGATTGAGGGATAGGTTCCTGGTCGGCAGCCTAGGCTAGCAGGGTGGATGTCGTTCATGTCTTTTCATTTGTTTCCATCCGTAGTCGGATGTTGCTCTTCTGTATGATGTTTGATGTATTCATGTGGCGATTGTATGCCTTTGTATGTATCCCCGTTTGTGTTGTATATGGTACGATGTAATGATATCCACCTTGCAAAAGCGTCTTCAATATGCGGCTCTATCCTTGGTGGGACCTTCGAGTTCCTCTTGGATAGGATCGCATATTGGATGTGATAGGAATGGTGTCCGTGTGGGCTATGGCCTCGTTGTCGTCATCCATGTCGTCGGCCTCCTTAGAGGCATAGTCCAGCATGTCGGTTAAATCTTCGATAGTGGCTATCAAGTGGGTGGTGGGTGGGACGTAAAATTCCCTGTGGCCTACCTCGAGGCTCCGTTGAGCGTGAGCCGAGGATGGGCCATCGACAATAGTCATCATCTGGATCCGGTCAAGTGCCTCATTCGGCGAGGCTGGCCAGATCGGCGTATGAAGTTTCTTCGGAGCTGACCTCTGTCACAATGATGGGGCGAGGCATGGGTCCAGCCAGGGTGAAACCTTGGTCTTCGAACACCGTACTCTCATCAGAGCTCGAGGCCGAACCTATAGTGAGAAGGGCGAGTCCGGCGGGGGTTGACTCCCCATCTTCGGACACCGAATTCCCGTTAAGGCTCGAGGTTGGATCCACGTCAGGGAGGGAGGGTCCGGACAGGGTTGATTCCCATTCTGCGGACGTAGGAGACACTTCCAAGCTCGATGCTGGCGGCGGGGCAAGGGCCGATCCGGAGATTAGGTCGGGGAGAGCCCCCGGAGTCAATGCCTCGGAGGCCATGGTTGTTGCAGGTAGGGCTGAGAAGCCAATGAAGATCAGATCGCCCCGAGCATCGGTGACGTACTCGAAGTTGCCGAACATGATATGCTGCTCAGGGGCGAAATTGTCGACCTTGTTGAGGTGGCCGGTCGCGTCGGCGTGCAGAACAATGCTGCCGAACGTGAAAAGTTGCCCGGGGACAAAGATGTCTTCGGTTCTGACGCCGTCTTCGATGATCAGGCGAACCATCAATCCTTCGGCGATCCAACAGCGGAACTCTCAATGAAAGCACCAATGTCGGTGTCAAAACTGGCAGATCTCGGGTAGGGGGTCCCAAACTATGGACCTTGGATCGATGGGGAACAGTAGACGTAGGAAACGATGTTTACCCAGGTTCGGGCCCTCTCTAAGAGCTAAAACCCTACGTCCTGCTTGATTATATTGCCTGTGTATAAGGGGTTACAGAGTAGATCTACCACGAGATCAGATGAACTAAACCCTAACTAGTAGGATGGCGATTGTTCTTCTAGCCTCACGGACTAAGCCCCCTGGTTTATATAGACACGTGGAGTGCTAGGGTTTACAGATAGTCGGTTACATCAAAGAAACTCCGGATCTTCCATCTTGACTTGGGGTGCACACCAAGGCACAAAAGGTCTTCGGTCCGGATACAATGTGGCCCATGTAAGACAGGACGGCATCCTGAGGACCCCCCAATCTAGGACTCCCTCACTAGGCAAGAGCACTTTTGCTCTCCGACGGAGCGATTCTGCTGGGGGTACTTCCCTCCGGGAGGGGGAAATGGAAGCCATCGACATCACCAAGGATCCTCTCATCGTGGGAGGACCAATCTTCATCAACATCTTCACCAGCACCATCTCATATCAAACCCTAGTTCATCTCTTGTATTCGATCTTTGTCTCAAAACCTCAGATTGGTACCTGTGGGTTGCTAGTAGTGTTGACTACATCTTGTAGTTGATGCTAGTTGGTTTATTTGGTGGAAGATTATATGTTCAGATCCTTAATGCTATTCAATACCCCTCTGATCTTGAACATGAATATGATTTGTGAGTAGTTACTTTTGTTCTTGAGGACATGGGAGAAGTCCGGTTATAAGTAGTCATGTGAATTTGGTATTCATTCGATATTTTGATGATATGTATGTTGTTGCTATCTTTAGTGGTGTCATATGAGCGTCGACTACATGACACTTCACCATACTTGGGCCTAAGGGAAGGCATTGTGGAGTAATAAGTAGACGATGGGTTGCTAGAGTGACAGAAGCTTAAACCCTAGTTTATGCGTTATTCCGTAAGGGGCTGATTTGGATCCATATGTTTCATGCTAGGATTAGATTTATCTTAATTCTTCTTTCATAGTTGCGGATTCTTGTGAGAGGGGGTAATCATAAGTGGGATGCTTGTTGAAGTAAGAACAGCACCCAAGCGCCAGTCCACCCACATATCAAATTATCAAAGGAGCGAACGCGATTCAAATAAACATGATGAAAGTGACTAGACGATAATTCCCATGTGTCCTCGAGAACGCTTTGCTTATTATAAGAGAACATTCCGCTTGTACTTTTCTATAAAAAGGATGGGCCACCTTGTTGTACTCTTGTTACTATTGCTAGTTGTTACTTGTTACAAATTACCTTGCTATCAAACTATCTATTACAGCTACTTTTAGTACTTGTAGAGAATACCTTGCTGAAAACCGCTTATCATTTCTTCTGCTCCTCGTTGGATTCGACACTCTTACTTATTGAAAGGACTACGATTGATCCCCAATACTTGTGCGTCATTAGGGGGTGAATGGGAGATTCAAAAATTCTTTCGAATGTTTTGACTCGAGCCCAAACACAGCAGCGGAAAAGATTCGGTAGATAAGTAACTAAGCAAGAATCCTACTGAGGAACAAATCTTTGGAAATAGGAAGCAATAATCATTCACACATAGTAGACGACTGGCTTAACTATCACTATGGTAATGCAGTATACAAGCAGTTGCAGAAGCACGAATGAAAACAGGAGATGAACTATAATGCAAGAGCTACGAGAGAGAGACGGCAGTTTCACCGAAAGATAGCTAAGCCGAGCGAGATGAGATTAACCGAACACAAACAAAAGATAAATGGTTAAGATATTCTATCGACACAGAGCATGAAAAGTAACTGCCGAAAGTATTGTAGAATAATAAAGTAGACAAGTTGTGCTCGATGGCGACAGAAGGATTTGGTAGACCAGTTCACCCTTCAAGACATTCGAAAGTAGCACCATACTAGTGGGAATGTTACTATCTTTTTCCACACTTGTGCTTCAAAGTAGCACCATGTTTTTCATATAGAGAGCCTCCTATGTAGTTGTCGGATTCAAGGCTCCGCAGACCCAAGAAGGTTCGAACTCTAGGGCGTGAACGAAGGATCTCGCTTCACAACAACACTCAGCTCGCCCTGCACAGGGTGTGATCTCGCTAAGTGCGTTGGATCGTGCGGAAGGGATGAACACAAAGATTTACCCAGGTTCAGGCCACCTTGCGGTGTAAAAACCCTAATCCTGCTTTTGGTGGATTGGCCTCACAAGGAGGTAGAGGATGAACTAGTACAGCGGATGAGCAGCCTCGCGAGGGCTCGGGTGGTGAGGATGGATTGGTCTCCCCCTTCTACGATGGTGGCTAGTCCCTATTTATAGTGGCCTTGGTCCTCTTCCCTCATAGCCTAGGCGGGAAGGGATTCCACAATGGCCAAATTTGAAAGGGGACAAGGAGTACATGTTATCCTGACGAAAGGTGGTCTTCGCCTGCAAAGTTTCTAGCCATGACGCAGCGGTGGGCTCGGCGATGACGTCCGTCCTGCCGAGCTCATGGTCTTGGTCTCGTCGCATCGGAATGGAAAGCTTTGATGCCTTCCTCGGGAACCGGCGCCTGTCCTTGCTCCCTTAGCATCGAAGAGGGAACTGTCCCTTCTGCGCTTGCCGGCGCCCGCCTGGCCTTGGTCATGGCTCACATCATCGCGCGCCTCGCGAGGCGGGAGGCCTGCATGGAAATCTCCGCTCCTTTGGAGGTCTTGGTGTCGCTTACCTCGCGAGGCCAGGGCCCTCGCGAGGGTCTTGTCCTGGGGATGTGTAGCTGGGCCTTACCGGGCCGCAGGCTGGCAGATCTGGGTACCCCCGATCCCAGAACACCGACAGTAGCCCCCGGGCCCAAGGCGTGCCCGGCCTGACTTCGAGGCGAAGGCAAGGAGCGAAGGGTGAAGCGCCGTGGGCCCCCAATCGCCTGCGGGCCAAGCTCGACGCGTGGTGCACGATGGGACATGGACGCCTCCACTTCTCCACGTCGCCTCGGCAACTACCTGGGCTGACAAAAAGCCTGGCGCGCGCCACAGGGCCATCATTGCCCCGCAGCGCGCCCGTCTTCCGCTCCTTCCTTCCTCCACAAGCTCACGTTTCGCCCACTGGATCTCGCGCCCGCTTCAGCCCGCCGTGTCGCCATGGCCCCTAAGAGGAAAAGGGGCGAGGCCTCATCGCCGACGAGCCGCCAGGTGGGGCCGGAACCTGTGCTGGGCCGGTCCACCGTGCTCAATCTCGAAGGGCTAGACAAGGTTCGTCAGGTGATCGCCGCCGACTCCAGCGAGTGGAAGGCGACGAAGATCTGGCCTGCCTCCAGGTCTTCAGCCGACCTGGAGGTTACCAATATCTCCCTTCACCTTCATGCCATCTTCGCCGGCCTGATGCCACCATTTTCGGATTTCTTCAACGCCGTGCTCACGCACTACCAGGTCCATGTGCTGCATCTCGACCCTGAGTCCATTGTCCTTGTCGGTGTACTAAGTATTGGGCCCTTAGTACCCCGTACTTGTGCATGGGCAGTTGTAGCCATACTCGCGGCCAGGCTTGTCGGGGAACAGTTCGAGGTTGACTCAGGCCACCAAGGAAATTCTCAAGTCAAGGATCTGAGGATTAGCAGATAAGAAGAGCTGGAATCCGCAGGCCAGCTTCCCCGGCAAGATCTTGCTGGGATGGCCTGCGAAGCCCGGCAAGGCTCGGCGCCCGGCAAGGTTCAGCACCCGGCAAGGTTTTGTTGCTGTGCCACCGCTCTAGCACAGCAACAAACCCGACATTCTGGGTCCTTCTTTGGATACGTGGCGACGCGCCAATGGAGGAGAGCTTAAGCGGTGCTGATGGGATGGCCCCTTTTTCCATCCCCGAGAAAGTGAGGACACCTAAACGGACACCTCACGGTGCATTAAATGCGTTCGTCCTAATCCGTCAGGGGTTAGGTATGATGACCCTGTAGCTACTTTACACCTCAATGTATGTACATTTTGCCACTGTGGTGACCCCTTTGTAGTATAAAAGGAGGCCCAAGGCAACTACTACAGGGGAGGACGATCTTCTGGCCCATTCTGCATGCGTAGCTGCTCTTTGAACGTACCATTCACTGCGAGCGCTCCTGGAACTTGGGCTCAAGAACATCGATAATAAAACAAGGCAGGAGTAGGGTTTTACGCTGATCAGCGGCCCGAACCTGGGTAAAATCGCCCCGTGTCGATTGTTGGTTCTGCTCTTTGCGCATAGCTCTCCCCCCGCCGAATCGTAAAGGGGTCCTTTGGGATCCCATAGGTGTCGCACGCCGACATCTTTGGCATGCCAGGTAGGGGGATTGTAGGTTGTGTGAACCTGATCCAGTGATCGGCGCCTTAGTTTCTTCATCATCTTCATCATCATGCCACCCAAGAAGAAGAGTGCTGCGACGACGCAACCAACCACGTCCGTTTTTCCTGCGCCTTCGCGTACGGGCGATGGCGTGGGTGCGGAAGGAAGAGGACTAGAGCCTCCACGGCGTTCCGGTGATCCAAGCCATGCGAGCGGCGTCGTTCGCAGTGGCAGCGGGAACCCACACGCCGCCGGATCCAGAGACGGAGCTGTGTTGCCTACGGGTGGCACAACGAATTCCAGAGATCGGAGGACGCCTGCTGGAGCTCCCGCGCCGGCGCAAGCGTAACGGCCTACTCAGGTCGTGCATGACGAGCGACGTCATGGCGCTGGTGGTTCAGGGCGTCCCCATGAAAAGATTTCTGCGCATCGATCCCAAGATGCGCGGGACCAGCATGCACCCCGAGCTGCCGGAGGAGGTGGCGCACAGTCGCGTGACCGTGATGGTGCTCCTTCTAACATGGCTAGGAGTCAGAGCACCTCACGTACCTCGCACCTGTCGCCGCCGCCTACGCCAGCGGAAGCCTTGGCACGTGCGCAGCTGCTCCTCGATTTCCCTCCTGCTCCGGAGAAGATGGAGGAGTGGTGAGCTACTATCCAGAGCCTTATTGGCTTCGCCAACAAAGATGGGCCACAAGAGGCAGGGCCCTCACAGCGAAGGCCCATCGATCTGGCGCGAGCCGATTTGGAGAAAACTGGAGGTGGTGCAACCACGGTGCACTCCCCTCCGCGACACCAGCGGCGGTGCAACCATGGTGCACTCCCCTCCGCGACACCAGCGGCGGGCGACAACCCAGCAGGTCGATCGCCGTGATGATGTTTCCACGGCGTCGTCCGATCCACGGATTCGCCGCGACCAGCGTCAAGTTCTCCAGGAACGAGGCAATGAGGACGCTCGAACTACCATCGAGCAGCGACGGGAAGCGCGTTATCAGTCTGATAAGCGCGTAGGGCCAGCTGTCGACGAGCCTGCGCCAGGGGACGTAGGAGACTTGCCTTACGAGGTAGGGACTCCAGCGTTTACCCGTGAGCTGCGGCAAGTCCAGTGGCCCAATTCCCGAACCTTCAAGCCAGAGGTCCCGGATAAATATGACGGTAAGACTCATCCCTCGGAGTTCCTGAGCATCTACACCATTGCGGTGCAGGCTGCCGGGGGCCGAGATGACAAGATACTTGCCAACTACTTCCTGTTGGTGCTCAAGCCCAACGTCAGGTCATGGTTGATGCATCTGCCGGAGAATTCTATTTCTTCTTGGTCAGATCTGTGCCATCAGTTTGTTGGCGCCTTTCTTGGAGGCCACCAAGCTCCTGGCCAAGAGAGTGATTTGCATATCATCCCTCAGAAGGAGGGCGAATCTCTACGCAAGTTTATGCAGAGGTTCAGCCGGGTGCAGTACAATATTCCTGACATTCACCCTGCCGCTGTCATTAGCGCGTTTCATCAGAACGTGCGTAACAGCAGAATGCGGGAAGAGCTGGCGATGAACAAAGTCAGGAGTATTGCCGAGCTTTACGCTTTGGCCGATAAATGCGCTCGAGCTGAAGAGGGGAGGAAACTCCCTGGCAAGGCTGTTGGCGCGGCGAGCGAATCCGAAGATGAAGACGCCGCGACCCCGTCAAGGAAAGGCCGGCGGCGGAACAAGAAACACGGAGGCAAGGCCGTGCTTAATGTCAAGGAATCCGGCAACCCCGGCACCGCCAAGAAGGCCAAGGTTGGTGACCCCGGCAAGGATCTTGCCGGGTGCCCTTCCTGTCAGGCCTTGGCGGCGGCTGACAAGTCGGAAAGCTCCGGCAAGCAGTATTGCAAGATCCATCGCACCAAGGGCCACGATCTCCAAAACTGTCGGCAAGTTGAACAGCTTGTCGAGAAACAGAGGGCTGAGTATGAAAGGCGAGATAAGGAGAAGGCCCATGATGGTGTTGACGGATCCGGCAAGAAGCACGGTGGCCGAGGGGGTCGCCGCGGCAAGGCCAAGCAACAGAGGGAGAGGCCCGCTCGAGGCCGAGACAAAGAAGAAGATGATGACGAAGAAGACGATGAGTCCAGTGAGCAAGAATTCCAGAAAGCTACAGAGGCCATGTGTATCGATGGGGGTGCCTCGCTGCATTCTTCCCACCGTCGACTCAAACAGTGGGTGTGGGAAGTCAATGCAGCGGAGCCATCACCAGATGCATGTAGGCCCCTAAAGTGGTCCAACACGCCTATCATTTTCGACGCCGAGGATCACCCTGATCGCACAACTGCGGTCGGGTGCTTGCCATTGTTGGTCTCACCAACAATTCGCAACCTCAAGGTGACGAAAATGCTAGTTGACGGTGGGGCCGGGCTAAACTTAATCTCACCGGATGTGCTCAAGAGGCTCCAAATTCCTGATGAAGACCTTGAAGAAACGGGCACGTTTCAAGGGGTCAATCCGGGAAGAACCCAGCCAAAGGGCAAGATTACACTGCCGGTGACATTTGGTAGCGAGCTCAACTACAGGACCGAGAAGGTAGTGTTTGATGTCGCCAAGATCCCCATGTCATACAATGGGATCCTTGGTCGGCCAGCGCTGGCTAAGTTCATGGCGGCATCACACTACGCGTACAATGTTTTGAAGATGCCCGGGCCGTTGAGCGTCATTACTATCCATTCTGATAAGAAAGATGCGCTCATCTGTGCCGACCAACTCTACCGGGAAGCAGTTGCAGCACCTGCCGTCAAGGCATCTGCTCCTGCCGCTGGAACTCCCGGGGGGAAGAAGAAGAAGATCGGCGAGAATCTTGGCGCGAAGTCCGGTAAGCGTGCCTCCTCGGAGTGCTGCGCTTCCGTCGAGGATGCACCAGAGAGTTCCACCGGCAAGAACAAGAGATCCAAGGCTGCTCCACCGGAGACCAAGAAGGTGCCCGTTAGGGAGGACGGAACGGGAGGAACTTTCACCATAAGTTCCACCCTAGATGACAAATAGGAAAGCGCGCTCATTGCCTTCTTGTGGGCGAATGTCGACGTGTTTGCATGGCAACCGTCTGACATCCCCGGTGTTCCCAGTGAGGTAATTGAGCACCACCTTGGTCTGTCCTCACGCGCGGCCCATCAAGCAGAGGGTCAGGAAGCAAGCCTTGGAGCGGCAAGAATTCATTGCCGAGGAAATCAGAAAGCTGGAGGCGGCAGGATTGGTCAGAGGAGTGCTTCATCCAACCTGGTTGGCCAATCCGGTTGTGGTGCGCAAAGCAAATGGGAAATGGAGGCTTTGTATCGATTATACAGATATCAATAAAGCCTGTCCAAAAGATCCCTTTCCCTTGCCGCGCATCGACCAGATTATGGACTCCACCGCTGGTTGTGATCTCCTGTGCTTCCTTGATGCCTACTCAGGGTATCATCAGATTTTCATGGCGAAAGAAGATGAAGAGAAGACCGCATTTATCACCCCATGTGGTATGTATTGTTTTATACGAATGCCTTTCGGGTTGAAAAGTGTTGGTTCTACATTTGCGAGAGCGGTCCAAATCGGTTTTGAGCCTCAACTCCATAGAAATATGGAGGCATACATGGATGACATAGTGGTCAAAACCAAGGACAAAGTGACGCTCATACAAGATTTAGAAGAAACGTTTGCAAATCTGCGCAAGATCAACTTAAAGCTCAATCCTGAGAAGTGCGTGTTCGGTGTTCCTTCCGGCAAGCTCCTCGGATTCTTTGTATCTTGCCGGGGAATCGAAGCGAACCCCGACAAGATCAAAGCTATTGAGCAGATTGAAGAGCCAAGACGCGTCAAGGATGTGCGTCGTCTTGCTGGCTGTGTTGCTGCTCTAAGCAGGTTTATTTCCAAATCTGCTGAGTGCGCCCTGCCCTTTTTCAAAATTTTGAAGAAGGCAGGTCCAATGAAATGGACTCCGGAGGCGGAGGCTGCGCTGCAAGATTTGAAGAAATACCTTTCCTCTTCGCCGACGCTAGTCGCGCCTAAACCACAAGAGCCGTTGCTGCTGTATCTGGCAGCGACAAATCAAGTGGTTAGTGCTGCGTTAGTGGTGCAGAGAGAAGCTGATGAGGAAGCAACACCAGCGGCAGGACCGTTAGGTGACGCGACAGGATATTCCCTGGCAAGGATTGATCCCGGCAAGACAAGATCTGTGCAGTCAGAAGAACCATTGCAGAAGAAAAAGGTGGTGCAGCGCCCAGTTTATTTTGTTAGCTCTCTTTTACAAGGAGCTAGGTCAAGATATTCTGGCCTGCAAAAGTTGCTTTTCGGCCTCCTTATGGCCTCGAGGAAGCTGCGCCATTATTTTCAAGCACATGAAATCACCGTCGTCACCCGCTTTCCGTTGCAACGGATTTTGCGAAATCCTGAAGCAACCGGCAGGATCGTGGAGTGGGCGTTGGAGTTGTCGAGCTTTGGTCTCAAGTTTGAAAGCACTTCAACAATTCAGAGCAGGGCCTTGGCAGAGTTCGTTGCTGAATGGACCCCAACGCCAGACGAGGAAGTTCAAGAAACAATTCTCCCCAGCAAGGAAATTGACCAGCAATGGGTTATGTACTTTGACGGGGCTTTTTCGCTGCAAGGCGCCGGTGCTGGCATGCTGCTTGTCGCATCCACCGGAGAGCACCTCAAGTACATAGTCCAAATGCATTTTCCCCGGGAGAGTTCAACGAACAACACTGCAGAGTACGAGGGTTTGCTTGCCGGTCTCAGGATCGCGGCAGACCTTGGTATCGAGAAGCTCGTCATCAGAGGCGATTCACATCTTGTCGTCAGGCAAGTAAATAAGAGTTATCAGAGTCCATTGATGCAAGCCTATGTGGATGAAGTGAGAAAAATGGAAGAGCACTTCGACGGTCTGCAAATGAAGCACATCCCTCGTGCCGAGAACAGTATCGCTGACGACCTGTCAAAGCGCGCTGCCCTCAAGTTGCCTGTGGAACCAGGAACTTTTA
The DNA here is from genome assembly GCA_011799875.1 of Thinopyrum elongatum. Classification (NCBI taxonomy): domain Eukaryota; kingdom Viridiplantae; phylum Streptophyta; class Magnoliopsida; order Poales; family Poaceae; genus Thinopyrum; species Thinopyrum elongatum. The sequence continues at coordinate 533,001,693 of CM022298.1, forward strand.
TGCTCCATTTGACTCAACCATCCGTGGCGCCATCAATGTGGCAAGAAAAGAGAAGAAAATTGAATTCCGGTCAGTACTTCCCGGCAGAGCTCCCGGGAGCCACCGGCAAGGAAGTTGCCGGGATCAACGACATGCCTGCCGGGGAACAACAGGCTCCAGTAGGGGCTCAGGCCTTTGCCGTCGAGACAAACGTTCCCCCGGCGGAGGAGATGCCTTTAGTCCTGGCTGTCGAGCCCCAGGCTCCAGCATGGGCGTAGCACATTATCCATTTCCTTCAAACAGGAGAACTCCCGGAGGAACAGCAAGAAGCGGAAAGAGTAGCCCGTCGGTCTGTTATGTACAAGTTCGTCGATGACGTCCTGTACAGAAAGAGACCAAACAGTGTGAAACTGAAGTGCATTCCTCGGGAGGATGGACTAGAGTTGTTGGCAGAGATACATGGAGGCATATGTGGCTCTCACATAGGATCAAGAGCACTTGCCGGGAAAGCATTCCAGCAAGGTTTCTTTTGGCCCACCGCTCTCCAGGATGCAACTGCACTAGTAACCAAGTGTGAAGCGTGCCAGTTTCATTCGAAGAAATCGCATCAACCAGCTCAAGCTCTTCAGACAATCCCTTTCTCCTGGCCATTTTCGGTTTGGGGGCTCGACATACTGGGCCCTTTCCCCAGTGCTACCGGGGGCTTTGAGTACTTGTACGTTGCTATCGACAAGTTCACAAAGTGGCCGGAGGTGGAAGCAGTGAGGAAGGTGACAGCACAATCAGCCATCAAGTTCTTTAAAGGGATAGTTTGCCGTTTTGGTGTGCCCAACAGGATCATCACTGACAACGGCATGCAATTCACAAGTCGGACCTTCATGCAGTACGTCCAAGACCTTGGCGGTAAAATTTGTTTTGCCTTTGTTGCTCACCCGAGAAGCAACGGCCAAGCGGAGAGGGCCAATGCTGAAGTGTTGCGCAGTCTCAGGACCAGAACCTTTGACAGGCTGAAAAAGTGCGGAAGACGCTGGATTGATGAGTTGCCGGCGGTTCTTTGGTCAATCAGAACGACACCAAATCGAGCCACCGGCCAGACACCCTTCGCTCTAGTCTACGGAGCGGAAGCAATTCTCCCCATGGAACTCACGTACGGATCACCTCGAGTGTTCGCTTATGATGAGCTTGAGCAAGAGCAACTACGGCAAGATGACGCTGTGCTCCTTGAGGAGAATCGTCTTCAGGCTGCTGTGCGAGCTGCACGCTACCAGCAAGCTTTGCGCCGCTACCATAGCCGCAAAGTTCATGCCCGAAGCCTTGAGGAAGGCGACCTTGTTCTTCGACGGATTCAGTCCGCCAAGAATTCAAACAAGTTGACGCCGAAGTGGGAAGGCCCTTATCGGGTAGTACGAGTCACCAAGCCCGGTGCTGTCCGCTTGGAGACCGAAGATGGCGTTCCAGTGAGCAATTCATGGAATATCGAACATCTTCGCAAGTTCTACCCATAAGGCGCGGTTGCCGGGGGCTCCCGGCAACCCCTTTTGTACAAGTCTTGCCGGCAAGGCATATGATCCTTTGTACAAAGCCAGGCGCAGATCCTGAGCCCAGATGAATAAATTTAAGTGTTGTGCATTCCCTTATTGATTTCCATGTTCATATTTATATATGCATGTTTGTCTAAGATATTGTATGACACCTACTCCCGGTAAGTTCTAACGAACCGCCAAGGTTTCATATCTTTATTTTCTCTTCTTTCTTTTTCTTAAAAGACAGAAGGATTCCTCGCGTGCACATTTTGCCGGGGGGCGGGGGGGGGGAGGGAAGGGAGATATGAGTACCAGTTGGCGACGTTCGGAATCGACGTTTGCCGGAGGAAGGACAGTGACATAAAGCTAAGTTCTAAAAACTTAGAACAAGTTTCCTTTATTGCAAAGTTATTTCCTTGGACGATTCCGACTTTTGTATGGAAAATCTGCACGCGAAGGAACCCTTGCTGTAATCGGTTGCGCCCTTATTTTGTTTCGAGTCTGCTCAACAATTTAAGTGGCTGCACTGAGAACGCCAAGGAGTCTTGCCGGCCGCTGCGCCTCCGGCAGGCTGCTGAAGTCCCGCACCCAGCGCTCGCGGCAGGTTGCGCGCCGGCAAGTTTTTCAGTAAGCGTAGGGTGAACTCCATACACAAAGGAATCAGACAAGGAAATAGCAAGCATGTACCCAAACATAAGCAAGTTATATTACATTAATGAGTTGCCGCAATTCTAACTTGAGATTTAATTGTCTTTGGCATGGAATGACGACGGCAAGAAAAGGTGGAGCAGTTAATCTCTGCGCTGGCCTTCGATCCTTTTGGTTGAGTCCACCTTCTCGAGGATAGGCGCGACAAGCTCTTCGAGCGCCTCGAGATTTGCATCCTTTGGCAGATGGCCAAGCACATTGGAGAGGTCGATGCCGGGATTGTGGTGCACCACCTTGATAAGTACTTTGCGGAGGACGGCCCGGCAAAGTCGGCGGGTCTCGTTGGCCAATTGAGTCGCCCGGTTAGACTGAAGCAACTTCAGGGCATCAATGATGCTCTCGAAGAACATCGTCAACCTGGCACTCGAAGATATCCTTTCCTCGGAAGAATACCTGAAGTTTGACAGGCCCATGGTTGACAGTTCTGCCATAAGCCTCTCTGCAGCGTCGATGAGACGTCCAGTCCAGATCTCCACCCCCTTTTCGTAATCAATTTGGGCGGCGGCAGCGCTCTTGAGCAGGTTCCTCTCTCCCTGGAGATCTTTGAGTAGGGCCTTCTTGCGGGCCCTGCCGGCCTCGAGAGACTTCTGCAACATGGTCAGCTTCAATTCCAGAACGGCAATGGCTTCATTTGCTGAGGAGAGCTGCTTGGTCTTGTTAGACATGGCAACTTGCATCTCCGCCAAGGTGTGGAGGATTTTTTCCCTGTCGCCTTTGAGCGTTGAGAGCTCCTTGCCGTGTTCTTCAAGATCCTCTTCCAGTTTCTTGACTTTGTCGCTCAGCTCGTTCTTGGCGGCCTCTGCAGCCTCGGCAGCATCAACGGCCTCCTTGAGCTTGCCGGCGTGATCTACAGTTAGAGCTTCGAGCGCCTCTTTGTGCTTCTGCTCCAGCTCCTGGGTCCACCGCGTGACAAGTTTCTCGATATCTTCATCTTTGCTGCGAAGCTTGGCGGCGAGCGCCTGCTCATGTGCGGTGAGATCTTCCTCGTGAGCATCAAGCGCAACGCGACGCCCCGTCAGGAGAGCATCTTCAGCAGCAATTCTTTGCGTAGCTTCATCCTGCGCCTTCTCCATGTCAGATTGTTTCAGGAGGATTTCTGTCCACTGTTGGCTCACTTGTTCTCGGCCAGCAGTCAACTCTTGGAGGGCCTCGGTGTACCAGACTTGCATTTGTTCGACGCGCCTCTGAAAATCTGCTTCGGCCGCCTCGACAACGGCCATTTTGGAATCCACTTTCTCTTTCCGGGCGCGGTGGAGAGCCTGGAGCTTGCGGAAATTTTTGCCCATGGCCTGAAGGAGCTGATCCTCTTCAGACTTGCCGCTGCTAGCGCTTGGGTCATCAACAGCCTCGAGCCCGGCAGCAGCGATGATTTCCTCGTCGATGACTTCCCCTTCGGTCGGTGCCCCAATGCTTGCCGTCCCCGGCAAGTTGACAAACAGGTTCTCGCCAACTTTGAGCTATTTGCTGGATGAGGGGCCTTCAGATGTTGACGGTTGATCCTCAACAACCGCCTCACCAGTAGCAGGGGGCTCCGTGGCTGGCGTAGCGCCTTGCGCTCCTGCGGCAGGAATGCCGTCAGTACGGTCATCAGCCTCCTTGCCACCCTCTTCAGCAGGCTCTTTGGCGGGTTCCTCCTGCACAGTCTCGGCGGCCTCAACAGTGGCATCCTTGGCGGCCTTGCTGGCGGCGATCCTGTCTGCTTCGGCAGCGGCGTCCCTGGCAGTCTCCTCCATGACAATGTCGACGTCCATGTGTTCCATCACAGGGAACTCTGGAGGACGAAGGAGGGAAACATAATAAGATCAAGATTGAAGTTCGAAGGGACCAAAGAAAAAGAGATAAAGGAAAGAATAGCAAGCGCACTGAGGCAATCAGTTACCTGCATCGAGCTGTTGAGAGGTGGCCTCGCCCCTCCCGGCAACCTCGGTTGGCGGGGGAGGGTTGCCGGTGCCCATGCTTGCCAGCTCCTCCTCAATCAAGATGGGCTCGTCGGTAGGATCCCTTGCCGGGGATGCGCTTGTGGGCGGCGTGGTCGATGGAGGTGGCACGACGGGGGCGTCTTCCAATAACTCTCCTTGTTGCCGTTATTCTCCTGCAAGCCCATAGATATCAGCGGCAAGAATAGAAACCTCAGCGCCCGTCAACGGAAAAAGAGCAATGAACTTACGCTGGGGGCTGCGCTGGGGGCTATGCTGGGGACTGCGTTGAGGGCTGAGCTCCGGGCTGACAATGACAGTTTCTGGCACGCTCGTGGAGCCTGCCGGGGGCTCGTCACCCATGGAAGTCTTTGTCCTCTTCGTCATCCTCTCCAGCAAGGTTTCTACATCACTGCAAAGACAATACAAGCAAGTCAGTAAGATTGATCCAAGATTGGAAGATAAAGGCTGTGGCAAGGTACTCACTCTTCCTCTTCTCGCTCCGGACTAAAGCTGGAGATGTCGAAATCGACCTCCATTGTGATGTCTGAGTAGGGAGGCGGAGGAGGGGTCCTAGGTCGCTTGGCTGTGGCAGGCGCCGGGGGTTGGCGTGTTTCCGTCACCTCAGCTTCCGGTGCATAGTGCGAGACACCCCTGCCGCCCCAGCAGTTGCCGCTGGTGTGGGTCTCGCGCGCTGCGCAGGTTGCTGTCAAACCCCTTGCCACGGCGCAGTCTTGCCGGCCACTTTCTTGCCGGGAGCCTCGCTGCTCGAGGAAGGTTGGCTTGCCGGGATGCCAGATGCAACCTTTCGAAGAACACGCTTTGTCTTCTTCGGGGCTGGGAGCTCTTCTTGCGGTTCTTCTTCAGCCGTGTCTTCGTCGGACGAGCTCTCAGCGGCAGTGCTGCTCTGTTCCCTGGCAGCTTTGTCCTTCCCGGCAGGATCTTTCTCCACCACTACCTCTGCATCGCTGGTTTCCCATTCTGTGAAGCCGACGCTGCCGGCCTCCGCGACAAGATTTGCCTCCTTCGCCCTGGTGGCAATGTATGCCACCTCTTCGTCGGTGGTGGCTCGGAGTAAGTCTGCTTCTTCCCGGACGGCCCTCTCCGTCAAGTTATCAAAGAACTTCTGTGCATCTTCCTCAGATGGCTCAACCCATGTCGCGTCGAGACTGTGGGCGTTGAACAGTGGCATGGTGGCGATAATTGACCCCAAGGCAGAGTTGTTGCACAGAGGGACAATCCTTGACGGCTACCGATGCTTGTTGTCGCGCTGGAACAGCTTCTGACGGAGAGCGCCAAGTTGCATAGCAGTTAGATTGTTATTCAACCCGGGGCGCAATCTCATGATGTCTGCTGCGTTTCGGTATTCCCAAGCTGGTCTTCCTTTATTCTGCAAGGGGGCAATGCGGCGGCGGAGAAAGTCAAAGCCAATCATCTCCATTGTTATCCCGACAGCTTTCAGGCGAAGAATCCTGGTGGTGGCGATTGCGAGCTTTTCATCTTCAGCGGCAAGACTGCTCCAGCCACTGCCGCGGACCGCTTTCTGTTGCCGGGGCAGACAGAACGGATGGGGATCTGCTTCCTTGATCCAGCACCATTCAGCCCACCATTCATCCCACTTCTCACGGTAAACTCCTTCTGGGTATATTTCCTTATTCCAAGCCCTTGGAATCCAGGCGATAGAACCAGAGAGGGCCTCTCCTTTTTGGATTCGAGGGAAAAAGTAGTGGCGGAAAAGGGCTGTACTGGGAACCACTCCGGCAAAGTTTTCACAAAGGTGAGCGAAGATGGACATGCACAGTACCGCATTCGGCGTGAAATCGAGAAGATGGAAGCCGTATGTGTACATGATGTCGTTGAAGAAGTCAGAAAAGGGAGGACAGAGCCTGCAATAGAAATACACGACGAAAAAGGGGTATCTGTCTGACCCGCTCTTGGAGCAAGAACCTGGAATCACGCGAGTGGCGGGGTGAGCCTGCGTCTCGCTCGCCCACATACACTGGTACCGCCTCTTCAAAGCTTCCGCATCGAGCGATGGGGCAAAGACGACGTACTTCTTCCGCATCTTCACCAGTTTGCTCTCCGGGACATCAGCTTTCGCCTCCTTGCCCTTGCCTTTGCTGGTCTTGGGCGGCATGGTGACTGCAAGGGCGGAAGCCGGGGATGGAGCGGGCGTGGAGGCGGCGAGCGGAAGAGGGAAGGCTTTGCTCTGAGCTCGAGAGAAGGAAAGCAATGGCGATGGCCAGATTGAGAAGAAAAGGGGGGTAAATAGGCTTGTGCCTCTGCGGTTTCTCCTTTTTATGGGGAAGGAGTGAGGCCGCCTCTTTTACTCCCCAATGTGAATGCGCCTCTGCAGGCGCGTCGCAGTTGCACCTTTTGAGGCACGCTTCCCACGTCACGCGTTCGGCGCGCGTAGTGGGGGCACAGTAAACGGGATATTTACGAGCAGTTAATCCCCTGCCATGTGTGCCCGTGCACTATTTGGGCCTAGCCCAACAACGCCTCGCACTCGTGTGTGGCCTAGGCCCGGGGGCTCCTGTCGGTGTACTAAGTATTGGGCCCTTAGTACCCCGTACTTGTGCACGGGCAGTTGTAGCCATACTCGCGGCCAGGCTTGTCGGGGAACAGTTCGAGGTTGACTCAGGCCACCAAGGAAATTCTCAAGTCAAGGATCTGAGGATCAGCAGATAAGAAGAGCTGGAATCCGCAGGCCAGCTTCCCCGGCAAGATCTTGCCGGGATGGCCTACGAAGCCCGGCAAGGCTCGGCGCCCGGCAAGGTTCAGCACCCGGCAAGGTTTTGTTGCTGTGCCACCGCTCTAGCACAGCAACAAACCCGACATTCTGGGTCCTTCTTTGGATACGTGGCGACGCGCCAATGGAGGAGAGCTTAAGCGGTGCTGATGGGATGGCCCCTTTTTCCATCCCCGAGAAAGTGAGGACACCTAAATGGACACCTCACGGTGCATTAAATGTGTTCGTCCTAATCCGTCAGGGGTTAGGTATGATGACCCTGTAGCTACTTTACACCTCAATGTATGTACATTTTGCCACTGTGGTGACCCCTTTGTCGTATAAAAGGAGGCCCAAGGCAACTGCTACAGGGGAGGACGATCTTCTGGCCCATTCTGCATGCGTAGCTGCTCTTTCAATGTACCGTTCACTGCGAGCGCTCCTGGAACCTGGGCTCAAGAACATCTATAATAAAACAAGGCAGGAGTAGGGTTTTACGCTGATCAGCGGCCCGAACCTGGGTAAAATCGCCCCGCGTCGATCGTTGGTTCTGCTCTTTGCGCATACCTCTCCCCCCGCCGAATCGTAAAGGGGTCCTTTGGGATCCCATAGGTGTCGCACGCCGACAGTCCTCCTCTCCGCCTTCGCGTTCTTGTGCAAGGCCTTCATGGGCATCACCCCGTCCGTGGCTCTGCTCCGCCACTTCTTCTCCCTTCGGATGATCGCCGGCGAGCGACGCTCGGGGTGCGTGTTGCTCCGAGCGGTGGATGCGACAGCGGGCACGGGTGTTGATGTTGAGCTTCATCCGAAAGCGGAGGGCTTCCGGAGGCAGTGGGTGTACGTCGATGCCGCCGTATACGGCCCCCTGCTCCAGACTCCGACGGACCCCGTGAAGCCGAGCTCTGGTTGGGAGCATGCGAAGCTTGTCGACCCACGGCTCGCGCAAGTTATGGCTGGGCTGGCTGACCTGAGGAAGGTGGGCGTGATGATGGCGATGGTGGTGAGGGAGTTCGTCCGACGGTGGATCTCTCCTCTCCAGCGTCATTCCTGCCCAATGTGGGCCTTCACCGGCGTCAGGACTCCATGAGGCTTCAGGAGGCTTCCCTCCCTGCAGTGCGCTGCGCGGAGTACTCCGCCTCCTAACCGGTGGAGAAGCTGCCGCGCTCCCTCAGGAAGAGCTCCCCCTGTACAATTATTCGAACGGGGGAGCCTATGCCAAAGTGATGCCGCGCTTCGATGAGTGGGGGCTGCTCCCCAAATTCCACACGGGGCCTCGCGACAAACCCCTCATGGTGGCGCCCGGCACCGAGGGTCCCGAGGCTAAAGCCCCCGGAGCTACCGCGAAGGAGCATGTCGGGGCGCCCACCCCGCAGCGGTCCACCTACGCGGCTCCGGACGTCAAGGAAGACGCTCCTCCTACGGACGCGTCCATCGCCCCAGGCGCGGGGACCACACGCCGAACCCCGGCGCGCCGACTTCCAGCCTCTGCTCTCCTCGGAGGAGGGGGAGGCATGGTGGCCGCGCCAATCCGGCCCCGCGGGCCTTGAAGAAGAGAAAATGGATCGCCACGGATGAGTAAGTCTCCTGCTTTCCCTGATCTCTGCTCATCAAGCCCTCCTCTAGAAAACCACATTTTACCTAGGGCCATATACCCTAGGTGAAATGCCAAAAACCATAGCGAAAGACTTTACCTAGAGCTTGCCCTAGGTAAAGAACCCTAGATGTAGTATAGTCGGGAAAGGCCACTTCCCCTAGGGTGAATGTGGCAAGCTCTAGGGAAACTATCTTTACCTAGGGGCATAAGCCCTAGGGAAAGATTGTGGGGTCCATCTAAATTGTGGCACCCCACATCTTCCCCTATGATTCTTTCCCTACGAAATGTTAAATGATACCCTAGGGATGCATCATATTCATTTCTTCCATATACAAATGTGCAATTCAGACTCAAATTCATATCCGCCATAATTCAAATAATTAAATTCAAACCCATGATTCGAATTTATAAATTGCAGCCAAAATTCATAGTACACATAAGATTCATGATCAGTGAACACATACATCAGACTCATTTTCAATTTAGAGCCAAAATTCAAAAGATAAAGGTAAACTACTGTTAAAGTTCGCTAAAGCTAGCAAAACACCTAAATTAGCTTGTACTCCCTCGGTTCCAAATTAGTTGACTCAGATTTGTCTAGATACGGATATATCTAGACATGTTTTAGTGTTAGATACATCCGTATCTAGATAAATCCAAGTCTACTAATTTGGAACGGAGGGAGTACATGTGTTGTTGGTCAGGCCAAAAATCTGCAACTGTTGGTCACACCAAGTATCTACACCTCTGATTAGAAGAATAAATACGCATGTACATATGTTGTTGGTCAGGCAAAAAGATCTGCAACTGTTGGTCATGCCAAGTATCTACACCTCTGATTAAGATGGATGTCATGACCTTGAGCACGAGGCTGAATTACATGTTTGTATCCAGCAATCAGCAGACCATGACAACCCATAAAAACATGCTCCTGCAAATAAAGAAGATAGTTCAATGATAAGTAAAGAGTTTGAACAACTGAGGGTTTTCTTTTGGTAAACAAACTAAAAATGTAGTCATCAATTCATCATAGTATAATACTAGCTGAAAAGGTTCCAGTTTTCTGGAAAAAGAAAGTTATATCATTACAAAACAATAAGATGAACAAAATACAAAACTGGAAACAACAAAAGGTAGCAGCTGGAAGGAGCTAGCTCAGGAATATGAATCATACATTTGACAAACAACATCAACATCCCAGTCCACAGAGCCAATTAAAACATTTCAATTTGAGATGATGGATGCAAAACCAATGTCTTAGCAGCAATAACTGATAATGCTTAACCTTATAAGATTAAGAGAGATATAATCAGCTTCACCTTATAAGATTCAGTGCACATAATTATCAAAAAAGATAGTATGGTATCTATGGCTTACTGGTGTCATAACCATGCTCTAGTGTGACCCGAAGATTCCAGTGCAAGCAACAGCTGCACACAATATAACAGAATGAGCATCTGAACAACACGTAATAACATACGAGTGGTAAAATAATGCTATGTTGTCCGAAATACTGGTTGAACATACTGACTTGTTCAGGATAGGATATCTTTTCAGGAGGCTTAACAAAGTCATCCAATGCTGGTCGCCAAATTAAATGTTGGAGCCCAAAAAATGAAGGTCAGATTATTGTCTCAGCATCTTAACTCATAATCATAGCAAAAAATGATGCTTGAGAGCATCAAGATTTCAGCATTTATGAAGATACAACTTTAGCTTTTTGTGTATTAGTATGTACAATCTAAACTTGTAGATGAACAGATCCTATCATGGAGACGAACTGTCCCCAATGCAGATAGAATTTTCTGAAATTTGAAGAATAATGTGCTTGTCGGGGTACGACACCTATGGGACCCTCAAAGAATCCCTTTACGATTCGGCAGAGGGAGAGGTATGCGCAAAGAGCAGAACCAACGATCGACGCGCGGGCAATTTTACCCAGGTTCGGGCCGCTAATCAGCGTAAAACCCTACTCCTGCCTTGTTTTCTTATGAATGTTCTTGAGCCCAGGCTTCAGGAGCGCTTGCAATGAACAATACGTTCAAAGAGTAGCTACGCATGCAGAATGGGCCAGAAGATCCTTCTTCCTATAGCAGTTGCCTTGGGCCTCCTTTTATACATTTAAAGGGGTCCCCACAGTGGCAAAATGTATATACATTGAGGTGTAAAGTAGCTACAGGGTTATCATACCTAACCATTGACGGATTAGGACAAGCGCATTTAATGCACCGTGAGGTGTCCGTTTAGGTGTCCTCACTTCCTTGGGGATGGAAAAAGGGGCCATCCCATCAGCACCGCTTAAGCTCTCCTCCACTGGCGTGTTGCCACGCATCCAAAGAAGGACCCAGAATGTCGGGCTTGTTGCTGTGCCAGAGCGGTGGCACAGCAACAGAATCTTGCCGGGCGCTGAATCTTGCCGGGAACTGAACCTTGTCGGGCGCCGAATCTTGCCGGGCGCCGAATCTTGCCGGGCTTCACAGGCCACCCCGGCAAGATCTTGCCGGGGAAGCTGGCTTTCGGATTCTAGCTCTTCTTATCTGCTGATCCTCAGATCTTTGACTTGAGAATTTCTTTGGTGGCCTGAGTCAACCTCGAACTGTTCCCCGACAAGCCTTGCCGCGAGTATGGCTACAACTGCCCGTGCACAAGTACGGGGTACTAATGGCCCAATACTTAGTACACCGACAGGAGCCCCCGGGCCTAGGCCACACATGAGTGCGAGGCGTTGTTGGGCTAGGCCCAAACAGTGCACGGGCACACGAGGTAGGGAATTAACTGCTCGTAAATATCCCGTTTACTGTGCCCCCCACTACGCGCGCTGAACGCGCGACGTGGGAAGCGTGCGTCAAAGGCTGCAACTGCAACACGCATGCAGAGGCGCATTCACATTGGGGAGTAAAAGAGGCGGCCTCGCACCTTCCCCATAAAAAGGGAAACTGCAAAAGGCACAGCCTATTTGCCTCCCTCTTCTTCTCAATCTGGCCGCCGCCACTGCCTTCCTTCTCTCATGCTCAGAGCAAAGCTTTCCCTCATCCGCCCGTCGCCTCCACGCCCGCTCCATCCCCGGCTTCCGCCCCTGCATCCGTCATGCCGCCCAAGGCCAGCAAAGGCAAGGGCAAGGAGACGAAAGCCGATGTCCCGGAGAGCGAGCTGGCGAAGATGCGGAAGAAGCACGTCGTCTTCGCCCTGTCGCTTGATGCGAAAGCTCTGAAGGGGCGGTACCAGTGTATGTGGGCGAGGGAGACACAGGCTCACCCCGCCACTCGCGTGATTCTAGGTTCTTGCTCCAAGAGCGGGTCAGACAGATATCCCTTCTTTGTTGCTTATTTCTATTGCGGGCTCTGTCCCCCATTTTCTGACTTTTTCAACGACATTATGTACACATACGGCTTCCATCTTCTTGATTTCACGCCGAATGCGGTACTGTGCATGTCCATGTTTGCTCATCTTTGTGAAAATTTTGCCGGAGTAGTTCCCAATACTGCCCTTTTCCGCCACTATTTTTTCCCTCGTATCCAAAAAGGGGAGGCCCTCTCTGGTTCTCGCCTGGATTCCAAGGGCTTGGAATGAGGAAATATACCCAGAAGGGGTTTACTGCGAGAAGTGGGACGAATGGCGGGCTGAGTGGTGCTGGATCAAGGAAGCAGATCCCCATCCATTCTGTCTGCCTCGACAACAGAAAGTGGTCCGCGGCAGTGGCTGGAGCGATCTCGCTGCTGAAGATGAAAAACTCACAATCGCCACCACCAGGATCCTTCGCCTGAAAGCTACCGGGCTAACAATGGAGATGATTGGCTTCGATTTCCTCCGCCGCCGCATTGCCCCCTTGCAGAATAAAGGGAGACCAGCTTGGGAATAACGAAACGCGGCAGACGTCATGAGACTGCGCCCTGGATTGAACAAAAATTTGACTGCTATGCAACTTGGCGCTCTCCGTCAAAGGCTATTCCAGCGCGACAACAAGCATCGGTTGCCGGCAAGAATTGTCCCTCTGTGCAACAACTCTGCCCTGGGGTCGATTATCGCCACCATGCCACTGTTCAACGCCCACAGTCTCGACACGACATGGGTTGAGCCATCCGAGGAAGAGGCACAAAAGTTCTTTGATAACTTGACGGAGAGGGCCGTCCGGGAAGAAGCAGACCTCATCTGAGCCACCACCGATGAAGAGGTGGCATACATCGCCACTAGGGCGGAGGAGGCGAATCTTGCCGCGGAGGCTGGTAGCGCCGGCTTCACAGAATGGGAAACCAGTGACGCAGAGGTAGTGGTAGAAGAAAATCCTGCCGGGAAGGACAAGGCAGCCGGGGGACAGAGCAGCACAGCCGCTGAGAGCTTGTCCGACGAAGACGCGGCCGAAGAAGAACCGCAAGAAGAGCTTCCAGCCCCGAAGAAGACAAAGCGTGTTCTTCGAAAGGCTGCATCTGGCATCTCGGCAAGGCATCCTTCCTCGAGCAGCGAGGCTCCCGACAAGGAAGCGGCCGGCAAGACTGCACCGCGGCAAGGTGTTCGATAGCAACCTGTGCGGCGTGCAAGACCCACACCAGCGGCAATTGCTGAGGCGGCAGGGGTGTCTCGCACTACCGCACCGGAGGCTGAGGTGGCGGAAACACGCCAACCCCCTGCGCCTGCTACAACCAAGCGACCTAGGACCCCTCCTCCGCCTCCCCACACAGACACTGCAACAGAGGTCGATTTCGACATCTCCGGCTTCAGTTCGGAGCGAGAAGAGGAAGAGTGAGTATCTTGCCACAGCCTTTATCTTCCAATTTCTGAATCAATCTTATTAACTTGCTTGTATTGTCTCTGCAGTGATGCAGAAACCTTGACGGAGAGGATGGCGAAGAGGGCAAAGACTTCCACGGGCGACAAGCCCCCGGCAGGCTTCATGAGCGCGCCGGAAACTACTACCATCAGCCCGGATATTAGTCCTCGACGCAGCCCCCAGCGCAGCCCCCAGCGTAAGTTCATTACCATTTTTCCGTTGGGGAATGCTGAGGTTCCTATCCTTGCTGCTGATACCTTTGGGCTTGCAGGAGAAGGACGGCAACAAAGGGAGTTATCAGGAGATACCCTCGTTACGCCGCCTCTGTCAACCACATCGCCCACAAGCGCATCCCCGGCAAGAGATCACACCGACGAGCTTGTCTTGGTTGAGGAGGAGCCAACAACCATGGATACTGTCATCTTACCCCCGGCAACCGAGGTTGCCGGGAGGGGCGAGGCCACCTCTCGACAGCCCGATGCAGGTAACCAATTGCCTCAGTGCGCTTGCTATTTTTTCTTTTATCTCTCTTTCTTTTGTCTTCTTGAACTTCAATCTTGATCTCATTCTGTTTCTCTCCCTTGTCCTTTAGAATTCCCTGAGATGGAACACATGGACATCGACACTGTCATCGAGGAGACCGCCAGGGATGTCGCCGCCGAAGCCAACGAAATCGCTGCCAGCGAAGCCGCCATGGATGCCACCGTAGAAGCCGGTAGTGCTTTTGCCGATGAGGCCGCCAAGACTGCACAGGAGGAACCCGCCAAGGAGTCTACTGAAGAGGGCGGCAAGGAGGCTGGCGACCGTACTGACGGCATTCCTGCCGCAGGAGCGGCAGGCGCTGCGCCGGCCACGGAGCCCCCTGCTACTGGTGAGGCCGTTGCTGAGGATCAACCGTCAACATCCGAAGTCCCCTCATCCAGCAAATATCTCAAAGTTGGCGAGAACCTGTTTGTCAACTTGCCGGGGACGGCAAGCATTGGGGCATCGGCCGAAGGGGAAGTCTTTCATGAAGAAATCATCGCCGCTGCTGGGCTCGAGATTGTTGATGATCCAAGCGCCAGCAGTGGCAAATCTGAAGAGGATCAGCTCCTTCAGGCCATGGGCGAAAATTTCCGCAAGCTCCAGGCACTTCACCGTGCTCGGAAAGAGAAAGCAGATTCCAGAATGGCAGTTGTCGAGGCGGCCAAAGCAGATTTTCAGAGGCGCGTCGAACAAATGCAAGTCTGGTACGCCGAGGCCCTCCAAGAGTTGACTGCCAGCCGGGAACAAGTGAGCCAAAACTGGACAGAGATCCTCTTGAAACAATCTAACATGGAGAAGGCGCAAGAGGAAGCTACGCAAAGAATTGCTGCTGAAGATGCTCTCCTGACAGGGCGTCGCATTGCGCTTGATGCTCACGAGGAAGACCTTGCTGCACGTGAGCAGGCGCTCGCCGCCAAGCTTCGCAGCAAAGATGAAGATATCGAGAAGCTTGTCGCGCGGCGGACCCAGGAGCTGGAGCAGAAGCACAAGGAGGCGCTCGAAGCTCTAACTGTAGATCACGCCGGCAAGCTCAAGGAGGCCGTCGATGCTGCCGAGGCTGCAGAGGCCGCCCAGAATGAGCTGAGCGACAAAGTCAAGAAACTGGAAGTGGATCTTGAAGAACACGGCAAGGAGCTCTTGACGCTCAAAGGTGACAGGGAAAAAACCCTCCACACCCTGGCGGAGATGCAAGTTGCCATGTCTAACAAGACCAAGCAGCTCTCCTCAGCAAATGATGCTATTGCCGATCTGAGGCTGAAACTGACCACATTGGAAAAGTCTCTCAAGGACGGCAGGGCCCGCGAGAAGGCCCTGTGCAAAGATCTCCAGGAAGAGAGGAACCTGCTCAAGAGCGCTGCCGCCGCCCAAGTTGATTACGAAAAGGGGGTGAAAATCTGGACTGGATGCCTCATCGATGCTGCGGAGAAACTCACGGCACAATTATCATGCATGGGCTTGTCAAACTTCAGGTATTCCTCCGAAGAAAGAATATCCTCGAGCACCAGGTTGACTATGTTCTTCGAAAGCATAATTGATGCTCTGAAGCTGCTTCAGTCTAACCGGGCGACCCAATTGGCCAACGAGTCCCGCCAACTTTGCCGGGCCGTCCTCCGCAAGGTACTTATCAAGGTGGTGCATAATAATCCTGGCATCGACCTCTCCAACGTGCTCGGCCGCCTGCCAAAGGACGCAAATCTCGAGGCACTTGAGGAGCTTGTCGCGCCTATCCTTGAGAAGGTGGATTCAATCAAAAGGGTCGAAGGCCAGCGTAGAGATTAGCTGCTCCACCTCTTCTTGCCGTCGCCAGTCCATGCCAAAGACAATTAAGTCTTAAGTTAGAACTGCAGCAACTTATTAATGTAATATAACTTGCTTATGTTTGGGTACATGCATGCTATCTCCATTGTCTGATTCCTTTATGTATGGAGTTCACCCTACGCTTACTGAAAAACTGGCCGGCGCGCAACCTGCCGCGAGCGTTGGGTGCGGGACTTCAGCAGCCTGCTGGAGGTGCAGCGGCCGGCAAGACTCCTTGGCATTCTCAGTGCAGCCACTTAAATCGTTGAGCGGACTCGAAACAAAATAAGGGCGCAACCGATTACAACAAGGGTTCCTTCGCGTGCAGGTTTTCCATACAAAAGTCGAAATTGTCCAAGGAAAATAACTTTGCAATAAAGGAAACTTGCCCTAAGTTTTAGAACTTAGCTTTCTGTCGCTTTCCTTCCTCCGGTAAGCGTCAATTCTGAACGTCGCCAACTGGTACCCATATCCTCCTCCCCCCCGGCAAACATGCACGCGAGGAACCCTTCTGTCTTTTGAGAAAAAGAAAGAAGAGAAAATAAAGGTATGAAACCTTGGCGGTTCGTTAGAACTTACCGGGAGCGAGTGTCATACAACTTCTTAGACAAACATGCATATATATATATATATATATATATATATATATATATATATAAACATGAAAATCAATAAGGAACTGCAACACACTTAAACTTAGTCATCTGGGCTCAGGGTCTGCGCCTGGCTTTGTACAAAGGATTACATGCCTTACCGGCAAGACTTGTACAAAAAAGGGGGGTTGCCGGGGGCCCCCGGCAACCACGCCTTATTGGTAGAACTTGCGAAGATGTTCGATATTCCAGGAATTGCTCACTGGAACGCCATCTTCGGTCTCCAAGCGGACAGCGGCGGACCAGGTGACTCATATTACCCGATAAGGGCCTTCCCACTTCGGCGTCAACTTGTTTGAATTCTTGGCGGACTGAATAGGCCGAAGAACAAGGTCGCCTTCCTCAAGGCTTCGGGCATGAACTTTACGGCTATGATATCAGTGCAAAGCTTGCTGGTAGCGTGCAGCTCGCACAGCAGCCTAAAGACGATTCTCCTCAAGGAGCACAACGTCATCTTGCCGCAGTTGCTCTTGCTCAAGCTCATCATAAGCGAGCACTCGAGGTGATCCGTACGTGAGTTCCGTGGGGAGAACTGCTTCCGCTCCGTAGACCAGAGCGAAGGGTGTCTGGCCGGTGGCTCGATTTGGTGTCGTTCTGATTGACCAAAGAACCGCCGGCAATTCATCAATCCAGCGTCTTCTGCACTTTTTCAGCCTGTCAAAAGTTTTGGTCCTGAGACCACGCAGCACTTCAGCATTAGCCCTCTCCGCTTGGCCCTTGCTTCTCGGGTGAGCAACAGAGGCAAAACAAATTTTGCCGCCAAGGTCTTGGACATACTGCATGAAGGTGCGACTTGTGAATTACGTGCCGTTGTTGGTGATGATCCTGTTGGGCACACCAAAACGGCAAACTATCCCTTTAAAGAACTTGACGGTTGATTGTGCTGTCACCTTCCTCACTGCTTCCACCTCCAGCCACTTTGTCAACTTGTCGATAGCAACGTACAAGTACTCAAAGCCCCCGGTAGCACGGGGGAAAGGGCCCAGTATGTCGAGCCCCCAGACCGAAAATGGCCAGGAGAGAGGGATCGTCTGAAGAGCTTGAGCTGGCTGGTGCGATTTCTTCGAATGAAACTGCACGTTTCACACTTGGTTACTAGTGCACTTGCATCCTGGAGAGCGGTGGGCCAAAAGAAACCTTGCCGGAATGCTTTCCCGACAAGTGCTCTTGATCCTATGTGAGAGCCACATATGCCTCCATGTATTTCCGCCAACAGCTCTAGTCCATCCTCCCGAGGAATGCACTTCAATTTCACACCGTTCGGTCTCTTTCTATACAGGACGTCATCGACGAACTTGTACATAACAGACCGACGGGCTACTTTTTCCACTTCTTCCTGTTCCTCTGGGAGTTCTCTTGTCTGAAGGAAATGGACAATGTGCTGCGCCCATGCTGGAGCCTGAGGCTCGACAGCTAGGACTAAAGGCATCTCCTCCGCCAGGGGAACATTTGTCTCGACAGCGAAATCGTGAGGTTCCGTCGGAGCCTGTCGTTCCCCGGCAGGTTTGTCGTTGATCCCGGCAGGTTCCTTGCCAGCGGCTCCGAGGAGCTCTGCCGAAAAGTACTGTCCAGTGTTCAACTTTCTTCTCTTTTCTTGCCGCATTGATGGCGCCACGGATGGTTGAGTCAAATGGAGCACAAAAGTTCTTGGTTCCACAGGCAACTTGAGGGCGGCGCGCTTTGACAGGTCGTCGGCAATACTGTTCTCGGCACGAGGGATGTGCTTCATTTGCAGACCGTCAAAGTGCTCTTTCATTTTTCTCACTTCATCCATGTAGGCTTGCATCAATGGAATCTGATATCTCTTATTAACTTGCCTGACGACAAGCTGCGAATCGCCTCTGATGACGAGCTTCTTGATACCAAGGTCTGCCGCGATCCTGAGACCGGCAAGCAAGCCCTCGTACTCCGCAGTGTTGTTCGTCGAACTCTCCCGGGGAAAATCCATTTGGATTACATACTTGAGGTGCTCTCCGGTGGGTGCGACAAGAAGCACGTCGGCACCGGCGCCTTGCAGCGAAAAAGCCCCGTCAAAGTACATACCCCATTCCTGATCGATTTCCTTGCCGGGGAGAGTTGTTTCTTGAACCTCTTCATCTAGCGTTGGGGTCCATTCCGCAATGAACTCTGCCAAGGCCCTGCTCTGAATTGTCGAAGTGCTTTCAAACTTGAGGCCAAAGCTCGACAACTCCAACGCCCACTCCACAATCTTGCCGGTTGCTTCTGGATTTCGCAAAATCCGTTGCAATGGGAAGCGAGTGCCGACGGTGATTTCATGTGCTTGAAAATAATGGCGCAGCTTCCCCGAGGCCATAAGGAGGCCGAAAAGCAACTTCTGCATGCCAGAATATCTTGACCTAGCTCCTTGCAAAAGAGAGCTAACAAAATAAACTGGGCGCTGCACCACCTTTTTCTTCTGCACTGGTTCTTCTGACTGCACAGATCCTGTCTTGCCGGGATCAACCCTTGCCGGGGAAGATCCTGCCGCGTCGCCTGACGGTCCTGCCACTGGTGTTGCTTCCTCATCAGCTTCTCTCTGCGCCACTAACGCAACACTAATCACTTGATTTGTTGCTGCCAAATATAGCAGCAACGACTCTTATGGTTTAGGCGCGACTAGTGTCGGTGGAGAAGAAAGGTATTTCTTCAAATCTTGCAGCGCAGCCTCCACCTCTGGAGTCCATTTCATCGGACCTGCCTTCTTCAAAATTTTGAAAAAGGGCAGGGCGCGCTCAGCAGATTTGAAAATAAACCTGCTTAGAGCAGCAACACAGCCGGCAAGACGACGGACATCCTTGACGCGTCTTGGTGCTTTAATCTGCTCAATAGCTTTGATCTTGTCGGGGTTCACTTCGATTCCCCGTTGAGATACAAAGAATCCGAGAAGCTTGCCGGAAGGAACACCAAACACGCACTTCTCAGGATTGAGCTTTAAGTTGATCTTGCCCAGATTTGCAAATGTTTCTTCTAGATCTTGTATGAGCGTCGCTTTGTCCTTGGTTTTGACCACTATATCATCCATATATGCCTCTATATTTCTATGGAGCTGAGGCTCAAAACCAATTTGGACCGCTCTTGCAAATGTAAAACCAGCACTTTTCAACCTGAAAGGCATTCGTATAAAACAATACGTACCACATGGGGTGATAAATGCGGTCTTTTCTTCATCTTCTTTTGCCATGAAGATCTGATGATACCCTGAGTAGGCATCAAGGAAGGACAGTAGATCACAACTAGCGGTGGAGTCCACAATCTGGTCGATGTGCGGCAAGGGAAAGGGATCTTTTGGACAGGCTTTATTGATATCTGTATAATCGAAACACAGCCTCCATTTCCCATTCGTCTTGCGCACTACAACCGGATTAGCCAACCAGGTTGGGTGAAGTACTCCTCTGACCAATCATGCCGCCTCCAGCTTCCTGATTTCTTCGGCAATGAATTCTTGCCGCTCCAAGGCTTGCTTCTTGACCCTCTGCTTGACGGGCCGCGCGTGAGGACAGACAACAAGGTGGTGCTCAATTACCTCCCTGGGAACACCGGGGATGTCAGACGGTTGCCATGCAAACACGTCGACATTCGCCCGCAGGAAGACAATGAGTGCGCTTTCCTATTTGTCATCTAGGATGGAACTTATGGTGAAAGTTCCTCCCGTTCCGTCCTCCCTGACGGGCACCTTCTTGGTCTCTGGTGGAGCAGCCTTGGATCTCTTGTTCTTACTAGTGGAACTCTCTGGTGCATCCTCAACGGGAGCGTAGCACTCCGAGGAGGTGCGCTTACCGGAGTTCGCGCCAAGATTCTCACCGGTCTTCTTCTTCCCCCCGGGAGTTCCAGCGGCAGGAGCAGATGCCTTGACGGCAGGTGCTGCAACTGCTTCCCGGTAGAGTTGGTCTGCACAGATGAGCGCATCCTTCTTATCGGAATGGATAGTAATGACACTCAACGGCCCGGGCAGCTTCAAAACATTATATGCGTAGTGTGATGCCGCCATGAACTTAGCCAGCGCTGGCCGACCAAGGATCCCATTGTATGACATAGGGATCTTGGCGACATCAAACACTACATTCTCGGTCCTGTAGTTGAGCTCGCTACCAAATGTCACCGGTAGCGTAATCTTGCCCTTTGGCTGGGTTCTTCCTGGATTGACCCCTTGAAACGTGCCCGTTTCTTCGCGATCTTCATCAGGAATTTGGAGCCTCTTGAGCACATCCGGTGAGATTAGGTTCAGCCCGGCCCCACCATCAACTAGCATTTTCGTCACCTTGAGGTTGCGGATTGTCGGTGAAACCAACAATGGCAAGCACCCAACCGCGGTTGTGCGATCAGGGTGATCCTCGGCGTCGAAAATGATAGGCGTGTTGGACCACTTCAGGGGCTTACATGCATCGAACGATGGCTCCGTTGCATTAACCTCTCGCACCCACTGTTTAAGTCGATGGTGGGAAGAATGCAATGAGGCGCCTCCATCGATACACATGGCCTCTGTAGCTTTCTGAAATTCTTGCTCGCTGGACTCATCATCTTCTCCATCATCATCATCATCCTCTTGTTTTGTCTCGGCCTTGAGCGGGCCTCTCCCTCTGTTGCTTGGCCTTGCCGCGGCGACCCCCTCGGCCACCGCGCTTCTTGCCGGATCCGTCAGCATCGTCATGGGCCTTCTCCTTGTCTCGTCTTTCATACTCAGCTCTCTGCTTCTCGACAAGCTGCTCGACTTGCCGGCAGTTTTGGAGATCATGGCCCTTGGTGCGATGGATCTTGCAGTACTGCTTGACGGAGTTTTCCGACTTGTCGGTAGCCACCAAGGCCTGGCATGAGGAGCACTCGGCAAGTTCCTTGCCGGGGTTGTCAACCTTGGTCTTCTTGGCGGCGCCGGGGTTGCCGGATTCCTCGACAGCAAGCACGGCCTTGCCTTTGCGCTTCTTGTTCCGCCGCCGGCCTTTCCTTGACGGGGTTGCAGCGTCTTCATCTTCTGATTCGCTCCCCGTGCCAACAGCCTCGCCAGGGAGTTTCCTCCCCTCTTCAGCTCGGGCGCACTTGTCGGCCAAAGCGTAAAGCTTGGCAATACTCCTGACTTTGTTCATTGCCAGCTCTTCCCGCATTCTGCGGTTACGCACGTTCTGGTGAAACGCGCTAATAACAGCGGCAGGGTGAACGTCAGGAATATTGTACTGCACCTGGCTAAATCTCTGCATAAACTTGCGCAGGGGTTCGCCCTCCTTCTGAGGGATGATATGCAAATCACTCTCTTGGCTAGGAGCTTGGTGGCCTCCGACAAAGGCGCCAACAAACTGATGGCACAGATCTGACCAAGAAGAAATAGAATTCTCCGGCAGATGCATCAACCACGACCTGACGTTGGGTTTGAGCACCAACGGGAAGTAGTTGGCAAGTATCTTGTCATCTCGGCCCCCGGCAGCCTGCACAGCAATGGTGTAGATGCTCAGGAACTCCGAGGGATGAGTCTTGCTGTCATATTTCTCCGGGACCTCTGGCTTGAAGGTTCGGGAATTGGGCCACTTGACTTGCCGCAGCTCACGGGTAAACGCTGGAGTCCCTACCTCGTAAGGCAAGTCACCTGCGTCCCTTGGCGCAGGCTCGTCGATAGCCGGCCCTGCGCGCTTATCAGATTGATAGCGCACTTCCCGTCGCCGCTCGATGGTGGTTCGAGCGTCCTCTTTGCCTCGTTCCTGAAGAACTTGACGCTGGTCGCGGCGCATCCGTGGATTGGACGACGCCGTGGAATCATCGTCACGGCGATCGACCCGCTGGGTTGTCGACCGCCGCTGGTGTCGCGGAGGGGAGTGCACCGTGGTTGCACCACCTCCGGTTTTCTCCACATCGGCTCGCGCCGGATCGATGGGCCGCCGCTGTGAGGGCCCTGCCTCCTGTGGCCCATCTTTGTTGGCGAAGCCAATGAGGCTCTGGATAGTAGCTCGCCACTCCTCCATCTTCTTCGGAGCAGGAGGGAAATTGAGGAGCAGCTGCGCACGTGCCAAGGCTTCCGCTGGCGTAGGCGGCGGCGATAGGTGCGAGGTACGTGAGGTGCTCTGACTCCTAGCCATGTTAGAAGGAGCACCGTCACGGTCACGCGACCGCGCGCCACCTCCGCTGGCAGCTCGGTGTGCATGCTGGGCCCGCGCACCTTGGGATCGATGCGCAGAAATCTTTTCATGGGGACGCCCTGAACCACCAGCGCCATGACGTTGCTCATCGTGCATGGCCTGGGAAGGCCGTGATGCTGGCGCCGGCGCGGGAGCCCCAGAAAGCGTCCTCCGATCTCTGGAATTCGTTGTGCCACCCGTAGGCAGCACAGCTCCATCTCTGGATCCAGCGGTGTGTGGGTTGCCGCTGCCGCTGCGAACGATGCCGCTCGCCTGGCTTGGATCACCAGAACGCCGAGGCTCTAATCCTCTTCCTTCTGCACCCACGCCATCGCCCATATGCGAGGGCATAGGCAAAATGGACGTGGATGGTTGCGCCGTTGCGGCGCTCTTCTTCTTGGGTGGCATGATGGTGAAGATGATGAAGAAACTAAGGCGCCAATCACGCCAAAGATGTCGGGGTACGACACCTATGGGATCCTCAAAGAATCCCTTTACGATTCGGCAGGGGGAGAGGTATGCGCAAAGAGCAGAACCAACTTTCGACGCGTGGGCGATTTTACCCAGGTTCGGGCCGCTAATCAGCGTAAAACCCTACTCATGCCTTGTTTTATTGTGAATGTTCTTGAGCCCAGGCTTCAGGAACGCTTGCAATGAACAATACGTTCAAAGAGCAGCTACGCATGCAGAATGGGCCAGAAGATCCTTCTTCCTGTAGCAGTTGCCTTGGGCCTCCTTTTATACGTTCAAAGGTGTCACCACAGTGGCAAAATGTATATACATTGAGGTGTAAAGTAGCTACAGGGTTATCATACCTAACCACTGACGGATTAGGACAAATGCATTTAATGCACCGTGAGGTGTCCGTTTAGGTGTCCTCACTTTCTTGGGGATGGAAAAAGGGGCCATCCCATCAGCACCGCTTAAGCTCTCCTCCACTGGCGCGTTGCCACGCATCCAAAGAAGGACCCAGAATGTCAGGCTTATTGCTGTGCCAGAGCGGTGGCACAGCAACAGAATCTTGCCAGGCGCTGAATCTTGCCGGGCGCCGAACCTTGCCGGGCGCCGAATCTTGCCGGGCTTCGCAGGCCACCCCAGCAAGATCTTGCCGGGGAAGCTGGCTTTCGGATTCTAGCTCTTCTTATCTGCTGATCCTCAGATCTTTGACTTGAGAATTTCTTTGGTGGCCTGAGTCAACCTCGAACTGTTCTCCGACAAGCCTTGCCGCGAGTATGGCTACAACTGCCCGTGCACAAGTACGGGGTACTAATGGCCCAATACTTAGTACACCGACAATGCTCTCATGATTCAATAATAGGAAACTTGAAAGTTAAACTATACAAAGGACAAATATCAAACACAAGACCATTGCTAGTTATCACGCTCACTACATCAGTTTATGGCAAGGTAACAGGATACCATATTGGAGTTGGAACTACTGAATTGGTACATTTTATTTTGAGTAAACTATAAGATAAGTGTAGTCTTCCAGAAAAGAAGACCACCATCAGAGATCGTTTTTAATTTGGTAGTCTCAGACGTTAGGCACAGACAATAGTTAGAAATAAACATCATTGTTGACAGGCAATTGCGCCAAACAAAACAAACATTGGCATCATCAACACTTGATAGTCGATACAATTAACATCTTCAACAAGCACAACGCACAAACAAACTCCCTCACCTCATCCAGATCCATTAGCTCAGCAAGCACATTGTACGTATCCTTCCTGTAGAATCAAATAGTGGTGTAAGAAATCAGGCTCGTTAAATCATGAAAAAAGTTCCCACTTTGCATATGCGTGTACAAGATGTGAAGCATACACTTCTGCAACTTGCCAGGAATCATATCTAGCACCAGTGCATCACACTTCTATAAACATTTGCGGCGCTAAACTGTCTGTTTGTTTGTACAACAAAAGGGGAAGAACAATCAAGAAAAGCTAACATGAGGGAGGGCGTAGGCACTCCTACCAACCGTGCACGCATCTATTTTGTCTCTGTGGAAATTAATATTGCAGTCTTTGCCAACCTGTAACATTTCCTTTCAGAGAAAGTGTCCCCTGGGAAGCTGCCTCCCTACATAGCAACCAACTCATGACAAACCTAATGCCGACCTGACTGACCTGCAACAAGATGATCTTAGCCACAATCTTTAGAAATTAATAATAATTTGCAATTTCCGATATTATATACATTTCATGTGATGGTACTAGACAATGACAGTGTAGACGTGCATGTGTACTCTGAAGATCTTATGTTCGTTAGTCAGACGCAAAACGACTGATTCAATTGTGAATTAAGATCAATTTCTTCACATCAGAGATTAATTACAATGTTTTCCCATGTTCTCATTGGTTTTACGCACAGTAACTAGAACACTCGTCAGCATCATCGAACTCTAAGCTATGATGAAACTAACCATACACAGAGGTTCGTAAAAATAAAAAAGCATGAGATGAATCAGTGGATTGAGGGAGGCAGGGTCGTCAGAAGCACATACATACCAGACAGGTTGATTATCGTCATGTCCGGGGGAACACGCCGAGTATCTTACCCCTGACAAGGCACTTGAAGAGTTTCTTGGCGCCGTCGAGTCCCCGACCTCCTCCCTCGCCTCGACGTTGCACAGCTCCGCCAGCGCCATGGCGGCCTCCATGCAGTCTACCGACATCGCGTGCTCGGTGGCTAGAGGGAAACCCTAGGACGGAGGGTTTCAAGGGCGAGGCGGGTCCCCATCCACCGACTGGAGGAGAGGAGGGACTCCGGTGGCCTGAGATCGGGTAGATGGCGGGGGCATCGAATGAGAGACCCGAGCCAGATCCCCTAGACCTGTGGCTGTGAGAGCGAAGGGGAATAAGAGGGGGAGCGACAAAGAGTAGAGCGGAGAGGGGAGGGGCGGGGTGGGATGGCGCCCGGCGGTGCACGTCGGAGTGTGAGGGGAAGATTTGAGATAGAAGTGCGGATTTTTCTTTGGCGGCACAATGCTTTGGTCGAAGACGCGAAGGAGACCTAGTTTAGACTGAATTTTTTTTTCACCCGCACGCCCTTTCTCTCTTTGCTTTCTCACTGTAGAATGGGCCCGCGTGCGCGGAAGGAAATAAAACGCGCGGGCCGACGACCAGAAGGCGCGGGAGGGAATTTTCCAATTCTTATTGTTAGAAAAATCATCTTTCCCTAGAGGGTACTGTTCACAACTTTTCTTTCCCTTGAGAAGACTAATGAGCTCTAGGTAAAGACCTTGACCCTAGGTAAAATGATATTTTCTAGTAGAGCCCTTATTTCTCAGGTTTCCGTCGGGCGGAGGGGCTCCCGTTGCCATCCTCTGGAGCGCCGGAGCACCCCACGGTCGAGCTTGCGCCCTCTGGAGGGGCCGCGCTCCTCCCGAGGTGACCCCTGACGGTTCACGGCCCTAAGGCCCCGACGGCCCCCGATAAGGGCAGCGTCAAGCTTACATGGGTGGCCCCGCCACACATGCAGATGTCACCGGGTGACCTTTGGGGTTGCCACAGGCCGACGAGCGGCCCGATGTCGATCTCACACGGGGCCATGCCACGGGCCACGAGAGCAGGCGCCAAGCTGGCCAGCCCCAGGTTTCCTGCTAATGCTGCCGGACCTTCCGGAGCCCCCGCTGCGGCCGGGGGCGCGGAGCAGGTCCCTGGCCGAGCGTTGGAGCTCGCGCGCGGTCGGGGTGCCGTCCGGCACAGCCTTCTTCAGGACACGAGGGGCACGCTGGACCGGCTTGGAGCTGAGCTTGGCGATGTCGATGCCCACCTCGAGGCCGAACATCGGCGCTTGGCGCGCGAGTGGCGCTGGCTCGAAGTGGCTGTGAACTTCAGCCACCTCCAGCATGAAGCCACTCATGCAAAGGACGAGGCGTCCACTGCCGCGGCCAAAGAGGCTCGCGACCACGCCTTCGAGGAGGCCGAGGCCGCCGACCGGCGGCGCGAGCAGGAGCTTTTAGCCTCCATCGCGGCCCTGGAACAGCAAGCCCGCGAGCACGGGGTCACCGCGCTCGTCCCTGCGAAAGGGTTGCCGAGCCGCGAAGCGAAGCTCTGCACCCTAGGGGATGCGTTGGAGCTGGTGGCGTTGGAGCAGGACCTGGAGCGCGATCGACTGGAGATGATGGAGCACCAAGTGATGACAGACGAGGCTACCCTAGCTTCCCGGGAGGCGAGGGTCCATGAGGAGGCCAGCGAGAGGGTCGCGGGGGTCCGCCGGACCCTTTCCCAGGACTATCGCTCGAAGCTGAAGCTTCAGGAGTCCCGTTTCTACAAACGGCACGACGAGCTGAAGGGCAAGGCCGATGGGCTTAAGAAGTTAGCCGAAGCGAAGCGGCGCGAGAAGGCCGCGCTTGACTCCTAGGCCGCAGCCGAAGCGGAGCTGTCTTCCCTCTACGAGCAGGTGGCGGACGTCACCTCCCTCATGGAGCGGGCGTCGGATGAGGCGAACCGAGCCCGAGGACTGCAGCACACGCGCTCCCAGATGTTCCAGGCCCTCGAGCAGAGGGCCCATCGGGCTCTGAGCAGCATCAGCGACGAGAGCGTCGCCAGCCCGCTTGTTGCTGACGACGTCGGCTACCTCGGCTTCTTCACCAGGGTCGTGGAGCGTCTTGAAGGAGGGGATGAGAAGGTTCGCTAGCTCGTTGAAGAGAAAAGCCGCAACCTTCTCGCGCGAGCGTCCTCACGCATCTTCAGCCACCTTCTTTGCTTGGACCCCGACTTCGACTTCGAGGTCGCGACAGCCCCCGTGCCTGAGGTGATTCAGGGCGCCCTAGGAGACTAGGTGGAGGACCATGTGGACGACCTGATTGCGGAGTTCACCCTCGTAGGCGGCGAGGGTCAGCCTGAGGTCGAGGGGCGTGAGGCTGATGACGACGACAGCGCGTCCCCTTAGGTTGTCTTTTTCCAATTTGCCTGTCAAGATTTGAACATGACCCCGCGTGGATGTAAAAGTACTTTGGAAGAAACTCCCTTATGATGTATGAAGTGATGTTGTACTCCCTTAAGCCGCCTTCCGTTTACTTATTGCGTGCCCGCAGCTCCTGAGGAGGGATGGATCGTTAAGGTTACGCTGGGCTGCGACGCCCGGCCGAGGCCAAGAGACATATGCTCGCTAGGGACCTTAGGCAACGTGCACCTGCTGGCTCGCCCGAGAGCGTCGCGTGAGGACTCAGGCACCAAGGCCTTGGTGAGGTGTGCGTAGAGGCAGGCCCGCAGCTGAACGGCGGTGCTCGGGCAGACTTAAACGCAGGCACCGGCCCATCCCCCGCTCGCGGGACGATCGGAAGGCGGGCGTCAGGTAGTCGTTGCTGCTCTTAAAAAGCTCGAGGAACAGAAAACACCACAGAAAAAATCCCACCCCCTTTCTAATAAAGAGGCAAAAAACTTCAAATTTCATTCCAAAAAGTGGCAAATTGGTTACAAGAGCGGGCGAAGGAAAAAAGCCGCGTCCGGCGCCTATACTAGTCTTCCCACCAGCGCGGAGCATGGGGCCTCCACTTGGCGTGGGCATAGTCATTGTTCGACTATGTTGTCCGCCAGCGCGGAGCATGGGGCTTCCACTTGGGCATGGGCATAGTCGATGTTCGACCGTGCCGTCCGCTAGCGCAGAGCATGGGGCTTCCACTTGGGTGTGGGTGGGAGCTCCTGTGGGGCCGTGGGACAGCGCACCGGGAGACTCCGGGGCGTGTACAACCCCACTCATTATTACGTGAGAGTGTCACGGGTAGAACTCGCCGAGGCGCTGGATGTTCCAAGCATTCCGGACGGGGACCCCGTCCTCCGTCTCCGGGCATGCGGCACCGGGCATGGAGACGCGAGCTGCCTTGAACGGGCCCTCCCCCCTGGGCAAGAGCCTACGGGGGCCCTCCCTGGAGAGGACCCGCCTCTAGGCGGAGTGAGGCTTGGCGACGGCCTTCCTCCCCGAGCACGAGATCTGTTCCCCGCGAGGCATCCTGACGCGCCTCGTCGAATGCAAAAGCCCGCGGGGAGCGATGCTTGACCTCGCGCGGGAGGGCTGCTTGAGCCCCGTAGACGAGGAAGAACGGGGTCTCGCCAGCGGGCTTAGTCGCAATGGTGCGGGTGGACCACAACACGGACTGAAGCTCACTGAGCCAACCCCTGCCGCGGGCCTCAAGCTTCTTCTTGAAGCTCCTTGTCTTGAGGTCCCTCAGGACCTCCGCGGTGGCGTGCTCGGTCTGCCCGTTGCTCCGTGGGTGCGCCATCGAAGCATGGTCCACCTGCGTTCCAAGGTTAGCACAATATGTTCTGAATAGATGGGTTGTAACTGGGGGTCATCGCTGTTAATGATGTGGTTGGGGCGCCGTATTGGCTCACGAGGGACCCCGGTCTCATGAGGCCTTGACGATCTTGACGGCCGAGCCGGCGGGGATGGTGCACGCGGGTCTTACTTCTGTCCACTTGGCAAACTTGTTCGTCGGCGACACACAGGTAATGGTGGCGCTATGCCCGCTCAGTGATATCGCCTGCTTCCTTGCCATGAGCCCGTGCCCGAAATCAACCCCCCCCGGGTTCCTTCATCTTGTCAACCGCCATTGCCGCCGCCGGATCATGCCGGCTAGGAGGTGGCCCGCCGTGGCACCTCCCGCGGAGGGCCACCTACCCTGACTGAAACCCAGGGGAGCACTTCCCGGGCCGGAGGGGGAATCCTGTCCGCAACCTTGCCGCTACGGGCCCCCCAATGTCTTCTCCGAAAAGATGAGCAGACACAACAGGGGCAAGCGTGGATCCGGGGCGGGGGCCGCGACACAGGTGGGGGGCGAAAAGGTTCCCTGCCCCCACAAGCAGCGTCTAGCAGCTCAGCGACCCTGTCGAGCCAAGCGTCATAGTCACCATCGGCAGGACGGTAGCGCAACAACTCTCGTGCCACAAGGAGTGCACCCCGCGCGTCTGTCAGCCCACGATGAGTGGGGGGGGGATGACGCCGCGGCGGGGTCGAAGGAGTGCTCTGCGGTGCGGCCGCCGCGCTGCGCGAAGAGTGGTGTCGATGTGTACTGACGCCAACGAGCGGCAGTGCCAGTGGCAGCGTTAGCCACGGGGGAACGGTGTGGCGAGGGGTACCACGGCTGAGGGGCGCCACCTGGGTGGCGCGAGCGGCCCAATGCTCAGCGCAAGCTCGGCGGGCTTTCGCCATGAATGCGGTAGGGCGAGAACGGAGCGTGACTGATGAAGAGGTGGAGCTTCGACACGCCCCTACCTCGCGCGCCAAATGTCAGATTCAGGGCTCCGCAGACCCAAGAAGGTTCGAACTCTGGAGTGTGAATGAAGGATCTCGCTTCACAACAACGCTCAGCTCACCCTGCACAAGACGTGATCTCGCTAAGTTTGCTGGGTCATGCGGAAGGGATGAACACAAAGATTTACCCAGGTTCGGGCCACGTCGCGGTGTAAAAACCCTACTCCTACTTTTGGTGGATTGGCCTCACGAGGAGGTAGAGGATGAACTAGTATAGCGGATGAGTAGCCTCGCGAGGGCTCAGGTGGTGAGGCTGGATTGGTCTCCCCCTTCTACGATGGTGGCTAGTCCCTATTTATAGTGGCCTTGGTCCTCTTCCCTCGTAGCTTAGGCGGGAAGGGATTCCACAACGGCTAAATTTGAAAGGGGACAAGGAGTACATCTTATCCTGAGGAAAGGTGGTCTTCGCCTGCAAAGTTTTTGGCCATGACACAGCGGTGGGCTCGGCAATGACGTCCATCCTGCCGAGCTCATGGTCTTGGTCTCGTCGCACCGGAATGGAAAGCTTTGGTGCCTTCCTCGGGAACCGGCGCCTGTCCTTGCTCCCTTAGCACCGAAGAGGGAACTGTCCCTTCTGCACTCGCTGGCGCCCGCCTGGGCTTGGTCGTCATGGCTCACGTCATCATGCGCCTCGCGGGGCGGAAGGCCTGCATGGAAATCTCCGCTCCTCGGGAGGCAGCCTGGGGAGGCCGCTCCTCTGGAGGTCTTGGCGTCGCTCACCTCGCGAGGCCAGGGCCCTCGCGAGGGTCTTGTCCTGGGGATGTTGTAGCTGGGCCATACCGGGCCATCGATGAGCCCGCGTGCCGGGCCGCAGGCAGGCAGATCTGGGTACCCCCGATCCCAGAACGCCGACAGTAGTCACTTTCATATACTAGTGGGAATATTTCATTATAGAACTTGGCTTGTATATTCCGATGATGAGCTTCCTCAAATGCCCGAGGTCTTTTAGAGCAAGAAAGTTGGATGCACACCCACTTAGTTTTTAGTTTGAGCTTTCATACACCTATAGCTCTTAGTGCATCCGTTGCATGGCAATCCCTATTCCTCGCATTGACATCAATTGATGGGCATCTCCATAGCCCATTGATTAGCCTCGTCGATATGAGACTATCTTCCTTTTTAACCTCTCCTTATTAATCTCTACCACCACATTCTATTCCACCCAAAGTGCTATGTCCATGGCTCATGCTCATGTATTGCGTGGGGGTTGAAAAAGCTGAAGTGCGTTAAAAAGTATGAACCAATTGCTCGGCTGACATCGGGGTTGTACATGATTTATATTTTGTGTTAAGAAGATGGAGCATGACAAGGCATATGATTTTGTAGGGATAATGTTCTTTAGCATTTTTATTCTGAAAGGCATGAATTATAGACTGTTGCTTTGAATCACTCGTATCTTAATATTCATGCCATGATTAGATTACATGATCAAGATTATGCTAAGTAGCATTCACATCAAAATTTATTTTCTTTTTATCATTTACCTACTCGAGGATGAGCAGGAATTAAGCTTGGGGATGCTGATATGTCTCCGTCATATCTATAATTTTTGATTGTTTCATGCCAATATTCTACAACTTTCACATACTTTTGGCAACATTTTATATTATTTTTGGAACTAACATATTGATCCAATGCCCAGTGCCAGTTCCTGTCTGTTGCATGTTTTTTGTTTCGCAGAATATCCATATCAAACGAAGTCCAAACGCGATAAAAATTTACTAAGAATTATTTTAGAATATATGTGATTTTTGGGAAAAAGAATCAATGCGAGGCGATGCTCGAGGGGCCCAAAAGCCCAAGGGGCGCGCCTGGCAGGCTTGTGGTGCCCTTGTAAGGCGGTTGGTGTCCTTCTTCAGCCGCAAGAAAGCTAATATCCGGATAAAAATCGTGTGAAAATTTCAGCCCAATCGGAGTTACGGGTCTCCAGGAATTTAAGAAACAGTTTTCGGCCATAAAACAGGAATGCGAAATAGAGGAGAACAGAGAGAGAGAGAGAGAGAGAGAGAGATCCAATCTCGGAGGGACACTTGCCCTCCGAGAGCCATGGAGGCCAAGGACTAGAGGGGAGCCCCCCCATCTAGGGGGGAGGCCAAGGAAGAAGAAGCAGGAGGGGGGCTCTCTCCCTCTCTCCCGGTGGTGCCAGAACACCGCCAGGGCAATCATCGTGTGACGGTGATATACTCCAACAACTCCATCATCTTCCTCAACACCTCCATCATCTTCCCTTGTCTAAATTCAGTGGTCCACTCTCCCGCAACCCGCTGTACCCTCTACTTGAACATGGTGCTTTATGCTTCATATTATTATCCAATGATGTGTGGCCATCC
Source organism: Thinopyrum elongatum (assembly GCA_011799875.1). NCBI lineage: Eukaryota > Viridiplantae > Streptophyta > Magnoliopsida > Poales > Poaceae > Thinopyrum > Thinopyrum elongatum. Next base: position 533,033,569 of record CM022298.1, read on the forward strand.
TATGATGTTTGAGTAGACTTTTGTTGTCCTTTGGGGTAATTGGTGAATTGCTATGATTGGTTTAATTTGCTTGTGGCTATGTTGCTATCCTTTGGTGCCCATCATATGAGCGCGCATGTGGATCACACCATAGGGTTAGTTGTATGTTGATAGGACTATGCATTGGAGGGCAAGAGTGACAGAAACTTCTTCCTACCATAGAAATTGATTCATACGGGATTGAAAGGGGACCAATATATCTTAATGCTATGGTTGGGCTTTACCTTAATGAGCTTTAGTAGTTGCGGATGCTTGCTAATAGTTCCAATCATAAGTGCATAGAATTCCAAGTAAGGGATGACATGCTAGCTGTGGCCTCTCCCACATAAAAACTTGCTATCGGTCTAGTAACTTAGCCAATTGCTTAGAGACAATTCCGCGAATCCTACCACCACTTTTCCACTCTCGCTATACTAACCTAATTGTACTTTTAGTAAAAGCACCTAACTTTTATTTTCATGTTCTTTATTATCTTGCAAACCTATCCCTTTACACCTACAAAGTACTTCTAGTTTTATTCTTGTTCTAGGTAAAGTGAACGTTAAATGTGCGTAGAGTTGTATCGGTGGTCTATAGAACTTGAAGGGGATATTAATTCTACCTTTAGCTCCTCGTTGGGTTCGACACTCTTAGTTATCGAGAAAGGCTACAATTGATCCCCTATACTTGTGGATTATCAAGAATGACTTCACATAAAAGAAGTAAAATTGGCAAAACTTGTTGGAAGTTGACAAACATAGCAATGGTCATTGTCGCAATTCATGAAAAGTAATAAAGAAAGAGAAGTCTCACATATAGATATACTATCTTGGACATCTTTTATGATTGTGAACCCCCATTGAATATTCTATGCCAATTAGTTGACGTTGGACAAGGAAGACAACGTAATGAGTTATGATTGCTTATATTCACATAGAAGTTATATTGTCACAGATACTCTAACATGTGGTGCTTGCTCACTATCTTTTGCTAGCCAAAAATCTGCACTAAGTAGAGATACTACTTGTGCATCCAAAAACCCTTAAACCCAGTTTCATGTCAAGAGAGTCCACTATATCTACCTATGGATTGAATAAGATCCTTCAAGTAAGTTGTCATCGGTGCAAAAGCAATAAAAAATTCTCCTAAATATGTATGATCTTTTATTGTAAGGGAAAGTAAGCTTTGTACGATCTAGTGATGGTGAAGAAATAAAAGCGACAGGCTGCATAATAAAGGTTGCTATCACAAGGGGTAATATAAAGTGATGTTCCTTTACATTAAGAGTTTGCACATCCAAAAACAAAAAGCGCATGACAACCTCTGCTTCCCTCTGCGAAGGGCCTATCTTTTACTTTATGTATTTACTTTTATGCAAGAGTCAATAGTATTCCTCTCTATTCCATTTTTTTCTCTCTTGGAAAGCATCATGTGGCGGGGAAAGATCTAAGCATATATATCCAGTTGAATGTAGGTGATCATGAGTTATTATTGTTGACATTACCCTTGAGGTAAATAAGTTGGGAGGCAAAATTATATGCCCCTATCTTTCTATGTGTCTGACTGAGACTTTGGCTCCATAAATATGCCGTGAGTGTCAGCAATCATGGAAGACTAAATGATAGTTGAGTATGTGAACTTGCCACACAAAGCTCTTACATAGACTCTTTCTGATAATATGATAAAGTGCAATTGCTTTAGTGACCGAGATCATAGTTTATTAGTTTTCAATGAAGTTTATAGTTCATACTTTATCTTGTGAACGAATTGTCACTTATTCATGAGAAGTTCTATGATGATATATGGTTGTTATAATAATGATCATGATGCTCTCATGTCTGTATTTTGTTTTTATCGACACCTCTCTCTCTAAACATGTGGTCATGATTATCGATTTCGGCTTTCGCTTGAGGACAAGCGGGGTCTAAGCTTGGAGGAGTTGATACGCCCATTTTGCATCATGTTTTCCTACTGTTATTTATTGTGTTTTGGATTATTATTTCACTTTATGATACAATTTTATGCCTTTCCTCTCTTATTTTGTAAGTTTCACATGAAGAGGGAGATTGCCGGCAGCTGGAATTCTGGATCGGAAAGGGCTACATCAGAGATACCTATTCTACACAACTCCAAATGACCTAAAATTTTACAGAGAATTATTTTGGAATATATAAAAAATACTGGCGAAAGAATTACCAGAGGGGGACCCACCAGGCGGCCACAAGCCTGGGGGGCGCCCTACCCGCCAGGGCGCGCCCCCCGAGCTTGTGGGGCCCCTGGCAGGCCTCCAAAGCCCATCTTCTGCTATATGATGCCATTTGACCTAGAAAAAATCAAGTGAAAGGTTTCGAGACGAAACGCCGCCGTCTCGAGGCGGAACCTGGGCACGAGCAGTTTTGCTCTCCGGCGGAGCGATTCCACCGGGGAAACTTCCCTCTGGGAGGGGAAATCGAAGCCATCGACATCACCAAAAATCCACTCATCATGGGAGGACAAATCTTCATCAACATCTTCACCAGCACCATCTCATCTCAAACCCTAGTTCATCTCTTGTATTCAATCTTTGTCTCAAAACCTCAGATTGGTACCTGTGGGTTGCTAGTAGTGTTGATTACATCTTGTAGTTGATGCTAGTTGGTTTATTTGGTGGAATATTATATGTTTAGATCCTTAATGATATTGAATACCCCTCTGATCTTGAACATGAATATGATTTGTGAGTAGTTACTTTTGTTCTTGACGACATGGGAGAAGTCTGGTTATAAGTAATCATGTGAATTTCGTATTCGTTCGATATTTTGATGATATGTATGTTGTGTTTCCCTTAGTGGTGTCTTGTGAACGTCAACTACATGACACTTCACCACACTTGGGCCTAAGGGAAGGCATTGTGGAGTAGTAATTAGATGATGGGTTGCTAGAGTGACAGAAGCTTAAACCCTAGTTTACGCGCTACTCTGTAAGGGGCTGATTTGGATCCATATGTTTCATGCGATGGTTAGATTTATCTTAATTCTTATTTTGTAGTTGCGGATGCTTGCGAGAGGGGGTAATCATAAGTGGGAGGCTTGTTCAAGTAAGAATAGCACCCCAAGCACCAGTCCATCCACATATCAATTTATCAAAGTAGCAAACGTGAATCAAATAAACATGATGAAAGTGACTAGATGAATTCCCATGTGTCCTCAAGAACTCTTTGCTCACTATAAGAGAACATTCCGGCCTGTCCTTTGCTATAAAAAGGATTAGGCTACCTTGCTGCACCTTAGTTACTATTGTTATTTGTTGCTCGTTACAAATTACCTTGGTATCAAACTATCTGTTACCGACAATTTTAGTGCTTGCAGAAAATACCTTGCTGAAAAACCGCTTGTCATTTCCTTCTGCTCCTCGTTGGGTTCGACACTCTTACTTATCAAAAGGACTACGATTGATCCCCTATACTTGTGGGTCATTAGGGTTGTGCATGATAAATACTTTGTGTTAAGAAGATGGAGCATGACAAGGCTATATGATTTTGTAGGGATAGCGTTCTTTAGCATTTTTATTTTGAAAGGCATGATTGTTTGTTGGTATGCCTGAGTATTGATGTCTTTATGTCAAATTATAGACTATTGCTTTGAATCATTCGGATCTAAATATGCATACCATAAAAGAAAGATTACATGATGAACATGTTAGGTAGCATTCCACATCAAAAATTCTACTTTTATCATTTACCTACTCGAGGACGAGGAGGAATTGAGCTTGGGGATGCTTGATACGTCGCCAACGTATCTATAATTTTTTATTGTTCCATGCTATTATAGTATCAATCTTGGATGTTTTATATGCAATTATATATCATTTTCTGGGAATAACCTATTAACCCAGTGCCAAGTGTCAGTTGTTGTTTTTGCCTGTTTTTGGTTTTCCAGGAAATCAGTACCAAACGAAGTCCAAATGCCACGAAACTTTTTGGTGATTTTTTTCTGGACAAGAGAGACCCTAGAAGTTGCGGGAGGATACCAGAAGGCGAACGAGTAGACGGCAAGGCACTAGGGCATGCCCTAGTACCTTATGGGTCCCTCGGGGCTCCGTCTGACCAAATTCCAGCTCTATAAATTCTCTAAAATCGGGAAACCAACAGAGAGCCACACAAAATACCTTTTCTGCTGCCGCAAGTTTTTATTCTTCCACGATCCCATCTGGAGGCCTTTTCCGATACTCTGCCGGAGGGGAATCAATCACGAAGGGCTTCTACATCAACCTTGTTGCCCTTCCGATGATGTATGAGTAGTTTACTATAGACCTACGGGTCCATAGCTTGGCTTCTTCTCTCTCTTTGATCTTCAATACAATGTTCTCCTCGATGTTCTTGGAGATCTATTCGATGTAATCTTCTTTTGCGGTGTGTTTGTTGGGATCTGATAAATTGTGGGTTTATGGTCAGATTATTCATGAGAAATATTTGAGTCTTTTCTAAATTTTTATATGCATGATTTTTATAGCTTTGTATTTCTCTCCGATCTATCCGTTTGGTTTGTCCAACTAGATTGATTTATCTTGCAATGGGAGAGGTGCTTTGTAATGGGTTCAATCTTGCGGTGCTCTATATCCCAATGAAAAATTAGGGGACAAGACACGTATTTGTATTGTTGCCATTAAGGGGAAAATGGCAAGGTTTATCCATATTGCTTGGATTTACTTTGTCTACATCATGTCATCTTGCTTAAGGCGTTACTCCGTTCTTTATGAACTTAATACTCTAAATGCATGCTGGATAGTGGTCGATGTGTGGCGTAATCGTAGTAGATGCAGGCAGGAGTCGGTCTACTTGTCTCGGATGTGATGACTATATACATGATCATTGCCTTGAAAATCGTCATAACTATGCGCTTTTCTATCAATTGCCCAACTGTAATTTGTTTACCCATCGTATGCTTTTTGTTTGAGAGAGAAGCCTCTAGTGAAAACTATGGCCCCATGTCTACCTTTATCATATATAAAATCCAAAAATACGTTGCTGCAATTTATTTACCATTATTCTTTTTTGTGTTTTTGTTTATCTATCTACCATTATCAGACTTGATCCTTGCAATTAACCGCTGAGGGGATTGACAACCCCCATGATCATGTTGGGTGCAAGCTAGTATTTGTTCTTTTGTGTGTAGGTGTTGTTCACGAGGTTTCGCGTGGTTCTCCTACACGATTGATAACCTTGGTTCTTAGCTGAGGGAAATACTTATCTCTACTGTACTACACCATCCTCTCCTCTTCGAGGAAATCCCAACGCAGCTCACATGTAGCAGTAGCTCCCGGGACATGATATATTACTTCTCTGGAAAATATTTTTCTTGCTCATAAGAATCAAGCTGACTTATAGGAAATATTAAACTTTGTGCAAATTAAAGAAGAAAATCTCCATCAAACTTGGGGGAGGCTTCTCCAGTTACTTAATGCTTTGCCTGATCATCCTGTTAAGAAATATGAAATACTTGATATCTTTTATAATGGACTAACTAAGGCTTCTAGGGACTACCTAGACAGTAGTGTTGGTTCTATTTTTAGGGAACAAACTATTGGACAGGCTAAAGAACTATTGAATAATATATTGAGAAATGTCGATGATTGGACACTTCCTGAACCACCACCTAAGCCAACTCCAAAGAAGAGAGGTATTCTATTCCTCAGTCCTGAAGATATGCAAGAGGCAAAGAAATCTATGAAAGAAAAGGGTATTAAGTTTGAAGATGTTAAAAAATTACCACCTATTGAAGAAATACATGGACTCGATACCCCGACACAGGTAGTAAAGGTAAATTCTCTTTATAGATTTCATGAAGGTGATATCCCTTATTATAATCTGCTAGTCAATGCCTAGATGAATTTGATAACTACATAGTTAAGCAAGAACATTTTAATATGTATGTTAGTAAGCAATTGAAACATAATCTTTCATGATTGATTGTTTGAGTAATTTGATGTTTAGAATTGCTAATGATGTTAAGGGCTTATGTAAACATTCATCCATGGTTCATACTCAGTTAGAACAAGTTGCTAAGTCATAGAATGATTTGCTTAATGAAATGAATAACAAAGTGAATGATCATGCTGTTAGGGTGATAACTAGAGGAGGTAAAATGACTGAGGAACCTTTGTATCTTGAAGGTCATCCTAAGATAATTGAGCAAGATTCTCAGTGAATTAATATTTATGTGCCTAGTTCATCTAAGAAGAAAAAGAAAAAGGAAAATGATAGAACTTTGCATGCTTCTAGTGAACCCGTGGTAGAAAAACCTTATAAGAATCATAGTGATGTTTCTATTTCTGATGCTGAGACACAATCTCGTAATGAATATCCTCTTAGTGATAATGATAATGATGATGTTCATGTTGATGCTCAACTAGATAATGATAAAGAACCTGATAATGATGTAGAAATAGAACCTGCTGTTGATCTTGATAACCCACCTCCTAAGAATAAAAGATATGATAACAGTGATTTCATTTCTAGAAAACATGGTAAGGAATGAGAACCATGGGTTCAAAAACCTATGTCTTTTCCTACTAAGCCTCCAGAGAATAAGGATGAGGAAGAATTTGAGCGCTTTGCTGAAATTCTTAGACCCGTCTTTTTGCGCACTCGTTTGATTGATATTTTGAAAATGCCTCCATATGCTAAATACATGAAAGATATTGTCACTAATAAAAGAAAGATACCTGAAGCTAAAATTTCCACCATGCTTGCAAATTATTCTTTTAAGGGTGGAGTACCTAAGAAGTTAGGAGATCTAGGAACACCTACTATACTATGCTCCATTGAAAGAAGTTATGTCAAAACCGCTTTATGTGATTTAGGAGCCGGTGTTAGTCCTATGCCTTTCTCTTTATATAGAAGACTTGATTTGAATAAGCTCGCACCTACTGAAATATCTTTGCAAATGGCTGATAAATCAACTGCTATACCTATCGGAATTTGTGAGGATGTGCCCGTTATTGTTGCAAATGTTACTATCTTAACAGACTTTGTTATACTTTATCTGCCCGAGGACGACGCTATGTCGATTATCCTTGGTAGACCCTTTTTGAATACTCCAGGGGCTGTTATTGATTGCAACAAAAGCAAGCTTACTTTTCATGTCAATGGTAATGAGCATATGGTTTATTTCCCGAGGAAACAAAGTTCGGTGAATAGTATCAACACTATTGAAAAAATTGCTACAATTACTATTGGAGGTTTCGAACTTCCTCTTCCGTCAGTCCAAAAGAAATATGAAACTCTTATTGTTGGGGAGATGCATATCCCTGTTGAGGTAACTTAGTGTTATACAAAGATTCTTCAGTTTCATGTTACTCGGAAATAGTTTGTTAATAAGACTTGGTCAACCTTATTAATGAATTCTTTTTTAGGGGCATGTGGTCGATGAATTTAGTAAGCACAACCTACTGTACCTACTATTTGCTCTCTATTATTTAAAGTTTAATAAAGTAGAATGCCATGATTATCCTATTTTCTGAATTATCCGTGCAATAAAAAATCTCCTGAAAATAAAAATTCTCGGAATGACCTGAAAATTTAGTATGATTTTTTCTGCAATATTTAAGAATTTTTGGCACTGAAAACACCACAGGGGGGCACCTATGAGCCACAAGCTCATAGGACTCGCCCATCCCTTGGCGTGCCTAGTGAGCTTGTGGGTCCCATAGGGGCCCCCTCACTTATTCCAGCCACCCATTGCCTTCTCCTACCTCAGAAAAAATCACCATTGCTTTCAAACCCGTGTTCTTGCTCATTCCCGTGCGATTTTTGATCTCCTTGCTTGGAGCTCCATTTCTGAAACTATTTTGGGGGATTACTCCTTGGTATGTGACTCCTCTAATGGTCCAAATAGTTTTTGTTCTAGTGCTTTATATTTTTGCAAATTTTTTCTGCTATGGTGACCATGTTTTGAGCTTGCATGTCGGATTTGTATGGTCCAAAGTAGTTTTGATGCATGATATAGCATCTAGACACTTGTGGGAGTAGTTGCTATCAATTTTGGTAAGTTTTTTCACTTCTATTTTGAGGCACTAAAAATTTCAGAAATTTTTAAAGGGAGAAAATGCTTAGGAAGATGTTCCATGGTGGTTCTTCAAGCAAGAGTGCTCCAAGGCTTGCAATACGTGAGCCGGACCTCGAATCGCCGCGGGATGCTACGGTGCAACCATGCGAATGGCCGTCTGACTCCTTCATGATTCGAGCTGGCATTAAGGAAGAATTTGATATGTACGTACGCAATGCCGAGCTGACGAACTTCTTGTCAGATAAGTGTTCGCTGTACCATGATCTCACTGATTCCTTTGTGAGGAAATTCAAGTACGTATCTCACCGCACTTCTCATGATGTTATGTTTAATTTATATGACAATCCTTTTCGCATGACCATTGAGGAATTTAGCAAAGCCTTTAGAATTCCCTCTTGGGGAACATGCCTAGAACCTCGTAAAACTGATTGCAATGGTTTTCTTATGGTTATTACTCGAGGTGAAACTAGGGGCATAACGCAAGCTGGGATGGGGAGCATTCACTTTCCTGCTATCCATTATTTTGCTTTGTTTATAGGAAGGTGCTTTAATGCTAAACAAGACCCTAGTCACTTATGTGCACCTGATTTGAGCATTCTTAAGAGTGCAGTATTGAGAGATAGAAAATTTAACACGGGGGCCATCATTGCACACCACTTACATAATAATGCTCTTGTTGGTGATTGATGTCTACTACGCAACTTTATTCTTGTAGACTCGTGTTGGGCCTCCAAGCGCAGAGTTTTGTAGGACAGTAGCAATTTTCCCTCAAGTGGATGACCTAAGGTTTATCAATCCATGGGAGGTGTAAGATGAAGATGGTCTCTCTCAAACAACCCTCCAACCAAATACAAGAAATCTCTTGTGTCCCCAACACACCCAATACAATGGCAAATTGTATAGGTGCACTAGTTCAGCGAAGAGATGGTGATAAAAGTGTAATATGGATGGTAGAAATATATTTTTATAATCTGAATAAATAAAAACAGCAAGGTAGCAAGTGACAAAAGTGAGCACAAACGGTATTGCAATGCTTGAAAACAAGGCCTAGGGTCCGTACTTTCGCTAGTGCAATCTCTCAACAATGCTAATATAATTGGATCATATAACCATCCCTCAAAGTGCGATGAAGAATCACTCCAAAGTTCCTATCCAGCAGAGAACATAAGAATAAATTGTTTGTAGTGTACGAAACCACCTCAAAGCTATTCTTTCCGATCGATCTATCCAAGAATTCGTACTAAAATAACACCAAAGCAAATTCAGATTCGTAATACTCAATCCAACACAAAGAACCTCAAAGAGTGCCCCAAGATTTCTACCGGAGAAACAAAGACAAGAACGTGCATTAACCCCTATGCATAGATTACCCCAATGTCACCTCGGGAATCCGTGAGTTGAGTGCCAAAACATATATCAAGTGAATCAATATAATACCCCATTGTCACCACGTGTATCCATATGCAAGACATATATCAAGTGCCCTCAAATCCATAAAAGTATTCAATCCGATAAAACGAAATCTCAAAGGGAAAACTCAATTCATCACAACAAGATAGAGAGGGGAAAACACCATATGATCCGACTATATTAACAAAGCCCGCAATACATCAAGATCGTGACATCTCAAGAACACGAGAGAGAGAGAGAGAGAGATTAAACACATAGCTACTGGTACAAACCCTTCAGCCCCGAGGGTCGACTACTCCCTCCTCATCGTGGTGGTCGCCGGGATGATGAAGATGGCCACCGGTGATGATATCCCCCTCCGCCAGGGTGCCGGAACGGGGTCTAGATTGGATCTCGTGGATACAGAGGCCTTGCAGCGGTGGAACTTCTGATCTAGGGTCTCCACGAGGGTTTTTGGAATATTTGGCAATTTATAGGGCGAAGAGGCGGTGCGGGAGGCCACCGAGGTGGGCACAACCCACCTGGACTCGCCTGGGCCCCCAGGCGCGCCCTGGTGGGTTGTGCCCACCTCGGTGGCCTCCCCCAGGTGCGCCCTGGTGGGTGCTACTTCTTGAGCTTGCGTTGGTTTTTCCCTTGAAGAGGAAAGGGTGATGCAGCAAAGTAGAGTAAGTATTTCCCTCAGTTTTGAGAACCAAGGTATCAATCCAGTAGGAGACAACACGCAAGTCACCGAATACCTGCACAAACAAACACCAAACTTGCACCCAACACGATAAAGGGGTTGTCAATCCCTTCACGGATATTTGCAAAAGTGAGATCTGATAGAGATAGATAAAACTGAACAAAAGATAAAGTAAATATTTTTGGGTTTTTTGGTTTACAGATCTGAAAATAAAAGATTGCAAAATAGTAGATCGAAAAGTAATATGATGGAAAATAGACCCGGGGGCCATAGGTTTCACTAGAGGCTTCTCTCAAGATAGAAAATAATACGGTGGGTGAACAAATTACTACCGAGCAATTGATAGAAAAGCGCAAAGTTATGACGATATCTAAGGCAATGATCATGAATATAGGCATCACGTCCGTGTCAAGTAGACTGAAACGATTCTGCATCTACTACTATTACTCCACACATCGACCGACTCCTGCCTGCATCTAGAGTATTAAGTTCATGAAGAACAGAGTAACGCATTAAGAAAGATGACATGATGTAGAGGAATTAACTCAAGCAATATGATGAAAACCCCATCTTTTTATCCTTGATGGCAACATTAGAATACATGCCTTGCTGCCCCTACTGTCACTGGGAAAGGACACCGCAAGATTGAACCCAAAGCTAAGCACTTCTCCCATTGCAAGAAAAACCAATCTAGTTGGCCAAACCAAACCGATAATTCGAAGAGAATTACAAAGATATCAAATCATGCATATAAGAATTCAGAGAAGATTCAAATAATATTCATAGATAAGCTGATTATAAATCCACAATTCATCGGATCTCGACAAACACACCGCAAAAGAATATTACATCGGATAGATCTCCAAGAACAACGAGGAGAACATGGTATTGAGAATCAAAGAGAGAGAAGAAGCCATCTAGCTACTAGCTATGGACCCGTAGGTCTGAGGTAAACTACTCACGCATCATCGGAAGGGTAATAGAGTTGATGTAGAAGCCCTCCATGATCGAATCCCCCACCGGCAGGGTGCCGAAAAAGTTCCCTAGATGGGATCTCATGGGTACGGAAGGTTGCGGCAGTGGAAAAGTCTTTTCGTGGATGCTTCTGGTGGTTTGGGAACATATGTGAATATATAGGCGAAAGAATTAGATCAGGGGAGTCACGGGGGCCCCACAAGGCAGGGGGCGCGCCCTCCACCCTTGTGGCCGCCTCGTGGCTCCTCCGACTTCATCTCCAAGTCTCCTGGGTGTCTTCTGGTCCAAGAAAAATCATCGCGAAGGTTTTATTCCGTTTGGACTCCGTTTGGTATTCCTTTCCCCCGAAGCTAAAAAACAAGGAAAAAACAGAAACTGGCACTGGGCTCTAGGTTAATAGGTTAGTCCCAAAAATAATATAAAATAGCATATTAATGCATATAAAACATCCAAAACAGATAATATAATAGCATGGAACAATAAAAAATTATAGATACGTTGGAGACGTATCAAGCATCCCCAAGCTTAATTCCTGCTCGTCCTCGAGTAGGTAAATGATAAAAACAGAATTTTTGATGTGGAATGCTACCTAACATATTTATCCATGTAATTTTCTTTATTGTGGCATGAATGTTCAGATCCATAAGATTCAAAACAAAAGTTTAATATTGATATAAAAACAATAATACTTCGAGCATACTAACAAGGCAATTATGTCTTCTCAAAATAACATCGCCAAAGAAAGCTTATCCCTACAAAATCATATAGCCTGGCTATGCTCCATCTTCATCACACAAAATATTCAAATCATGCACAACCCCGATGACAAGCCAAGCAATTGTTTCATACTTTTAGTGTTCTCAAACTTTTTCAACTTTCATGCAATACATGAGCGTGAGCCATGGACATAGCACTATAGGTGGAATAGAATATGGTGGTTGTGGAGAAGACAAAAAAGAAGGAGATAGTCTCACATCAACTAGGTGCATTAACGGGTTATGGAGATGCCCATCAATAGATATCAATGTGAGTGAGTAGGGATTGCCATGCAAGGGACGCACTAGAGCTATAAGTGTATGAAAGCTCAAAAGAAAACTAAGTGGGTGTGCATCCAACTTGCTTGCTCATGAAGACCTAGGGTAATTTGAGGAAGCCCATCGTTGGAATATACAAGCCAAGTTCTATAATGAAAATTTCCCGCTAGTATATGAAAGTGACAAAATAGGAGACTCTCTATCATGAAGATCATGGTGCTACTTTGAAGCACAAGTGTGGAAAAAGGATAGTAGCATTGCCCCTTCTCTCTTTTTCTCTCATTTTTTTCTTTCTTTTCTCTCTTTTTTTTTCTTTTTTTTCTTTTTTTTTGCCTTGGCTTCTTTGGCCTCTTTTTTTTTATTTCCTCACATGGGACAATGCTCTAATAATGAAGATCATCACACTTTTATTTACTTACAACTCAAGAATTACAACTCAATACTTAGAACAAAATATGACTCTATATGAATGCCTCCGGCGGTGTACCGGGATGTGCAATGAATCAAAAGTGACATGTATGAAAGAATTATGAAAGGTGGCTTTGCCACAAATACGATGTCAACTACATGCTCATGCAAAGCAATATGACAATGGTGAAGCGTGTCATAATAAAACGGAACGGTGGAAAGTTGCATGGCAATATATCTCGGAATGGCTATGGAAATGCCATAATAGGTAGGTATGATGGATGTTTTGAGGAAGGTATATGGTGGGTGTATGGTACCGGCGAAAGTTGCGCGGCACTAGAGAGGCTAGAAAAGGTGGAAGGGTGAGAGTGCGTATAATCCATGGACTCAACATTAGTCATAAAGAACTCACATACTTATTGCAAAAATCTATTAGTCATCGAAACAAAGCACTACGCGCATGCTCCTAGGGGGATAGATTTGTAGGAAAAGACCATTGCTCGTCCCCGACCGCCACTCATAAGGAAGACAATCAAAAACTATCTCATGCTCCAACTTCGTTACATAACGGTTCACCATACGTGCATGCTACGGGACTCACAAACCTTAACACAAGTATTTCTCCAATTCACAATTACTCACTAGCATGACTCTAATATCACCATCTTTATATCTCAAAACAATCATAAGGAATCAAACTTCTCGTAGTATTCAATGCACTTTATATGAAAGTTTTTATTATATCCCTCTTGGATGTCTATCATATTAGGACTAAATTCATAACCAAAGAAAATTACCATGCTGTTTAGAGACTCTCAAAATAATATAAGTGAAGCATGAGAGTTCAATAATTTCTATAAAATAAAACCACCGCCGTGCTCTAAAAAGATATAAGTGAAGCACTAGAGCAAAATTGCCTAGCTCAAAAGATATAAGTGAAGCACATAGAGTATTCTAATAAATCACAATTCATGCGTGTCCCTCTCAAAAGGTGTGCACAGCAAGGATGATTGTGGCAAACTAAAAATCAAAGACTCAAATCATACAAGACGCTCCAAGCAAAACACATATCACGTGGTGAATAAAAATATAGCCTCAAGTAAAGTTACCGATAGACGAAGACGAAAGCGGGGATGCCTTCCGGGGCATCCCCAAGCTTAGGCTCTTGGTTGTCCTTCAATATTACCTTGGGGTGCTTGGTCATCCCCAAGCTTAGGCTCTTGCCACTCCTTATTACATAGTCCATCAAATCCTTACCCAAAACTTAAAAACTTCACAACACAAAACTCAACAGAAAATCTCATAAGCTCCGTTAGTATAAGAAAATAAATCACCACTTTTGGTACTGTTGTGAACTCATTATTTATTTATATTGGTGTAATATATACTGTATTCCAACTTCTCCATGGTTCATACCCCCTGATACTACCCATAGATTCATCAAAATAAGCAAACAACACAAAGAAAACAGAATCTGTCAAAAACAGAACAGTCTTCGAAGATCCGAATTGTTATAATACTTATATAACTCCAAAAATTCTGAAATAATAGGAAAACATAGGAAATTTATATATAAATCTCGTGTAAAACATTCAGGGGTTTTCAACTCTCCAGTTAATTATTAAAATTCTTTTACTGGACACATAAGTTTCTGTTTTTCAATAAGATCAAATCAAATATCACCATAAGCCATCCCAAAGGTTTTACTTGGCACAAACACTAATTAAAACACAAAAACACATCTAAACAGAGGCTAGATAAATTATTCAAAGCAAAACAGGAACAAAAAGCAAAAACAAAAATAAAATTGGGTTGCCTCCCAACAAGCGCTATTGTTTAACGCCCTTAGTTAGGCATAAAAACACAAATAGATCTAAGTATTGTCATCTTTGGTATGCAATCCATAAGTAGCTATCATAATAGATTCATATGGCAATTTAATTTTCTTTCTTGGAAAGTGTTCCATGCCCTTCCTTAACGGAAATTGAAATCTAATGTTTCCTTCTTTCATATCAATAATTGCACCAATCGTTCTAAGGAAAGGTCTATCAAGAATAATATGACATGTAGGATTACAATCTATATCAAGAACAATGAAATCTACGGGCACATAATTCCTATTTGCAACAATAAGAACATCATTAATCCTTCCTATAGGTTTCTTAATAGTGGAATCCGCAAGTTGCAAATTTAAGGAACAATCATCAAATTCACGGAAACCTAACACATCACATAAAGCTTTTGGAATCGTGGAAACACTAGCACCCAAATCACACAAAGCATGGCACTCATAATATTTAATCTTAATTTTAATAGTAGGTTCCCACTCATCATAAAGTTTTCTAGGGATAGAAACTTCCAATTCAAGCTTTTGTTCAAAAGATTGCATCATAGCATCAACGATATGTTTAGTAAAAGCTTTGTTTTGATTATAAGCATGAGGAGAATTCAACATGGATTGCAACAAGGAAATACAATCTATTAAATAACAATTATCATAATTAAATTCCTTGAAATCCAAAAGAGTGGGTTCGTTGCTACTTAAAGTTTTGACCTCTCCAATCCCACTTTTATCAATTTTTGCATCAAGATCTAAAAACTCCGAATCATTGGGACGCCTTTTAACTAAAGTTGACTCATCTCCAGTCCCATTTTTATCAAGATTTATATTGGAAAACAAAGATTCAATAGGAGTCACATCAATCACTTTAAGATCTTCATCATTATTTTCACGGAAACTAGAAGAACACGTTTTTACAAACCAATCTCGTTTAGCACGCATCTTAGCGGTTCTTTCTTTGCACTCATCAATGGAAATTCTCATAGCTTTGAGAGACTCATTAATATCATGCTTGGGTGGAATAGATCTAATTTTCAAAGAATCAACATCAAGAGAAATTCTATCCATGTTCCTAGCCAAATCATTAATCTTAAGCAATTTTTCTTCAATCAAACCATTGAAACTCCTTTGCGAAATCATAAATTCTTTAACACTATTCTCAAAACCAGAGGACATCTTATTATAATTTCCATAAAAATTGTTGTAGGACTTACCATAATTATTAGAGTAATTACTAGGAAATGGCCTAGGATTAAAATTACCTCTATACGCGTTATTACCAAAATTGTTCCTACCAACAAAATTAACATCCATTGATTCATTATTATTCTCAATCAAAGAAGACAAAGGCATATCATTAGGATCAATAGAAGCACTCTTGCTAGCAAATAATTTCATAAGTTCATCCATCTTTCCACTCAAAACACTAATCTCTTCAATTGCATGCACCTTTTTACTAGTGGAAGATCTTTCGGTATGCCATTGAGAATAATTAACCATAATATTATCTAGAAGTTTAGTAGCTTCTCCTAGAGTAATTTCCATAAAAGTACCTCCCGCGGCCGAATCTAAAAGATTTCTAGAAGCAAAATTCAACCCGGCATAATTTTTTTGTATAATCATCCACAAATTCAAACCATGAGTAGGGCAATTTTGTATCATCAATTTCATCCTCTCCCAAGATTGTGCAACATGTTCATGATCAAGTTGCTTCAAATTCATTATATCGTTCCTAAGGGAGATGATCTTAGCGGGAGGAAAATACTTGGAAATAAAAGCATCTTTACACTTATTCCATGAATCAATACTATTTTTAGGCAAAGATGAAAACCAAGTTTTAGCACGATCTCGAAGTGAGAACAGAAATAGCTTCAATTTAACAATATCATTATCCACATCTTTTTTCTTTTGCATATCGCACAACTCAATGAAATTATTCAGATGGGATGCGGCATCTTCACTAGGAAGGCCGGAAAATTGATCTTTCATAACAAGATTCAGCAAAGCGACATTAATTTCATAAGATTCCGCACTAGTGGTGGGAGCAATCGGAGTACTAATAAAATCATTGTTATTAGTGTTGGAAAAATCACACAATTTGGTATTCTCTTGAGCCATCGTGACAAAGCAAGAAATCCAACACACAAGCACATAAAAAGCAAACGAAAAATACGAATGAAAGAAGGGCGAATAAAAAGGCAAATCTTTTCGAAAATCATTTTAGAAGCGGGTGAGAGGAAAACGAGAGGCAAATTGCGAATAATGTAATGCAAGAGATGAGACTTTTATGATGGGTACTTGGTATGTCTTGACTTGGCATAGATCTCCCCGGCAACGGCGCGAGAAATTCTTCCTTCTACTTCTTGAGCTTGCGTTGGTTTTTCCCTTGAAGAGGAAAGGGTGATGCAGCAAAGTAGAGATAAGTATTTCCCTCAGTTAGAGAACCAAGGTATCAATCCAGTAGGAGACAAGGCACAAATCACCTAGCACCTGCACAAACAATCAAACAACTTGCACCCAATGCGATAAAGGGGTTGTCAATCCCTTCACTGTTACATGCAAAAGTGAGATCTGGTAGAGATAGGTAAAACTAAAAAAAAGATAATGTAAATATTTTTGGGTTTTTTGGTTTATAGATCTGAAAATAAAAGATTGCAAAATAGTAGATCGGAAAGTAATATGATGGAAAATAGACCCGGGGGCCATAGGTTTCACTAGAGGCTTCTCTCAAGATAGCAAATAATTCGGTGGGTGAACAAATTACTGTCGAGCAATTGATAGAAAAGCGCAAAGTTATGACGATATCCAAGGCAATGATTATGAAATATAGGCATCACGTCCGTGTCAAGTAGACCAAAACGATTCTGCGTCTACTACTATTACTCCACACATCGACCGACTCCTGCCTGCATCTAAAGTATTAAGTTCATGAAGAACAGAGTAACGCATTAAGTAAGATGACATGATGTAGAGGAATAAACTCAAGCAATATGATGTAAACCCCATCTTTTTATCCTCGATGGCAACAATACAATACGTGCCTTGCTGCCCCTACTATCACTGGGAACGGACACCGTAAGATTGAACCGAAAGCTAAGAACTTCTCCCATTGCAAGAAAAACCAATCTAGTTGGCCAAACCAAACCGATAATTCGAAGAGAATTACAAAGATATCAAATTATGCATATAAGAATTCAGAGAAGATTCAAATAATATTCATAGATAAGCTGATCATAAATCCACAATTCATCGGATCCCGACAAACACACCGCAAAAGAATATTACATCGGATAGATCTCCAAGAACAACGAGGAGAACATGGTATTGAGAATCAAAGAGAGAGAAGAAGCCATCTAGCTACTAGCTATGGACCCGTAGGTCTGAGGTAAACTACTCACGCTTCATCGGAAGGGCAGTAGAGTTGATGTAGAAGCCCTCCGTGATCGAATCCCCCTCCGGCAGGGTGCCGGAAAAGGTCCCTAGATGGGATCTCACGGGTACGGAAGGTTGTGGCGGTGGAAAAGTCTTTTCGTGGATGCTTCTGGTGGTTTGGGAACATATGTGAATATATAGGCGAAAGAATTAGGTTAGGGGAGTCACGGGGGGCCCACAAGGCAGGGGGTGCGCCCTCCACCCTTGTGGCTGCCTCGTGGCTCCTCCGACTTCATCTCCAAGTCTCCTGGGTGTCTTCTGGTCCAAGAAAAATCATCGCGAAGGTTTTATTCCGTTTGGACTCTGTTTGGTATTCCTTTCCCACGAAGCTAAAAAACAAGGAAAAACAGAAACTGGCACTGGGCTCTAGGTTAATAGGTTAGTCCCAAAAATAATATAAAATAGCATATTAATGCATATAAAACATCCAAACAGATAATATAATAGCATGGAACAATAAAAAATTATAGATACGTTGGAGATGTATCATCGCCCTTCACGGAAGTTGTTCCTATAGATAATGGGAGGCGCCTGGCACCTCATATGACCACCCATACGAGTGCAAGCACTCATATGGTTGGTTGTCTTGCACTCTGGTGTGCCTTGTGTTGAATCTTCCAACATGGAAGTTGTTTCATTTGGCTCAATTTGGACTAATGCACCTTAATGTACTTCCATATATGATTTTCCTTCCAAACAATGGAAAAACAAGTTTTCTTCTCTCTCGAAGGGTTAGCATTAGAAATGACTGAGAAATAATAAAAATCTGATGAAAACCAAGTCAAAACTCCTTATAGAAAATCACAAATTCTAGAGCCATCACGGGTATCGGATCCAAAACCCACACCTGATAGCTTAACGGCGACCCTTTACGATGGCTACATGTGTTAGTCACCCTTGACGAAAACACTTCCATGACGCATCATTTACCATCATTGAAGTGCACACTTCCATGATGAAAAAGTTATTATTGTCATGGAAGACATACCCGACAATGCATGTATGACTATCTTGATTTTGTCATAAAACCGTCATGGATGTACATGTGTGACAGAAAATGTGACCTACTATGGCAAACGCTTAACATCATAGATGTATCTTTTTCTTTTGTAGTGTGGTTTTGTGCAGCCTTGCACGAGTGATCTGAGAGCACATGTGAGCTATTTGTCCACTACCCAATGATGATCAACTAGTAGACAGTGGAAAGGAATGGCTCTTGAACATCTTGCTAGAGTGTTCAGAGACCAATGAAGACATGATAATTATGCTCATTTGGCGCATTTGGCGGCTGCGCAACGATTGATCCATGATAAAGAGATCCCTACTATGGAGGCTGATACGTCCATTTTGCATCATGTTTTCCTACTATTATTTATAATGTTTTTATGCATAATAATGCTTTATGGAGTAATTCTAATGCCTTTTCTCTCATAATATGCAAGGTTTACACAAAGAGGGAGAATACCGGCAGCTGGAATTCTGGACCTGAAAAAGCTACATCTGAGTTACCTATTCTGCACAACTCCAAATGAGCTGAAAATTTCCAGAGAATTATTTTGGAATATATGAAAAATACTGGAGCAAATAACTACCGGAGGGGGGCCAGCTGGTGACCACAAGACACCAGGGCGCGCCAGGCCCCCCAGGCGCTCCCTGGTGGGTTGTGGCCAGCCCAGCCCACCTCCGATGCCCATCTTCTGGTATATAAGTCATTTTGACCTAGAAAAAAATAGGAGAGGACTTTCAGGATGGAGCGCCGCCGTCTCGAGGCGGAACTTGGGCAGGAGCACTTTCGCCCTCCGGCGGAGCTATTCTGCCGGGGGAACTTCCCTCCCGGAGGGGGAAATTGAAGCCATCGTCATCACCAACAACCCTCTCATCTTTGAGAGGCCAATCTCCATCAAAATCTTCAACAGCACCATCTCATCTCAAACCTTAGTTCATCTCTTGTGTTCAATCTTTCTACCGGAACCTCAGATTGGTACCTGTGGGTGACTAGTAGTGTTGATTACATCTTGTAGTTGATTACTATATGGTTTATTTGGTGGAAGATTATATGTTCAGATCCATTATGCTATTTAATACCCCTATGATCTTGAGCATGAATATCATTTGTGAGTAGTTACTTTCATTCTTGAGGTCATGAGAGAAGTCTGTTGCAAGTAATCATGTGAACTTGATATGTGTTCGATATTTTGATGATATGTATGTTGTGATTCCCTTAGTGGTGTCATGTGAACATCGACTACATGGCACCTCACCATCTTTGGGCCTAAGGGAATGCATTGTGGAGTAGTTATTAGATGATGGCTTGCTAGAGTGAGAGAAGCTTAAACCCTAGTTTATGCGCTACTTCATAAGGGACCGATTTGGATCCGAATGTTTAATGCTATGATTAGATTTTATCTTAATACTTTTCTCGTAGTTGCGGATGCTTGTGAGGGGGTTAATCGTAAGTGGGAGGCTTGTTCAAGTAAAAACAGCACCCAAGCACCGGTCCACCCACATATCAAATTATCAAAGTAGCGAACGCGAATCAAACCAACATGATGAAAGTGACTAGATGAAATTCCCGTGTGCCCTCAAGAACACTTTGCTTATTATCTGAGACCGTTTTGGCCTTTCCTTTGCCACAAAAGGATTGGGCTACCTTGCTGCACTTTATTTACCGTTACCGTTACTTGTCCATTATAAATTATCTTGCTATCAAGCTACCTGTTACCGACTATTTCAGTGCTTGCAAAAAATACCTTGCTGAAAACCACTTGTCATTTCCTTCTGCTCCTCGTTGGGTTCGACACTCTTACTTATTGAAAGGACTACGAGTGATCCCCTATACTTGTGGGTCATCAAGACTCTTTTCTGGCGCCGTTGCCGAGGAGTGAAGCGCTCTTGGTAAGTGGAAATTGGTAAGGAAAAATTATTACTACGAGCTGAAATTTATTGTCACTTGCTACTATGGAAAACCATCCTTTGAGGGGTTTGTTCGGGGTATCTTCACCTCGGCTAGAAGCAAAATTAGTTGCCCCTCAACCTACTGCACCTACTGAAAATATTGGTTATGAAATTCCTTCGGATATGATAGAACAACTGCTAGCTAATCCTTATGCAGGAGACGGAACTGAACATCCTGATATGCACTTGATATATGTGGATGAAATTTGGGGATTATTTAAGCTTGTAGGTTTACCCGGAGATGAAGCTAAGAAGAAGGTTTTCCCTTTATCTTTGAAGGGAAAAGCATTGGCATGGTATAGGCTATGCGGTGATATTGGATCTTGGAACTGGAATCGATTGAAATTGGAATTTCACCAAAAAAATTATCCTATGCATCTAGTTCATCGTGATCGGAATTATATATATAATTTTTGGCCTCATGAAGGAGAAAGTATCGCTCTAGCTTGGGGGAGGCTTAAGTCAATGTTATATTCATGCCCCAATCATGAGCTCTCGACAGAAATTATTATTCAGAACTTTTATGCTCGGCTTTCTCGTGATGATCAATCCATGCTCGATACTTCTTGTACTGGTTCTTTTATGAAGAAGACTATTGAATTCAGGTGGGATCTTTTAGAAAGAATTAAACACAACTCTGAAGATTGGGAACTCGATGAAGGTAAAGAGTCAGGTATTAAGCTTGAGTTTGATTGTGTTAAATCTTTTATGAATACCGATGCTTTTCACAAGTTTAGCACTAAATATGGACTTGACTCTGAGATAGTAGTCTCTTTTTGTGAATCATTTGCTACTCATGTTGATCTTCCTAAGGAGAAGTGGTTTAAATATCATCCCCTATTAAAGAAGAAATTAAAGAACCGGTTAAAACTAAAGATGAAACTATATTTACAATGTTGATCCAGTTGTGCCTACTGCTTATATTGAAAAACCACCTTTCCCTATTAGGATAAAGGAACATGCTAAGGTATCAACTGTGGTTCACAAAAGTAATATTAAAGCACCTAAACCCTCTGATCAAATCAAAGTAGAACCTAGTGTTGCTATGGTTAAAGATCTCCTGGAAGAAAATATTGATGGGCATGTTATTTATTTCTGTGATGAAGCTGCTAGAATTGCCAGACCCGATGAGAAAGATAAACATAGACCTGTTGTTGGGATGCCTGTTGTCTCAGTTAAAATAGGAGATCACTGTTATCATGGTTTATGTGACTTAGGTGCTAGCGTGAGTGCTATTCCTTTTACCTTATACCAAAAAATTATGAATGATATAGCACCCGCTGAAATAGAAGACATGGGGTGTGTTTGGTTGCATTCTCATCTCAGCATAGTTGTTCCCTCTTCGTGCATGCTCATCTCACCACCCCTCTTCATGCATGCTCCTAGTGTATTTGTGTTAAGCTAGTGTGGACTCATGCACCCTTCATACACTCTACCAAACACCCAAAAGTGGGTCGAGAAGGGACCTTTTGCTCTCATGCACCCTTCACACACCCTACCAAACACACCCATAAATGTTACTATTAAACTTGCTAATAGAGACACCATCACACCACTTGGGATTGTTAGAGATGTTGAAGTCTTGCGTGGGAAAATAAAATACCCTACTGATTTTCTAGTTCTTGGTTCCCCACAAGATGACTTTTGTCCCATTATCTTTGGTAGACCTTTCTTGAACACTATCAATGCTACTATAGATTGCCATAAAAAAACTGTCAGTGTTAGCTTTGGTGATGAATCTCATGAGTTTAATTTCTCCAAGTTTAGTAGACAACCTCATAAGAAAGAATTACCTAATAAGGATGAAATAATTGGTCTTGCTTCTGTGACGCCCCCGGCTCAATCGTGCACTAATCATACACGCTAATGCACACAATCAAGCCTAAGGACTCACAGGAAGATATCACAACACAACTCTAAAACATAAATAAAGTCATACAAGCTTTATATTACAATCTAGGGGCCTCGAGGGCTCGAATACATAAGCTTGCGTACAAGCGTCAGCGGAAGCATCAGATATCTAAGTACAGATATAAAAGAAAACACAGATAGGCCCTTAAAAGGTGGGGTAAAAGAAAACACTACGATCGAAAGGCGCAGGCCTCCTGCCTGGGACCCTCCGATCCTACTCCTAGTCGTCGACCAACTCGTAGTAGTAACCACCCTCGGGGTAGTAGTAGCGATCGTCGGTGGGGGCAGCTGTCTCAGGGGCTCCTTCATCTGGTTGCATCAAAAGGATATGGGGGAAAAAGAAAGCAAAGCAACCGTGAGTACTCATCCGAAGTACTCAGCAAGCAAGGATCTACACTACATATGCAACATTATCAAAGAGAGGCTGTATATGTGGACTGGGCTGTAGAAATGCCAGAATAGAGAGAAGGCCTAGTCCTATCGAAGACTAGCATCTTCAGCGGTCTTGTAGCATTAGAAGAGTGTAGATTAGTACATCATAAGGTAGTAGTATCATTAAGTCTCAACCTCACCCAGAGATCCTTTCTCGACTCCCTGCGAGAATGCAATCCCAGAGCCCTAATATCCAAGTACCAACCTCGGCCAGAGATCCTTTCTCGACTCCCTGCGAGAAAGTAATCTCAGAGCCATACTAATCACAAGTATCCAGTTCTAGTTGTATCGATCGGGATACAACTCCGAGCGTCCGTTACCGAGGATCCGACTATGCATAGATTAATTCTTCCCTGCAGGGGTGCACCAACTTACCCACCACACTCGCTTAATTCCGGCCAGACACACTTTTCCGAGGCATGCTTGGCCTCGGCCAAATGACACACCGCAGCCCTACCTAGAGCTCAGCAGAGAGGTCCCCGCCGGTCTACATCCTAAGCGCTCAGGGGTCTTGGGCCGTCGCCCTGTGCACTCCAGGTCGTTGCGAGCAGGGTGGATACCAGCGCCAACGGCACGATCCGACCCGGCCACAATGCTGAATTGGACGTCTGACAGAGCTGTCGGCTGATACCACGATGCAGAGTACCCATATTTATTCCCGCGTGATGGTTAGTGCTATCGGGCCAGAGGCCCACTCAGATCACATATCCAAATCGTTAGTGTAATGGTAGTGCGGTAACGAGCAGAGACTCACGATCAATGTGACCCCATCGCCCCGTCTCGAGGACTTGCGGCAAGGGCCAAGAATGCCCGGCCACACCTCGTATTCATCACTCGGGCACCATCCAGGTCAACCCGTCTCCATATCACTCGCGGGTACCCCTCAGGGTCGACCTGCCTTCCAAGTAACAGTGTAAAGTCCAATTATCCGTGTGTCCATAACATCAAGGGAATCCGAGGTATCACCCTCGCTGGATTCCTACTCGATGTAACCATCAAGGTGAACTCGAAGGAATCACCCTCGATGGGTTCACACTTGAGGTGTTGCACGACAGCGTCGTTATCGGGAGTGGGGAAGGAGGAATCACCCTCGATGACCACGACCGAATAGCTACTTTACAGAGTTAACATCAGAAGTGCTATACGAGGTATCACCCTCGGCACTCGATAGTAACGCTGCTGTGTCATTAAAACTAAGGGGGTGATGTGCGGTGCCGGGGCCTGGCTGTCGAGTCTTCTGATAATCCAGCGGGGCAATCAGGACAAGTGGGGTCACTGATAGGTCTCTATGCAGCCTATACTAGACAGTTTAGGATAAGCAGGTAAGGTATCAATAGCAGGTTACAATAAACAGGCTATGCATCAGAATAGGTTAAACAGTAGTAGCAGCAATTTCTAATGCAAGCATGAGAGAGCGAGAATAGGCGATATCGGTATGCTCAAAAGGGGGGTGCTTGCCTGGTTGCTCGGCGGCAAAGGCAAGGTCGTCAACGATGTCGTTGGGCTCCTGAGCTGCGTCGGTCTCGGGAACTGCGTCTGTAGCGGGGTCTACCAAGAGAGAAGAGGGGGAGAAAACAGATAAATACACGGCAAACACAGTAACACAGAGCTGGCTACGCTAACATGCAGTGCAGGGTTTCCTAAAGACATATCTAAGTCATATTAGTTATTTTAGGAATTTGCTTGGATTTATTATATAAAAGCCATGCACTATTCATCTATCTAAAATAGGTAAAAAGTTACATGTTCACCTAGCTAGGAGTGTTGGGCAGGCATTTTGATTACATATTCAGAATCCTCATATTTTTCTGATCATTTTACATATATAAATTATTTTCATCCGAGTTACGGTTTAAAAGATAGGATTTTCTAAAGTTTTTATTAATTTCTGGAATTTATTTAATTAATTTAATTCAACATTATCCAGAATAGTGTCTGATGATGTCATCGTGACATATTGGTGATGTCAGCAGTCAACAGTCGGCTGGCCAGGTCAAACCTGACCAGTGGGTCCCGCATGTCAGTGTCACAGTAGTTAATTAGGGATTAACTAAACTAATTACCGATTAATTAGGGAATGGGCCCCATTAGTCAGTGACACAGGCTTAGTTAGGATTTAAATAATTGCTACACTGCTTGGACCCACGTGTCAGTGACACTATCTAACCCAAACGTTGTTTAACAGGGGCCCCACACATCAGTGGCTACTTAACTTAACTAAACACAGATTAACCCTAATCTAACTAGCTGACAGGCGGGCCTGATGAACAGTGATAATCGATGTTTAAACGACGGCGCCATAGCACGCGGCGGCGACTCGTCGGAACACGCTACGGGCGGCCATTTGCGGCGGGGCTTAGTCCATTCGGACGGGCGCGAAGCCGCGCATCCAGTGGGGCATCGGCCGGACGAAGGGGTCACCGGAGTTGGTCGGATGACGAGCCAGGCGGCAGCGTGGCTACAGCCATAGTGAGAAACATGCGCGCGAGCTCGAAATCGAGCTCGGAAGAGAGGGGGAAGATGCGTGCGCTCATAGGGAACTCGTAGAGGGGGTCGGCGAGGCGTGGGGAGGGCGGCGTCGACCGAATCGATCGGAAGGGGGTCGCCAGAGCCGTAGACGAAGAAGAGCCCGGGGACGAGGTTGAGGTGGCGCAGGGCTCGAGCTGACCGTTGCAGGGGAAGGAGACGAGGGCGGCGAGGAGGCTGGACACCACAGAGCGGTGAGGGAGGCACGGTGGTCGCGTGATTCAGGGAGGCGCAACCATGGCCGCGTCGGGCGAGGTGAAGGGAGCCAGGGAGAGAGAGAGAGAGAGTGAGCGAGGGGGGAGGCCAGAGGAGCGCGGGAGTTGCGGCTTTATCCTCGACGGGCGGGCGCCGGCGCGCTGTCGATCAAGGGAGAAGGGGGGGCCGGGGTGCGGGCGCGAGGCAGAGGACGACAGCGGCGCGCGTGAACAGAGAGAGGTAGGGGATGAGCTAGATGGGCTGGGCCCGACTGTAGCTCACTTGGGCCGAGCACACAGTGCACTTTTTCCATTTTCTTTGTTTCCTTTTCTGTTTTCTTTTGTTTCACTGCTTTGCAAAAATGTGTGGGCTCATATATAGCTTTATAAAATATGTGAACTAGCCACATAAATATAGTGCAATATTTGTCACTGCTAGAAATTGGTTTGGAGGCAAATGAATTTTATTTGGATTTTAATTAAATGATTATGGATTAAATATCTCTGTTTTGTTGCTGTTAGAGTCACTTAATTTATTTAGTATATGTTGATTATAATTTTAGAATAGTCTCTGGATTATTTACAATATTATGAACATTTTAGTTTTCAAATTTGAACAACTTTTGTTTCCACTTTTAGTTTGAATTTCCATTTGAATTTGAATTGAAAAGAGATATGATCCAAATGATGTTTAAGCACTGTTGATCATGATGACATGGCATTATCAAAAGGGGATTACTGTACCTAACCACTGGGGGTGTTACAGCTTCTATTGCTATGCCTCCTACTAATACACTAGAACAATATTTGCTAGATCATGAAAACGATATGCGTGAAAGAAATGAAATAGATAAAATATTCTTCGAACAACAACCTCTGCTTAAACACAATTTGCCTATTGAAACTCTAGGAGGTCCTCCTCCACCTAAAAGTGATCCTGTGTTTGAATTAAAACAATTGCCAGACACTTTGAAGTATGCTTATCTTGATGAGAAAAAGATATATCCTGTTATTATTAGTGCTAACCTTTCAGAACATGAAGAAGAAAGATTATTAAAAATTCTGAAGAAGCACCGTGCCGCTATTGGTTATACTCTTGATGATCTTAAGGGCATTAGTCCCACTCTATGTCAGCACAAGATTAATATGGAACCTGATGCTAAACCCATTGTTGATCATCAATGATGTTTGAATCCTAAAATGAAAGAAGTGGTAAGAATTAAAATACTAAAGCTTCTGGAAGCAGGTATAATCTATCCCATAGCTGATAGTATATGGGTAAGTCATGTTCATTGTGTCCCTAAGAAGGGAGGTATTACCGTTGTTCCTAATGATAAAAATGAACTCATTCCACAAAGAATTGTTACTGGCTATATAATGGTAATTGATTTTAGAAAATTAAATAAAGCTACTAGAAAAGATCATTACCCTCTACCTTTTATTGATCAAATTCTAGAAAGATTATCTAAGCACACACACTTTTTTTTCTTGATGGATATTCTGGTTTTTCTCAAATACCTGGTTCACAACCTGATCAAGAGAAAACCACTTTTACTTGTCCTTTCGGAACCTATGCTTATAGACGTATGCCTTTTGGTTTATGAAATGCACCTGCTACCTTTCAAAGATGCATGACTGCTATATTCTCTGATTTATGTGAAAAGATTGTTGAGGTTTTCATGGATGATTTTTCCGTTTACGGAATTTCTTTTGATGATTGCTTAAGCAGCCTTGATCGAGTTTTGCTGAGATGTGAGCAAACTAATCTTGTCTTGAATTGGGAGAAGTGCCACTTTATGGTTAATGAAGGTATTGTCTTGGGGCATAAAATTTTTGAACGAGGAATTGAGGTGGATAAAGCTAAAGTTGATGCCATTGAGAAAATGCCATGTCCTAAAGATATTAAAGGTATTCGTAGTTTCCTTGGTCATGCTAGTTTCAATAGGAGTTTTATTAAAGACTTCTCTAAAATTTCTAGGCCTCTTACAAATCTTTTACAAAAGGATGTTCCATTTGTTTTTGATGATGATTGTGTGGAAGCCTTCGAAACACTTAAAAAAGCCTTAACTTCTTCACCTATAGTTCAACCACCTGATTGGAACTTGCCTTTTGAAATTATGTGTGATGCTAGTGATTATGCTGTTGGTGCTGTTCTAGGACAAAGAGTTGATAAGAAATTAAATGTTATCCATT
Organism: Thinopyrum elongatum; assembly: GCA_011799875.1. Lineage (NCBI taxonomy): Eukaryota > Viridiplantae > Streptophyta > Magnoliopsida > Poales > Poaceae > Thinopyrum > Thinopyrum elongatum. The sequence continues at coordinate 533,061,624 of CM022298.1, forward strand.
AAGCTAGCAAAACTCTAGATAGTGCCCAAAGAAATTATGCTACTACTGAAAAAGAATTTTTAGCAGTTGTGTTTGCTTGTGATAAATTTAGATCTTAAATTGTTGATTCCAAAGTAATTGTTCACACCAATCATGCTGCTATAAAATATCTTATGGAAAAGAAAGATGCTAAACCTAGACTCATTAGGTGGGTTCTCTTGCTACAAGAATTTGATTTACATATCACTGATAGGAAAGGAGATGATAACCCCGTAGCTGATAACTTGTCTAGGTTAGAAAATATTCTTGATGACCCACTACCTATTAATGATAGCTCTCCTGATGAACAACTAGCTGCAATAAATGTTTCCCATAATACTCCTTGGTATGCTCACTATGCTAATTATATTGTTGCTAAATTTATACCACCTAGTTTCACATACCAACAAAAGAAAAAATCATTCTATGATTTAAGACATTACTTTTGGGATGACCCACATCTTTATAAAGAAGGACTAGATGGTATTATTAGACGTTGTGTACCTGAGCATGAACAGGAATAAATCCTACGGAAATGTCACTCCGAAGCTTATGGAGGACATCATGCGGGAGATAGAACTGCTCACAAGGTATTGCAATCTGGTTTTTATTGGCCTACTCTCTTCAAGGATGCCCGTAAGTTTGTTTTATCTTGTGATGAATGTCAAAGGATAGGTAATATTGGTAAGCGTCAGGAAATGCCTATAAATTATTCACTCGTTGTTGAACCATTTGATGTGTGGGGTTTTGATTACATGGGACCTTTTCCTTCCTCTAATGGGTATACACATATTTTGGTTGCTGTTGATTATGTTACTAAGTGGGTAGAAGCTATTCCAATTAGTAGTGCTGATCATAACACTTCCATTAAAATTCTTAAAGAAGTTATTTTCCCAAGGTTTGGAGACCCTAGATATTTAATGACTGATGGTGGTTCACACTTAATTCATGGTGCTTTCCGTAAAATGCTTGCTAAATATGATGTTAACCATAGAATTGCCTCACCCTATCATCCTCAATCTAGTGGTTAAGTTGAACTTAAGAATAGGGAAATACAATTAATATTACAAAAAACTGTCAATAGGTCCCGGAAGAATTGGTCTAAGAAATTAGATGATGCACTTTGGGCCTATAGAACAACATATAAAAATCCTATGGGTATGTCTCCATATAAAATGGTTTATGGAAAAGCTTGTCATTTGCCTCTTGAGTTAGAACATAAAACATATTGGGTAATTAAAGAACTCAATTATGATTTCAAACTTGCCGGTGAAAAGAGGTTATTTGATATTAGCTCACTTGATGAATGGAGAACCCAAGCTTATGAAAATGCCAAACTATTCAAAGAAAAAGTTAAAAGGTGGCATGACAAAAGAATCCAAAAGCGGGAATTCAAAGTTGGTGAACATGTTCTTTTGTACAACTCTCATTTTAGATTCTTTGCAGGAAAATTTCTTTCCAAATGGGAAGGACCTTATATTATCAAAGAGGTTTATCGTTCTGGAGCCATTAAGATCAATAATGCTGAAGGCACTAATCCAAAGGTGGTCAATGGGCAGAGAATTAAGCAATGTATCTCAGGTACGCCTATTAATGTTGAAACCAATATTATCCAAACCATGACACCGGAGGAACACATAAAAGAAACCTTCCAGAACACTCCAGAACCCTGAAAAAGAGGAGGCACGTGATACTGTAAGTAAACAGACTCCAAAAAATCGGCAAAAATATTTTCTGTCAGTTTTGGAATATTAGAAAAATTAGGAAAATAAGAAACAACCAGGAAGGCAACCGAGGTGGGCATGATACACCAGGGCGCGCCTGCCCTTCCTGGCGTGCCCTGGTGGGTTGTGCCCTCCTCGGGAACCTTCCCGACTCTGTTTTCCTTCCGCTTGCTTGTTTCCCAAGATAAAAAAATCTTTATATAACCCCCAGACGTATTGACCACCGCATCATAGAGAAATCCTCTGTTCTTGTTTCGTGCTATTTTTCTGACAAATCTAGATCGCCATGGCCGCACCGAGCTCCTCCAAGGACAAGTTCTTCGAGAGGGTAATCAACCCCTACTTGTCGGAGGTGATGAAGCACCCTCAAGCCATTGAGATGTGTGAGGGGATGCTCCACATCCGGGATGTTCAAGGGCCCAAGAAGATGGGAACCGTGGAGGCTAGGCTCGAGGCCATGAAGCAGGAGATCTTCAAGTGCCAAGGGATGGTGGAGCATGGACTCAGTGCCAATCACCTCATGATTACGGATTTCACCCATGATCTCAAGGTGGATGGTCGGTCTATGAAGGACATCGTCTTCACCCTCAACGAGCAAATCAATTTTCTGCAAAGCCAAATCTATGATCTCCAAAATCAAGTCTTTGAATATGAGGCAAGATTTAAAGGTATGAGTTTAGCTACCAGTTGTAGGACTCATGAGACTCGTGCTTCCTCTTATGATGGTGAGCCGATGCCATGGAAGCTGGAGGATAAGCTCACTAATACCTCATCACCACCACCATCATCATCTTCCCCACCAAAGGAGACTTGAGTACATGGGTATGGGCACTCCCCTTGGCTTCTGCCAAGCTTGGGGGAGATGCCCCGGTATCGTATCACCATCACTTTTATTGCCGTTACCTATCTTAGTTTGATCTTTAGTTATATCATGAATTAGTTGAATAAAAGTTTAGCATGATCTATTATCGAGTGTTAGTTTTGTGATCTATCTATCTATGTAATCGAGTGAGAGCTATATAATAAAGTTTAGTTTGAGTTTTGCTTCTTTACTTTTTTGTTTCAATCAAAATAAAAGAAAATAATGAGAAAGATCATATGCTAATCTTATGGTAAGTAATGACATCACATAAGGAAAAGTACAAGTGGTACAATTTGTTGAAAGTTGACAAACATAGCATTGGTCAATGATGCAATTCATGAAAGAATTAATAAGGGAAGAGAAGATTCACATGCAAATACACTATCTTGGACATCTTTTATGATTGTGAGCTCTCATTAAATATTATATGCCAAAATTGTTGACGTTGGACAAGGAAGACAACATAATGATTTATGTTTGTTCATATTCACATAGAAGTTATATTGTCATAGATCCTTCAACATGTGGTGCTTGCCCAATATCTTTGCTAGCCAAAAATCCGCACTAAGTAGAAATACTACTTGTGCATCCAAAAACCCTTAAACCCAAAATCTTGTTTTGAGAGACCACCATACCTACCTATGGATTGAGCAAGATCCTTTAAGTAAGTTGTCATCGGTGCAATAAGGCAATACAAATTGCTTCAAAATGTGTTTGACCATTTAGTGTAAGAGAAAATTGAGCGTTGTACGAACTTGTGATGGCAAAGTAATAAAAGCGACGGATTGCATAATAAAGGTTGCTATCATAAGGGGCAATATAACGTGACGTTCTTTTGCATTAAGAGATTGAGCATACAAACCAAAAAGCGCATGACAACCTTTGCTTCCCTCTGTGAAGGGCCTATCTTTTACTTTGTGTATTTACTTTTCATGCAAGAGTCAAAGTATTCTTCCCTATTCCTTTTTATTTTTCTCTTTGCAAGCATCATGTGGCGGGGAAAGATCTAGGCACATATACCCAATTGGATATGAGTGGGCATAATTTATTAGTGTTGACATCACCCTTGAGGTGAATGAGTTGGGAGGCGAAACTATAAGCCCCTATATTTCTATGTGTCCGGTTGAAACTTTTTGCTCATGTGTATACGGTGAGTGTTAGCAATCATAGAAGATTAAATGATGGTTGAGTATGTGGACTTGCCAAAAGGCTCCGATATGAGACCCTTCCTGAAAAGATGATGAATTGTTGTTGCAAAGTTGACTGAGAACATAGTTTGTTGGTTTTTAATAGAGTTTATGCTTTCTACTTCGATATTGTGATGAATTGTTACTTGTTCATGAGAAGTTATATGATAAAGTTTTGTGATAAAGTTTTATAATAAAGTTTGTTGATGTTATAATAATAAGCATGATGCTACTATGTTCGTATTTTGTTTTTATCGACACCTCTCTCTCTAAGCATGTGGACATGTTTTTCGATGTCGATTTTTCGCTTGAGGACATGCGAGGTCTAAGCTTGGGGGAGTAGATACGTCCATTTTGCATCATGTTTTCCTGCTGTTATTTATAATGTTTTTATGCATAATAATGCTTTATGGAGTAATTCTAATGCCTTTTCTCTCATAATATGCAAGGTTTACACAAAGAGGGAGAATACCAGCAGCTGGAATTCTGGACCTGAAAAAGCTACGTCAGAGTTACCTATTCTGCACAACTCCAAATGAGATAAAAATTTACGGAGAATTATTTTGGAATATATGAAAAATACTGGAGCAAATAACTACCGGAGGGGGGCCACCTGGTGACCACAAGACACCAGGGCGCGCCAGGCCCCTCAGGCGCGCCCTGGTGGGTTGTGGCCAGGCCAGCCCACCTCCGGTGCCCATCTTCTGGTATATAAGTCATTTTGACCTAGAAAAAAATAGGAGAGGACTTTCGGGACGGAGCGCCGCCGTCTCGTGGCGGAACTTTGGCAGGAGTACTTTTGCCCTCCGGCGGAGCAATTCCGCCGGGGGAACTTCCCTCCCGGAGGGGGAAATCGAAGCCATCATCATCACCAACAACCCTCTCATCTTTGGGAGGCCAATCTCCATCAACATCTTCAACATCACCATCTCCTCTCAAACCCTAGTTCATCTTTTGTGTTCAATCTTTGTTCCGGAACCTCAGATTGGTACCTGTGGGTGACTAGTAGTGTTGATTACATCTTGTAGTTGATTACTATATGGTTTATTTGGTGGAATATTATATGTTCAGATCCTTTATGCTATTTAATACCCCTCTGATCTTGAGCATGAATATCATCTGTCAGTAGTTTCTTTCGTTCTTGAGGTCACAGGAGAAGCCATGTTGCAAGTGAAAGGATCGAGAAGATGGGTCTAGAGGGGGGGTGATTAGACCCTCAACAAGTAAAAGTGGCAATTTTTAAGTTGTTCAAGTTAATGTGGAGTTTTAGCACAGGTTTAAGCATTCACAATACATTTCAAGCAAGCATGGCAAGAGTATATGCAGCGGAAAGAGTAAAGCATGCTAATTGCAACAAAGTAAAGGGATGGGATTGGAGTGTGCAAACGCAATGAAGACACGGAGATTTTTGGCGTGGTTCCGATAGGTGGTGCTATCGTACATCCACGTTGATGGAGACTTCAACCCACGAAGGGCTCCACCCACGAAGGGTCCACGAACAAGCAACCTTGTGTATCCCACCATGGCCATTGCCAACGAAGGACTTGCCTCACTTGGGTAGATCTTCACAAAGTAGGCGATCTCCTTGCCCTTACAAACTTCTTGGTTCAACTCCACAACTTGACGGAGGCTCCCAAGTGACACCTAACCAATCTAGGAGACACCACTCTCCAAAAGGTAATAGATGTTGTGTTGATGATGAACTCCTTGCTCTTGTGCTTCAAATGATAGTCTCCCCAAGACTCAACTCTCTCTCACAGATTTGGATATGGTGGAAAGATGATTTGAGTGGAAAGCAACGTGGGGAAGGCTACAAATCAAGATTCTTGTGGTAGGATTGTTATATATTGATCTCAACACATGAGTAGGTGGTTCTCTCTCAGAAAATGTATGTTGGAAGTGTAGGCATGTTCTGATGGCTGTCTCACATATGGAGAAGGGGGTGGAGGGGTATATATAGCCTCCACACAAAATCCAACCGTTACACACATTTGACCCAACTCGGTCAAACCGAATAGGTGAACTCGGTGAGACCGATTTAGTTCAAAATGTGAACGTTAGGAATCTTGGTGGGACCGACTGGAACAACTCGGTGGGACCGATGTGCTAGGGCTTAGGGCAAACCTCATCTCGGTGGAGCCGATTGCATCAACTCGGTGAGACCGAAGTGAAGCAATTTGGGCAATAGAGAGTTGGTCAAGCCATCTCGGTGAGACCGATCGCAATTTCGATGAGACCGAAATAATTGCAACAGGCAACAGAGAGTTGGCAAGGCCATATCGGTGAGACCGAGATCCGTATCGGTGTAACCAAACTGTTAGGGTTTCTGGCAGTGGCTATGTCATATGAACTCGGTGGCTCCGGATAGGATGAATCGGTGGGGCCGAGTTGGAGTTTAGGGTTTTGACATATTTGGAATGAGAAAGTGGTTGAGGGATTTGGAGTAATATCACTAAGCATTTGAGCAAGCAAGCCATTAAGCAACACCTCATCCCCTTTTAATAGTATTGGCTTTCCTATGGACTCAATGTCATCTTGGATCACTAAAAGGTAAAATGAAGAGTCTTGAGCTTTAGCCAGTGCATGTCCTTGACACTTTGAAGGGGTTCCACATCCTCTTGTCCTTTCCACGCCATTGTTGAACTTGTCTGGATTACACTAGATAGAAGCATTAGTCCAACAAGAGATATGTTGACATTAATTACCAAAATCACCCAGGGAGCACTTGTGCTTTCAATCTCCCCCTTTTTGGTAATTGATGATAACATACATCAAAGCTTTAGGTAAATGATATGAAGGGTAGCAGGTAAAGCTTTGGAGAGACATGTGACATGCATAAGCTCCCCCTACGTGTATGCAATCATGTGAAGATAGAATATACTAACATGTGAATGCATAACATGACAGAGTAAGTAGATAGTTACATGTATCTTGGCTATATGCATCAGAGCAAATGATATGATTTAGAAATGTACCTCCATGTTTATGAATCCCTCTTGCAAACAATATGTGCACCAGCAAGAGGTCATCATTCACATGAGTGTGATGCATACACTTACCTTGTGGTCTTGAGTGAACTTTGGAAAGAGTGGACTTGACAAAACAGGGTTAGATAACACAAGAACACTCCTAATAAAGCATGTTAAGGAACCACAAGAATACCAAGACTGGGATGACATGTAATGGGTGAGTACTAAGTACTTCAAGTAGATATAGACATGTCCCCAAAGATTTAAAGATATGCAATGAATTCCAAATAATTTTTCTTCCCTTAGACAAGAGCTCTTTCTCCCCCTGAATCTGATATTGGATAATGGGAGAAGATAGGGTGAGAGAAGAAAAAAACCCCAGAGCAAAATGGGGTAATGGCAACTAGAATCAGAGCAACAAGAATTTTAGCAATAGCTAAGATCAGACATATTGACATGTCTTTCCCCTCTTAAAGACATGTGACTTCTCTCCTCTTTGTTAATAAGCATCTGTAGAAGAGCGTAGATGTGCTCATTTGATAGGGTTTGATGTGCTCCCTCCCCCCCTTTGACATCAATTTCCAAGAAGGGCACTTCTGGAGCATGAGTCAAGTAGGTGTGGTCCTTGAGAGTCACTACAAGGCAGTGAGTAGCTTATGATGCTGATGGAGGAAATAATCATTGAGTGGAGCTGAAGAGAATAGGCAGGAACAAATGACAAAAAAGGTTTACTCAGGGTTGAAATCACTGACGTCAATAGGTTTGGATCGGAGTGACCGAGTTCAACACACAGAAAAGATTTTGTCAACTCGGCTCACTTGGCAAATGAAATCTCACAAGGATTTGCAAGGAAATAACAGAAAGATTTGCAATGAATTAAACCAAAAAAATTAAGGAGATCTAGATGAAGTTTTTTTTTGTTTTTGTTTTAGAGGGAGACAAAATAACAAGAAAAAAATAAACAACTGAGCAAAAGAACACTAGAGAACTTCATCTAGAAGGGGTCGGCGACAAAGTCACCTATGTTAGAGTATATTAACTTAGGAGTCAAGTGAGATCACTTGATCATAGGTTATAATCATCGTTTAAGCTCAAAATGGGGTTGCCATTTTTCGTTTAAGCATTTTGATGTATTCACATCTTGTTGAGTTGCTTTAGCTCATGTCTTGGAGTAAAGCTTCTCTAAGATGGAATGACATACCTTGGGTTGTGGTGTTGATCTTGATCATGTAGTCGAACTTGTGTTGGATGCTCAAGGTTGATGTTGTCCATCAAGAGTTGGGAGCATCACTAGTAGTTTGAGTTCATCTTCCTACATGGGTTAGTCTTGCAAGGAATAACACTTGTGTACCAAAATGACAATCATGAAACTTGATACTAATTGAAATTTGATATATTGAAGTAGTCAAAGGATATGTTGAGTGAGTTCATGCTTCCTTGAATTCAACAACCATATCATAGGGACTTGGTGATGTAGAGATTGCTCAAAATGTGAGTGACTGGCAATCTCATAGATTTGGGTTCATCCAAGTACCTACAAGGGTTAGATAACCTGCAAGGGTACAAATATAGATCCAAGACATATGATCATCATCATAAGAGAAGTATCAAGGATTAGTCATAAAAGGCTCATGCCTTGCATGTATCCAAATGGAGTTTCTACTCCAAGTTTGAGGCATCAATGATGTTCAATTCACCTCTTAAATGACAAAATACTTTCTCATCAAGCGGTTTGGTGAATATATCCGCCAATTGCTTATCGGTGCGAACATGCTTAAGATTGATGTCTCCTTTAGCAACATGATCCCGAATGAAATGGTGACGAACTTAAATATGCTTAGTTCGAGAATGTTGCACAGGATTATGAGCAATCTTAATAGCACTTTCATTATCACAAAGCAATGGAACATGTTTCACATGTATCCCATAATCCGTAAGGGTTTGGGTCATCCAAAGTAATTGAGCACAACATGATCCGGCAGCAATGTATTCCGCTTCGGCAGTGGATAAGGATACTGAGTTTTGTTTCTTGGAGGACCAAGACACAAGGGATCTACCAAGAAATTGACAAGTACCCAAAGTGGAGTTTCTATCAACCTTGTCACCGGCATAGTCTAAATCGGAGTAGCCAACAAGATCAAAAGATGACCTCTTAGGATACCAAATGCCAAAGTTTGGTGTATGAATTAAGTATCTCACTATCCTTTTCACGGCCTTAAGAGGACACTCTTTAGGGGCCGCTTGATATCGTGCACACATGCACACACTTAGCATAATATCGGGACAGGAGGCACATAGATATAACAATGAACCAATCATAGAGCGGTAAACCTTTTTGTCAACCGGTTTGCCATCCTTAGTCAAGTCAAGATGTCCACTAGTAGGCATGGGTGTTTTCATACCTTTGCTTTCTTGCATGTTGAACTTCTTGAAAAGATCCTTGGTATACTTTGTTTGAGAGACAAAGGTACCTTCCTTAGTTTGCTTGATTTGCAAACCAAGGAAAAATTTAAGTTCACTCATCATAGACATCTCAAACTTCTCCGACATTAGCCTTCCAAACTTTTCACTAAAGTAGGGGTTAGTAGAACCAAATATGATATCATCCACATAAATTTGGCACACAAATAATTGACCATTAACCCTTTTAGTAAAAAGTGTGGAATCAATCTTCCCAATTTCAAAGCCTTTTTCAATGAGAAACTTGGTGAAGCATTTATATCATGCTCTAGGAGCTTGTTTAAGACCATAAAGAGCTTTGTGAAGTTTGTAGACATGATTAGGTTTCTTAGGATTAACAAAGCCGGGAGGTTGTTTAACATAAACTTCCTCCTCAATTTCTCCATTAAGAAAAGCACTCTTAATGTCCATTTGGTACAATGTGATATCATGGTGATTGGCATAAGCAAGTAAGATGCGTATGGACTCAAGTCTAGCAACGGGGGCATATGTCTCACCATAGTCCATACCTTTGACTTGAGTGTAAGCTTGAGCGACGAGACGGGCCTTGTTGCGTACAACTTGTCCATTCTCATCTTGCTTATTCCGAAACACCCATTTGGTTCCAACGACATTGTGCTTGTCGTCGGGCTTTTCAACCAATGTCCACACTTGATTCCTCTCAAAGTTGTGTAGCTCTTCATGCATAGCGTTCACCCAATCCGGATCCTCAAGAGCTTCTTCTACCTTCAGAGGTTCAACACTAGAATTGAATGAGTAGCGTTCGCAAAAGTTATCCAAACGAGTTTTAGAGTGAGTGATTCTCCCGGTTTGAATGTCATCGAAGATTTGTTCGATGGGATGATCTCTTGTGACTCTTGCTCTAACTCCTGAGAGCTTTTGTTTGGGTTGAGGTGGAACATCCTCTTCATTGTCTTCTTATTCTTCTTCTCCTCCTTCATTGTTGTTGGCGTTGTCGTTCTCTTATGGAGGTGGAGAGGGAGGCTGAGGTGGTTCATCTTGTTGCACTTCCTCATTTCCTCCGTCTTGTCGAGTTCCACTTGTGGATGCCTCCAAGTCAACTTGTGGTTCACCTTGATGTGAAGTTGAGGCTTCCACTTGAACGGACGAAGTACTCTCCTTCACCTCTGTTGGGCGAATCTTGCCAATGGACAAATCTTGGATTGCTTCCAAAGGATCTTTGTCTCCTACATCAATTGTCAATTGCTCTACTTGCGAGCCGTTAGATTCATCAAACTTCACATCTACCGTCTCTTCAGCCTTTCGGGTGAAATTGTTGTAGACACGGTAAGTGTGAGAGTTTGAGCCATAACCGAGTAGGAAACCTTCATGAGATTTAGGAGCAAATTTCGAGCGACGATGCTAATCAAGAATGTAAAACTTTGAGCCAAATACTCGAAAGTATCCAACTTGGGGTTTGTTACCAGTGAGAAGCTCGTATGTCGTCTTGCCGAGAAGCTTGTGAAGATATAGTCGATTCGTAGCATGACACGCTATCTCAACCGCTTCGACCCAAAAGTGTCTTGGCGTCTTGTATTCATCAAGCATCGTTCTTGCCATCTCAATAAGTGTCCGGTTCTTCCTCTGAACAACTCCATTTTGTTGAGGTGTGTACGTAGCCGAGAACTCATGTGAAATCCCTTCTTCGTCAAGAATGGTATCCACATTGGCATTCTTGAACTCAGTTCCATTGTCGCTTCGAAGCTTCTTGATTTTCACTTCAAATTGGTTTTGGGCCTTCTACCGAAATTCTTTAAGATCATTTGGACCTGCGATTTATCATCAAGAAAGAACACCCACGTAAATCTTGAAAAATCGTCAACAATGACCAAACCGAATGAGTTACCACCGAGTCTCTTGTAGGCGTTGGGACCGAAAAGATCCATATGAAGTAGCTCAAGCGTTCTTCTCGTGGTCATGATGTTCTTCACGAGATGACTTCCTCCAACGTGTTTTCCTGCTTGACAAGCAGTGGAAAGTCTATCCTTGTCAAATATGACATCTTTAACACCAAGGATATGATCACCTTTAAGAAGCTTATCAAGATTTTGCATGCCCACATGACCTAATCTTCTATGGCATAACCAACCTTTAGAAGATTTAGCAATTAAGCAAGTACGAGGTTGAGCTCTCTTAGTGAAGTCAACAATGTATAGATCACCTCTACGAATACCGGTAAAGACCATATTATGATTATCTCTACGAAACACTTGGCAATCTACTTCAGTAAATAGAACATTGAAACCGAAGTCAGCTAGTCTAGATACGGAAAGTAGATTGTAGCCAAGAGATTCAACGAGCATAACGTTTTGGATAGAGCTATAATTGGAAATGGCCACCTTACCAAGGCCAAGTACCTTACCCTTGGAGTTATCTGACGAAGACATGTACCTAGGGTAGGGTAATAGGCCTGACCTAGACACCCTTGCCCGAGGACACTGCCCTAAGGCCAAGGACATTCAAAGGATAGCACCATCTACCGGCTAAAATCACCACAGGGTGCAACCCACTCGACCAACAGTTCACTCGGACAACCCAATTCCATTCGACCGGGGTGTACCCACTCGACCGCACCAGAAACCACTTAGAAGATAGAAGATCTAAGGTCACTCAGGATGGCAAGGGTCAGGCGTTCACTCCGTAGTCTTAATGATCATTCATTTGCCTTTATTGCTGGCGTTATCAGTAACATCCTGTCTTTATGGACATTGAACCACTTGTAATGTGGGACAGTTGGGGTCCTGGCGCACTCTATATAAGCCACCCCCCTCCACTGGCACAAGGGTTCGCACCCCGTGTAACTTCACGCATAATTCAATTGACCGAGCCTCCGGGCACCGAGACGTAGGGCTGTTACTTCCTCCGAGAAGGGCCTGAACTCGTAAATCTTGCGTGCACAACCTCATCGTAGCTAGGATCTTGCCTCCTCATACCTACCCCCTATTCTACTGTCAGACTTAGAACCACGACAGTTGGCGCCCACCGTGGGGCTAGTGTCTTAGCGACTTTCCGGTGAGGTTGCAGTTTTTTCCGATTCCCATCATCATGGTTTCGGGTGGAGGTTTGGCTGAGGGCCACGAGATCCGTCTCGGCACGCTCGTCTTCATCGCCGACGACTCCGCCTGGCTCCAGGAGGCCCCCCTCGACGTTGAGACGTTCCCCGTCCGCGGGGCGACGCACTTTCGCGCATGTGTCCGCGGCGTCCTTCTGCGGCAGCCGTCGACCCAATATTGGTCATTTCCTACGGTGTCTTTGTTCCCCGCTGTTCGCCGTCGCAAGCGTTCCGATCGATCGCGGCTTCAGCGGTGGGTGAAGCATGTAGTGGCACGTCAATCGGCCACCCCTCAAGTCGCGGCAATCGAGCCCGATGAATCTCTCTATGGCCTGTTCGATCTGTCGACTGGCTCCGTCGAGACTCTGTTCGAGTGTGACAGCAGCAATCCTGCGGTGGAGGTCCTGATGGTCGACACGCCGCGTAGCCCACCTGGCATGCGTCGCAACAGAGGCGGCGACGGCGGTGGCGATCCGTCGCGTGTTCACGAGGAATACCACCCCGAAACCCTCTCTTCACAGCGGAGGGAGGAGCTTCACCACCATAACGAGGAAGCACTCCACACGCCCGTCGTCGGAGAGACCTCTGAGGCTCGGGCCTTGGAGGCAACGCGCTTGGCCACTTTGGCTGAACGCACTCGACTGGAAAATCTTCAGCATGCACTCGACGAACGTGCTCGGCAGCGGATCATATGTGCCCCGGCACTATGATGACAGGTGCCCGCACAGCGGAGGGCGGAGGACGCCGGTCGACCCAAGAGAGCTAGGGTTTGATGCGAGGTCAATTTTAGTGCAAGGTTTGGTCGACAGGAACTGAGCACACAGAGAGGGGCAAGGCAGGGATCGCCCGAGTGGAAGCAGAATTCATGTTTCGGGTCCCGAGTGTTTTAGCAGAGCTATCAGAGCCGCTGAGATCCCCCCCCAACTTCAGGTTGGCGACTGGGGTTAGTAAGTTCACCGGTGAGTCGAAGCCTGACACTTGGCTGGAAGATTACCGAGTGGCTGTTCAGATCGGTGGTGGAAATGATGAGGTAGCTATGAAACATCTTCCTCTCATGCTGGAAGGGTCAGCCAAAGCATGGCTGAATCAGTTGGCTCCAGGCAGTATATTCAGCTGGGAGGAGTTAGCCCGAGTGTTTGTCAGGACATTCGAGGGCACATGCAAATGACCTGCGGGGTTGACAGAATTGCAACATTGTGTATAGAAGCCGAATGAAACTCTGAGGGATTACATCCAAAGATGGACCACTTTACACCACACAGTAGAATATGTATCCCAACACCAAGCAGTTTGTGCCTTCAAGGAGGGCGTTCGGTATCGAGAGCTCAACTTGAAATTCGGTCGGACAGGAGATATGTCTCTGACCCGAATGATGGAAATAGCCACCCGGTACGCTAATGGTGAAGAAGAGGACCGACTCCGCAGTGGAAAGGGCAAACCAGTCGCCCAAGACACCGGAGTGGGTCGGAAGCAGAAACGCAAAGCCGAGCCAGCAGGTCCAGGTGAGACTGCAGTTGTAACTCAAGGAAAATTCAAGGGGAAGCCCAAGGGACCCTGGATCCTCAAGAAGGTGAAAGATCAGGCTGGGAACGATGTGTTGGACTTGCCATGTCACATTCACACCAAGAAGGATGAAGAGGGAAATCTGATTTATCCCAAACATACCACTCGACAATGTCGGCTCCTGATCCAGCAGTTCCGAGAGAAACAACTCAATGAAAAGGAAAAAGAGTCTGACAAGGATGGTGATCAGGAAGAAGATGATGACGGTTTCCCTAACGTCAATTCCACTTTGATGATTTTTGCTGACATTGAGAGTAAAAGTCGACTGAAAGTCATCAACAGAGAGGTAAACATGGTTGCTCCGGCAACAACGACATATCTGAAATGGTCAAAGACTCCCATCACATTCGACCAATCTGACCACCCACCGCACGTCGCCACCCCCGGGAGGCAAGCGTTGGTGGTCGACCCGGTCGTTGGGGGCACCCGACTGACCAAAGTCTTGATGGATGGTGGCAGCGGCTTGAACATTTTGTATGCTGAGACTCTTTGTGGGATGGGCATTCTGATGTCCAAGCTCAGTGAGAGCAACATGCGGTTCCACGGTGTCATTCCAGGGAGGAAAGCTGATTCACTCAGACAGATCACTCTTGACGTGGTTTTCGGTGACTCAAAGAATTACCGTAAGGAGAAGCTGACATTTGAAGTTGTGGATTTTCACAGTGCCTATCATGCTATTCTGGGCAGAACTGCATATGCCCGTTTCATGGCTCGACCGTGTTATGTGTACCTCAAGCTGAAGATGCCTGGCCCCAGGGGCATGATCACGGTCACTGGTAATCGGCAACGAGCAGAAGAGTGCCTCCAGAAGGGCTCTAAGATTGCCGATGAACAGATGGCAGCGATAGAAATGGAAGAATACAAGAAGACTGCAGATCCGAGTGATTTGTTGCGCGCTAAGAAGCCTGCTTCCGAGTCTACATTTCAGTCGTCCGGTGAAACAAAGCCTGTTCACATTCAACCGACCGATCCCAGTGCTACTCCGACTCATATCTCAACAACACTCGATAGCAAATAGGAAGAAGCGCTCATCCAGTTCCTCCGTGAGAACTGGGACATCTTCGCATGGAAGCCGTCTGACATGCCGGGTGTACCCAGGGGGCTGGCTGAGCACCGTCTGCGAGTCGATCCAAAGGCAAAACCCGTGAAAGAGCACCTCCGTCGGTCCGCTGCGGAGAAGAGAAAGGCAATCTGCGAAGAGGTGGCTCGGCTTTTGGCAGCTGAGTTCATCCGCGAAATTTACCACTCCGAGTGGCTCGCCAATGTTGTCATGGTTTCCAAGAAGGACGATTCACTCTGTATGTGCATTGATTTCAAGCATATCAATCGGGCCTGCCCAAAAGATCATTTTCCTCTCCCCCGCATCGATCAGATAGTTGACTCAACCACGGGATGTGAGCGATTGTCCTTCCTGGATGCATATTCCAGGTACCATCAGATCCGACTGTATGGACTTGATGAAATAAAAACAGCTTTTATCACCCCATTCGGGTGCTTTTGCTACATCACCATGCCCTTTGGTCTCAAAAATGCTGGTGCCACATTCATGCGCATGATACAGAAGTGTCTGCTAGCTCAAATCAGTCAGAATGTGGAAGCATACATGGATGACATCGTGGTTAAGTCGCGCAAAGGTTCCGACCTGCTGACTGACCTTGCCGAAACCTTTGCCAATTTGAGAAGATATGATATCAAGCTTAATCCGTCGAAGTGTACATTTGGAGTTCCGGGTGGAAAGTTACTCGGTTTCCTCGTTTCCGAATGTGGGATCGATGCGAACCCAGAGAAAGTTGGTGCAATCCTCCGAATGAAACGCCCTGTGCATGTACACGACGTTCAGAAGCTTACTGGTTGTTTGGCCACTTTGAGTCGATTCATCTCTCGTCTCGGTGAAAAGGCATTGCCTCTTTACCGACTGATGAAGAAATCTGATAAGTTCGAGTGGACTCCTGAAGCTGACGCAGCGTTTGCAGAGCTCAAAGCCCTGCTTTCCACCCAGCCGGTGCTTGCTGCTCCAATCAGCAAAGAGCCTTTACTGCTTTATATAGCAGCCACTGGACAGGTTGTCAGTACAGTACTCACAGTCGAGCGGGAAGAAGAAGGTAAAACCTACAAGGTTCAACGCCCAGTATACTATATTTCTGAAGTCTTAACTCCATCCAAGCAGAGATATCCACATTATCAGAAGCTTGTCTATGGAATTTACTTGACCACAAAGAAGGTTGCACATTACTTCTCAGATCATTCGATTACAGTCGTCAGCGATGCTCCGTTGTCAGAAATTCTGAACAACAGAGATGCAACTGGCCGAGTGGCAAAGTGGGCGATTGAACTCCTTCCACTGGATATCAAGTTCGAGGCAAAGAAAGCGATCAAGTGTCAAGCGATAGCAGATTTCCTCGTCGAGTGGATTGAACAACAGCTATCGACCCAGATACAGTCGGAACAATTGACTATGTTCTTCGACGGGTCCAAGATGTTGAATGGTTCAGGCGCCGGAGTAGTCCTGGTATCTCCACGAGGCGACAACCTCAGATATGTTCTTCAGATTCACTTTGATTCCTCCAACAATGAAGCTGAATATGAGGCACTCTTGTATGGGTTGCATATGGCCATTTCACTCGGCGTCCGCCGCCTAATGGTTTACGGTGACTCAGATTTAGTGGTTAATCAAGTGATGAAGGAGTGGGACGTCAGGAGCCAAGCTATGACTGGTTATTGCAATGCGGTGAGAAAGTTAGAAAAGAAGTTTGAAGGGCTAGAGCTCCACCATATACCCCGACTGAAGAATCAAGCAGCTGATGACTTGGCGAAAATAGGTTCCAAGCGGGAGCCTATTCCCAGCAATGTGTTTTTGGAGCATATTCACGCACCATCAGTTCAAGAAGATCCCTTCACTGAAGAGCCCCCACAGCCTAAAAGTTCCACTAATCCGACTGAAGTTGAAATCCCAGCTGTGGTCGACTTGATCATGGAAGTTTTAATCGTTATTCCTGATTGGACAGTGCCGTATATCGCATATATTCTCAGGAAAGAGCTTCCAGAGGATGAAGAAGAGGCTCGCCAGATTGTCCATCGATCCAAAGCCTTCACAGTAATGGGGGGCAACTCTATAGAGAAAGTGTCACTGGGGTCGTTCAGAAATGCATCACTCTGAAAGAAGGCCGAATGATCCTCGATGATATTCACTCGGGAACCTGTGGTCACCATGCGTCTTCTCGGGCCATCGTGGCCAAAGCGTATCGAGCAGGGTTTTATTGGCCGCGGGCAAATGAGATGGCAAAGGAAATAATTGACAAATGTGAGGGCTGTCAGTTCTACTCCAACATGTCCCACAAACCCGCTTCAGCCCTGAAGACCATTCCACTCGTCTGGCCATTCGCTGTTTGGGGTTTAGATATGGTGGGACCTCTGAAGACTGGCAGGAGTGGTTTCACCCATGTGCTTGTAGCAGTCGACAAGTTCACCAAATGGATCAAAGCTAAACCTGTCAAAAGCCTGGATGCAAGTACTGCAGTCAGCTTCATCAGAGGGTTAACATTTAGATACGGAGTCCCACACAGCATCATCACGGATAATGGGTCGAACTTTGATTCTGATGAGTTCCGAGCTTTCTGTGCGTCCCAAGGTACTCGGGCCGACTATGCTTCAGTCGCCCACCCTCAGTCGAATGGACAAGCAGAAAGAGCGAACGGTTTGATTCTCAAAGGGCTAAAACCTCGATTGATGCGCGACCTCAAGCATGCGGCCGGCGCTTGGGTAGATGAGCTACCGTCAGTCCTTTGGGGATTAAGAACAACACCAAATCGGTCGACTGGTCGAACCCCCTTCTTCATGGTCTATGGGGCTGAGGCTATGCTGCCGAGTGACTTGCTTCACAATGCGCCCCGAGTAGAACTTTTTTCAGAAGCCGAAGCAGAACGAGCTCGAGAAGATGCTGTTGATCTTCTGGAAGAAGAAAGAGAGATGGCCTTGATCCGATCGACCATTTATTAGCAAGACCTTCGCCGATTATATGCCAGAAATGTGAAGGGTCGAGCATTTCAGGAAGGGGACCTTGTGCTCCGAGTGGACCAACAACGGCCTCACAAACTTGCCCCCGCTTGGGAGGGTCCCTTCATCGTCACCAAGGTGCTCCACAACGGAGCGTATCACCTCTACAATGTGGAGCATAATAAAGACAAGCCACGCGCTTGGAATGTGGAGC
The DNA here is from genome assembly GCA_011799875.1 of Thinopyrum elongatum. NCBI lineage: Eukaryota > Viridiplantae > Streptophyta > Magnoliopsida > Poales > Poaceae > Thinopyrum > Thinopyrum elongatum. The sequence continues at coordinate 533,079,666 of CM022298.1, forward strand.
TACTCCGCCATTTTTATACTTAAGTGTTCAGACTGATGAGATGTAATAAAGAGTACCTTTCAGTTCGTTTATCAAAGACATGGTTTTACAGTCTCCTAAATGATTGTTGTTACTAATACATGTGTCTAAAATCCCCCAGTGGGTGGCTTAGCCGCGAATCCGACTCGCCTAAGTTCAAAAAATCCTACCGCGTGATGAGCAACCCTCACACTCGGGGGCTTAGCTACAGTCCTGTACTCGCCTAAGTTCAAAAAATCCTACCGAGTGGTGAGCAACCCTCACACTCGGGGGCTTAGCTGCAGTCCTGTACTCGCCTAAGTTTGTAAAATCCTTCCGAGTGATGAGCAATCCTCTCACTCGGGGGCTTAGCTGCAGTCCTGTACTCGCCTAAGTTCAAAAAATCCTACCGAGTGGTGAGCAACCCTCTCACTCGGGGGCTTAGCTGCAGTCCTGTACTCGCCTAAGTTTGTAAAATCCTACCGAGTGGTGAGCAACCCTCTCACTCGGGGGCTTAGCTGCAGTCCTGTACTCGCCTAAGTTTGTAAAATCCTACCGAGTGGTGAGCAACCCTCTCACTCGGGGGCTTAGCCGCAGTCCTGTACTCGCCTAAGTGTAAAACACGCTCCATCCTGATCTGCAAGGACGACGAGGTGCAGGTCGTCCGTGATCCTCTCCTCAGAACTGCATCTGTTCCGAGTGAAGATACAAGTTCCACTCGGAAATAAAAACAAGCATATTTAAGGGCAAACTAAGTTCGGACGAAGGAGTTTAAAGTGCTCGGGCATCAGGCCCAAAGGAGTTTTACGGTTACAAGATCACTCAGCATACCGAGGCAAATGGAATCAGATCATAAAAGTTTCATTCACTCCGCAGAGGCGCTGGCAGGTTCGATAAACTCGTCCAGGTCGATTCCATCTGTGATTCGAGTGGCAGCAGCAATGAAGGTCTCCATGAAAGACTGGAAGTCGAGTTTCTTGGTGTTGGCGACCTTGATTGCCGCTAGCTTCTCTTCTCTGGCTTCCTTGCAGTGGACGCGAACCAGGGACAAAGCTACGTCAGCACCGCATCGAGCAGCGGACTTCTTCCACTCCTGCACTCGACCAGGAATCTCGTTAAGTCGAGTCATCAGAGACTCGAGATCGTTTCGGAGTGTGTCCCCTGGCCAGAGCGCTGTGTCGATCCGCGAAACTGCAACCTTGAGTCGAGCAAGATATTCCAAGGCACTGGAAAGGCGAGACTCCAGTCGGAGCACATTCATGGCTGCTTCATCTTTGACAGGGGAGTTGATGGGGTCCAAGTTCGTCTCGACTCGCCCAGTCTCTTCCTTGAAGTCTTGACAGAATTCTGCACTCGCAGAGAAATAATGAGTCGACAGCAGTATGATGAGTCAACGAAAGCAAACCAATCGCGCAGAGAAAAGTACCTTCAAGCATGAGGAATAATTTTTTGGCGAGTCCTCCCAGGTATTTCTCCAGCTCGTCCCTCCTGCGGGTGATGTCTTCTACTTTGTCGGTCAGGGTCCGCTTGTCCTTCTTCGGACGAGTCACTTCTTTGTTGGCTTCGTCAAGAGCGGCCTTCAGCTTGGCATTCTCTCCCTCCAGCTGTCCGACTAAGGCCATCTTTTGGTTGGCAAGCGCCGTTTTGTCTTCGGCGGTTTTCTTCGCAACCGCAAGGTCAAGGTCCTTCTTCTCCAAAGCCTGTCTCATTGTTTCTAGAAAGAATAGCATTCGAATCAGAAAAAGGAGGAGAAAAGATGGCAAGAGAACCCGTCGACAAGCTTTCCTTACCAGCAGCGTCATCCTTAGCCTTCTGCAAGTTGTTTCGAGCCAACTCCAGGTGAAGATTGAGCTGGATTTGCTTCTTCTCCAAGTCGGCAAACTGGGCTCCAAGATCACAAGATTTCTGTGTTCAGAAGATAGTCAGTCGGCAGACACAAAGATTGGTTGCTTCCAAGCAATAAAGTAGCAAGTTCAAATAGTTCTAAGACTACTGCCGAATCAAACATTCGCCAATAGTCTCGGGGACTACACCCAGTGGGTGCACTCAGCGTGCCCCCACTGGTCCGACTTTTTCAATCGACTTGGTCCGTCCAGTCAAAAAAAAACCCAGACCATAGCCGACGGCCCGCAGTCGACTACGGTCTCGGGGACTACACCCAGTGGGTGCACTCAGCGTGCCCCCACTGGTAAAGGTTCCACTCGGCATGATCTGCCCAGACCGAGTGGAAAAGATCTGTTAAAAGACCCCCGCCGAATCAAACATTCGACGGCGGTCTCGGGGACTACACCCAGTGGGTGCACTCAGCATGCCCAACTGGTTCAGAGATTCAATCAGCACAACCTAGTCGACTCAAGTGGAAAAACTACTCAACAGAAATTAAAACACCCAGTGGGTGTGCAGACTAACAATGGGTGTGCAATTAAGGTTCTAAAACGCTCATCCACGGACGTCTTGCGGATAAGGCGGCAGTTTCTAAATATCATATCCTAACAGAACAAGCGTCAAGATGGAGTTCAGTTGGAAGTAAGCTAACCTGGACGTTGGCCTGAAGTGCTGAGCTAGCATCATAGGCAGCTTGACTGGCCTCGCGCACCACCTTCATCTGCTCCATCATAACGCCAGCCTGGCGTATAGCCTCCTTGGCAGCACTCACTTGGTCTTCTGGGACGTGATGGGCGGTGGGAGGTGCAGTCGGTGTATCAGTTGCAGTAGCTTGAGAGCTTGAGGCATGAAGTTGGACAGACAAAGCAAGGGCCGGCACAGTCGACGACAAAGGGCGAACACTCGACAAGGGATTCGCAAAAGTAACGGAGGCACGGTTGAAGTCCCCGGATTGCTGGATAGCTGGTTCCGTCGCCGGCGTCTACTGAGGCACCTTGCTAGCTGGTACCTTCTTGACTGAGGTCCTGCTCCTCCTACCCATGAGTTTCTGTGGCTCATCTTCATCATCGTCTTGAAGTTCAATAACATTTTGCGGAGCTGCAAAAGAATCGACCACAAGAGTTCAGTCGACTATAGAATCGGCCAGCAAAGAAAAGACGAGATAACAGGGGTCATACCCACTTTGGAGGTGACCGCGTCCTCCATCTCCTCGTCACCATCATCTTGGTAAGCAGAAGTCCCGGAGGTAGCAGCGCTGCAAATCTCAAGGTTCACTCAGTCAAGCAAGTGAATGGGTCGACAACTGATATAAGATTCCTCGAACAAAGGGTGAAAACGAAACGCTTACGCAGAGGCGACGGGAATGTCAACCTTGATCTTGGGCAAAGCCTTCCATGGCTTTGATGGCGCGGTCTTGAGCTGCTTCGGAGCCTTCTCAGTCGGCACCGGAGAAGATGTCCGAGTGCGCTTCGAAGTCTGTCCAGTCGGTGCTGCCACCTTGCCCCGGATACTTGCTGGGTCGTGCTTGTGCTTGGAACGCTTTTCCGTGCGAGGTGGAGAATCGACCTCCTCATCACTGCTCGAGTTTTCATGTTCTTCATCACTCTCCCCATCGGAGTTCCAGTCGCCGCTGTCGCCTCCGCTCTCTTCTCCTTCCTGGATCTGCTCCCCGTTGGGCATCGAGTACATCTCAGTATATATCTGCGAAGCAAAGAACCGAACAAGCCTCAGTCGGTTCCAAAGACAGTTTACAAATTAGAGTAAAAGTCACTCGACATCAAAGGTCTGACCTTATCTGGTTCATTATCAGCGCCGAGTGGCGGAATTCTCCTGGACCCCCTGGGGTTGTCTTTGTTTCCGGTAATGCCCTGTAGCCACTGCGCCACCGTCTCCTCGGCAACTTCCTCCGGGTGGATCCGAGCAGAATCATCGGCGCCCGAGTACATCCACATAGGATGATCGCGGGCCTGGAGTAGCTGGATGCGGCGAGTGAGAAACACCTCTAGCAAATCCATGCCGGTCACACCATCGCGGACAAGTTGAATCACTCGGTCAACCAACATAGTCACCTCTGCCTTTTCTGCTGGAGTCACTTTCAAGGGAGAGGGCTTCTCAATTCGCCCCATGGTGAAGGGGGGAAGGCCAGTCGACTGACCAGGAGTTGGTTTGTCCTTACAATAAAACCAGGTCGACTGCCACCCTCTGACCGAATCGGGAAGAGTCATAGGTGGAAAAGTGCTTTTTCCTCTCATCTGGATCCCTAGACCTCCGCACATCTGGATCACGTGCGTCCTCTCGTCACTCGGATTGGCCTTTTTCACAGACTATGAGCGGCAAGTAAATATGTGTTTGAAGAGACCCCAATGTGGTCGACAACCCAGGAAATTCTCACACATGGAGACAAACGCAGCAAGGTATGTGATGGTGTTCGGAGAAAAGTGATGAAGTTGGGCCCCGAAAAAGTTCAGAAAACCTCGGAAAAAAGGATGAGGGGGCAGAGAAAAACCACGGTCGACGTGGGTCGCGAGGAGGACGCACTCACCCTCCTGCGGCTGTGGCTCGGTCTCATCACCTGGCAGCCTCCAGGATCCATGGGCGATCAAGCCCCCCTCAACCAGATCCTCCATATCCTCTTGCTGAATCGTGGAGCGAATCCAATCGCCCTGGATCCAGCCGGGCGGCAGGCCGGATCTCGACGACGAGCCACCCCGACTCATCTTCTTGCCCTTCGCTGCCGCCGTTGCTTTCTTTGCACGCTCCAGGGCCGCCGTCTCCTTCCCCATCACGGCAGGCTGTGCTCGGGCGGGGCGGCGGCATCGAAGGTGGCGGCGAATGTGGTGGTGAAACAGGAAAAGAGGAAGGGGATGGGGAGCACAGTGCCAGGCTCATCGGCCCCGACGCCTTATATGGGCCTGCTCCCGAGTGGCTGACTTGTGGGCCCAGGCAATCCAGTTAAATCCCGCAACAGTCGTGCACTGGATACGTGGTGGAAAAGGTGGCACAAGAATCGAGGCGTTCCTGCCTAACCCGCTCCGTTTACTGCGGTACTCTCCGTCCCGTGCGCTTCTCCAAATTTCGAATCTCGTGAGATCCGGAAGCGGCAGCGTGACCAATCGCGCCGAGGATTTTATACCATACCAACACTCAGAGCTTATCAGCAAAAATCACTCGACGACCTCTGAATGGACCCACGCGACTGAAAATGAAGTTGAAGTTTTTACAAAGATCACCGGCCCGGTTAGGATGCCTCTGAAGCATATAAATCGGGTCGAAACCATCTTCAACCCCTTCTCCACTCAGACCTAGATCCATTCGGGGGCTAATGACGAAGACATGTACCTAGGGTAGGGTAATAGGCCTGACCTAGACACCCTTGCCCGAGGACACTGCCCTAAGGCCAAGGACATTCAAAGGATAGCACCATCTACCGACTGAAATCACCACAGGGTGCAACCCACTCGACCAACAGTTCACTCGGACAACCCAATTCCATTCGACCGGGGTGTACCCACTCGACCGCACTAGAAACCACTCGGAAGACAGAAGATCTAAGGTCACTCAGGATGGCAAGGGTCAGGCGTTCACTCCGTAGTCTTAATGATCATTCATTTGCCTTTATTGCTGGCGTTATCAGTAATGTCCTGTCTTTATGGACATTGAACCCCTTGTAACGTGGGACGGCTGGGGTCCTGGCGCACTCTATATAAGCCACCCCCCTCCACTGGCACAAGGGTTCGCACCCCCTGTAACTTCACGCATAATTCAATCGACCGAGCCTCCAGGCACCGAGATGTAGGGCTGTTACTTCCTCCAAGAAGGGCCTGAACTCGTAAATCTTGCGTGCACAACCTCATCGTAGCTAGGATCTTGCCTCCTCATACCTACCCCCTATTCTACTGTCAGACTTAGAACCACGACATTATCTCCAAAAGTGATGTACTTGCGTGGACCATCGTTCTTAGCAAGCTCACGGAACATGTCCTTGTCTCCGGTCATATGATCAGTACATCCACTATCAAGAATCCATTCCTTTCTTCCGGCCATGTAACCACGAAGGTTAGCCATAAGACCAAAGTGTCTCATCGACTCATCAAGATCAAAGTCACTATCATCATCCTCATCATACACTACTGCAGGATGCTGCTAACGCGACACTACGATCAGAGACCCTTTGACGAAACTGTGTGCGATGCATTAATCGCAAACAGTGATGTAAAAAAACCGTCAAAAAAGATGCAAAACATTTGCGATGGCAGAGACATCAAACATGGTTCAGATTTTAGTTGCGTGTGCGATGCAGGGCATATGGTTGATCCATACGAACTGTTTGCGATGAGACAGAACAACAGAAATGGGCAGCAATATCAAGGTGTGTGCGATATACGGCATACAGTTCGCTTAGATGAACTTTTTGCTATTAGGGAGTGCACCAGAAACGGTTAGCCAGATTAAGGTGTGTGTGATATACGGCATACGGTTCACTTGGACGAACTGTTTTTGATTAGGGAACACAACAGAAACGGTTCAACTTAACAAGATGTGTGTGATATGCAGCATACAGTTCACATAGATGAACTGTTTGCGATGAGCCAAAAGAACACAAACGAGTTGTGTAAACAAGATGTGTGTGATACGCGGCAAATAGCCCACTCGGATGAACTGTTTGCAATGAGAAATTATAACACAGATGGTTACTACAGTTAATTCGTGTGCGATTCTGTGTGTACAAAAAACTTTGAAAAATGCAAACTAGTTGCTTGCGGTGGCTAGGAGTATCGCGCACGTTGCGTTTGCGAGTACTCGTGTGCAATGATTAGTAAGTTACACATACGTTTCCTTATGTTAACATGTGTGTGAATTTGCAATATGGACAATTAATATGCAAATGCCTTCTGGACATCAGTGTTGATCGCCACGTCCAAAACATGGACGTCCTCTACTCTACCGCTCTACCAGGCACACGCTTAAACTCAATGAACTGTGTATGATAATAATACTTTCCATGAAAATTTAAGAACTTGCCTAATAGCATTTGAGTAACACACACACACACACACACACACACACACACACACACATATATATATATATATATATATATTGGTTACACTATTCGACAAAATGAGGATCTTCGTAACACGGTTTTGACAACCATCTGGTCCATATCTACATACTTAACATAGTAACAACTATCACATTTTAAGAGGCTGAGGGCCAACAACCATATGGTCCATATCTACATACTTAACATAGTAATAGCTAGCACATTTTAAAAGGCTGAGGGCCAACAACCACAACTATCCGCTGGAAGCAGCTTGATCATGCTGACTTGGCATCTCGTCAATGAAAAGGAAGAACCCTCCTGTGCCTTGGTAGAGCATGAGTAGAACAGTGTCTCCAATTTTCCAATATGGATGCATTGCCACGACAAGCGAGAACTTGTTAATTTGAATGGTTCCATTTCTGCGGGAAATGCAGTACCTTGCAATCACTTTGGCGTTATTAGCAGGCACAAGTGTAATTCGACCACGGCTGGAAATCGATCCAAGAACAGCTACAGCGGGCAATTTCTATTGAAATGTAGAATAAAAACCAATTGTAACATATCATTGAAGATATATATAGTTTATGAGCATCAACATAAAAATAAGACTTTGTACCAGCGTTTTGTGCACACAATTGGTCTTGTTCAATGTGTGCACCATAGGTATAATTAATCCCATCCAAAATCCAGCGTTCATATGCTGTGCTATCTCTGTCAGATTATAAACAAATTTTATGACATGCTTCAAGTCCTTCCAGTGAAATTTGGTACGCTTAGTAACATACAGATCATTAACTATGCATCCAACATATCCTGCTTAAAAGGTGGAAAGGTATTATTTATTCAGAACATGGCAGAAGAATATATAGTCCGCATAAATTGGTAAATAGAATTTGTTACTGCCAAGGAATGGAGTCAGAAAATGAAATCACAATTGGTTGCTTAAATAGTGATCAATTAGTCAGAACAAATACCCCGATTTTGCTAACTAATATGCCAGCATGGAGAAAGTTGAAAGGACACTAACCTCGATCAGACTTTGATCGGCTGATGACGTCGGGGAAGTAAACATCCATGTTAATTAGACCAGGTTGTGGTGCACGCACTAGAATTTTATTGCCAGCTTTCAGTTCATAACACTTAGACACTTTTCTCCAAAGGTCCGCATCAAAATAGGAGTGACCATCTTTATCAAGTTTTACGCTAACTGTCATTGTAAATCCATGCTGCGTTGTCAATATGACATCCATGGAGTCATCAACAAAGTAAAGCCCAATATTTCCTTCTACTCCTGTTCTTGCAAAGCAAGGGATGTACTGCTTGAAATGAAAATTAAGATCATAAATTAGATATATTGAAATAACAGAGCAAGATGCAAATATGGGAGTAACTGATAGAACAGATCAATATATAGCTGAAAGCAAAGTACAAAAATATATAATTAAAAATAGATAATGTAACAAAGATTTGATGCAAATATGAGAGTAACTGAATGAACAATACATCATAAATTTGCCTAATATAGGGAAAAAATCGGCTTCGACATCTAGGCTGCACGTGGGACCGTACCTTTTATCGAAATGTAGCAATTGACGGTATATGTTCACAAATTTAGGCCATGCCAACCATGGTAGGGTGAGATTGAACATACCGAGCGCTCCCTGAAGTCATCCGGAATGGTGAGATAGAACTTCGTTTCCGACTGGCCGCGACCACACTTGCCCGATTTGTGCTCGCACTGTGGACACATGAATGAAAACCCTCGAATCAACTAGAAGAAAAATGAATCCATGGCAATTTCCGCCGGTTGATTAACAGCGACGGACGGACTATGATAAGAGATGAGTGAATATTTTGCTAAATTGATTACCTTCTCCATGAGAAAAATCCCCAGCCCAATCCCGCAGAAAACTCCAATCAACCAGAGTCTAGAATGTCGGTGCAGATAGGCGGCGGCAAGCGGTAGGGGTGAAATCCCGTGTCGTTTGGAGCGCGACCTCCGCCCGCCGACGGCAGCCGTCGAGCTTAGGGTGGCCACCGCGATAGAAGTTGATGAGGTGCAGAGTTGCGGAGGAGTCCGCGGTGAGTGGGTGGGGACGAAGTGGGCAAGGGTTTTCTTTTTTCCTTTTGCATGTGTGGGTGAACACACACGGTTCGCAGAGGCGACGGAGATGAATCGTGTGCGATAGTAAATCACCGAGATTGAAGGGGAATCCAAATTTCCTTTGTCCTTTGTCCATGAGTTTTTTTCTATGATGAACATAAACCCTGCAAATCACCGTGTTCAAACTTGGCACTTTTCCGGGTTCATTTACCATATTTAGGGGATTATGTGCATTTTCTAGGCATTAATGCACATAATTCAAATTCAAACAATCGGTGCATGAAAAGGTGCACGAGAATGGTCTGGAAAACCATGCTCGTGCTATTTAGTAAATTTTCATGCCTTTTACAAGGAATGGGTAGAGATTTCATGGAAATGTGTGGCAATAGTCAACCACAAACACGTCATTTATTGGTTTTTCAACTGTAGAAAAATGAAATACATGCTTGAAAAACATGACGGCTGGCATGGTGCCATGGTATGGCCTCACCATGCCCTGGTAAAAATTTGAGAAGGTTTGGCTTATGTCGTCATGCACGCCCTTCATAAATCGAACCATCACCGAGGAAGTTTCATGGTTTCGAGGGGGAAATCACCAAGATTGAAGGGGCCGGGAATCCAAATTTCCTTCCTAGTTTGTCATTCAGTTTTTTTCTACAATCAACATACCCCCTCCAATGCAACATGTTCAAATTTGGCATTTTTCTGGGCTCATTTACCATATTTAGGGGATTATGTGCATTTTCTAGGCATTAATCCACATAATTCAAATTCGAACAATCGGTGCATGAAAAGGTGCACAAGAATGGTCTGGAAACCATGCTCATGGTATTTAGTAAATTCTCATGCCTTTTACAAGGGATGGGCAGAGATTTCAAGGGAATGTGTGGCAATAGTCAACCACAAACGCGTCGTTTACTGGGTTATCAACTATAGAAAAATGAAATACGTGCTTGAAAAACATGACGCCTGTTATGGTGCCATGGTATGGCCTTACCGTGCCCTGGTAAAAAGCTGAGAAGGTTTGGTTTATGCCATCATGCACGCCCTTCATAAATCGAACCATCACCGAGGAAGTTTTCATGGTTTCGAGGGGGAAATCACCAAGATTGAAGGGGAATCCAAATTTCCGTCCTAGTTTGTCATTCAGTTTTTTTCCAACAATCAACATACCCCCTCCAATGCAACGTGTTCAAATTTGGCATTTTCCCGGGCTCATTTACCATATTTAGGGGATTATGTGCATTTTCTAGGCATTAATCCACATAATTCAAATTCGAACAATCGGTGCATGAAAAGGTGCACAAGAACGGTTTGGAAACCCATGCTCGTGCTATTTAGTAAATTCTCATGCCTTTTACAAGGAATGGGCAGAGATTTCAAGGAAATATGTGGCAATAGTCAACCACAAATGTGTCGTTTACTGGGTTAACAACTATAGAAAAATGAAATACATGCTTGGAAAACATGACGCCTGGCGTGGTGCCATGGTATGGCCTCACCGTGCCCTGGTAAAAATTTGAGAATGTTTGCCTTATGTCATCATGCACGCCTTTCATAAATCGAACCATCACTGAGGAGGTTTCATGGTTTCGAGGGGGAAATCACCAAGATTGAAGGGGAATCCAAATTTCCTTTGTCCTTTGTCCATGAGTTTTTTTCTACGATGAACATACACCCTGCAAATCACCGTGTTCAAATTTGGCACTTTTCCAGTTTCATTTACCATATTTAGAGGATTATGTGCATTTTCTAGGCATTAATGCACATAATTCAAATTCAAACAATCGGTGCATGAAAGGGTGCACAAGAATGGCCTGGAAAACCGTGCTTGTGCCATTTAGTAAATTCTCTTGCCTTTTACAAGGAATGGGCAGATATTTCGATGAAATGTGTGGCAATAGTCAACCACAAACGTTTGTTTATTGGGTTTTCACCTATAGAAAAATGAAATAAATGCTTGAAAAACATGACGTCTGGCATGGTGCCATGGTATGGCCTCACCATGCCCTAGTAAAAATTTGAGAAGGTTTGGCTTATGTCGTCATGCACGCCCTTCATAAATCAAACTATCACCAAGGAAGTTCCATGCTTTCGAGAGGGAAATCACCAAGATTGAAGGGGAATCCAAATTTTCTTTGTTCTTTGCCCTTGAGTTTTTTTTTCTACGATGAACATACACCCTGCAAATCACCGTGTTCAATTTTGGCATTTTTCCGGGCTCATTTACCATATTTAGGGGATTATGTGCATTTTCTAGGCATTTAGCGCATATAAATCCAATCCAGTTACAGCTGCACGGGTGTGATGTGAGGGACATGGATTGCCATTCGATCGCGGCGCATCCTACGGTGCACATGCGCGATCCGCGTGGCTGGGGTTCCGGTCAATCATAACGCAACACACAAAAGGCTCAGCGCACATTGTTTCCGGAGGCGACGGAGATGAACCGTGTGCGATAATGAACGAGCAAAATTGTAAGGGAAGCCAAATTTCCTTCGTCGTTTGTCGTTGAGCTCTTAAAATCCACCGCACTGTACGACTGTCCGGCCACTCCGTCCCAGAGCTCTCTCCAAGCGTCCTTCATGGCACCACGGCGCACAGTAACTGGTAAGGAAGCGATGGCATCCCGCCGTGCCGCGTTCCTCGCCGCCCGCGACCGCACACATGGTAAGCAAGCGATGGCATCTCACCGCGCCGAGTTCATCGCCACCGGCGGCCGCACAAGTACGTGGGCGGACTTGGATGCTGCCATGGCCGAATGGGTGGTGGATCTAGAGGCGGCCAAAGCCACACAGAAGGAGAGGAAAAGGCAGAAAGCAGTCAAGAAAAGAGAGTCCCTCCACCGCAAGAAAGAAGAGGCCGCACGCCGTTCTGAGGAGAGCTCGGTGGAGATCGAAGCACGGTGGGCTGCCGCCTACAAGGCCAGGAAGGAGAACGATGGCATCTGGCCAGCATGCCCCGATGGCAGCATGTGAGAAGTAGTTAGTGCGTGTGTCACCCGTAAGTTTGTATAATTAATTACGAGCATCTACCAGTACTACATACGTACTAGTTTTAGAGCAAATTACCAGTAGTACTTTAAGTTGGTACTATCTATTATTAACGTACAATGTCGGTAAGCGCATCCTTTGAGGGCTTTGAGCGTTGATTAGCATGTGTTCACTGAAGTTTTGTAGCCACATCCCGGCCCTAAATACTCCCGAAACATCCGCCTGCAGCCACCAGAGACTAGAGCTGGCCGCAGCTGGTTTTTAGTCCCACCTCGCCGCGCGAGTTGGCCACACACCGGCTTAAATTGCCGCGCCGGCGGATGGTAGCAAGCTTCTCTCTTGTTGCATAGGATCAAATCTGGCTATGCGAGCGAGGCAGGTTGACACTTGATTGCATTTCATAAACCGATGATTGCTCATCGGGTGTCACCTTGCCTCGTTCATGTACATTGAATAATCATGATACAATGAAAGAGATTTTGAAATTAGGTGCGGTTAGAGATGCTGATATATATAAGAATTATTAGAAGATCACAAAACACACGATTTCTATGGCGTACCCGTGTGCGTTTTTTTGCGTTAATGATCCATAAGTCAGTTACCTGTGCGATGTTTCCTAATAAACCAAGCGTACCATTGATCGAAAAAATCAATTACACATGTACATTTTTTTGGAGATGGGATCTGCCAATTTTCTCTTTTCTTGCACATGAGTATTTTACGCGCTTTGTCTGCGTTGTGTGTTTCCCCCGCCCAAGTTTCAAGTTTCGCAGCGAAATTTTCATTAGGCGCGCGATTTCAGAATTTATTCCTCCCACCACATCCCCACCCATCAAATTTCCTTAGTGTCTCCCTCTCTCCCCCCTCCCCCCTACTGGCAGCTCAAACTGCCGTCGCCGCAACCACAGCTTCAACCACATCTACGTTCTGCCCGAGCATAGCCGATCTAGTCAGGTAACCCACCGATCTCTATCATGGCCACGGCCTGATTGCTTAAATGGCGCCTGCGAAACATCCTCATGCCTCCAAATCCCCACTGCCCCTACCTCTAGAGCATCGCTGCGCAAGCCCAACCACATATCACGTGGAGGTCGAGGAGCTGATGGCGGTCGATGGCGCGATGGCCGCTGTGCGTGTTGACCCAGAGGAACACCTCGCCTCCGCCGCCGCCGACTTGGAGAAGGTTCCGGCCCAGATGAAGTGCCCCAGCAACTATCTCTTAGGACATACCAGGTATGATCTGACCAGCTTAATCTTACCAATACCACTTGCAATGGCTATGTTTTGTACGGTTGATGTATTAAGCATGCTCATGCCTTGTTTATTTCAGTACTGCACACTGTATGATGTTCAAGTATTAACTGTCCAGCTCAATTTCACCAATACCAGTAACAAACTTACAATACATGACTCAGGATATCACTAGAGATGCTGCCCATTTGCTATTTTTGGTGGATGCTAACCCTGTTGTACTTAACATGCATGTCCATGTACTTACGCAGGGTCATAACGGGTGATGCTGTTGTTTGCCATCGAGGTTAGCTGCATCCCATGTCTTACATTATTTCACATCATTTGTGCAATTGCAGTTTAACTTCTAACATTTACTGGTTGCTGATACGTCTCCAACGTATCTATAATTTTTGATTGTTCCATGCTATTATATTATCTGTTTTGGATGTTTTATATGCATTAATATGCTATTTTATATTATTTTTGGGACTAATCTATTAACCTAGAGCCTAGTGCCAGTTTCTGTTTTTCCTTGTTTTTGAGTTTCGCAGAAAAGGAATACCAAACGGAGTCCAAACGGAATAAAACTTTCGCGATGATTTTTCTTGGACCAGAAGGAAACCACGAGACTTGGAGATGAAGTCGGAGGAGCCACGAGGTGGCCACAAGGATGGAGGGCGCGCCTAGGGGGGTAGGGCGCGCCCCCACCCTTGTGGGCCCTCGTGCACTTCCTGACCTAATTCTTTCGCCTATAAATTCCCAAATATCCCCAAACCAACAGAGGCATCCACTAAAACACTTTTCCACCGCCGCAACCTTCTGTATCCCTGAGATCCCATCTAGGGACCTTTTCCGGCACCCTGCCGGAGGGGGATTCGATCATGGAGGGCTTTTACATCAACACCATTGCCCTTCCGATGAAGCGTGAGTAGTTTACCACAGACCTACGGGTCCATAGCTACTAGCTAGATGGCTTCTTCTCTCTCTTTGATTCTCAATACCATGTTCTCCTCGATGTTCTTGGAGATCTATTCGATGTAATACTTTTTTGCGGTGTGTTTGCTGAGATCCGATGAATTGTGGATTTATGATCAGCTTATCTATGAATATTATTTGAATCTTCTCTGAATTCTTATATGCATGATTTGATATCTTTGTAATTCTCTTCGAACTATCGGTTTGGTTTGGCCAACTAGATTGGTTTTTCTTGCAATGGGAGAAGTGCTTAGCTCTAGGTTCAATCTTGCGATGTCCTTTCCCAATGACAGTAGGGGCAGCAAGGCACGTATTGTATTGTTGCCATCGAGGATAAAAAGATGGGGTTTTCATCATATTGCTTGAGTTAATTCCTCTACATCATGTCATCTTACTTAATGCATTACTCCATTCTTTATGAACTTAATACTCTAGATGCATGCTGGATAGCGGTTGATGTGTGGAGTAATAGTAGTAGATGCAGAATCGTTTTGGTCTACTTGACACGGACGTGATGCCAATATTCATGATCATTGCCTTATATATCGTCATAACTTTGCGCTTTTCTATCAATTGCTCGGCAGTAATTTGTTCACTCACCGTATTATTTTCTATTTTGAGAGAAGCCTCTAGTGAAACCTATGGCCCTCGGGTCTATTTTCCATCATATAATCTTCTATTTTCCATCATACAAGTTTCCGATCTACTATTTTGAAATCTTTTACTTTCCGATCTATAAAACAAAAATACCAAAAATATTTACTTTATCGTTTATCTATCTTTATCAGATCTCACTTTTGCAAATAACCGTGAAGGGATTGACAACCCCTTTATCACGTTGGGTGCAAGTTGTTTGATTGTTTGTGTAGGTATTCGTTGATTTGTGCGTTGTCTCCTACTGGATTGATACCTTGGTCAAGACATACCAAGTACCCATCATAAACTCTCATCTCTTGCATTACATTATTCGCCATTTCCCTCTCATTTTCCTCTCCCCCACTTCTAAAACGATTTTCGAAAAGATTTGCCTTTTTCTTCGCCCCTCTCTTTGCCTTTTCTTCGCCCCTCTTCCGTTCGTCTTCTTCGTTTGCTTTTTGTGTACCCGAGTGATTCGACTTGCTTTTATCGCCCAACCAAAGAACGTTGATCCTCACCTTAGGCGGTTGGAAGAAATTGAAATAATGTTAGGAGCTTCATGTCTTTACAATTTGAGCATAATGGTTTCTTTAGAAACGAGCTTAAAGAGCGGAAAAGTTTTTTGGAGTATATGAATAAAGAGCTCGATGATATGTCTAAGGAATTTTATGGTTTGAAATCTTAGTTTGCTCATCTTGAAAATTTAGTAGGCCAAATTTCTGATAAACAAGCTACCTTAGTAAATAAGATGGCCGCTAAACCGGAGGCTTTAAATAATGATGAAGATCTTAAATTGATTGTTGTGACTCCTATTGAATCTTTGTTTTCCAAAATAAATCTTGATAAAGATGGGACTGGAGATGAGTCAACTTTAGTTAAAAGGCGTCCCAATGATTCGGAGTTTTTAGATCTTGATGCAAAAATTGATAAAAGTGGGATTGGAGAGGTCAAAACTTTAAGTAGCAATGAACCCACTCTTTTGGATTTCAAGAAATTTAATTATGATAATTGTTCTTTAATAGATTGTATTTTCTTGTTGCAATCCATGTTGAATTCTCCTCATGCTTACAATCAAAACAAAGCTTTTACTAAACATATCGTTGATGCTATGATGCAATCTTTTGAAGAAAAGCTTGAATTGGAAGTTTCTATCCCTAGAAAACTTTATGATGAGTGGGAACCTACTATTAAAATTAAGATTAAAGATTATGAGTGTTATGCTTTGTGTGATTTGGGTGCTAGTGTTTCCACGATTCCAAAAACTTTATGTGATGTGTCAGGTTTTCGTGAATTTGATGATTGTTTTTAAATTTGCATCTCGCGGATTCCACTATTAAGAAACCTATGGAAAGGATTAATGATGTTCTTATTATTGCAAATAGGAATTATGTGCCCGTAGATTTCATTGTTCTTGATATATATTGCAATCTTACATGTCCTATTATTCTTGGTAGACCTTTCCTTAGAACGATTGGTGCAATTATTGATATGAAAGAAGGAAACATTAGATTTCAATTTCCGTTAAGGAAGGGCATGGAGCACTTTCCAAGAAAGAGAATTAAATTGTCATATGAATCTATTATGAGAGCTACTTATGGATTGCATACCAAAGATGACAATACCTAGATCTATTCGTGTTTTTATGCCTAGCTAAGGGCGTTAAACAATAGCGCTTGTTGGGAGGCAACCCAATTTTATTTTTGTTTTTGCTTTTTTGGTTCTGTTTTGCAATAAATAATTCATCTAGCCTCTGGTTAGATGTGGTTTTATGTTTTAATTAGTGTTTGTGCCAAGTAAGACCTTTGGGATGGCTTACGGTGATAGTTGATTTGATCTTGCTGAAAAACAGAAACTTTTTCGTCCTGTCTCAGAATTTTAATAATTCACTGGAGCGTTTAAAAACTCTGAATATTTTAGAAAATATTTATATACAAAGTTCCTATGTTTTCCTAATTTTTCAGAATTTTTGGAGTTACATAAGTATTAGAACAATTCGGATCTTCGCAGACTGTTCTGTTTTTGACAGATTCTGTTTTCTTTGTGTTGTTTGCTTATTTTGATGAATCTATGGGTAGTATCGGGGGGTATGAACCATGAAAAAGTTGGAATACAGTAGATATTACACCAATATAAATAAATAATGAGTTCACAACAGTACCAAAGTGGTGATTTATTTTCTTATACTAACGGAGCTTTTGAGATTTTCTGTTGAGTTTTGTGTTGTGAAGTTTTCAAGTTTTTGGGTAAGGATTTGATGGACTATGGAATAAGGAGTGGCAAGAGCCTAAGCTTGGGGATTCCCAAGGCACCCCTAGGTAATATTCAAGGACAACCAAGAGCCTAAGCTTGGGGATGCCCCGGAAGGCATCCCCTCTTTCGTCTTCGTCTATCGGTAACTTTACTTGAGGCTATATTTTTATTCACCACATGATATGTGTTTTGCTTGGAGCGTATTTTATGATTTGAGTCTTTGATTTTTAGTTTGCCACAATCATCCTTGCTGTACACACCTTTTGAGAGGGACATGCATGAATCGTGATTTATTAGAATACTCTATGTGCTTCACTTATATTATTTTGAGAGTCTTTAAATAGCATGGTAATTTGCTTTTGTTATAAATTTAGTCCTAATATGATAGGCATCCAAGAGGGATATAATAAAAACTTTCATATAAAGTGCATTGAATACTATGAGAAGTTTGATTCCTTATGATTGTTTTGAGATATAAAGATGGTGATATTAGAGTCATGCTAGTGAGTAATTGTGAATTTGAGAAATACTTGTATTAGGGTTTGTGATTCCCGTAGCATGCACGTATGGTGAACCGTTATGTGATGAAGTCAGATCTTGATTTTTTTATTGATTGTCTTCCTTATGAGTGGTGGTCGGGGACGAGCAATGGTCTTTTCCTACCAATCTATCCCCCTAGGATCATGCGCGTAGTACTTTGTTTCGATAACTAATAGATTTTTGCAATAAGTATGTGAGTTCTTTATGACTAATGTTGAGTCCATGGATTATACGCATTCTCACCCTTCCACCATTGCTAGCCTCTCTAGTGCCGCGCAACTTTCGCCGGTACCATACACCCACCATATACCTTCCTCAAAACAGCCACCATACCTACCTATTATGGCATTTCCATAGCCATTCCGAGATATATTGACATGCAACTTTCCACCGTTCCATTTATTATGACACGCATCATCATTGTCATATTGCTTTGCATGATCATGTAGTTGACATCGTATTTGTGGCAAAGCCACCGTTCATAATTCTTTCATACATGTCACTCTTGATTCATTGCACATCCCGGTACACCGCCGGAGGCATTCATATAGAGTCATATTTTGTTCTAAGAATCGAGTTGTAATTCTTGAGTTGTAAGTAAATAAAAGTGTGATGATCTTCATTATTAAAGCATTGTCCCATGTGAGGAAAGGATGATGGAGACTATGATTCCCCCACAAGTCGGGATGAGACTCCGGACGAAAAAAAAGAGGCCAAAAAAAAGAGAAGGCCCAAATAAAAAAAATGAGAGAAAAGAGAGACGGGGCAATGTTACTATCCTTTTACCACACTTGTGCTTCAAAGTAGCACCGTGATCTTCATGATACAGAGTCTCCTATGTTGTCACTTTCATTTACTAGTGGGAATTTTTCATTATAGAACTTGGCTTGTATATTCCAATGATGGGCTTCCTCAAATTGCCCTAGGTCTTCATGAGCAAGCAAGTTGGATGCACACCCACTTAGTTTCTTTTTGAGCTTTCATAAACTTATAGCTCTAGTCCATCTGTTGCATGGCAATCTCTACTCACTCACATTGATATCTATTGATGGGCATCTCCATAGCCCGTCGATACGCCTAGTTGATGTGAAACTATCTCCTTCTTTTTTGTCTTCTCCACAACCACCATATTCTATTCCACCTATAGTGCTATGTCCATGGCTCATGCTCATGTATTGCGTGAAAGTTGAAAAGGTTTAAGAACATCAAAAGTATGAAACAATTGCTTGGCTTGTCATCAGGGTTGTGCATGATTTGAGTACTTTGTGTGACGAAGATGGAGCATAGCCAGACTATATGATTTTGTAGGGATAACTTTCTTTGGCCATGTTATTTTGAGAAGACATGATTGCTTTATTAGTATGCTTGAAGTATTATTGTTTTTATGTCAATATTAAACTTTTGTTTTGAATCTTATGGATCTGAACATTCATGCCATAATAAAGAAATTTACATGGATAAGTATGTTAGGTAGCATTCCACATCAAAAATTCTGTTTTTATCATTTACCTACTCGAGGACGAGCAGGAATTAAGCTTGGGGATGCCTGATACATCTCCAACATATCTATAATTTTTGATTGTTCCATGCTATTATATTATCTGTTTTGGATGTTTTATATGCATTAATATGCTATTTTATATTATTTTTGGGACTAACCTATTAACCTAGAGCCAAGTGTCAGTTTCTGTTTTTTCCTTGTTTTTGAGTTTCGCAGAAAAGGAATACCAAACGGAATAAAACTTTCGCGATGTTTTTTCTTGTACCAGAAGGAAACCATGAGACTTGGAGATGAAGTCGGAGGAGCCACAAGGCGCCCACAAGGACGGAGGGCGCGCCCCCACCCTTGTGGGCCCCTCATGCACTTCCTGACCTAATTCTTTCGCCTATATATTCCCAAATATCCCCAAACCAACAGAGGCATCAACGAAAACACTTTTCCACCACCGCAACCTTCTGTACCCGTGAGATCCCATCTAGGGACCTTTTCCGGCACCCTGCCGGAGGGGGATTCGATCACGAAGGGCTTCTACATCAACACCATTGCCCTTCTGATGAAGCGTGAGTAGTTTACCACAGACCTACGGGTCCATAGCTAGTAGCTAGATGGCTTCTTCTCTCTCTTTGATTCTCAATACCATGTTCTCCTCGATGTTCTTGGAGATCTATTCGATGTAATACTTTTTTGCGGTGTGTTTGCCGAGATCCGATGAATTGTGGATTTATGATCAGCTTATTTATGAATATTATTTGAATCTTCTCTGAATTCTTATATGCATGATTTGATATCTTTGTAATTCTCTTCGAACTATCGGTTTGGTTTGGCCAACTAGATTGGTTTTTCTTGCAATGGGAGAAGTGCTTAGCTTTGGGTTCAATCTTGCGGTGTCCTTTCCCAGTGACAGTAGGGGCAGCAAGGCACGTATTGTATTGTTGCCATCGAGGATAAAAAGATGGGGTTTTCATCATATTGCTTGAGTTAATTCCTCTACATCATGTCATCTTACTTAATGCATTACTCCATTCTTTATGAACTTAATACTCTAGATGCATGCTGGATAGCGGTCGATGTGTGGAGTAATAGTAGTAGATGCAGAATTGTTTCGGTCTACTTGACACAGACGTGATGCATATATTCATGATCATTGCCTTAGATATCGTCAAAACTTTGCGCTTTTCTATCAATTGCTCGGCAGTAATTTGTTCACCCACCATATTATTTTCTATCTTGAGAGAAGCCTCTAGTGAAACCTATGGCCCCCAGGTCTATTTTCCATCATATAATCTTCTATTTTCCATCATACAAGTTTCCGATCTACTATTTTGCAATCTTTTACTTTCCGATCTATAAAACAAAAATACCAAAAATATTTACTTTATCGTTTATCTATCTCTATCAGATCTCACTTTTGCAAATAACCATGAAGGGATTGACAACCCCTTTATCGCGTTGGGTGCAAGTTGTTTGATTGTTTGTGCAGGTATTCGGTGATTTGTGCATTGTCTCCTACTGGATCGATACCTTGGTTCTCAAACTGAGGGAAATACTTATCTCTACTTTGCTGCATCACCCTTTCCTCTTCAAGGGAAAAACCAACGCAAGCTCAAGAAGTAGCAGTTGCCTGTAGGTACACATGTCAGCGGCACTGATCCACGCTTCATCCTGGAGGAATAGCTCGCCTCCGCCGCCGCTGACTTTGGGCGGGCTCCGGCCAAGATGAAGTGCCCCAGCAACTACCTCTCAGGACTTACCAAGTATGAACTCTCCAGTTCAATCTTACCAATACCAGTTGCAATTAATGTCTATGTTTTGTACGGTTCATGTATTAAGAATGTTGTAGTAAACATGCCTAACACGTTTTAGCTATTTTCCCTACCTTTTTATAGACAACTGGGCCATTCTCTGCTCTGGTAGCACCTGCCTTGCGATGTTTAACTCTGCCCTTGCATTTTTAACAGTACCGGTTTCAATGGCTATTAAGCCTGTCAAGATACTCATCGGGGGTAGGATGCAAAGGATCAATGGGGGTGCATAAGGGCTAGTAATATACTTGTTCAAATCATATTCATTGAAAATCTCAAGCATCTCATTCTTCCAAAAGCTATAGAACTCTCCGTCAAGCATAGGCACTCTATGTGTAATACTCCCGATCGTAGACTCATCCATCTTCCTCCAATGGTGATTAAACCAAAGCAATGGAGACCAAAGCTCTGATACCAATTGAAAGGATCGAGAAGAGGGGTCTAGAGGGGGGGTGATTAGACCCTCAACAAGTAAAAGTGGCAATTTTTAAGTTGTTCAAGTTAAGGTGGAGTTTTAGCACAGGTTTAAGCATTCACAATACATTTCAAGTAAGCATGGCAAGAGTATATGCAACGGAAAGAGTAAAGCATGCTAATTGCAAGAAAGTAAAGGGATGGGATTGGAGTGTGCAAACGCAATGAAGACACGGAGATTTTTGGCGTGGTTCCGATAGGTGGTGCTATCGTATATCCACGTTGATGGAGAATTAAACCCATGAAGGGTAACGGTTGAGCGAGTCCACGGAGGGCTCCACCCACGAAGGGTCCATGAAGAAGCAACCTTGTCTATCCCACCATGGCCACCGCCCATGAAGGACTTGCCTCACTTGGGTAGATCTTCATGAAGTAGGCGATCTCCTTGCCCCTACAAACTTCTTGGTTCAACTCCACAACTTGACGGAGGCTCCCAAGCGACACCTAACCAATCTAGGAGACATCACTCTCCAAAAGGTAATAGATCTTGTGTTGATGATGAACTCCTTGCTCCTGTGCTTCAAACGATAGTCTCCCCAACACTCAACTCTCTCTCACAGATTTGGATATGCTGGAAAGATGATTTGAGTGAAAAGAAACTTGGGGAAGGCTAGAAATAAAGATTCTTGTGGTAGGATTGGTATATCTTGATCTCAACACATGAGTAGGTGGTTCTCTCTCAAAAAATATATGTTGGAAGTGTAGGCACGTTCTGATGGCTCTCTCACATATGGAGAAGGGGGTGGAGGGGTATATATAGCCTCCACAAAAAATCCAACTGTTACACACATTTGACCCAACTCGGTCAGACCGAATAGATGAACTCGGTGAGACCGATTTAGTTCAAAATGTGAACGTTAGGAATCTCGGTGGGACTGACTGGAACAACTCGGTGGGACCGATGTGCTAGGGCTTAGGGCAAACCTCATCTCGGTGGCGCCGATTGCATCAACTCGGTGAGACCGAAGTGAAGCAATTTGGGCAACAGATAGTTGGTTAAGCCATCTCGGTGAGACCGATCGCTATTTTGGTGAGACCGAAACAATTGCAATAGGCAACAGAGAGTTGGCAAGGCCATCTCGATGAGACCGAGATCCGTATCAGTGTAACCGAACTGTTAGGGTTTCTGGCAGTGGCTATGTCATATGAACTCGGAGGCTATGGATAGGATGAATCGGTGGGGCCGAGTTGGAGTTTAGGGTTTTGACATATTTGGAATGAGAAAGTGGTTGAGGGATTTGGAGCAATATCACTAAGCATTTGAGCAAGCAAGCCATTAAGCAACACCTCATCCCCTTTTAACAGTATTGGCTTTCCTATGGACTCAATGTGATCTTGGATCACTAAAAGGTAAAATGAAGAGTCTTGAGCTTTAGCCATTGCATGTCCTTGACACCTTGAAAGGGTTCCACATCCTCTTGTCCTTTCCACGCCATTGTTGAACTTGTCTGGAATACACTAGATAGAAGCATTAGTCCAATAAGAGATATGTTGACATTAATTACCAAAATCACCCAGGGAGCATTTGTGCTTTCAATCTCCCCCTTTTTGGTAATTGATGATAACATACATCAAAGCTTTAGGTAAATGATATGAAGGGTAGCTATCGGCGTTCTGGGAACCGGGGTACCCAGACTTGCCTGCCTGTGGCCCACAGCGTGGCTTCATCAGTGGCCTCGTACGGCCCTTCTCTAGCATCAATAACACAAGACCCTCACGAGGGGTCAAGCCTCGCGAGGCAAACGACACCAAGACCTCCGGAGGGAGCGGCTTCCCTAGGCCGGCTCCTGAGGAGCGGATATTTCCATGCAAGCCCCACCTCGTGAGGTTCAGATGACGCAAGCCATGAAGACCAAGGACAGGTGGGCGCCAGCAGGCGCAATACAGCAGGTTTCCTCTTCGGTGCTAAGGAAGCGAGCGCAGACGCAGAGTCCCAAGGAATCAGCCAAAGGTTTCCATTCCCGTGCTACAAGACCAGGACGGCAGGACGGATGTCACCGCCGAGCCCACCTCGACGTCACGACCAGAAGCTTTGCAGGCGAAGACCACCTTTTGTCAGGATAAGATGTACTACTTGTCTCCCTTCAAACTTGGCCGTTGTGGGATCCCTTCCCACCTTCATTTTGGGGGAAGAGGACCGAGGCCACTATAAATATAGCTAGGCCACCACCATAGGAGAAGGGGGGAAGGAGATCATCCTCACCAGCACACACCAGCACAAGAACACTCCTCCTGAGGTTGTTCTCCCTCTGTACTAGTTCATCCTCAGCCCACCTCGAGGCCAATCCACCACAAAGCAGGAGTAGGGTTTTACACCGCAAGGTGGCCCGAACCTGGGTAAACTGCTCAGTCCCTTTCCTTTCCTGTTCATCGAGCTAGGTGGTGAGATCGATGAGTCGGTAGGCTGGGGAGATTGAGTTCATCGCACGCACCCCAGAGTTCGAACCTTTCTTGGGTCTGCGGAGCCCTGAATCCGACATTTGGCGCTTCAGGTAGGGGGCGTCGGAGCCTCTCTTCCGCCGACTGATTCGCCGCCGTTCCACCGTTCCCATGGCCGACGCTCGTCGAGTTCGCGCTGAGCGCCGGGCTGCTCTCGCCGCCCGTGTCGCCCAGACCACACCTATGGGCAACGGCGCCCCCCGCCGTTCCCCGTCGCCTGCGGCAAATGCTGCCACCGGCCCCGCGGCCCACGAGCAGTAGGCTTCGTCGCTGCATCCCTCTGTACGGCGCGACGGGCGCACCGCCACCCCGTCGCTGACTCCGGCGGCTGCTTCGTCCTCCCATGCCCGTCGTGGCCCGGAGAACGCGCAGGCCGCGTTGCTCATGGCGCGCGAGCTTCTGCGCTATCGCCCGACCGACGATCTCTACGAAGACTGGCTGGACCGCATCGCTGAGCTCATCAGCGCCGCCGGAGAGACCCCTGCTCCGTCTCGCTCGCTGCCTCCCCAGCCACCTCTTGCGGGCGATGTGGCCCACGGTGCGTCTCCTCCACCTCCCAGGGAAGAAGTCGCCCTCGAGCCAAGGCGTGAGGCTCCTCAGCACGACCCGCCGCGCAGGGCGCCGACGCGCGATGAAGAAAGCTGCCAAGTTGTGCAGCGTCCCCAAGGAGAGGCGCGCGCGCTCCCAGCGCCACCACGTCAAGACCGCGTGCTGCCTGAGGCGGCGGTGCGCGAGCGCCAAGTCCAGGCTCCCCCTCTGCGGCGGGCTCCCGTGGGAGCGGCGGGCTGCCGTGCGTTCACCCCGGAGCTGCGTGCCGTCGTCTGGCCAGGGAAGTTCAAGCCAGACCTGCCTCCACGCTACGATGGCACCCCCGACCCTACAGAGTTCCTCCAGCTCTACGAGCTGAGCATCGAGGTGGCCAACGGCGATGAGAAGGTTATGGCGAACTAGTTTCCCATGGCCCTCAAGGACGGCGCGCGCTCATGGCTCCTGAACCTCCCCGCTGGATCGATCTCCTCATGGGATGAGATGCGGGAGTGCTTCATCGCCAACTTCCAGGGCACTCGAGACCGCGCTCCGGCTGTGGGCGACCTGCGGTGTGTCAAGCAACAGCCTGGGGAGACCTTGCACAAGTACATCCAGCGCTTCACCAATGTTTGCCTCAAGATTCCCAAGGTGACGGACGAGGCCATCATTTTCGCGTTCACTGATGGCGTCCGGGATGTCAAGATGAAGGAAGAGCTCGCCATGCACGAGGACCTGTGCTCGGCCCTGGAAATGTTTAACATGGCAGCCAAATGCACGAGGGCCGAGGAAGGTCGCCTCACCCTCCTCGAGCTCCCAGAAGCTGACCCAGAAGACAAGAAGGCCAAGGCCAAGGACGTGAAGCGCAAGGGGCCAGCTGTGCTCGCGGCTGAACCTGAGATGAAGCGCGGCTGCGACTACCCGGAGTCCTCCAAGGGCAGCCGTCCATTCTGCGTCTTCCACAACGTGCACAGCCACAACACCAACGACTGCCAAGAGCTCAGGGCCATCCGGGACGGGCACCTTGGCCGCCGCCCTGAGCGCAATGACCGCGGCTACGACCGTGGAGGAGGTCGAGGCGGCAGACGCTGGGACAACCGCGACCCCCGCCCGGACTGGCGCGACCAGCCCCGTGAGGATCGCTGGCAGGGCCAACCTCGCAAGGGCCCCTAGATGGATCAGCCTTGTGAGGACCGCCCTCAGGGCAACGCTGGCCTTCCTTCGCTGCCGCCAAGGAGGAATGATGACCACCACCAAGATGATGGGGCTGGGGGCTTCCAAGAGCCTCGTGTCGTGGCTTGCATCCTGGGTGGCACTCAGGCTCCCGCCTCTCACCGCATCTTCAAGCAGTTCGCTCGTGAGGTGAACGCGGCCCTCCCCAAGCTCGAGGTGACGCGTCCGCTCAGGTGGTCCAAGTACGCCATCACCTTCGACTCTACTGACCAGCTCAAGTGCGCGGCCGCTGCCGGCGCGCTCCCAGTGCTCTGCTCACCTACCATCAGCAATGTCCTCGTCACCAAGACACTCATCGATGGTGGTGCGGGACTGAATGTCCTCTCCGTCGAGATGTTCGACAGACTCCAGGTGCCGTACGACCAGCTTCAGCCTACCAAGCCCTTCTCAGGAGTGACCGATGGCTCCACCACCCCGATAGGGCAGATCCGCCTCCCTGTCACCTTCGGCAAGCGCGACAACTACCGCACTGTGCTCATCGACTTCGACGTCGCCCACATCCGCCTCCCGTACAATGCCATCCTCGGGTATCCAGCCCTGGCCAAGTTCATGGCCGCCACTCACCACGGCTACAATGTCCTCAAGATGCCAGGGAGCAGCGGCATCATCATGGTCGCCTGCGACGAGAAGGATGCGATGTGCTCCCTTGAGCGTGCCTACCAGGCTGCAGTGATCGAGAACCCAGACGATGAGGGCGCCGCCTACCCTCCCGAGGCCGTTCCCAAGAAGAAGAAGCAGCTGCTCCGCCCGGGACCCCAAGAGGATGGGGCGCCCGACAACCGTGCCTCAGGACCTGCGCCCACTGACGGGACGCCTTCCCCTCTCGCATAGGAAGGCGTGCCCGGCGCCCCTCTCAGGCTGGGCTCAGGGGCTCTCCTCTGGAGGGCCTCAGACCTGGCCAGCGTCATGAGGGAGGCGTTCGGGCACCATGTGGAGGCGTGCTTCAATGCGCGCTTCCGCGAGAAGAGCGCAGGGCGCGAGGCGCCAGGCGCTCAGGAGTTCGTGACCAAGGTGATCGAGGATCTTCAGGAGGCGAGGGCCATGTGAGGCGAGTGTCGCCCCGCCCCACCAGGCGCAACTCCCTCTCCTGACGAGGGCAGCGGGTTGCGCGTCTGCATCAACATCCCAGGGCTCAACCGGGCCGCGTCTCAGGAGCTCTACTGGCCGTCCCACATGGGCCAGTGCGAGGGCCCCCCTCACAGCTACGTTCGCATGCCGTTCAGTTTGCTGAACCAGGCTGCCACGCACCAGCGCCACATGCGGAGCGTCCTGGCGGCTCATGAGCCCAGGCACCAAGCGATCCTGTCGGAGGAGGCGCCGGACCCTCGCGAGCCCCACGGGCCCCCGGGGCCTCACGAGGCTCAGGACCTGGACAGCTCGTGAGGAACGACTTCTGCGGCTCGCGTCTCCAGCTACTCCAACACTTCTTCAGCAACAGTGCCAGGTGACATTTTTCAGTTTGTTCAGTCGGGGGTGCCCCTCGGGCTGCATTATCCCCAAGCCGTGTGGGTCCGTCCCTATGGCAGGTATCGTTCTTTGCATCTATCAGAGCTGGCCTTACCTCTTCATGAGTTGCTTTATGATTATCACCTGTCTGTCTGGTGCTTCGTCGCCATGAACATCGTTCGCCCTTGCGAACCCGCCCACGACCGCCTCATGATTAAGGACTGGCACGGCGTCTGTGCTCGGGTCCGCCCTGCAGCGTCACTAAATCCAAGTGGCTGAGCTCTGGCTCGCGGGCCAGCTCCCGTGCATGTCACCTCCCATGGTCCTTGGTGCCTTGTTCTCGCATGAGCTAATCGGGAGCGGATAAGTTAGGGCGCGCGACCCGGTGCCTCGCCGCCGCGGGAGCCACGCGCCGGTTGTCTTTCTTCAGGACCTTCACATGAGAAGACTGGGCACGACGTCTGTGCTCGGGTCCGTCCCTGCAGCGTCGACAAACCCAACGGCTGAGCTCTGTCTCGCGGGCCGGCCCCGTACACGTCACCTCCTGGGGTCGTTGGTGTTTGGCCTTCTCATGTGATATCCTCAGGAGATTCACTCGGCGCAGGCTACCTAACCATCTCGCAGGACCCTTGCAAGTGTTCCGAACCAAATTCAGGCGCAACCCGCCTTGAGGTAGGGCCTCGTGAGTCCGCGCTGGCTCACGAGTGCCCACATACACCTCCTCTAGTCCTGCCATGCAAGCCACGTGCCAGGACGGGGCTGTACACGCCCCGGAGTCTCCCCTCAGAGGGGGCTCCCACCCACGAACCAGTGGAAGCCCCATGCTCTGCGCTGGCGGACGACACGGTCAAGGAGCGGCTATGCCCGTGCAAGAGCGGAAGCACCATGCTCCGCGCTGGTGAATAAACAATTGAGGGCAACCTAGCGGCTGCAGTAACCTCAGGAGAGCCACCAGGCTCGCCGCTTAGCCTCACCGCGCTGCTTTCCCTCGGGAAGGTAGCGCAAGGGGGCTGGGCACGGGGGCTACGCTCAGGCCATGCCTGGCGTACGCCACCTCACCAGGTCCCTCGGACCTGGTCTTCTCGTGTCCCTCCCGAGCGAAAGCCCGGCGAGGAAAGGTATGGAGAGCTGTTCGTACGTCAAGGGGGACCCCTGAGCATCGCGACTCAGGGGCCTCACTGGTCACGTAGCCCCTCACCCCTTGGTCTCGTCCTGGTGATCCGGACGACCCAACGGCGGCTGAGGTATGCGCGGGGCTGGGCCCTGCCGATGCAGAACGCTAAAGCTTACACTCGCATCTCCTTCTTGAGGGTTGTTCGTATGTCAAGGGGGACCCCTGAGCATCGCGACTCAGGGGCCTCATTGGTCACGTAGCCCCTCAACCCTTGGTCTTGTCCTGGTGATCCGGACGACCCAACGGCAGCTAAGGTATGCGCGGGGCCGAGCCCTGCCGACACAGAACACTAAGGCAAACTGAAAGGAAATCGCAAAATCCTAGCAAATTATTACAAAACATATTGTCTCTTAAAAACTTAAAGTAGAAGTTCTCATGCCTCCACGAGGCACGGTGAATATTGCAGGGATAAAACAGGAGGAAGCGCCGCCTTCGAACCTCCTCTTCAGCCTTGGATGCCACTGTCGCTTTCCCGGGGAGGCCCGTCGTCGACAACGTCGCCGCCGTCTTCACCATTGGCTCCGTCCGTCGCAGTCGCGGGGTCGACACAGAGGAACTTCTGGAGCAGGGCCTCCACCTGCTTCCCCACGGCTTCAGCAGCAGCATCTTGGAATTCAGGGGCCACGGGTTCAAGCAGCATGCCAAGATCGAAGCTCGGTTCCCAGAGGTGGAGGTGGCTGAAGATGCGCGTCACGGCCGAGGTGAAAAGCGCGTAAGCTTCCGCTTCCACCAGGGGGCCCAACCCGACGATGATACCCTCGAGCACCGTGGCAAGCTTGGGGAGCAGCCCGGCAGGGCCCTCCTCCGGACTAGCCAGCGGTCCCTCGTACCCTCCCCCGTAAAGAGACTGCAGGGCTACGCGGGACCTCTGCTCAAGGGAGACGAAGGCGTCATGCCCCGCCGCAGCCGCCTTCTCAGCCGTGGCAAGGAGTTTCTCCTTGGCCTCCAGCCGAGCCTTCTCCTCGAAGACGAACTTGGCATGGGACGCCTGAGCCGCCTCCGTATCCTCCTTCAGCTTCCCCAGGCGGCTGCGCTCCGCGACTTGTTCCTGGGCCGCTTGCCCCAGCTCGGTGTCTCGGTTGGCGAGTGCAGCTTCCCGGGCCTTGAGATCCTCCTCCTGCTCTCCAAGCTGGTGGGCGCGGGCGGCCTGCTCATCGCGAAGGGCCTTCAGCTCGGCCTCCATCATGCGGTAGCGCTCCTCGGCAGACGCGACGTCAGTCAGCGCTGTGTCGCGAGCCACTGTGGCCTCGCCGGCCTCCTTCCTGCCCTCCGCAGCGATAGCCTCGGCCTGGCCCCAGGCCGCCCTGACGGAGGAGTCGGCCTGGAGCCACCCCGAGATCAGCCCCAGACGCCCCATCACCGCATGCCGGTCGGCGCCCTGAAGATCGGTCCGGAGCTGCCCCAGCGCGGTGAAGGCCTCCTCCAAAGCGCTGGGTACAATGGAGGTGTCATGGTCCGCGAGCGTGAGGACTCGAGGAGGAGGCGGCACCGGCGTCGGGACTGGCGCCACAACAGCAGCAAGGGCGAGAGGGGGCTCCGGAGCCCTCAAACCCCCAGCAGGCGCACTGGAGGTAGGCGCCTCCGAAGTCAGCTTGGCCACCAAGCCTCGGGAGGCTCGCTCCATCACAGGCGCACGCGGGGCGGCCTCTTCTGCATGCGCCAGGGTCGCCGCGGCCATGGCGGGTCGTGCGGCCTTGGGGGCTTTGGCCTCTTCCTTCCTCTTCTTCACCACCGGCGTCAGCCTGGCCACCAGGAGGAGGGGATCGTGAGCACGACGTCGAGGATTTGAAGCAAAAAGCAAGGTAAAATACTTACTCATCGTCAGCAACATATGCCCTCCTCTTGATCAGGAGCGCAGCACCTTCGAGCTTCCTGGGCGCAGACTTCGCCGCGCTCTCAGGACCGGCCGGACGCATGGCGGCTGGCTCCTGAATGGCGGTGACGAGCGACAAGGCGGGGGCGTCGCCCTGGGGCGGAGGCATCGCCTCGCCCTCTTTCGGGGCCCCTCGCTTCGGCCTCCGTAGGGGGGGTGCCCCCGGACCTCGTGATGACCCCGGTGGGGCGAGGGGATCCCTCAACCAAGTGCTTGTCGGCGTCGTTGTCGTCGGAGAGATCGCGGAGGAGCTCGCTCTGCCGCGGGGGTGAGGTCTCCCCCACCCCCTCCAAGGTCACCTCTGAGTCCTCCTCCCCCTCCTCCCCGGAGCTCTCGCCAGAGGACACCGGCACCGGGGAGTTTGGGAGTTGGGGGAGCTTCGACGGCACGAGCCCCCGCTCGTTGAAGACAGGCATGGCGGCGGCCACCTCTGCCCCGTTGTCACAGCAGTACAGCGGGAGGAAGGCCTTCGGGAGGCCTCCCGGGTCCTTCTCGAGCAAGGTGCGCAAGGCCTTCCTCAGCTCCCCGTCAGTCAAGTCTTACGGGCGCAACCGGAGGTTGTCTTCCGCGCCCTTGAGACTCCACAAGGGGCGCGAGTGCGCCTGGAGCGGGGCCAAGCGCTGCGTCAGGAACTCCTTGACGAGCATGGCCCCTGTCAGCTTCTCCGCCTCCAGATCCGCCGTCATCTTCTCCAGCAACGGCTCCGCTCAGGGGTCAGTGAGCTTCTCGTGAGCCCACCAATCTAGCTTCACTGGCAACGCGGTCGGCAGCTCCAGTCGAGCGTGAGAATGCTTGGCGTCCATGAAGATCCACTTGCGCCGGAAGTCATCCACCTTCTTCCCGGCCCTCGAGATCGCGTTGCTACCATGGGACGCAACAAAGCAGATGCACCCGGAGCACTTGTCCGTGCTATGCATCCGGAGGTAGAAGAAGTGCCGGAGCAGCGCAACGGAGGGCGCCACCCCCGCGAACGCCTCGCAGTAGAAGGCGAAAATCGACAGGAGGAGGATGGAGTTGGGATGAGGATGAAGGGCGCGGATCTGGTAATGGTTGAAGACGGCAACGAAGAAATTGGAGAAGGGGGGGACGAGCCCAGCAAAGACGCTGTGCAGGAAGAAGGGGTAGAGGGTTTCCCCTAAGGTTTCCTGCTTGGCGGAACCGACCCAGAGCGTTGTGTCCCTCCCCTCATTGTCGTTACTCGCCGTCAGCAGGAGCACGACGGCAAGGTGTTTCTCCTCGATGATGGTGGACACACTAAGGGCCGGCTCGAGCGAGGCGGACGCGTGGGAGAAGCGGCGGGCTTCGCCTTCTTAGTCGCCATCGGTGGCAAGTTCGGGGAAAGGTCGGCAGATCTGGAGGCACTATAAGCAGGGAGAGAAGGAGTGTGGCGCCCCGCCTAAGTACCACTATAGCCAGACGGTCGCCATGCATACCAGCCCAGGAAATCACTCTGGCATGCGCGCTTACAACAAGTATCATGAACACAGGCATTTCTATTGATGGATATATAAGTCTTACATGATATATTACAAGAGTGATGGCAACGGAGAGCTCTATCTAAGGCAGCATGGTCTTGGTGTGGCTCCAATCCACAAGGATCTGACTGGGTTACGCTCCTAGCCCACGAACGCTCCGGTTCCTTGTCGGCGGACGATGGATCCTTATGTGAACCTGGCCACATTGAAGGCCGCTGAGTACTTTTGAATGTACTCGCAAGCAAACCAAACTAACATATACACCAAGCAAAGCATTCCATGGTATTCAAGCATGTATTTGTTATTAGAGCAATATTAATTATCATAGCATAATATACCTATCTAGCAATATTAATCATCATGTTGTAACAGGATTATCTAGCATGATCGAAAATCTAGCAGCATTAATCATCATGACATAGCAGGGTTATCTAGCAAGATAACTACTGAAGTAAAATAAAGTAAAGCATATCAAGTATATAATCCCTACTCCGAATAATCTCATGATTCAATCTGAATCTGATCCAAACCAATCCAAGTCTTTCAGTCATCTGACCATCTCTTCCATAGCCATCCCATGGCTAACATACCATATCTCTGATAACATCTGATGTCTATGCAGGACAGGTTCTTTCACTATTATTATCATCATTACGGTTGATCACCTAGTGAGGTCTGGACGGGCTGTCCAATACCGTGGACACGGCTATTCGAATAGATTTTTCACTCTGCAGAGGTTGCGCACTTTACCCACACCATGGAGCACCTGACCTCGTGATCCCATTCGGGTGGACCAGCATTGCTCCAATGAAACCTGCCTGACCCGTGACTCTTCTACCGTACCACCGGCAATCATCCTCCCCCGGAGTCCTGCCCTAAGTGGCCCCCTGTGTCACCTCGTGACACCTGCCACCGTCGTGGCCAAACTAAACTATCCCAAACGGGGACTCCCGGGTCAAACAATCAACTGGGCTCACAAGGTTATCGCCGCCTACCGGGCCAGGGTAGCGCGCACGCATAACCTTCCCTAGTTGGTGGTACCGACAAAAGAGCACGCGATCAGACCAAGTCAAGGCCGTCCCATACCGGCAAATGTGGTTGCATGAATAAGCCCGGACAGTTGACTCAAGATCAACCAACTATGTTCAGTTTTAGCAAACACTTTACCGGCAGGTATATCCATCATGAATAACTTGACCTGGTGTTAACTATGTATGAGGTAACAACTACATAAACATAACAAACTATCTCCGTATAGCATCATAACAAGTCATTAGTGCGGTAGTCATAAACATGATCCAGTAATATAAATGATGAATACAAACTAACAGGAATTTAAGTAGTTCTAGCACGGGCATCATTATTAGGTTAAACACACAAGAATAACATAGAGCAATGCTTTAGGGCATATATCAGATGGTCGGCTTGCCTGGGGTCGAAGAATTACTCCAGAAAGAAGTGCGGTGAAGCCGCGGAAGAATTTGCCGGAACTGTTCTCTCTCGGAGGGGCTGGTAGCAGGGCAAGGATAAATGGTCATTTTCAGAATGCGTCAACATTATGAAAGTGACCTCATCGGAACGGGCTCGACGAGATGAAGAAGTGGGCGTTGGTTTCACCTGAATCGGAGCTGTGAGCAAGAAGTTATGAAGGTTCTTCTGTCAGGGACCTATCTGCAGAATAAATAATTGCACAGAGGTCCTAAACAATTTTTTTTGGAAAAATGAATAACTGGCACCGTGCTCACGGGCTAGCTTGGGCCGAAAGTGGTCAGTGCCTGGGCGCTGGATGGGCCGCGGAGCCGCTGCAGTAGCGGGGCCGGCCCAACCGCGCTGCCACTTAAAAAAAAGGAGGGAGGGGACAAGCCACTGACGATCCGGGCATGCCTGCAGGGCTGCCTTCCTCGCGCGCACTCGGCCGAGGCAAGGCGGCGCTCGACCGGCGATTGCTGGCGACTCCGGCCACCGTTCGAGACGCCTGGCCTACTGCTGTGCTCAGGAGACCGAGGCGGTCCCGTCCGCGTAGGGCACGACCACTGGGGAGCGCTCGGTCGAGTGGGACACCAGCCGCAGCGGACGACGGACACGGCAACTTCAGGCGCGGCGGTCTCCGGCACTCCGGCGAGGAAATGGAACGGGCGAGGGGACGGGGATGGTTGCCGGAGTGCGGCGCATCTTGAGGGCATCTCCACAAGCGCCGGGGAGGCTCGGGTGAGGGAGAAGGCGGCGGAGCAGAGGAAGGGGCCGCCGGAAATCCTCGTGCTCCGGTGATGGATTCGGCTGGGCGCGAGCACTGGGGAGGACTAGAGGGAGAAGAGAGGCTGCTGGGGTGGTGTGGTGCTCGGGGAGGGGCTCTGGCCACAGCTTATATAGCCGGCCGAAGCGGAGGGGATGAGCACGGGCGCGTTGGCGTGCTTATCACCACACTGGAGCTCCGGCGAGGTGGCAGGTGGGGAGAGGTGCCGACCTGACGACGCCAGAGAGAGGGGACAGCTCGGGAAGGAAACAGCCAGGGAGGGAGGAAAACGACGGAGTTCACGAGCGGAGCAGTGCCGCGGCGGCGACTGCCGTGGCCCGAGGAGGAAGATTCCGAAGGGGAGAAGATGCTGGAGAGGGTCGCGTGGACGCAGGGGAGCCATAGGACATGCTCGGACACGCTAGAGTTGGTCGGAGCAGGCTTGCCGACGAGCACAGTACGCAGACCACCGCTTTGGCCGGCTCTGCTCATGGTCACCACCGGCACCACGTGTCCAAAACATTTAATGGCCCTGAGACCTTGTCCAGAGCGTTTCCCACTGCTCAAATGGATAATAGAAATGACTGGAAGAAGCTAGGTGGCTCTGAGATGAGTAAAACATGCTGAAGAAGATTCTGGCAGCAAAATTGGCTGGAACTTTGTGGAGAAATGGTTGGAGGAGAGGAGTTATATCCTTGTCACAATGACATAGTGTAGGAAGGACTAGGTTCTGATAAAATTTTAGGTTATTTGGGCAAGATTTTCACACACTTCCTTTGTAATTCCAAATCTGGTCCAGAAAAGGGATTTTGAAGCTGTGCTCAAATTAGTTGATGAAATCAGCTGAATTTTGTTGGAGGCCAATTATTTGGATATATTGAGATACTGGAAAAGGTTCAGATCATTTGGATAAGCGCAAGTGGTACTTCCTTCACAGAGCTTCCAAATGGACAGAAACTTTGGAAAAATGTTGTGGGAGAATGGTGGGATAGATTGAGCTGATTTTTGGTCTCAATGAGTGATTTATCAATATTAATCACCATGAAAAATCTCAGCTCAAATGGATCAAGGGTTCAAGCACTTCCTTTGCAAACTGAAAATCTGGACAGAATTTGCAAATGGATGATGTGCTCAAAATTTGAACTTGGGGACCTGGATTTTTATGGAAGTGGTTAAGATATGGATAGTAGAAGCTCCAAAATTTATTTGGGATTTTTCCTGGCTACCAAAATGGTAGTTCCTTTAGAAACTGCCCAAAATGCAATATTGGCATTAAATAGGAAAAGGCAATTTCCCTTATTTAATTATGGCCAATATTTTTATGGGAGCTCAATATGATCACAAAGAATATCTCCACAAGTTTTCATGAACTTTGGATATGGATAGATATTTTCCTGGATTTAATTCCTTTAACTGGCAGAAAAAGGAATTAATTATAAATGAAAAATATTGCAAATGACTTGGCAATATTTTTGCATATCCAGGGATTATAGATGAGGGATGATCACTGGGAAAAGTTTGGGAGGCAACAGATCAAAAGAAAATGGAGTTCCTTTGTAACTGAAAAGATCAGGGTTTCCCTTCCAACAACTCGGAAGGTAGGGTTTCGGTGGCAAAACCCTGAGAATATATCTCGAGTGGCAAGGTTGATCTGAAGAGAATCTCTGGTTGGATAGGGAAGGCAAGGTTGTACGACCATCTTCATATTCCCAAGAGCGAGAGAAATCCGATAATACCGAGAAAAAAAGACGGGAGTCAAATCCCGCGAAGAAAAGAAAACGGAAGCGAAAACCAGGGTGTCACAAGGAGATCTGAAGCAAGGCGAAGGGAAGGTAATGAAGGCTCAGCGATAGGCACCAGCCTTTTTGTCAGCCCAGGACGGTTGCTGAGGCAGTGTGGGGAAGCGGAGACGCCCACGTCCCATCAAGCGCCACGTGTCGACCGGGTCCGCTGGCGGTTAGGGCCCGCGGCGCTTCGCCCTTGCCCTTTGGCTTCGCCTCGAAGCCAAGTCCGAGCGCGCCTTGTGCCCGGGGGCTACTGTTGGCATTCTGGGAACCGGGGTACCCAGACTTGCCTGCCTGCGGCCCACAGTGTGGCTTCATCAGCGGCCTGGTACGACCCTTCTCCAGCATCAACAACACAAGACCCTCGCGAGGGGCCATGCCTCGCGAGGCGGACGACGCCAAGACCTCCGGAGGGAGCGGCTTCCCCAGGCCGGCTCCTGAGGAGCGGAGATTTCCATGCAAGCCCCACCTCGTGAGGTTCAGATGATGCAAGCCATGATGACCAAGGACAGGCGGGCGCCAGCAGGCGCAATACAGCAGGTTTCCTCTTTGGTGCTAAGGAAGCGAGCACAGACGCAGAGTCCCAAGGAATCAGCCAAAGGTTTCCATTCCCGTGCTACAAGACCAGGACGGCAGGACGGAGGTCATCGCCGAGCCCACCTCGATGTCACGACCAGAAGCTTTGCAGGCGAAGACCACCTTTCGTCAGGATAAGATGTACTACTTGTCTCCCTTCAAACTTGGCCGTTGTGGGATCCCTTCCCACCTTCATTTTGGGGGAAGAGGACCGAGGCCACTATAAATATAGCTAGGCCATCACCATAGGGGAAGGGGGGAAGGAGATCATCCTCACCAGCACACACCAGCACAAGAACACTCCTCCTGAGGTTGTTCTCCCTCTGTACTAGTTCATCCTCAGCCCACCTCGAGGCCAATCCACCACAAAGCAGGAGTAGAGTTTTACACCGCAAGGTGGCCCGAACCTGGGTAAACTGCTCAGTCCCTTTCCTTTCCTGTTCATCGAGCTAGGCGGTGAGATCGACGATTCAGTAGGCTGGGGAGATTGAGTTCTTCGCACACACCCCAGAGTTCGAACCTTTCTTGGGTCTGCGGAGCCCTGAATCCGACAGTAGCAGGTAAAGCTTTGGAGAGACATGTGACATGCATAAGCTCCCCCTACGTGTATGCAATCATGTGAATATAGAATATACTAACATGTGAATGCCTAACATGACAGAGTAAGTAGAGAGTTACATGTATCTTGGCTATATGCATCAGAGCAAATGATATGATTTAGAAATGTACCTCCATGTTTATGAATCCTTCTTGCAAACAATATGTGCACCAGCAAGAGATCATCATTCACATGAGTGTGATGCATACACTTACCTTGTGGTCTTGAGCGGACTTTGAAAAGAGTGGACTTGAGAAAATAGGGTTAGATAACACAAGAACACTCCTAATAAAGCATGTCAAGGAACCACAAGAATACCAAGACTGGGATGACATGTAATGGGTGAGTACTAAGTACTTCAAGTAGATATAGACATGTCCCCACAAATTTAAAGATATGCAATGAATTCCAAAGAAATTTTCTTCCCTTAGACAAGAGCTCTTTCTCCCCCTGAATCTGATATTGGATAATGGGAGAAAATAGGGTGAGAGAAAAAAAACAGAGCAAAATGGGGTAATGGCAACTAGAATCAGAGCAACAAGAATTTTAGCAATAGCTAAGATTAGACATATTGACATGTCTTTCCCCTCTTAAAGACATGTGACTTCTCTCCTCTTTGTTAATAAGCATCTGTAGAAGAGCGTAGATGTGATCATTTGATAGGCTTTGATGTGCTCCCTCTCCCCCTTTGACATTAATTTCCAAGAAGGGCACTTCTGGAGCATGAGTCAAGTAGGTGTGGTCCTTGAGGGTCACTACAAGGCAGTGAGTAGCTTATGATGCTGATGGAGGAAAGAATCATTGAGTGGAGCTGAAGAGAATAGGCAGGAACAAATGACAAAAAGGTTTACTCAGGGTTGAAATCGCTGACGCCGATAGGTTTGGATCGGCGGGACTGAGTTCAACACACAGAAAAGATTTTGTCAACTTGGCTCACTTGGCAAATGAAATCTCACAAGGATTTGCAAGGAATTAATAGAAATATTTGCAATGAATTAAACCAAAAAAGTAAGAAGATCTAGATGAAGTTTTTTTGTTTTTTTAGAGGGAGACAAAATAACAAGAAAAAAATAAACAACTGAGCAAAAGAACACTAGAGAACTTCATCTAGAAGGGGTCGGCGACAGAGTCACCTATGTTAGAGTATATTAACCTAGGAGTCAAGTGAGATCACTTGATCATAGGTCATACTCATCGTTTAAGCTCAAAATGGGGTTGCCATTTTTCGTATAAGCATTTTGATGTATTCACATCTTGTTGAGTTGCTTTAGCTCATGTCTTGGAGTAAAGCTTCTCTAAGATGGAATGACATACCTTGGGTTGCAGTGTTGATCTTGATCATGTAGTCGAACTTGTGTTGGATGCTCAAGGTTGATGTTGTCCATCAAGAGTTGGGAGCATCACTAGTAGTTTGAGTTCATCTTCCTACATGGGTTAGTCTTGCAAGGAATAGCACTTGTGTACCAAAATGACAATCATGAAACTTGATACCAATTGAAATTTGATATATTGAAGTAGTCAAAGGATATGTTGAGTGAGTTCATGCTTCCTTGAATTCAACAACCATATCATAGGGACTTGGTGATGTAGAGATTGCTCAAAATGTGAGTGACTTGCAATCTAATAGATTTGGGTTCATCCAAGTACCTACAAGGGTTAGATAACATGCAAGGGTACAAATATAGATCTAAGACATATGATCATCATAAGAGAAGTATCAAGGATTAGTCATAAAAGGCTCATGCCTTGCATGTATCCAAATGGAGTTTATACTCCAAGTTTGAGGCATCAATGATGTTCAATTCACCTCTCAAACGACAAAATACTTTCTCATCAAGCGGTTTGGTGAATATATCCGCCAATTGCTTATCGGTGCGAACATGCTTTAGATTGATGTCTCCTTTAGCAACATGATCCCGAATGAAATGGTGACGAACTTCAATATGCTTAGTTCGAGAATGTTGCACAGGATTATGAGCAATCTTAATAGCACTTTCATTATCACAAAGCAATGGAACATGTTTCACATGTATCCCATAATCCTTAAGGGTTTGGGTCATCCAAAGTAATTCAGCACAACATGATCCGGTGGCAATGTATTCCGCTTCGGTAGTGGATAAGGATACCGAGTTTTGTTTCTTAGAGGACCAAGACACAAGGAATCTACCAAGAAATTGAATGGTACCCGAAGTGGACTTTCTATCAACCTTGTCACCGGCATAGTCCGAATCGGAGTAGCCAACAGGATCAAAAGATGACCTCTTAGGATACAAAATGCCAAAGTTTGGTGTATGAATTAAGTATCTCACTATCCTTTTCATGGCCTTAAGATGACACTCTTTAGGGGCCGCTTGATATCATGCACATATGCACACACTTAGCAAAATATTGGGACGGGGGGGGGGGAGGGGGGAGGGAGGGCAATAGAGAAACAATGAACCAATCATAGAGCGGTAAACCTTTTGGTCGACCTGTTTGCCATCCTTAGTCAAGTCAAGATGTCCACTAGTAGGCATGGGTGTTTTCATACCTTTGCTTTCTTGCATGTTGAACTTCTTGAAAAGATCCTTGGTATACTTTGTTTTAGAGACAAAGGTACCTTCCTTAGTTTGCTTGATTTGCAAACCAAGGAAAAATTTAAGTTCAATCATCATAGACATCTCAAACTTCTCTGACATTAGCCTTCCAAACTTTTCACTAAAGTGGGGGTTAGTAGAACCAAATATGATATCATCCACATAAATTTGGCACACAAATAATTCACCATTAACCCTTTTAGTAAAAAGTGTGGAATCAATCTTCCCAATTTCAAAGCCTTTTTCAATGAGAAACTTGGTCAAGCATTTATACCATGCTCTAGGAGCTTGTTTAAGACCATAAAGAGCTTTGTGAAGTTTGTAGACATGATTAGGTTTCTTGGGATTAACAAAGCCGGGAGGTTGTTTAACATAAACTTCCTCCTCAATTTCTCCATTAAGAAAAGCACTCTTGATGTCCATTTGGTACAATGTGATATCATGGTGATTGGCATAAGCAAGTAAGATGCGTATTGACTCAAGTCTAGCAACGAGGGCATATGTCTCACCATAGTCCATACCTTCAACTTGAGTGTAGGCTTGAGTGACGAGACGGGCCTTGTTGCGTACAACTTGTCCATCCTCATCTTGCTTATTCCGAAACACCCATTTGGTTCCAACGACATTGTGCTTGTCATCGGGCTTTTCAACCAATGTCCACACTTGATTCCTCTCAAAGCTATGTAGCTCTTCGTGCATAGCGTTCACCCAATACAGATCCTTAAGAGCTTCTTCTACCTTCATAGGTTTAACACTAGAAATTAATGAGTAGTGTTCACAAAAGTTAGCCAAATGAGTTTTAGAGTGAGTGATTCTCCCGGTTTGAATGTCATCAAAGATTTGTTCGACGGGATGATCTCTTGTGACTCTTGCTCTAACCCGTGAGAGCTTTTGTTTGGGTTGAGGTGGAATATCCTCTTCATTGTCTTCTTCTACTTCTTCTCCTTCTTCATTGTTGTTGGCGTTCTCGTTCTCTTGTGGAGGTGGAGAGGGAGGCTGAGGTGGTTCATCTTGTTGCACTTCCTCATTTCCTCCGTCTTGTCGTGTTCCATTTGTGGATGCCTCCAAGTCAACTTGTGGTTCACCTTGATGTGAAGTTGAGGCATCCACTTGAACGGACGAAGTACTCTCCTTCACCTCCGTTGGGTGAATCTTGCCAATGGACAAATCTTGGATTTCTTCCAAAGGATCTTTGTCTCCTACATCAATTGGCAATTGCTCTACTTGCGAGCTGTTAGATTCATCAAACTTCACATCTACCGTCTCTTCAGCCTTTCGGGTGAAATTGTTGTAGACACGGTAAGTGTGAGAGTTTGAGCCATAACCGAGTAGGAAACATTCATGAGATTTAGGAGCAAATTTCGAGCGATGATGCTTATCAAGAATGTAACACTTTGAGCCAAATACTCGAAAGTCTCCAACTTGGGGTTTGTTACCGGTGAGAAGCTCGTATGTCGTCTTGCCAAGAAGCTTGTGAAGATATAGTCGATTCGTAGCATGACACGCTATCTCAACCGCTTCCTTCCAAAAGTGTCTTGGCGTCTTGTATTCATCAAGCATCGTTCTTGCCATCTCAATAAGTGTCCGGTTCTTCCTCTCAACAACTCCATTTTTTTTAGGTGTGTACGTAGCCGAGAACTCATGTGAAATCCCTTCTTCGTCAAGAAAGGTATCCACATTGGCATTCTTGAACTCCGTTCCATTGTCTCTTCGAACCTTCTTGATTTTCACTTCAAATTGGTTTTGGGCCTTCCTAGCGAAGTTCTTGAAGATCTTTTGGACCTGCAATTTATCATCAAGAAAGAACACCCACGTAAATCTTGAAAAATCATCAACAATAACCAAACCGAACGAGTTACCATCGAGGCTCTTGTAGGCGTTGGGACCGAAAAGATCCATATGAAGTAGCTCAAGTGGTCTTCTCGTGGTCATGATGTTCTTCACGGGATGACTTCCTCCAACCTGTTTTCCTACTTGACAAGCACCGCAAAGTCTATCCTTGTCAAATATGACATCTTTAACACCAAGGATATGATCACCTTTAAGAAGCTTATCAAGATTTCGCATGCCCACATGACCTAATCTTCTATGGCATAACCAACCTTTAGAAGATTTAGCAATTAAGCAAGTACGAGGTTGAGCTCTCTTAGTGAAGTCAACAATGTATAGATCACCTCTATGAATACCGGTTAAGACCATATTATGATTATCTCTACGAAACACTTGGCAATCTACTTCAGTAAATAGAACATTGAAACCGAAGTTAGCTAGTATAGATACGGAAAGTATATTGTAGCCAAGAGATTCAACGAGCATAACATTTTGGATAGAGCTATCATTGGAAATGGCCACCTTACCAATGCCAAGTACCTTACCCTTGGAGTTATCTCCAAAAGTGACGTACTTGCGTGGACCATCGTTCTTAGCAAGCTCACGGAACATGTCCTTATCTCCGGTCATATGATCAGTACATCCACTATCGAGAATCCATTCCTTTCTTCCGGCCATGTAACCATGAAGGTTAGCCATAAGACCAAAGTGTCTCATCGACTCATCAAGATCAACGTCACTATCATCATCCTCATCATAATATCCATGCTCATCATCATGCGAATGATCATCACCTAGAGAAAGTGATTCATTAGATTTATGACCATGACAATGTGCATGTTTATGAATTCTAGTGGTCTGCGAAATGATGCTACTAATGACTCCAATATTTCCTTTGGCACACATAAGTTCACGGAGCTCAAATAGACAATCATCAAATTTAGGATCACTAGGATCCATATTTTGAAAAGCAATGGACTTTTGAAGAATCTCATCTAGATTTTTCAAGGAATAGTTTGGAAAGCACTCCTCAAAGATATTTCCATGTAGTATAAGCACATTCAAATGTAGGCAAGCATACAAGCAAATTTCTAGTCAATCCTCTAATGATAAGATCAATAGTTCTAAGGTTGCGGGTCATGTCAAGATACTCATCGGGGGTAGGATGCAAAGGATCAATGGGGGGCGCATAAGGGCTAGTAATATACTTGTTCAAATCATATTCATTGAAAATCTCAAGCATCTCATTCTTCCAAGAGCTATAGAACTCTCCGTCAAGAATAGGCACTCTATGTCTAATACTCCCGATCGTAGACTCATCCATCTTCCTCCAATGGTGATTAAACCAAAGCAATGGAGACCAAAGCTCTAATACCAATTGAAAGGATCGAGAAGAGGGGTCTAGAGGGGGGGTGATTAGACCCTCAACAAGTAAAAGTGGCAATTTTTAAGTTGTTCAAGTTACGGTGGAGTTTTAGCATAGGTTTAAGCATTCACAATACATTTCAAGCAAGCATGGCAAGAGTATATGCAGCGGAAAGAGTAAAGCATGCTAATTGCAAGAAAGTAAAGGGATGGGATTGGAGTGTGCAAATGCAATGAAGACATAGAGATTTTTGGCGTGGTTCCGATAGGTGGTGCTATCATACATCCACATTGATGGAGACTTCAACCCACAAAGGGTAACGGTTGCGCGAGTCCACGGAGGGCTCCACCCACGAAGGGTCCACGAAGAAGCAACCTTGTCTATCCCACCATGGCCATCGCCCACGAAGGACTTGCCTCACTTGGGTAGATCTTCACGAAGTAGGCGATCTCCTTGCCCTTACAAACTTCTTGGTTCAACTCCACAACTTGACGGAGGCTCCCAAGCGACACCTAAACAATCTAGGAGACACCACTCTCCGAAAGGTAATAGATGTTGTGTTGATAATGAACTCCTTGCTCTTCTATTTCAAATGATAGTCTCCCCAACACTCAACTCTCTCTCACAGATTTGGATATGGTGGAAAGATGATTTGAGTGGAAAGCAACTTGGGGAAGACTAGAAATCAAGATTCTTATGGTAGGATTGGTATATCTTGATCTCAACACATGAGTAGGTGGTTCTCTCTCAGAAAATGTATGTTGGAAGTGTAGGCACGTTCTGATGGCTTTCTCACATATGGAGAAGGGGGTGGAGGGGTATATAGAGCCTCCACACAAAATCCAACTGTTACACACATTTGACCCAACTCGATCAGACCGAATAGATGAACTCGGTTAGACCGATTTAGTTCAAAATGTGAACGTTAGGAATCTCGGTGGGACTGACTGGAACAACTCGGTGGGACCGATGTACTAGGGCTTAGGGCAAACCTCATCTCGGTGGTGCCGATTGCATCAACTCGGTGAGACTGAAGTGAAGCAATTTGGGCAACAGAGAGTTGGTCAAGCCATCTCGGTGAGACCGATCGCTATTTTGGTGAGACCGAAATAGTTGCAACAGGCAACAGAGAGTTGGCAAGGCCATCTCAGTGAGACCGAGATCCGTATCGGTGTAACTGAACTGTTAGGGTTTCTGGCAGTGGCTATGTCATATGAACTCGGTGGCTCCGGATAGGATGAATCGGTGGGGCCGAGTTGGAGTTTTGGGTTTTGACATATTTGGAATGAGAAAGTGGTTGAGGGATTTGGAGCAATATCACTAAGCATTTGAGCAAGCAAGCCATTAAGTAACACCTCATCCCCTTTTAATAGTATTGGCTTTCCTATGGACTCAATGTGATCTTGGATCACTAAAAGGTAAAATGAAGAGTCTTGAGCTTTAGCCAGTGCA
Organism: Thinopyrum elongatum; assembly: GCA_011799875.1. NCBI lineage: Eukaryota > Viridiplantae > Streptophyta > Magnoliopsida > Poales > Poaceae > Thinopyrum > Thinopyrum elongatum. Next base: position 533,123,679 of record CM022298.1, read on the forward strand.
TGTCCTTGACACCTTGAAGGGGTTCCACATCCTCCTGTCCTTTCCACGCCATTGTTGAACTTGTCTGAAATACACTAGATAGAAGCATTAGTCCAACAAGAGATATGTTGACATTAATTACCAAAATCACCCAGGGAGCACTTGTGCTTTCAGCAAGTAATCATGTGAACTTGATAGGTGTTCGATATTTTGATGATATGTATGTTGTGATTCCCTTAGTGGTGTCATGTGAACGTCGACTACATGGCACTTCACCATCTTTGGGCCTAAGGGAATGCATTGTGGAGTAGTTATTAGATTATGGGTTGCTAGAGTGATAGAAGCTTAAACCCTAGTTTATGCGCTACTTCGTAAGGGACCGATTTGGATCCAAATGTTTAATGCTATGGTTAGATTTTATCTTAATATTTTCTCGTAGTTGCGGATGCTTGCGAGGGGGTTAATCATAAGTGGGAGGCTTGTTCAAGTAAGAACAACACCCGAGCACCGGTCCACCCACATATCAAATTATCAAAGTAGCGAACGCGAATCAAACCAACATGATGAAAGTGACTAGATGAAATTCCCGTGTGCCCTCAAGAACACTTTGCTTATTATTTGAGACCGTTTTGGCATGTCCTTTTCCACAAAAGGAATGGGCTAGCGTTCTACACTTTATTTACCGTCATCGTTACTTGGCCGTTATAAATTATCTTGCTATCAAACTACTTGTTGCCGACTATTTCAGTGCTTGTGAAAAATACCTTGCTGAAAACCACTTGTCATTTCCTTCTGCTCCTCGTTGGGTTCGACACTCTTACTTATCGAAAGGACTACGATTGATACCCTATACTTGTGGGTCATCAGAGGCTACGGTGGAATTTTTAGACAGTTATTACAAATCTATTGGTGATGCTCTGAAGCATAGTGTAGAGGAGATCTTTGAATGCAAGATACCTGCTCATGAAGTCTGGACAACTCCGACATTGCAACTTCTATACCGGCTGCATGGTGGCCTGCACTGCTAGTGGACAATATGGCCTTGTCGGTTGACGTCTTGTTCTCGAACGATGAGGTGCGGTGGGTATGATCTTGAGGAAGCACGACGGAACCATATGGTATTTGCGGCATATCAATACGTTTTAATCGTAATGATTCTTTGGAAGTTGAGCTGCATGCCATCATGCAAGGGATGACACTGGCAATCGAACATACAAACTTTATGTCGTGGTATCATCTAATGGTCTCTCTAGCTCGGCATACATAAACCTTGCAGCAGAGATCATGGCGCTGACAGTCGATAGAGAGTTTATTCCTCAGAAGCTATGTCGAAGAGAATGGTGTGGCAGATCGTCTGGCAGAATATAGTCGAGTAGAGTGAATCACGGTTGTGTCGTTACACCAAGGACCCCTCGTATTGAGGATCTCTTGCCTCTCAATTGTAACATCATAATTTCAGAAAAAAGCTACTTTTCACCCTGGAAAAAAAATCCTTGCAGCAGCTGCTATGGTTCATTCGGGGTTCAAGCACCTGCTAATTAGTCGCTATCGAGAAACATCGAAATCACTAATTAAGGGGTATCCTTTGCAAATGTCACTCCTCGTTTTCTCTGGTGATGACAAGTGGCCCACTACATGCATGCCACTTGTCGTGACACATGACCTAAGAGTCTTTTTTCCGTAGATTTGCTCTTTCAAAACATTTTATCTCTTAAACATGCGTATAAATCATGAACCATCTTCATCGTTGGATTTCTCGCGTCGAGGTCTTCAAAGCTAGATCGCATGTTAATATGTTTCGACAAAAAGATCACAAAAACCTAGGAAAAAACAGAAAAAAAAAGAAAGCCAGAAATAAAAAACCAAAACCGGATAAAACAGAAGCAAGGTTGTGCTTTTCTTCATTTTTTTAAAGCACAATTATGCTTTTCCTTTTTTGGGAAGCACAGACGTGCTTCCGTAGAAGCACATGATATCCTTCTTTTTGGGAAGCACAATTGTGCTTTTGCCTTTCCGAATAAGCAAAACTTCTCATGGAAGCACGTGTTGTGCTTTTCCTTTTTTCGGGGAAGCATAGTTGTGTTTTTCTCTTTTCAGGGAGCACAGTTGTGCTTGATGTCGCTTGAACTACGTCGGTATTTCCCCAAAGAGGAAGGGATGATGCAGCACAGTTACGGCAGGCATTTCCCTCAGTTATGAAACCAATGTATCAATCTAGTAGGAGAACCAAGCAACATTATGTAAATGGTACCTGCACACAAAGAACAAATACTTGCAACCCGACGCTTATGAGGGGTTGTCAATCTCTCTACGGGTAACGGCGCCAGAAATTGTCAAGTTGACGGGATAAAAATTATGTAGATTGGACAAATAGATCTCGATAAAATGCAAAATAAAATAAATAACAAAAAATTGCAGCAAGGTATTTTTGGGTTTTTAGAATAATAGATCTGAAAACAAAAGCAAATAGAAATAGATCTCAAAGCAAATATGATAAAGAATAGACCCGGGGGCCGTAGATTTCACTAGTGGCTTCTCTCAAGAAAATAGCACACAGTGGGTAAAAAAATTACTGTTGGGCAATTGATAGAAGATCGAATAATTATGACGATATTCAAGGCAATGATCAATATATAGGCATCACGTCCAAGATTAGTAGACCGACTCCTGCCTGCATCTACTACTATTACTCCACACATCGACCGCTATCCAGCATGCATCTAGTGTATTAAGTTCATGGAAAAACAGAGTAATGCAATAAGAACGATGACATGATGTAGAAGAGATCTATTCATGTAGGAATAGCTCCCATCTTGTTATCCTTAATAGCAACGATACATGCGTGTCTTGCTGCCCCTTCTGTCACTGGGAAAGAACACCGCACGATTGAACCCATCACAAAGCACCTCTTCCCATTGCAACAAAAATCGATCTAGTTGGCCTAACTAAACCAAAGATTCGAAGAAGAAATACGAGGCTATAAATAATCATGCATATAAGATATCAAAAGAAGACTCAAATAATATTCATGGATATAGATCTGATCATAAACTCAAAGTTCATCAGGTCCCAACAAACACACCACAAAAAAGAGTTACATCAAATAGATCTCCAAGAGACCATTCTATTGAGAATCAAAAGAGAGAGAGGAAGCCATCTAACTACTGCCTACGGACCCGTAGGTCTATGATGAACTACTCACGCATCATCGGAGAGGCACCAATGAGGATGATGAACCCCTCCGTGATGGTGTCTAGATTGGATCTCATGGTTCTGGAACTTGCGGCGGCTGGAATTGTGTTTCGTCCACTCCCCTAGGGTTTCTGAAATATTTGGGGATTTATAGGGCGAAGAGGCGGTGCGGGAGGCCACCGAGGAGGGCACAATCCCCTGGGTGCGCCTGGGCTCCTAGGCGCGCCCAGGTGGGTTGTGCCCACCTCGGGCCTCCCCTCTGGTACTTCTTTGGTCCATGTTCTGTCTTCTGGTCCAAAAAAATTCTCCAAAAAATTTCGCTGCGTTTGGACTCCGTTTGGTACTGATATTCTGCGAAGTAAAAAACAAGCAAACAACAACAACTAGCACTGGGCACTATGTCAATAGGTTAGTCCCAAAAATTGATATAAAGTTGCTATAAAATGATTGTAAAACATCAAAAAATGATGATATAACAGCATGGAACAAGCAAAATTTATAGATACGTTGGAGACGTATCAGTGCTTCTCACGAAAGAACATGTTGTGCTTCTTGCGAAAAAGCATGTCTTCCAAAAAAACGTCAAAACCTACGAAACGAAGAAAAAACTGAAAAGTAAAAAAAAATCTAAAAAAACCTGGAAGCACTTGAAGAAAAACGAAAACCTGAGGGTACACCCAACACGCGACACGTGGTGGCGGCTTGGCACACCACGCGGTGCGCTCCAGCACCCCTGCAAGCGCACAGTGGAAAGGCCCCCGAAGGTGTAACTTGGGAGCTCCTACTTTGTGATTTAAGCGTCGTGGAGCGAACCGGCGCTCACACGCTCACAGGTGTGGGCCGACCCATCTACGCTGGCATGCAGGGATCGCTCGGTTGTTTCTCCCACCTGCTTCCTTCGCCCAGTCAACGGTTGGCTGGTCAGCCGTTGACTAGTTGACTTTCAAAAGAAAAAAACTCAGATTTTGAAGAAAATTCATGAAATTGAAAAAAAAAGTTCATGGATTTGAAAAAATGTTATAAATTGTAAAAATGTTCATGGATTTGAAAATTTTCACGCATTTGAGAAAAATTCACGTATTTAAAAAAGGATCACGAATTTGAAAAAAAGTTTATGAATTTGAAACAAAAACCACGGATTTGAAAAATAGTTCACTAAAAAGTAAAAAAAGTTCACGAATTTGGAAAAAGTTCGCGAATTTGAGAAAAGTTCACACATTTAGAAAAATGTTCATGAAAGTGAAAAAAGTTTAGAAAATTGAGAAAAAAATTCAAAAATTTAAAATTATTTCACAAATTTGAAGAAAGTTCCACGCATTTGAATAAAGTTCACGAATTTAGAAATAAAGTTTATGAAATTGGAAAAAGTTCACAGAATTTAAAAAAGTAAAAAGTTCACGAAAATTAAAATGCCAAAATAAAGAGGAAAAGAAAAGAAATAGAAAGAAAAGAATAAACAACAACAACAAAGCCTTTAGTCCCCAACAAGTTGGGGTAGGCTAGAGGTGAAACCCATAAGATCTCGCAACCAAGTCATGGCTCTGGCACATGGATAACAAGCTTCCACGCACCCCTGTCCATAGCTAGTTCTTTGCTGATACTCCAATCCTTCAGGTCTCTCTTAACGGACTCCTCCCATGTCAAATTCGGTCTACCCCGCCCTCTCTTGACATTCTCCGTACGTTTTAGCCGTCCGCTATGCACTGGAGCTTCTGGAGGCCTGCGCTGAATATGCCCAAACCATCTCAGACGATGTTGGACAAGCTTCTCTTCAATTGGTGCTACCCCAACTCTATCTCATATATCATCATTTCGGACTCGATTCTTCCTCGTGTGGCCACACATCCATGTCAACACACAATAGAAAGAAAAGAATAAAAAATAAAAATGAACAAAAGCCAGACTAAAACACACAGAATAAAAAAAGAACCGGCAATTTTTTCAAGGAAATAACAGACTACCGCTACAGTACTAAAATGGGTCAGCCCGTTCGGTGGGGTGTGTGTCACGTACGAGTTGCACTCTAAGACTCCAAATAGGTATCACTCTTCCCATCCCTCAAATAAGAAAGGTACCACTCTTCCTCTAAAAAAGGGTACCACTCAAAAAAAAACACTCCAAATAGGATTGGCCTCCCTAATCATCCTCACCGCTTGGTGGCTCTGGAAGCACTAGAACGGTTGCATCTTCGACGGCGAGCAGCCCTCAGTATCCCGCCTATCTGACATTATCAGAGATGAAGCGCGCCTGTGAGTTACGGCCGACACAACCGGAATCCAAAACATCATCCCCGAGGGCTAGTCGTTGTGGTATCGGGGGCGAGCAACCACGTGTCTGTTATGCTCCTAACTCACTTCCGTGCCTTATTGTGTACATGGCTCAATGAGTTGATGTAATCTCATGTTGTACTACTCTTCTTCTATCAATGAAAAGATACGCAACCTTTGTATATTCATGAAAAAATAGGATTCGGGGCGGAGGGAGGGAGGTTTAACCGCCAGCTAGCTTTTTTTTGACAATGACCGCCAGTTAGTTTTTTTTTAAGACAATAACCACCAGGTTTTCTTTTTGAGTGGTAATAACCGCCAGTTAGTTGCCCTCCGGCCAAATAGGCTACGTATGGGCCACGCCAAGGCATTGGAAAGGCCGTCGAACTCCATAGGTGATTCGTCATTCTTTTCTTCGATGGCTGCTGTGGTAGTGTCGGAGGCAGGTGACGGACGTTGGTGTCAAGCTCAGAGATGTTCTGCTATCTTTTCAGTTTTGTCATGTCGGTCTTTACGTGACTTATACTTTGTTCTTTATGATATGAATGAGACACTAATTGCCATGAAAAAAAACTAGCACAAATGCCCGTGCGTTGCAACGGGAGAAACCTTTTCCCACATTCTGCTCCTCTTTGTCCCTCCCCCCCCCCCCCCCCTCCTACTCTCATTAAATATATAATTATACCCACAGCCTATGAAAAGCATGAGCATCTCTCCGGTTTTTCCTCTCATCAAATCAATCATGTTTAATTACCATAAATCCCTTTTAATTACCCCCAGCATGTACCACATCTTATTTGATCTCTAGCGGCTCCTTGCTTTTTGAAGTAAGTCTCGGCCGTATAAAAATGAGTGAAATTTTATTTCAAAATGCGAGGTGGTACTAATTACTAAAGGAACCCTTCATCTAACACAATTATCACCTAGACCAGTTGGCTAGTTGTTATGTTGTTGGGAAGCGAGGTGGGCTTTTGGTTCGGCTGGACTTTTTGTTCAAATCTTGGAGGCAGAGTGCAACGGCCGCTACAATATGGAATAGTCCCACCTCGTTGAACCGGCCAAACTAACAGGAGAAAACATACGGACTAAAATAATACGATCAAAGCGGGACGAAACCAAGAATATTGCCTTGTTTTATTAGTATATATATAGGTATAGGTACGTATGTTGCAACAGAAGGAAACAAAAATTTGGTTATGTCGAGAAAACATACGGACGAAAATAATATGATCAAAGCGGGACGAAACCAAGAATATTACGTTGTTTTATTAGTAGGTATGTGTGTTGCAACGGGAGAAAACAAAAAGTTGGTTATGTCAATAAAACATACAGACGAAAGTAATACGATCAAAGCATGACGAAACCAAGAATACTACCTTGTTTTATTAGTAGGTATGTGTGTTGCAACGGGAGGAAACAAAAAGTTGGTTATGTCAATAAAACATTCTTATGAACATGTAATCTATAAAATTTCCTGGTGAATAAAAATATAAGAAAAGAGAAACTTATCAATTATGTATATGCAGAAAAACAATCTATGGCCTGGATATGATAATTTAGATTTTGATCAGTACCCAATTAAAAGGAGGGTAAATTGCAAAAATTCACCTCTATCAGCTCGCAAAGTTCAGCGAACGGAGAGTTTTGCCCACACCATTCTCATTGGGGCTAATTTGAACAAACATCAAAGTTTTGGAGTCTCCACCTGCAGTGCCTTGTGCATTAGTTCCAGCCAATCATTTGTTCCATCCACGTACACATATGTATCAACCAGCACCATGCGCCATTGTCCGAAAAAACTAATTAAACAGAAGGGTTAGCTTGGAGACATGATGAAACTGCAATTATCTTAGTTGCCGGCATAAATTAATATTCAATGTCATTACCTTTGTTGCCTGCATACTGCATACAGAAATATGGGCGCCAAAGAGTAGCTCTCATCTTGGCAGTCCTCGTGCTTGTCATCTGTTGGGAACTATCAAAAAGCATGTGAACACATCAGGGAAACATCAAAGCGGAAGCATGGTTATTTCATATTTTTATTCTGCGTACCTGATCTACTGATCATCATCACGCCATGTAACTTGGTTCCAATATGAGTTCAGGTGAGGACACCTCCATTAGCACGAAGATAAAGACAGCCAAAGCAATTAACATAGAAAGCCTGTATCTGGTAGCCAAGCGAGACCTGCAGGAGCATCGAGGTGCATGGATTGATCAAGAAGTTGGGGGCGTGTTGAGCTGGTCAAACGCTACCGACGTCGGCGGCGTTGGGGGCCTTGGGGCCATATGCCTGAGTACCTATCCGACTTACTTTACAATGCAATTTCTTCGCCGGCTGGTGCTTATGGCCGAGAGAAACCAACACGTACAAGCTAGCCTAGCTAAGCTAACACGCTGGTGGATGGATTCTTCAGAGGACAACTACGTACAAGCAGAAGCTGGTGGATGGATCGATCCCAGTGTACGCTACCAGGCTAGAATTAGCCGATGGCTTCTCGCCCGATCGAAACGAACAGACCAAGTCTCGCTGAGACACGCACGCGACCCACGGAATTATGGCAACTGCTGTGGGCGTGCTATGCCTGCAAGGAAGTGTGCATGTTGTAATCGAAAGCGGCGAAGCAGGCCTTCAGGCCCCGTGGGTCAGCGTCGAGGAAGACAATGTGGTGAACGCCAGCAACGTCTACAACACGGGAACAACACAACGGATGTCAGCGACGAGTTCCTGCAATAACCTACCGGCGTGGTCAGAGCGGCCGGCGCGCGTTCGGCTGGAGCCGGGTAGGCGGCGGCCCGTAGCCCATAGCAAATTTTCTGGCCCATGTGATACGAAGCTTGAAAACGAAACTGGACGGACGAAATTTAGTACCACCTCACGTATATGTTTTAAATTCAAACTGAAAGCGTAAATTCACGGGAAGAAGCGTATTATGACGGTGAATCCACGGAGTCAATTGGTGCTTTATTATTAGGGAAAGAAAAAGAACTCCATCCTACAATCGTATTCAGAGTTTCAGAACGCCTCGTCGACCACTCCGAATCCCGCCAAGAACCGATATCGCCCCGAGGTTCCATATATAGCACCGATCGCGTCACCGCAAGTCCACAATCATTTTGCGAGATTTTTGATTCGAGACCTAGATCCGTCTCGCACGCCGCCGCCGAGCGTTGCCGATCGGCGTTCCCTTGGTGCGTGCGCGCGCCCGCCCGCTGCCGATCGACGCCATGGGGTTCTTCAACGGCAAGACGAAGCAGGCGACGACACAGAAGCCGGAGCGGCGCGTGAAGGTGCGGGTGGAGCCGCCCGGGTACAGCCACCACGAGTTCGAGCTGCCGGCTTCGCACCTTCGCAGCAGGCACTTCGCGTCGCTGATGGCCAAGGCCAAGAAGGAGCACGGCGTCGAGGGGAAGGTGGTCTCCATCCCGTGCGGGCTCGAAGACTTCCTCGTCGCCATGGTGAAGACGGTGACCCGAGCGCCGTTTGATTCCTCGCCGAGATGTCCCATCCTCGGCTGGTTCTCAGCTCGGTCATGTTGATGCCACCTCCAATCTTGGCAGTAGCCCTCGTTATCGTTTGCTCGACATCTTGTCGAGGGCTGTAGTTGATGGACTCAGAGATGTATTGCTCAGAGAAAAGTCTTGAGATATATTGCCTGACATTTGTCGAGGGCTGTAATTGATGGACTCTAGAGATGTATTTCTCAGAGAAAAGTGTGAATATGTATGTATTTTGTCAGTGCTGGAAATTGTACTTCTTGCTGAGGGCTGTAACGAAGTGTAGAGATTGATCGCAAATCCATGTTGAATGTCCTTTCATAAATTGCACATATCTCTTTGGAAACAGACGAACACACCATGTATTATCAACTTATACAGAAGTGTTGCATATTTGACCCCAGTTCAGTAGATAGAGCTTCCCAATCGAACTAGATGTTGTAAGATTGAGTAGGGTCGATGCAGTTTTACAATATCATACAGAAAACACATTGAAGGGCCTATATAAGCTACAACCGCCAATGCTACTATATAATTCTATATATCCAACAAGGGAACAACGAAAACCTCCTGTGTTCATTTGCATGTCGTAATCAGTCCAGGGAAGAACGGCCATATCTCCAGCTATTGTGGGATCGTCGGCTGAACTGGTGCGGAGCGAAGCTTAGCCCAAACATCTCCCTCAGCGCCTTTCATGGCTCTAGGAGGCCGATCAATCGGACGACATGGGAAGCACTCTCCCTGACATGCTCGAGGTTTTTGGTTTCGGTCCAAAGACGATGTGCGACCTGAAGCCTTCTCCCCATTTGGACATGCTCTCTCTTTCCTCGATCGAGAGCCGCTTCTGCATTTTCCTGCAGAGCATCTCCCTCTCACGTTGCAACTTCCTGGCACTACATATTGGAGTAGTTTTCTTCAGGAGGAATTCGAGTGTTGTAATGCAGAGAAGTGACAAATGTAACTTACCTTGAAACCAGAGAAGTGTTCAGGCTACCAGCCACGACTTTGCTTTCCATACCACCATTGACATAGGTATCTTTAAGGAAAGATAGCCTCCTTATCTCTACTTCCATGTAGATGAAGTCGGCTGGATCTCCTCTAAATAACAAGAAAAGGTAGGTTCTATGAACTAGGGAACTTTTTAACATTTAAAAACATTTTCAAATTCCTGAACTTTTTCAAAATTTGTTAACTTTTTCCAATTTCGTAATTTTTGTATGAATGTTTTGTTCGAATTTTATGAACTATTTTCATTTTTTATGATTTTTACAAATTCATGATTTTTTTAGAAATTTAGTGAACTTTTAAAAGTTTCTCAAACTTTTTCCAAAATTACGAACAACTTTCAAACATGATAACTTTAAAAAAGATCGAACTTCTTTCAGATTTTTTAATTTTTCCCAAATATTGAATTGTTTTTCAAATTTAGCATTTTTTTTCTTTTCGATGGTGAATGGTCATCCAGTTTTACAAAAAAGAAATTGACTTGTTTTTAGAATCCCTGAATTTTTTTAAAAAATAATTATGCAAATTATTTTAATCTATATAAAAACGGAAAAACCGATAGCCGAGTCAGTACAGTAAGAAATTACGAACCGAAAAAACCCAGCGAACGTGGCGAGCGAGCGAGAGGGCAGAGAGGGAATTTGTCCATAGCCCACTAACGAGCTTAGTGAGCGCCCATGACCTTTTTGGCGTCTGAAGAGCCGAGGGCTCGTAAGGCGAAAGGCCTATATCTCGCTTCATGCGAGATGACACGAGCTCTGGCATGAAGGATTTTCCTTCATGCTACAACATTGGGCCAGCCCATATTTGTTTGGTCCTCGTGATCGCTTCTATACTTCCACTACTTCTTTAGGACATGGCTGACTTGCTTAACACAAGTCGTCTCCCAGAAAGGCAAATATTGCGATTGAGATGCTGCTTCGTTCGCTCGCTCGCAACCGGTTAGCTCATTCCCTTCGGTTTTCTTTTGTTTTTTCTTTTCTTGGTTCCTTTTGTTTTTTCTTAAGGTTTTCTTTGTTTCACGGGTATTTTGATTTTTCTTTATTCTTCATATATTTTGATTTTTTTTGTTTCTTTCTCGGGTTTCTCAGGTTTTCTCGTTTTCTCTTTTGTTTTGTTTTCTTTTTTGCACGGGGTTTTCTCTAGTTTTTCCTTGTTTTCATATTTTGGTTTTTTCTTGTTTTCTTTCATTGTTTTTTTTCTTCAATTTCCACCGGTTTTCTTCATTTCTTTCACTGTTTTCACTGGATTTCTTTCTTTCTTTTTTCTTTTTGTTTTGCTTAGTGTATTTCTTGGTCTGTACTGAGGTTTTTCTTCATTATTCTTTGTTTTCTTCATTTTCCTTTGTTTCTTTCTCAGTTATCTATGTTTTCATTATTTTGCATTGATTTTCGGTTTTCCATTTATCATTTTTTGGTTTTCTTTGTTTTTTATATGTGGTTTTTAGTGGGCTTCTTCGTTTTTCTTTGTTTCTTTGTTGTTTTTCACCTGTTTCTTTTTTGTCCAACACATGTAAACTTTTTTTCAGTACATATTCAACATTTTTTGTATTTTTTTAAAGGAGCAAAGCCCTTGGCCTCTGCATCAATTGATGCATGCAGTCATATTATTAAAAAGTAGCGTAACAAAGTCTTAGATCCACAAATGGCTCACAACCTGAGCGCAAATCGAAAGAGAACATATAAAAAAAGATGCCACATCCGGCAATAAAGAACAGGCTACGATGCCTATACACCTAGCCTATTATTAGCTTGCCATCAAAATCGGCTGAAGATACCCCGTGCTATCGTCTCTCAACGGTTGCACCCAATAACCAAAAGCTCCCTGGAGTCCGCATGAGTGAGTAACGACCACGTACGGATCCAAATTGTAGCTTTGTAGATAACCTTCAAAAAATTAGTGAAGTTTGTCCCGTTAAAAATCAAATCATTTCTAGTATTCCATATAGCCTAAAATAGTGCACATATCCCTATCCAAATATGTTTCGCTATATGTATGTCCACTCCATTAAGCCACGTCCCAAATAACGTGTTTGTGTTGTACGTCCACTCCATTAAGCCACGTCCCAAATAACGTGTTTATGCTCGTTGGGGGATGAACGTTAAAAGCTATATGTATTGAGCGTCATAATAATTTTGCAAGTGGAACTCGAGAAAGAGGTGTTTAATCGTTTCATTTTGATCCAAATAACAACATCTCGAATTACCAACCCAACTTCTTTTCACCAAGTTATCTTTGGCCAGTATGACTCCTTTGTGTACGAACCACATGAAGATTTTAATTCGAAGCAGAACTTTAATCTTTCATATATGCAATGACCTTGACAATGGCTCGGAATCAATTAAGTCCAAATACATATATTTCACTGAAAAGAATCGATTCATAGCTAACTTCCAGTGAATCGTATCAACATGGTCCGATAGTTGAACAACCTGCGGACCAGGTGCAACCAAGCGTTCGAACGTTCCCCCACCAGGGATCACCTAAATTGGATATTAAGCAGCACCGAATTTAATACGGTGGCGACATAATCCTCCTTACGTTGCACAATATTATATAAGGAAGGATATTGCAAAGCCAAGGGCGTCTCCCCTAGCCATGTATCCTCCCAGAATCTAGTAGTGGTGCCATTACCTACTACGAACTTCACCCATTGGAAGAAGGTTACCTTTGTCCTCATTAACCCCTTCCAAAAAGGCGAGTCCGTAGGCTTAGCGGTAACCTGGGCCAAAGTCTTAGAGTGTAGGTACTTATTTCGCAAGATTTGTACCCATATACCTTCGGTCTCAACAGATAGCATGTACAGCCATTTGCTAAGCAATCATCTATTCTTTACTTCTAAATTCTCGATCCCTAACCACCTTGGTCCTTTGGTCTGCAAATAATATCCCATCTAACCAATCTGTATTTCTTCTTAGCCTCATCACATTGCCAAAAGAAACGGGATCGATAGAAGCCTAGTCTTTTTTGTATCCCTACCGGCACTTCAAAGAAAGATAAAAGGAACATCGACAGGCTCGTCAAAATCGAATTTATCAAAACCAGCCGACCTCCGTAAGACATTAGCTTGCCCTTCCAGCAGCTTAGTTTTTCTTCTTCAAATCTATCTTCTATACATTTCCATTCCTTGTTCGTTAATCGCCTATGATGAATTGGGATCCCTAGATATCTAAACGGTAAGGATCCCATTTCACATCCGAACAACTTTCTGTGATCATCTTGTTCCTCTTTTGCTCTCCCAAAGCAGAACAATTCGCTTTTGTTAAAGTTGATTTTTAGTCCAGACAATTGCTCAAATAGGCATAACACAAGCTTCATATTCCTAGCTTTCGTGAGATCGTGTTCCATGAAAATAATAGTGTCATCCGCGTATTGTAGAATGGAGACACCCCCCTCAACAAGGTGGGGGACAAGTCCTCCTACTTGCCCAATCTCTTTAGCCCGACCAATAAAGACTGCCAACATATCCGCTACTATGTTGAACAGCACGGGAGACATGGAGTCCCCCTGTCTTAACCCCTTATGTGTCTGGAAATAATGCCCTGTGTCATCATTTACTTTTATCCCAACACCGCCTTTCTGTATGAATGAGTCCACCTGAGATCTCCAAGACTCATTGAACCCCTTCATACGTAAGGCTTGCTGGAGGAAGGGCCATTTGACCTTATCATATGCTTTCTCGAAATCCAATTTGAAGATAACACCATCTAGTTTCTTCGTATGGATTTCATGGAGAGTTTCATGTAGGACAACAACCCCTTCTAGGATGTGTCGCCCTGGCATGAAAGCAGTTTGGGTTGGTTGAACTACCGAATGGGCTATCCGCGTCAACCTATTCGTGCCAACCTTGGTGAAAATCTTAAAGCTTACTTTGAGAAGATAGATCGGCCTGAATTGCTCAATGCGAATAGCCTCCACCTTCTTTGGCAATAGCGTTATTGTTCCAAAATTTAGGTGAAATAGCTGTAAGTGACCTTCGAACAAGTCATGGAACATAGGCATAAGATCTCCCTTAATGATATGCCAGCATCTCTTATAAAATTCCGCCGGGAACCCATCCGGTCCGGGGGCCTTATTTTGTTTCATTTGTGTTATTGTGTCAAACACCTCTCTCTCGGTGAAAGGAGCAGACAACACCTCATTCTCGTCTGAGTTGAGCTAAGGTATATCCCCGATCGCTCTCTTATCTAGAGACACAAAACTTTCTTCGGGTGCTCCGAAAAGCTTCTTATAATAATTGGAGATGTACAATTTTAGGTTCTCATGCCCTACAATTGTACCCTCATCTTGTTCAAATTGAATTATTTTCTTCTTTCTATGCTTCCCATTAGCTATCATGTGGAAGAATTGGGTATTATCATTCCCTTGGACGATCTTAGAAACCTTCGCTCTAAGCGCCCATTTCATCTCCTCCTCTCTCATAAGAGCTTGTAACTTCTTCTCAGCCTCATTCTTAATATTCCGGTCAGACATACTAAGAAGTGTGGATTTCGCTCTCAAATCAAGCTCATTAATAATTTGTATCAGTCTCTCCTTTTCAACTTTATATATACTACTTTGATTCTTGGCCCATCCTCTCAAGAACTGGCGCAAGTGTCTAATTTTGTTTTGCCATCTATCAACATTAGAGGACCCACCAGACTCACTGGCCCATTCTGTTGCAATGAGATCCATGAAGCCTTCCCTCTCGAACCATCCTAATTCGAAAGAGAAAATATTTCTGTTTCCCACATGGGTCGCTTCCCCAGAATCGACCAACGGTGTGGTGTGGTCGGAAATGGCCCTTTGTAAAGCGTGAACCGTTACCAATGGAAATTTCTGTTTCCACTCAAGACTAGTGAGAACCCGGTCCAATTTCTCATAAGTAAGAACTGGTAAAGAATTGGCCCACGTGAATTGTCTACCAGTGAGGTCAATCTCCCTCAAATCGAGACTTTCAATGATCATATTAAACGTGAATGACCATCTTCCATCGAAGTTGTCATTATTTTTTTCGTCTTGTCTTCTAATAATATTGAAATCTCCCCCAAACAGAATGGGAAGCCTTTCATCCCCACAAAATCTCACCAAATCTGCGAGGAAATCAGATTTAAGCTCTGGCTGAGCCGCATCATATACGGCCACCAAAGCCCATCTGAAGCCATCAACTTTTGAACTTACACGAAATTTGACGGCAAATTCTCCGTAAACCACATTCAACACTTCTAATGATTCCCACTTCACCCCAAGTAAGATTCCTCCGGACCGACCCCTTGGAGGTAAACATTGCCAATCAAACTCAACCCCACCTGAAATGGTATTGAGAAATTGTGAAGTGAAGTTATCTCTACCCGTCTCTAATAAAGCCATGAAATCCAATTTATGCTCTATCGATGTTTCTCTAAGGAAGCTCCTTTTAGCCAAGTCCGCTAGACCTCTGCTATTCCAAAAGATCCCTTTCATATATCATCATGGAATTTTTTCTTTTGTTTTACTCTCGCACTCCTACGCACTGCCGATGTAGGATAAACCTTCCTCTTCCAGCTTCTTTTTGGTTATCCTTCATCACCTCTGCGTCCTCATGACCAGTGGCAGTGGTAGAAATGACATTTGTTTGCAAAGGGGCCATATACCCCTCTGAAACCACATCCTCGTCCTCATTTTCTAAGCCCTCCGTGGGAACCAGATCCTCATAGAGACCCTGTAACGCAGTATCCCCAAGATTATTAATATCAGATTCATTCATAGGTTTCACCGCCGCTATGTTTCGAATTAAATCCAAGGCTCTATCTGCTTCTAAATCTAACAGATCGTTAATGGATTTGGCGGTTTCTTTGCCATTAGTACCAAGAGATATCCCTAAGTTGCGGGCTTTATCAATAATTTCATGCTCGGAAAAGTGAAGAATGTAACAACTTGTATTTACTGACATACCTGTATTTGCTTCGATGTCTCAAAGCTTGGCGGCCCTCATAGCACGCCCCAGCTGTATGTCGTTTGCATCCGGCTGGGCCTGAATCCGGTGACTAAAGCGCCTATCACCAGACATAGGGTCCGGAATCCCTCCAAATGCGATCACGTCCTCCATAGTAACGTCGTCCAGGCTGTGGCCGCCTGCCATATGTCCGACCGGGTCCGATGCGATGCGAGACAGCGGCCTCCCGGACTGACCCGTCGGTGTGCCGTCCACCATGACGGCCGGTGTGCTGAGCTCTGTTGGGCGGCCCTCCTCACCAACCAACAGGGATACCTCCTGTGTCGTACTGGTCGGACGTGGCGATGTAGACCGTGGTGTAGGTAATGGCGTATCCGGCCGACCAGGCGGTTCGGCACCCTCCATCGCGGGTGGTGAGACAAACTCTATCGGTCACCCCTCCTCCCTCTCCAATGGTGAAACCTCCTACGTAAGTAAAGACGGACTGGGTGATGTAAAGAGCGGTGAGGACAAAGGAGTCCCTTGGGCCTCCTGCCCGATGTGGACCGTCTCCACCTCCACTGAAGAAGGTCGCCGCCTCTCCAACGTTGATGCGGCTTGGAACTGCGTCGGTATTTCCCCAAAGAGGAAGGGATGATGCAGTACAACTATGGTAGGTATTTCCCTCAGTTATGAAACCAAGGTATCAATCCAGTAGGAGAACCAAACAACACTATGTAAACGGTACCTACACACAAAGAACAAATCCTCGCAACCCAACGCGTAATAGGGGTTGTCAATCCCTCCTCGGTAAAAAGATAGATTGTTTTATATGCGTTTGGATAAATAGATCTGAATAAAATGCGAAATAAAAGATGCAAATAAAAAGTGCAGCAAAGTATTTTTGGGTTTTTAGAATAATAGATCTGAAAACAAATGCAATGAAAAATAGATCGGAAAGCAATATGATAAAAGATAGACCCGGGGGCCGTAGATTTCACTAGTGGCTTCTCTCGAGAAAATAGCAGACGGTGGGTAAACAAATTACTGTTGGGCAATTGATAGAAGATCGAATAATTATGACGATATCCAAGGCAATGATCAATATATAGGAATCACGTCCAAGATTAGTAGACCGACTCCTGCCTGCATCTACTACTATTACTCCACACATCGACCGCTATCCAGCATGCATCTAGTGTACTAAGTTCATCGAGAAACGGAGTAATGCAATAAGAACGATGACATGATGTAGATAAGATCTATTCATGTAGGAATAGACCCCATCTTGTTATCCTTAATAGCAACGATACATGCGTGCCTCCCTGCCCCTTCTGTCACTGGGAGAGGACACCGCAAGATCGAACCCATCACAAAGCACCTCTTCCCATGGGAAAAACAATCGATCTAGCTGGCCTAACTAAACCAAAGATTCAAAGAAGAAATACGAGGCTATAAATAATCATGCATATAAGAGATCAAAGAAAAATCAAATAATATTCATGGATATAGATCTGATCATAAACTCAAAGTTCATCGGATCCCAACAAACACACCACAAAAAGAGTTACATCAAATAGATCTCCAAGAGACCAATGTATTGAGAAGCAAAAATAGAGAGGAAGCCATCTAGCTACTGCCTACGGACCCTTAGGTCTATGGTGGACTACTCACGCATCATCGGAGAGGCACCAATGAGGACGATGGACCCCTCTGTGATGGTGTTAGATTGGATCTCGTGGTTCTGGAACTTGCGGCGGCTGGAATTGTGTTTCGTCGACTCCTCTAGGGTTTCTAGAATATTTGGGAATTTATAGAGCGAAGAGGCGGTGCAGGAGACCTCTGTGGGGCCCACAACCCACCTGGGCGTGCCCAGGTGTCTTGTGGTCCCCACGGGGATCCCCTCTGGTCCTTTCTTGGCTCCTATGTTTTCTTCTAGTCCAAAAAAAACCTCCAAAAAGTTTCGCTGCGTTTGGACTCCGTTTGGTACTGATATTCTGCGAAGTAAAAAACAAGCAACAAAACAGCAATTGGCACTGGGCACTATGTCAATAGGTTAGTCCCAAAAAATGATATAAAATTGCTATAAAATGATTGTAAAACATCCAAGAATGATAATATAACAGCATGGAACAATAAAAAAAGTATAGATACGTTGGAGACGTATCAGCATCCCCAAGCTTAATTCCTGCTCGTCCTCGAGTAGGTAAATGATAAAAACAGAATTTTTGATGTGGAATGCTGCCTAACATGTTCATCTCATATTCTTTTCTTTTGTAGCATGGACATTTGGACTTTTAGATGGTTCAAAGCAATAGTCTATATTTGACATGATAACTTCAATACTCAAGTATATCAACAAGCAACCATTTCTTTCAAAATATCAACTCTAAAGAAAGTTATCCCTAGCCCATCATGCTCAATCATTGATCCATTCATGAAACACACTTGAATATTAGCTACATCCAATGCTCAAGTATGATCATAGTGCTCCCTAGTTGGTGCTTTATAAGAGAAGATGGAGACTCAAATAGAAATAAAAATTGCATAAAGTAAATAGATGGGCCCTTCGCAGAGGGAAGTATGGATTTGTAGAGGTGCCAGAGCTCAAAGCTTAACTCTGAGAGATAAAATAATTTGAGAGGCATGCTTTTCCCGTCAACGAAAACGACCGAGTAATTCCCAACACTTTCCATGCTAGATATATCATAGGCGGTTCCCAAACAGAAAAGAAAGTTTATTCCTTTTTCCACCATACATTCACATTCCATGGCTAGCCGTATCCTCGGGTACCGTCCATACCAACACTTTCCAAGGAATTTATTATTTGACAACATAAAGTAAATTTCTTTTTTCATTTCGGGAATGGCATCCCTATTACCTCCATACTCTCGTGCAATGACGAGTGAATAAACACTCATCTTGACAATAACACATCTAGCATGGAAAATATTGGCCACCCCCTGCCGCTTCATGAGCGGTACGGGCACACAAAAAGGAAATTCATTTTGAAAAATTAGAGTTGGCACATACAAATTTGCTTAGAACGACACAAAAATACCGCATATAGGTAGGTATGGTGGACTCATATGGCAAAGCTGGGTTTAAAGATTTTGGATGCACAAGTAGTATTTCTACTTAGTACAAGTGGAGGCTAGCAAAAAGATTGAGAAGCAACCAACCAAGTAACAAAAATTCACATAAGCGAGCATTGAGCATAACTAACACCGAATAATGCACCACAAGTAGGATGTAATTTCATTGCATAACTATTGACTTTCGTGCTTGCATAGGGAATCACAAACCTTAACACCAATATTCTTACTAAAGCATAATTACTCACCAACATGACTCATATATTACTATCATCATATCTCAAAACTATTACAAAGAATCAAGTTTATTTTGTCCAATGATCTTCATGAAGTTTTTATTATATCCCTCTTGAATATCTATCACTTTGGGACTAATTTCATATGTTGCAATTGCTTTTGAAAAGCTCAAATAAATTTAAGTGAAGAACATGAGCAAAAAAAAATCTTCTCTCAAAATAATATAAGTGAAGCATGAGAGAATTTCTTAAAAAATTTACTAACTCTCAAATTAATCTAAGTGAATCATGAGAGCATTTCTTCAAAAATATTAAAGCACACAATGCTCAAAAAGATATAAGTGAAGTACTAGACCAATTCCATAGCTCAAAAAATTCAAGTGAAGCATAAAGAGCAATTCTAACAAATCATAGCATAATTTTGGCTCTCTCAAATAGGTATGTCCAGGAAGGATACTTGTGACAAACTAAAAAGCAAAACAAAGAAGACTCATATAATACAAGACGCTCCAAGCAAAACTCATGATATGTGACGAATAAAAATATAGCTCCAAGTAAAATACCGATGGTCGTTAGAAGAAAGAGGGGATGCCTTCCGGGGCATCCCCAAGCTTAGTTGCTTGGTTCTACTTCAATATTAACTTGGGGTGCAATGGGGAATCCCCAAGCTTAGGCTCTTGCCACTCCTTATTCCTTCATCCATCGTGATCTCACCCAAAACTTGAAAACTTCAATCACACAAAACTTAACAAAACCTTCGTGAGATCCGTTAGTATAAGAAAACCAATCTTTACTTTAAGTACTATTGCAAACCCATTCAAATTTTGTTATTGCATTATATCTACTCTATTCTAACTTTGCCATGGCTTATACCCCCTGATACAATCCATAGATTCATCAAAATAAGCACACAATGCAAAGAAAACAGAATCTGTCAAAAATAGAACAGTCTGTAAAGATATGAATTGTTCTCATACTTCTGTAACTCCAAATTTCTGAAAAATTAGAACAACAGAGATAATTACTATATCAATATTGTGTAAACAATTCAGAATTTTTCGTCGCTTCTGTGAATTTAAACAATTCTGTTACTGGACGCAAAAGTTTCTATTTTTTAACAGGATCAAATCAACTATCACCCAAAGCTATCCCGAAGGCTTCACTTGGCACAAACACTAATTAAAACATAAAAAACACAATCATAACAGAGTCATAATTGTGCAAACACTCAAGAACAGAAAGAAAAAGGTAAAAATAAATTTTATTCATTGGGTTGCCTCCCAACAAACGCTTTTCTTTAAAGTCTCTTAGCTAGGCATTGATAATTTTGATGATGCTCGCATGAAAGACAATAATTGAAACACAAATAGAGCATCATAATACATGTGACAAACACATTTAAGTCTAACATACTTCCGATGCATAGGGATTTTATAAGCAAACAAATTATCAAGACAAGAAATATATAGCATATGCAAGGAAGAAGAAAGAAACAATAGCAATCTCAACATAATGAGAGGTAAATTAGTAACATGAAAATTTTTACAACCATATTTTCCTGTCTCATAATAATTACATGTAGTATCATAATCAATTCAACAATATATCTATCATATAAAAGTTTCTCTTCATGATCCACATGCATAAAAGTTTTATAATCTTCCAAGATAGTGGGATTAACATCAACTAAAGTCATGAACTCTCCAAACCCACTTTCATCAAAAAATTCATAAGATTGAACACTCTCCAAATATGTGGGCTTATTTTTACCTAAAGTTGACTCTCTTCCAAACCCACTGTCAATATTATTGCAAACATTATTATCAATATCATATTCATCATGAGGCTTAAATAAATTTTCAAGATCATAAGAAGAATCACTCCAATCATGATCATTGCAATAAGTAGTGGACATAGCAAAATTAGCATCCCCAAGCTTGGGGTTTCGCATATTATTAGCACAATTGACATTAATAGAATTTATAGTAAAATCATTGCAATCATGCTTTTCATTCAAGGAGCTATCATGAATCACTTCATAAATTTCTTCATCACAATTTTCGGATTCATGAATCTCGAGCAAAACTTCATAAAGATAATCTACTGCACTCAACTCACTAGCAATTGGTTCATCATGATTGGATCTTTTAAATAGATTAGAAAGTGGATGGGGATCCATATCAATAGAATTTTAGCAAGCGAAGATGCAAGCATATAGAAGGCACATGGCAACACAAGCAAACAAAAGATCAAATAAGAAAAAGGCAAACGAAAAGGAGAAGACAAATAAAACGGCAAATTTTGTGAAGTGGGGGGGATGAAAACGAGAGGCAAATGGCAAATAATGTAAAATGCAAGGAGATGAGATTTGTGATTAGGAACCTGATAGATGTTAATGATGTCTCCCGGGCAACGACGCCAGAAATTCCTTTTGATGCGGCTTGAAACTGCGTCGGTATTTCTCCAAAGAGGAAGGGATGATGCAGTACAGTTACGGTAGGTATTTCCCTCTGTTATGAAACCAAGGTATCAATCCAGTAGGAGAACCAAGCAACACTATGTAAACGGTACCTGCACACAAAGAACAAATCCTCGCAACCCAACGTGTAATAGGGGTTGTCAATCCCTCCTCGGTAAAAAGATAGATTGTTTTGTATGCGTTTGGGTAAATAGATCTGAATAAAACATGAAATAAAAGATGCAAATAAAAAGTGCAACAAAGTATTTTTGGGTTTTTAGAATGATAGATCTGAAAACAAATGCGATGAAAATAGATCGGAAAGCAATATGATAAAAGATAGACCCAGGGGCCGTAGATTTCACTAGTGGCTTCTCTCGAGAAAATAGCACACGGTGGGTAAACAAATTACTATTGGGCAATTGATAGGAGATCGAATAATTATGATGATATCCACGGCAATGATCAATATATAGGCATCATGTCCAAGATTAGTAGACCGACTCGTGTCTGCATCTACTACTATTACTCCACACATCGACCCTATCCAGCATGCATCTAGTGTACTAAGTTCATCGAGAAACAGAGTAATGAAATAAGAACAATGACATGATGTAGACAAGATCTATTCATGTAAGAATAGACCCCATCTTGTTATCCGTAATAGCAACGATACATGCATGCCTCGCTGCCCCTTCTGTCACTAGGAGAGGACACCGCAAGATCGAACCCATCACAAAGCACCTCTTCCCATGGCAAGAAAAATCGATATAGTTGGCCTAACAAAACCAAAGATTCGAAGAAGAAATACGAGGCTATAAATAATCATGCATATAAGAGATCAAAGAAAACTCAAATAATATTCATGGATATAGATCTGATCATAAACTCAAAGTTCATCGTATCCCAACAAACACACCGCAAAAAGAATTACATCAAATAGATCTCCAAGAGACCATTGTATTGAGAAGCAAAAAGAGAGAGGAAGCCATCTAGCTACGGCCTACGGACCCTTAGGTCTATGGTGGACTACTCACGCATCATCGGAGAGGCACCAATGAGGATGATGAACCCCTCCGTGATGGTGTTAGATTGGATCTCGTGGTTCTGGAACTTGCGGTGGCTGGAATTGTGTTTCGTCGACTCCCCTAGGGTTTTTGGAATATTTGGGAATTTATAGGGCGAAGAGGCGATGCAGGAGACCTTCGTGGGGCCCACAACCCACCTGGGCGTGCCCAGGTGTCTTGTGGTCCCCACGGGGATCCCCTCTGGTCCTTTCTTACCTCCCAAGTTTTCTTCTGGTCCAAAAAAATCTCCAAAAAGTTTCACTGCGTTTGGACTACGTTTGGTACTAATATTCTGGGAAGTAAAAAGACAAGCAAAAAAACAGCAACTGGCACTGGGCACCATGTCAATAGGTTAGTCCCAAAAATTGATATAAAGCTGCTATAAAATGATTGTAAAACATCCAAGAATGATAATATAACAGCATGGAACAATCAAAAATTATAGATACGTTGGAGACGTATCAGACGTCAACTGCGAGGGAACCTCAATGATCTCCCGATGCTGATGCTCCACCATCACATCCGGAGGCAAGTCTCTCATCTAAGTCCTCCATCTCCACTCGGTCACCCCAAAGGCGACTCGGTGCTGACACCGCCTGGAACAAACAAAACCAGAGAGAAGCCGTAGGAGTGGACGAAGGGGCCGACCCCTTATCTGTCTGCGGCTCTGCAGGCTGTGTGGGCTTTCCTGCCGGTCTCTCCTTCCCAACATGCTCACCAGAATTCCCATCCGTCCCCTGGTTACCACTACCTTCTCCGCCGTCGGTCATGTCAATATCTTTGATCCCAGTGTTGTTATCTGCCTTATGTAACTCCTCAACCACAACCTCGAGATCATAAGTCCCACCATCATAAACCCATGGTACAAAGTCCGGAACATATTTCGTATCAATAACACAGACAAGCAGCCTCACAATCCCATGCGTAAATGGCATGTCCACCTTCTTTGTTTTACCTAAAAGAGACTCGAGACTCCAAACAATAAGAAAGTCATTAAGCAGAGCCTCTAGAACACCTGAGAGTCTGATCCAAACCTGCTCTAGCGGTATCCCCGTCAGCTCAGGTTTTTTGCACTCGTCAAACTCAAGAATGCACTTACTCCCAGTCACCTTACTGAAACCAAACTTTAGGAGGCGTTCAAGATCCTCCCTCCTTGGGAACTCCACTCTGTAGACCCGATCCTCCACCCTGACAGGTGACCAATTGAAAGAATCTGAAACCAGTCGTCTGAGTAGCTGAGACACCTGCTCCTCTGTCAGTGTCCCCTTAGTAACCCTGACTAAACCAAACTTCGAGCTCTCTAGAAGAGGGGTCACCGAGACCGTGCGTGGAGTCTCAAAGAACATAAGCTTGTTGCTGCTGACACCATAAATGGTCACCACGGGCTTAGGGACCAAAAGCAGCAGACAATCATCCGATGAGTGACCAGGTTTCAGACATATGTCACATAACACCATCGTGCAATCAATCACAAAGTGACCTGGCTCACCACATCGATAACAGCTCATATTTTCTTTCTTATGGGCCGCCTTATTAGCCCGCATATTATCTACTTTGTCGCTCCCTTTGTCACTTAGCATATCTCTGTCATCGGTAGACGTCGCGGCCGGGATAGACACCGCCACCAATGCCTTAATCGCCGCAACCGCCGCCTCAGGAAGAGGAGCAGTAGAAGCTGTGGAAGCGGCAGCCTTGGCCGCCCCATTGTTAGTCGTCGTTGGCGTAATCGTCGACCGCTTGGGGTCAGCCTTTGGAACAAACGGGCGACGCGGAGGAGGGTTCCGACCAAACGTGCAGCCACCCCCCCCCCTCCATGACCACCCCGCAAACGATAGTGAGGCCCCGTCGCACCTTCGACGAACTCGCCGGGCGGAGGATTGAAGTTCCGATGCCACTGATTCCCGCCAAATCCACGTCCTCCACCGTCGTGCCACTGGTTCCATCCACTACGTTGGCCCTGATAGACACCGTCATTGCCGCGGCCAGCTCCATAACCACCGCGCCCCGCGCCGTTAGCGTCGAGTCCGCCGCCGGGGCCAGCGCGCCCCACGACATGGGCTCCTTGCCCACCCTCGGCAGCCCCTCTGCCTGCGCCGTCACTGTCACCACCACGAGCTGCAACCTGCTGCTGCGGTGGCTCTTGTCGCGGGATACATGGGGGCGGCTGGGCACCATCACCCCGGCCGGCCATCGTCACAGCCGGCGACAGACGAAGCGCTGCCGGGATCCAATTTGCCTTCCGCGGCGTCGGGAAGCCGGGCAAGGCGCTTCTCCGAACCCTAGAACCTGACGAAGGATTCGCATGCACGAAACGATCCCCTGGCTTATCGGTCGATCCTGGCTCAGCCAATGCTAGCGCTGTATCGTCGATAGCCAGAGGCTCACTCTTCACCGATTCAGGCTGGGTCACATACCCAGTTGAATCCGACCCATCCACCTCCGTCTCCAGCCTGTCCGAGCCCAGGAGGAAATTCAACGGAGCACCTTGGCCGCCCCGATCCCGATCTCCGGGACAGCCGGTAGGCCGCGCCTGCGTCCGGCCGGCCACCATCCGCCCTTTCTTCCGACGTCTCGACACGGTCTTCCAAGAACCGATGAAATCAGCTAGAGTTAGGGCGGGGAGACTTACCTTCGGAAGAGGTCCCTTCCACGGACGAATCGCGGATGACACCGTCCATCGATGCACCACCCGGCGGAAGACCTCCACCTTGTCGTTCTCGCCCATCCCGTCCCAAGTCTCATCGTTCGCAGGAAGGACATCATCAATGAACGCTGCAATTTCCTCTTCGGAGTATCCCACTCTTAAAGATTCACAAACGTAATCCGATGGCGTTGGGGAATAGGGTTCCGCTGCTGCTCCAGCGAGGTTCCGGCCGTCTTCCTCATCGGACTCCTCGTAATCGGACCCCGAGAGCACCCAGAATCTATTCCCACGCCGGGAGAGATCCGCCGTGGACGCCGAGGCTTTGGCCGCCGCGGAACCACCGCTATCGCCCGAGAGCCGCCCGCGGTCGCCCCCTCCCATATCTAGCACGGTCTTTTTCGTATATATCAGAAATATATTTTATATACATGTTTAACGTATTTTAAATACATGATTAATTTTTTTTTAAACTTATATTTTTGGTATTGATACGTCTCCAACGTATCTATAATTTTTTATTGTTCCATGCTATTATATTATCCATCTTGGATGTTTTATATGCATTTATATGCTATTTTATATTATTTTTGGGACTAACCTATTAACCTAGAGCCCAGTGCCAGTTTCTGTTTTTTTCCTTGTTTTTGAGTTTCGCAGAAAAGGGATATCAAACGAAGTCCAAATGAGCTGAAAATTGACGGAGATTTTTTATGGACCAGAAGAAGCCCCCGAAGCAAAAGAGTTGGGCCAGAAGAGCCACGAGGCCTCCACAAGGGTGGAGGGCGCGCCCTACCCCCCTAGGGGCGCCCTCCGGTCTTGTGGGCTCCTCGTGGACCCCCCCCTGACTTGTTCTCGACGCCAAAAATTCCTATAAATATAGAAACCCCCGAAAAGAAACCTAGATCGGGAGTTCCGCCGCCGCAAGCCTCTGTAGCCACCAAAAACCAATCGGGACCCTGTTCCGGCACCCTGCCGAAGGGGGAATCGATCACTGGTGGCCATCTTCATCATCCCGGTGGTCTCCATGACGAGGAGGGAGTAGTTCACCCTCGGGGCTGAGGGTATGTACCAGTAGCTATGTGTTTGATCTCTCTCTCTCTCGTGTTCTTGATTTGGCACAATCTTTATGTACCGCGAGCTTTGCTATTATAGTTGGATCTTATGATGTTTCTCCCCCTCTACCTTCTTGTAATGAATTGAGTTTTCCCTTTGAAGTTATCTTATCGGATTGGGTCTTTAAGGATTTGAGAACACTTGATGTATGTTTTGCATGTGTTTATCTGTGGTGACAATGAGATATTCATGTGATCCACTTGATGTATGTTTTGGTGATCAACTTGCGGGTTCTGTGACCTTGTGAACTTATGCATAGGGGTTGGCACACGTTTTCGTCTTGACTCTTCGGTATAAACTTTGGGGCACTCTTTGAAGTTCTTTGTGTTGGTTTGAATAGATGAATCTGAGATTGTGTGATGCATATCGTATAATCAAACCCGCGGATACTTGTGGTGACATTGGAGTATCTAGGTGACATTAGGGTTTTGGTTAATGTGTGTCTTAAGGTGTTATTTTAGTACGAACTCTAGGGCTGTCTGTGACACTTATAGGAATAGCCCAATAGATCGATCACAAAGAATCACTTTGAGGTGGTTTCGTACCCTACACTAATCTCTTCGTTTATTCTCCGCTATTAGTGACTTTGGAGCGACTCTTTGTTGCACGTTGAGAGATTGTTATATGATCTAATTATGTTATCATTGTTGAGAGAACTTGCACTAGTGAAAGTATGAACCCTAGGCCTTGTTTCGAAGCATTGCAATACCGTTTTTGCTCACTTTTACTACTAGTTATCTTGCTGTTTTTATATTTTTAGATTACAAAAACCTATATCTAATATCCATATTACACTTGTATCACCATCTCATCGCCGAACTAGTGCACCTATACAATTTACCTTTGTATTGGGTGTGTTGGGGACACAAGAGACTCTTTGTTATTTGGTTGCAAGGTTGTTTGAGAGAGACCATTTTCATCCTACGCCTCCCACGGATTGATAAATCTTAGGTCATCCACTTGAGAAAAATTTGCTACTGTCCTACAAAACTCTGCACTTGGAGGCCCAACAACGTCTACAAGGATAAAGTTGCGTAGTAGACATCAGGTATATATCTTTAAAATCCATTTTTAATACATGTTTAACATTTTTCAAATAAAATATCAATATTTTTTAATACATGGTCAACATTTTTCAATACACTGTGAATATTTTTATTGGCAATAAACATTTCTTGACACATGATGTACATTTTTCGCGTAGGCAAAAAAGTTTTTATATACATGTTTAACATTTGCTAAATAAAAATTGAAAAAATAAAAAAAACATCTCTACATTTATTTAATGTACGTTTTACATTTTTTGTCCACACCAGGAATATTTTTATACATGTTTAGCCTTTTTAAAATAATTGATAAACATTTTTCATGCAGATTGTATTTGTTTTGTGTATATTTTTCGTATATATGACAAACCTTTTTATGTACACATTTAACAGTTTTCAAATGGTTTATTAACTTTTTCAAATACTTGATTAACAGTTTATTCAAATGATTGATTAACATTTTTAAATGCATGAGCAACTTTTTTCATACAAATTGTATATGTTTTCTCGTATATATGAGAAACATTTTTGTATACACATTAAACATTTTTTAAATTCTAGATTAACAGTTTTCAAAAACGTTTTCTCATATAATATTTGAAAGTATAAAGAAAAGTAAAAAAAGCAAAAAAAAAAAGTAAAAAAAAGAGGCAATGGCTCCCCGCACGATGGGCCGGCCCGGTCTCGTTCTCCACAGGCGAGGCTGCCCTACATATCGCGTCAAGCAAGACATAGGCGCGCCCCTCGTAAGGCGCCGCAACTACTAGTTTTAATCGTATTCAGAGTTTCAGACTCTCGTCGACCACTCCGAATCCCGCCAAACCGATACCGTGCCGAGGTTCCCATAATATACAGCACCGATCGCGTCACCGCAAGTCCACAACCACTTTGCGAGATTTTTTGATTGGAGACCTAGATCCGTTTCGCCGGAGCCCGCACGCCGCCGCCGAGCGTTGCCGATCGGCGTTCCCTTGGTGCGTGCGCGCGCCCGCCCGCGGCCGATCGACGCCATGGGGTTCTTCAACGGCAAGACGAAGCAGACGACGACGCAGAAGCCGGAGCGGCGCGTGAAGGTGCGGGTGGAGCCCCCCGGGTACAGCCACCACGAGTTCGAGCTGCCGGCGTCGCACCTACGCAGCAGGCACTTCGCGTCGCTGATGGCCAAGGCCAAGAAGGAGCACGGCGTCGAGGGGAAGGTGGTCTCCATCCCGTGCGGGCTCGAAGACTTCCTCGTCGCCATGGTGAAGACGGTGACCCGAGCGCCGTTTGATTCCTCGCGGAGATGTCCTATCCTCGGCTGGTTCTCAGCTCGGTCACGTTGATGTCACCTCCAATCTAGGCAGTAGCCCTCGTTATCGGTTGCTCGACATGTTGTCGAGGGCTGTAATTGATGGACTCTAGAGATGTATTACTCCGAGGAAAGTGTAAATATGTATTTTCGCTGCAACAAAGTGTAGAGATTGATAGCAATCCATGTTGAATGTTTCTTCCAGAAGTTGCACATACATAACCTTGTAGTATCTCTTTGGAAACAGACGAACACACCATGTATTATCAACTTACAGAAGTGTTGCATATTTGACCCCAGTTCAGTAGACAGAGCTTCCCAATCGAACTTGATGTTGTAAGATTGAGTAGGGTCGATGCATTCTACAATATCATACAGAAAACACATTGAAGGGCCTATAAGCTACAACCGCCAATGCTCCTACATAATTCTATATATCCAACAAGGGAACAACGAAAACCTCCTGTGTCCATTTGCATGTCGTAATCAGTCCAGAGAAGAACGACCATATCTCCAGCTATTGTGGGATCGTTGGCTGAACTGCTGCGGCGCTAAGCTTAGCCCAAACATCTCCCTCAGCGCCTTTCCTGGCTCCAGGAGGCCGATCAATCGGGTGACAAGGGAAGCGCTCTCCCTGACATGCTCGAGGTTTTTGGTTTCGGTCCAAAGGCGACGTGCCACCTGAAGCCTTCTCCTCTTGGAGGACAGCGAGACTCCCCACTTGGTGTACATGCTCTCTCTTTCCTCGATTGACAGACGCTTCTGCATTTGCCTGCAGAGCATCTCCCTCTCACGTTGCAACTTCCTGGCACTACATATCGGAGTAGTTTCCATCAGGAGGAATTCGAGTGCTGTAATGCAGAAAAGTGAGAAAAGTGATGATCAGTGACTTACCATGAAACCAGAGAAGTGTTCAGGCTACCAGCTACGACATTGCTTTCCATACCACCATTGGCATATGTATCTTTAAGGAAAGAAAGCCTCCTTATCTCCAGTTCCATGTAGATGAAGTCAGCTGGATCTCCTCTAAATAACAAGGTAGGTTCTATGAACTAGTGAACTTTTTAATATTTAAAAATATTTTCAAATCCTGAACTTTTTCAAAATATGTTAACTTTTTCCAATCTTGCAAAAAAAAAATCATTTTTTTATGAATGTTTTGTTCGAATTTTATGAACTTTTTCAATTTTTATGATGTTTTTCAAATTCAAGTTTTTTTATAAATTGGTGAACTTTTAAAAATTTCTCAAACATTTTCATAGTTATGAACTGACTACTTCATATTTGGTTTTTCATTGTTTCCTTTTTTCGTTTTTTTTCTTCGGGTTTCACCGGATTTCTTCATTTCTTTCACTGTTTTCAATGAATTTCTTTCTTTCTTTCTTTCTTTTTGTTTTGCTTAGTGTCTTTCTTGGTCTTTACTGGTTTTTTTTTCCTTTTTTTTCATTATTCTTGGTTTTCTTCATTTTCCTTTGTTCTCAGTTATGTATGTTTCCATTATTTTGCATTGATTTTCTTCATTTTTCCGTTTTCATTTTTTGGTTTTCTTTTTTTATATAGTTTTTATTGGGCTTCTTCGGTTTTCTTTGTTTCTTTGTCGTATTTCACCTATTTCATTTTTGTCCAACACATGTCAACTTTTTTCAGTACATATTCAACATTTTTCATATACATTAGAAATATATTTTATATACAAATTTAACATGCTTTAAATACTCCCTCCATCCCAAAATATAAGGCGCGCTTGACTTTGCACGGTCTTTAATGCACAACGTTGACCATCAGTATATATCAAAGTACATGGATTTACCATGTATAAATGACATCGGCGTATTTGTCTTGAAAAACAAATTTATTTCATATGTCTGTATACTAATTTTATAGACATATAGTACATGAAAATCATAGTCAAAGTTGTGTAACGAAGACCAGAAAAGTCAACCGGCGCCTTTGGTAAGGAGGGAGTACACGATTAACATTTTTTAAAAACTTATATTTTTGGTATATATCTTTCAATACATTTTTACAATATGTTTATTCTTTTTATATAAAATATTAAAAAAATAATACATGGTCAACATTTTTCAATACATCGTGAATATTTTTTTAATGACAATAAACATTTCTGGACACACGATGTACATTTTTCTTGTAGGTAAAAAACATTTTATATACATGTTTAAAAACATTTAAGTAATAGAATAAACTTTTTAAAATATGTGTATGTTTTACATTTTTTTACACACCAGGAATATTTTTTATACACATTTAGCCTTTTTAAAAATCCTTGATGAACATTTTCATACACATTATATTGTTTTGTGTACATTTCTATATATGACAAACCTTTTTCTGTACATATTTAACAGTTTTCAAATGCTTTATCAACATCTTTCAAATACTTGATTAATAGTTGTTTTCAAATGATTGATTAACATTTTTTAAATACATGATCAACTTTTTTCATACACAATATAACATTTTTTCGTATACATGAGAAACATTTTTCTATACACATGAACCATTTTTTAAATGCTAGATTAACATTTTTCAAATGTTTTATGTAGAGTGTTTTTTGTAACTACCATTGGTGGTACGAAACATTTCTTATATATATATATATATATATATATATATATATATATATATATATATATATATATATATAATATATAATAGTTCCTTTATATTTTAAAGTATAAAGAAAAGTAAAAAAGCAAACAAAACGTAAAAAAAAAATAGAGGCTATGGCTCCCCGAAAGATGGGCCGGCCCAGTCTCGTGCTCCTCAGGCGAGGCTGCCCTACGTCTCGCGTCAAGCGAGACATAGACGCGCCCCTCGTAAGGCGCCGCAATCATTAGTTTTAATCGTATTCAGAGTTTCAGAACGCCTCGTCGACCACTCCGAATCCCGCCAAGAACCGATACCCAGCCGAGGTCCCATAACATACAGAAAACACATTAAATGACCTATAAGCTAGAATCTGCCAATGTTCCTATAATTCTATATATCCAACAAGGGAACAATGAAAACCTCCATTGTTCATTTGCATCTCATGATCAGTCAAGAGAAGAATGGCCATATCTCCAGCTATTATGGGATCGTCGGCTGAACTGCATGCTGCGGTGCAAAGCTTAGCCCAAACATCTCCCTCGGCGCCTTTCCTGGCTCTAGGGAGCCGATCAATCGGGCGACAAGGGAAGCGCTCTCTTGGACATGCTCGAGGTTTTTAGTTTCGGTCCAAAAGCGACGTGCCACCTGAAGCCTTCTCCTCTTGGAGGACAGCGAAACTCCCCACTTGGTGTACATGCTCTCTCTTTCCTCAATCGAGAGCCGCTTCTGCATTTGCCTGTAGAGCATCTCCCTCTCACGTTGCAACTTCCTGGCACTACATGTCAGAGTAGTTTCCATCAGGAGGAATTCGGGTGCCGTAATGCAGAGAAGTGAGAAATGTAATGAGCATTGACTTGCCTCGAAACCAGAGAAGTGTTCAGGCTATTGGAACTAATGCATCACTAGGATGCCAACAACAAGATCAAATTGCATCTAGATCACCCAAGATAACATGAACAGAGATGGGTTTAGAGATCCTTTACATGTCACAGAAGTGGACATGGTCGCCTGCTCGGTGCATGCGCGATGGAGAGATGATGTAGTCGAAGTAGATGATCTCCTCGACGTCTTGATTCCTTCAGGACGCCATCGGCACTGTCCGGAGACGGCAACGGCGGCTGGATTAGGTCTTCCCGTAGCTACAACAGTCCCTTGGATCGGATGGGGTGAGAGAATATCATGAGGAGAGTGAAAACCGTACGAGAATTGTGATCGCGCAGGTGGGCCAGCTCTCTCCCATGTCCCTCTATATGGCGCTGGTGACAGGGGACCTAAACCATGCGTTGGTTAGGGTGCCCCTGATCAAGGCGCTTAGTTGGGATAAAAGCCCACGTACGTTGGTGCATGGGGCCTTTTCCAACAACGTTATTCTTTTCTCCTTTTTTTTGTTAGGCTATTAGATCTAACTGGCATGTTTAGCCGTCAGATCAAACCAACATTCTCCCCCTTGATCATTAGGCTTAACTGCATTCGCCCATTCTCCATAGGAATGATGTACCAAAGTGAGATGTTACAACAGCTCAAAACGCCATGGAACCTCAACACTTATAGCACACCCGCCTACTTCGAAATAAGGCTTCGAGTAATCCCATATAGAGGAACCTCAACATTGGGAGTGGTTTATTTTGATGGTCCTCTTATTCCAGAACCATAAGGCTTCGAGTAATCCCATGCCAGCAACATGCTCACGAAAAATACTGGGTGGTAAGCCTTTAGTTAGCGGATCTGCAAGCATATGCGTCGTTCTTATATGTTTAACATCAATTGTTTGATCCTGGATTCTATCTTTCACAACAAGATACTTGATGTCAATGTGTTTGGCAGCATCACTTGACCTGTTGTTACTCGTATAGAAAACTGCGGGTTCATTATCGTAGTATAATAAAATTGGTTTAGATACGCTGTCAACCACTTTAAGCCCGGGAATAAAATTCTTTAGCCATACAGCCTGCCCGGTGGCCTCAAAACATGCTACAAATTCTTCTTGCATCGTAGATCCAACAGTTAACGTTTGTTTGGAGCTTTTCCATGATATGGCTCATCCCGCTAGTGTGAATCTATAACCTGACGTGGATCTCTTACTATCCACACACCCGGCAAAATCAGAGTCTGAATAACCAAAAATTTCTAGGTTATCAGTTCTTTTATATGTACGCATGAAATCCTTAGTTCCTTGCATATAACGCAAGACTTTCTTTGCGACCTTTCAGCGGTTCAGTCTTAGATTTGATTGGTATCTGCCAAGCATCCCGGTTACAAAACATAAAACTGGGAGTGTACACACTTGAGCGTACATGATGCTTTCAACAGCTGAAGCATAAGGAACCGACTTCATCTAATCAGTGTCATATTGGTTCCTCGGACATTGAGATGTCCCAAACTTATCGCCCTTAAATATAGGAGCAGGTGAGGGTGAGCATGTGACGCCCCCGGCTTAATCGTGCACTAATCATACACGCAAATGCACACGATCAAGCCTAAGGACTCACGGGAAGATATCACAACACAACTCTAAAACATAAATAAAGTCATACAAGCTTTACATTACAAGCCAGGGGCCTCGAGGGCTCGAATACATAAGCTTGATGCCAAACAAGCGTCAGCGGAAGCATCAGATATCTGAGTACAGATATAAAAGAAAACACAGATAGGCCCTTAAAAGGCGGGGCAAAAGAAAACACTACGATCGAAAGGCGCAGGCCTCCTGCCTGAGACCCTTCGAACCTACTCCTGGTCGTCGGCAAGCTCGTAGTAGTAACCACTCTCGAGGTGGTAGTAGCGATCGTCGGCGGGGGCAGCTATCTCAGGGGCTCCGTCATCTGGTCGCATCAAACGGATATGGGGGGAAAAGAAAGCAAAGCAACCGTGAGTACTCATCCGAAGTACTCTGCATGCAAGGATCTACACTACATATGCAACATTATCAAAGGAAGGCTGTATATGTGGACTGGGCTGCAGAAATGCCAGAATAGAGGGGAAATCCTAGTCCTATCGAATACTAGCATCTTCAACGGTCTTGCAGCATTAGAAGAGTGTAGATTAGTACAATATAAAGTTGTAGCAGTAATCAATATCAACCTCGGCCAGAGATCCTTTCTCGACTCCCTGCGAGAAAGTAATCCCAGAGCCCCAATGTCAAAGTATCAACCTCGGCCAGAGATCCTTTCTCGACTTCCTTCGAGGAAGTAATCCTAGAGCCATACTCATCACAAGTATCCAGTTCTAGTTGTATCTATCGGGATACAACTCCGAGCGTCCGTTACCGAGGATCCGGCTATGCATAGATTAGTTCTTCCCTGCAGGGGTGCACCAACTTACCCACCACGCTCGCTTAACTCCGGCCGGACACACTTTTCTGGGTCATGCCCGGCCTCGGTCAAACGACACACCGCAACCCTACCTAGAGCTCAGCAGAGAGGTCCCCGCGCGGTCTACATCCTAAGCACTCAGGGGTCTTGGGCCATCGCCCTGTGCACTCCGGGTCGTTGTGTGCAGGGTGGATACCAGCACCGTCTCGGATGGTCGGTACGATCCAACCATGCCACAATGCTGAACTGGACGTCTGACAGAACTTTCGGCTGATGCCATGATGCGGAGTGCCCATAACTTTTCCCGCGTGATGGTTAGTGCTATCGGGCCAGAGGCCCACTCAGATCAAATATCCAAATCATAGTGTGTTGGTAGTGCGGTAACAAGCAGAGACTCACGATCGATGTGACCCCATCGCCCCGTCTCGAGGACTTGCGGCAAGGGCTAAGAATGCCCGGCCACACCTCGTATTCATATCTCGGGCAACCTCCAGGTCAACCCGTCTCCACAACACTAGCCACTTAGGCTCACGCGGGTACCCCTCAGGGTCGACCCGCCTTTCCAAGTAACAGTGTAAAGTCCAAGTATCCGTGTGTCCATAACATCAGGGGAATCTGAGGTATCACCCTCGTTGGATTCCTACTCGATGTATCCGTCAAGGTGAACTCGGAGGAATCACCCTCGATGGGTTCACACTTGAGGTGTTGCACGACAGCGTCGTTATCGGAAGTGGTGAAGGAGGAATCACCCTCGATGACCACGACCGAATAGCTACTCTACAGAGTTAACATCAGAAGTGCTACACGAGGTATCACCCTCGGCACTCGATAGTAAGGCTGCAGTGTCGTTACAACTAAGGGGGTGATGTGCGGTGCCGGGGCCTGGTTGTCAAGTCTTCTGATAATCCAGCGGGGCAATCGGGACAAGTGGGGTCACTGATAGGTCTCTACCCAGCCTATACTAGACAGTTTAGGATAAGCAGATAAGGTTTCAATAGCAGGTTACAATAAACAAGCTATGCATTAGAATAGGTTAAACAGTAGCAGCAACAATTTCTAATGCAAGCATGAGAGAGAGAATAGGCGATATCGGTATGCTCAGGGGGGTTGCTTGCCTGGAAGCTCTGCTGAAAAGGAAGAAGAGTCATCGGTGACGTAGTCGATCACAGCGGCATCAGTAGCGGTCTCGGGGTCTGCCGGAGAGAAGAGGGGGAAGAAACAGTAAATACAAGCAAACAGATGCATGACATGACTACAGACAGAGTTAGAGGTGTTCTAACGCAGTACTACGCGATACTGGCGAAGGGAAAAACATCCGGGAATGTTTTCCCGAAGTTTGGCATTTTCCGGACAAATGAAAGAGAGGGGAAAGTTCCACGTTCGCTATGATCGGGGCGTGTGGCAGACGAATGGACTGCGTATTCGGATTTGTCTCGTCGTTCTGAGCAACTTTCATGTACAAAGTATTTTAATCAGAGTTACAGTTTATTTTATATGATTTTTCAAAATTTTAAATATATTCTGAAATTATTACTATTTTAATTAATTTCGAAAATAATGATTAAAACGCTATGGGTACACAGATTGTACACAGAGGCTGACAGTGGGTCCAGGGGGGTCCCAGTTGACCAGTCAACGTTTGACTGGTCAACAGGGGGTGGGGCCCCCTGTCATACACACATTAGGTAGTTAAGCAGATTTGATTACGTTAATTAAGATCATTAGGCCAATTAAGCAAGTTTATTTAAATTAATTAACTATATTACTAATTAATTAATTAAGTAATTATTATTATTAATTTTTTTATTAATTTTTTAAACAGGGGGCGTGGGGCCCAACGTCAGTGGCCCAAGGGGCCTCGACGGGCGGGTTATTAGGCGCGGGCACCTGTGCGAACCCGCCTGGTCGTGGGGCAAGGCCACCGGGCGGCGGGGGGAGGGAGCCCGCCCAGGGAGGGAGCGGCCGCCCTAACGGGCGCCGGCCGCGACGGCAGGCGGCGGCGCGAGGGGGCCGGTGGTCAGGGTTGGGGCGGAGCGGCGCCACCAGCAGCACGCAGCTCCGGGGTGAGCAGGGAGGCGCGGCGAGGCGCGGGCAACGGCACTGGTGAGTTGGAGCAGGGCGGCGCGGCAGGCAGCAGGCGGAGCTGCAGCGGGGCTCGGGGGTGTGAGGCGCGGCGGGCGCGACGCTGGGGCAGCGGCGGAGGCGCAGGCCGGCGGGGCAGTAGCAACGGCAGGGGGACGGGACTGCAGCGGGGGGGAGGGGGAAGGGGGCGCATGCTGGCGCGGCTGCAGCCAGTGGCCAGTGAGGGCGACGAGGGCACTGGCTACGCGGGAGCGCGCGAGCGCTGGTGTGCGCGGGCACGGGCACTGCGGGGTGGCGTGGAGATCGCGAGCGGTCGAGCGGGCTGAGCACGAACGGGGCGGGCTACATGGCCGGACGGGAACAGGGGAGAAGCTCACCCTCCGTTGATGGGAAGAGGGGCGGCGAGGCGTGAGGGAGCCGGTTCGGGGAGGAGTCGGGGAGGTCCGGCGACGACGAGGTGAGGCAGCGGAGCAACGGGGTCGGGGCGGCAACGACGACAGGGCGACGATGAACGGCGACGGGCGACGACGGGTGGCACGGTGGCCTCGGGCGCGGAGGTGAGGGGCACTCAGATCCAGGGGGAGGCGAGGGGGAAAGAGGAGTGGCCGGGGGGAAGCTAGGGTTGGGTTCGGGCGCCGGGAGGGAGTACATGTAGGCAGGAGAGGCGCGGTGGATGGGCGGCATCTGACCGAGGCCATGGCCGATGCCCTCCACGACCCCCCCTCGTGAACAGGAGAAGGAGGGAGGGATAGGTGGGCTGGCCTGTAGTTAGGTGGGCTAACGAGCCCAGTAGCTTAGGTCCTCCTCCTCCATTTCTTCTCTTTTCATAATTTCCTTTTATAGATTCTGTTTTAATTTCTTTTCCGGTAGCAATTGACCTTCAACAAAAATGAGACTTGGCCCACAATTAGAGATGCAATTATTTACAGTGCCACAAAAAGTTTGGACTTTATTTAAAGTAGTTTGCTATTTTAGAAATTATAAAAGGCATTAATTAATTATGAATACCACAGTTTTATTCATTTAAGGGCATTTAACTAATTTATAAAAAATTGGTTTCTTCACCAATAATACTTATGAATTATTTGCCACAGTTTGCACATTTTAGATTTGCAGTTTGAAGAAATAAACATTTGACTTTATTTCAAGTATGAATTTGAAGTTGGATTTGGGACAAGTGGCATTTTGACTTAGTGAAATATGATGACATGGCACATTAATTAGCTTGATGACAGGGTTAACATCTGGGGATGTTACAAATCTCCTCCACTACAAGAAATCTCGTCCCGAGATTTAAGTGGGGAAGAAAAGGGTAATTTCGGGAGAACTGACCCTTGAAGGGTCGATTATCTGGTGGTCAATTCAGGAAGTGTGGCAGAAGTATCTCTCAAGTTGAAACTTCAGAAAACATCGAGAGCAAAGTATGAAGGTACAATAGGAAGTTTCCAGCGAATGGACAAGCGATCGATACCTGAACAGAGTGGGAGAAGGGATTCAGAGCATCGGGAATAGTTCATCTCTTGGAGGGTGGCTCGTGATAACACACAAGGTCAAGTGCAAAGGATACTTCGAAATCAAGGATGTACAGGAGAGTCAGGTTCCGATCCTGTGGAACTGTGGGACCTGTGGGTTATGGGCCCACTATGTGGGTTAAAAATAGAAAGGGCGGTGACACCATGCACAGTCAGGATAGCAAGGCCTGTCAGAGGATAGCCTGTCAGTTATGTCACCAACAACGTCAGCGCCAAGGGCGAGGGACGAAGAGAACCATTTTCCTGCTCGTTGAACGAGGCGGACCAATAGGCAAAGTTCTCGTCCATCGGGGGTTACCGGAATGTCATCAACAATAGTAACAGGGTCTCACTGACAGAGTTGTAGACCGGGGTGTTACATAAGTAGGGAATTATTTCTGCTTATATCATATGGATCACAAGAAAGGTTAAACAAACCAATGGAAAGGAAAATGTGTTTTTACACAAGAATTAGGAGTGTATCTTTTCCCAAGGAAAAGTAGAGCATGATATACATGTCAGGACAACAAGTACATCACCTTTTAGATAAAGGGGCAAGGGAGTTCATGATGTCACCCATACAACGATGTTTGGATAATAGAGCAAGAAACATTTGGCAACGCACTTCCAATGTTCTTGTTGATATTCGGAATACCATAGTCATGCTTCGAGGTAGCATTGATATGGTGTTTCACGCAAGGGTTGGATATAAAGATCACAAGAGATACGAAGGAACAATTTCAAGAATAACAAGGAACTCAACGTATAACCAAAACATAAGCAAGTCTGAGTTGGCAGAAAGTCAAGGATGTTATCGATGATAACACAAATCATCGAGGAGCAAGGATGGTAGTTCTAACCATGAATTTATTTCACAACTTTAGGGAAGTCAAAAGGTTGACAATGATGGTGAAACATTTTGTCGAGAGGCTTCATGAGACGTAATCGATCAGCGACGACATCAAGAAAATGGACTGATGAAGCGAAAGGTTATTGGAACCACGGATGTGACACAAGCTCGAAATCAAGCTTGTTGTTCAAGGTGAAATGATAGGGTGAGGAAGATCGACGTAAGCTTAGCGCGTCGTCGGAGGTTGCTCCGGGCATAAGGACCAGGTAGCACAGTTAAAGTTAGCACGATAATGATATAGCCGATTAGGCTAGGAATGACTTGAAGGATTATTAAGCTCGTAAGCAGCGACAATTACTTAGAGTTATTGAATCAGAGTGCGGAATTGATTCACTTATCGGTGTTCTCGAGTGACAAACAACTCAGAACCCGGGAAAATTGGAATTGGTGATCAATGATAGTAGATGAAGAACTCATAAGAAATTATGTAGTTCCTGTGATATTCTCGAGATACCAAGGGTAATACTCGATGGTAGATGAGAATAGAGGCTGGACAGGTGAAATGATCTGCAGAGGACAAGTATTTTAACTTGTTCGGTAAATGGAAGCAAGAAGAAAATATGGTCGGAACC
This sequence comes from Thinopyrum elongatum, assembly GCA_011799875.1. NCBI lineage: Eukaryota > Viridiplantae > Streptophyta > Magnoliopsida > Poales > Poaceae > Thinopyrum > Thinopyrum elongatum. The sequence continues at coordinate 533,163,456 of CM022298.1, forward strand.
ACGATTGCAAAGTATCAATTCTCAGATACAAGATGAATTTGCACCAAGGAGATAATATTTTTTTTACGAGCAGCTTCCATGATAAGTTCTTCATCGGATCCATGGGCATGAACACAAAGGTTCAAGGTCGACTCCCACTTCTTCAATGCATAACCTTTCATTCACTTCTCGCCTTCGAAGAAATTGTAGGGTTAAGAATTTATCTGACGAAACGCTAGTAGAGTATAACCCGCATAACTTTTGGGTTCACATGTTCTGGGGGAAAAGCATAGGTTCAACCCATCGGGACATTTTTACGAAGCTATACAACACACTAGCAGGAGAGACGGATACACGCTCAAAAGCAAAGGGCTGGCGATATGGAGTAGATGATACAATTCGCCCGAGACATTTTGTATCAGGGGAAGGTTGTCAATGATTTAAAATACGAAGGAGTTGCCGGATAGTAATCCACCAAAAGATCAGGTGGTCCGCAAAGGACCTGATGTGAGTATTGGTACTCAACCAGAGGAAGAAGGATGCAAAGGCATCAGATTATAGAAACAGCTGAATAATTCGGCGTTCAGATGCAAAAGAATTATGATTTCCAAAGCGAAAGATCAGGGGCAAACGTTCCGATAAGGATGATTAAGTTGAAGGGAACTAGGGGGACAATCAATTGCAACATGATTGGCCGGATCCAACTCATGTCTAAAATGACGTCTGAGCCGGAAGGATGAATTAGTAGGTAACAACTGATGATTGCGAGTATTCGCTCACATGTTGAATCAACGGGATCAGAGTGATTTAGATAAGGGATATCAATGATGATTACTTGACATATGGAACTAACCATAATGCAAGCAAGTAAGAAGAATCTCAAAAGCAGTAGGCTGCAAAGGATTTTCGGAAGATCAGATAGCATTTCCAAGTATTTTGGAAAGCATATGAACAACTGGGGATGAACGGACCCCGGTTAAGTGAATTATCCTCAGTGCAAAAAGAAGCTGCAAAGCCAAAGGCACAAAGGATTCTCGGAGCAACGGAGAGTACTAGGTGTACCTTGTAACAACAGGAGCAACTGGGGATGAAGGTACAAGCGGCAGGGATGTTATTCACGGGGATTACCGGTGGTCAGGAACTGCAAGGCAGTGGGCACAGGGTCTCGAGAAACATCGAGGAGTATCCGTAGAATCTTCTGGCGAAGTAAGCGATCATCGGTAATGTCGGGGCTCTTCGGGAGGAAGTGGGTACGAGAACCTAATGTCAGAGTTAGTAAAATGTTTAACACGAATAGACGAGAGATCAGAGTCCCAGAGTATAGACGAGGAATAAAAGATCCTAATACCACCCAATTAGCAACATGGGCCCGTAAGCCACAAAGCCAAGTTAGTAAAACAATTTTTTTTGAATTCTAGACTCAACTTCGGCCAAGGAGTTGGAAAGGGGGTTCCTACAGGCAGTCGGCTCTGATACCAACTTGTGACGCCCCCGGCTTAAGCGTGCACTAATCATACACGCAAATGCACACGATCAAGCCTAAGGACTCATGGGAAGATATCACAACACAACTCTAAAACATAAATAAAGCCATACAAGCTTTATATTACAAGCCAGGGGCCTCGAGGGCTCGAATACATAAGCTTGATGCCAAACAAGCGTCATCGGAAGCATCAGATATCTGAGTACAGATATAAAAGAAAACACAGATAGGCCCTTAAAAGGCGGGGCAAAAGAAGACACTACGATCGAAAGGCGCATGCCTCCTGCCTGGGACCCTCCGAACCTACTCCTGGTCGTCGACAAGCTCGTAGTAGTAACCACTCTCGAGGTGGTAGTAGCGATCGCCGGCCGGGGGCAGCTATCTCAGGGGCTCCGTCATCTGGTCACATCAAACGGATATGGGGGGAAAAGAAAGCAAAGCAACCGTGAGTACTCATCCGAAGTACTCAGCAAGCAAGGATCTACACTACATATGCAACATTATCAAAGGAAGGCTGTATATGTGGACTGGGCTGCAGAAATGCTAGAATAGAGAGGAAAGCCTAGTCCTATTGAAGACTAGCATCTTCAACGGTCTTGCAGCATTAGAAGAGTGTAGATTAGTACAGTATAAAGTTGTAGCAGTAATCAGTATCAACCTCGGCCAGAGATCCTTTCTCGACTCCCTACGAGAAAGTAATCCCAGAGCCCCAATGTCCAAGTATCAACCTCGGCCAGAGATCCTTTCTCGACTCCCTGCGAGAAAGTAATCCCAGAGCCATACTCATCACAAGTATCCAGTTCTAGTTGTATCGATTGGGATACAACTCCGAGCGTCCGTTACCGAGGATCCGGCTATGCATAGATTAGTTCTTCCCTGCAGGGGTGCACCAACTTACCCACCACGCTCGCTTAACTCCGGCCGGACACACTTTTCCGGGTCATGCCCGGCCTCGATCAAAGGACACACCACAACCCTACCTAGAGCTCAGCAGAGAGGTCCCCGCCGGTCTACATCCTAAGCACTCATGGGTCTTAGGCCATCGCCCTGTGCACTCCGGGTCATTGTGTGCAGGGTGGATACCAGCACTGCCTCGGATGGTCGGTACGATCCGACCGTGCCACAATGCTGAACTGGATGTCTGACAGAACTTTCGGCTGATGCCACGATGTGAAGTGCCCATAACTTTTCCCGCGTGCTGGTTAGTGCTATCGGGCCAGAGGCCCACTCAGATCAAATATCCAAATCATAGTGTGTTGGTAGTGCGGTAATGAGCAGAGACTCACGATCGATGTGACCCCGTCGCCCCGTCTCGAGGACTTGCGGCAAGGGCTAAGAATGCCTGGCCACGCCTCGTATTCATATCTCGGGCAACCTCTAGGTCAACCCGTCTCCACAACACTCGCCACTTAGGCTCATGCAGGTACCCCTCAGGGTCGACCCGCCTTTCCAAGTAACAGTGTAAAGTCCAAGTATCCGTGTGTCCATAACATCAGGGGAATCTGAGGTATCACCCTCGTTGGATTCCTACTTGATGTATCCGTCAAGGTGAACTCGGAGGAATCACCCTCGATGGGTTCACACTTGAGGTGTTGCACGACAGCGTCGTTATCGGAAGTGGTGAAGGAGGAATCACCCTCGATGACCACGACCGAATAGCTACTCTACAGAGTTAACATCAGAAGTGCTACACGAGGTATCACCCTCGGCACTCGATAGTAAGGCTGCAGTGTTGTTACAACTAAGGGGGTGATGTGTGGTGCCGGGGCCTGGTTGTCGAGTCTTTTGATAATCCAGCGGGGCAATCGGGACAAGTGGGGTCACTGATAGGTCTCTACCCAACCTATACTAGACAGTTTAGGATAAGCAGGTAAGGTTTCAATAGCAGGTTACAATAAACAGGCTATGCATCAGAATAGGTTAAACAGTAGCAGCAGCAATTTCTAATGCAAGCATGAGAGAGCGAATAGGCGATATCGGTATGCTCAAAGGGGGGGTGCTTGCCTGGAAGCTCTGCTGAAAAGGAAGAAGAGTCGTCGGTGACGTAGTCGATCACAGAGGCATCAGCAGCGGTCTCGGGGTCTACCGGAGAGAAGAGGGTGAAGAAACAGTAAATACAAGCAAACAGATGCATGACATGACTTCAGACAGAGTTAGGCGTGTTCTAACGCAGTACTACGCGATACTGGCGAAGGGGAAAACATCCGGGAATGTTTTCATGAAGTTTGCCATTTTCCGGACAAATGAAAGAGAGGGGAAAGTTCCAGGTTCGCTATGATCGGGGCGAGTGGCAGACGAACGGACTGCGTATTCGGATTCGTCTCGTCGTTCTGAGCAACTTTCATGTACAAGTATTTTAATCCGAGTTACGATTTATTTTATATGATTTTTCAAAGTTTTAAATATATTCTGAAATTATTACTATTTTAATTAAATTCGAAAATAATGATTAAAATGCTATGGGTACCCAACCCTGTGTACACAGATTGTACACAGAGGCTGACAGTGGCTCCAGGGGGGTCCTAGTCGACCAGTCAATGTTTGACTGGTCAACAGGGGGTGGGGCCCCCTGTCATACACACATTAGGTAGTTAAGCATATTTGATTACGTTAATTAAGATCATTAGGCTAATTAAGCAAGTTTATTTAAATTAATTAATTAGATTACTAATTAATTTATTAAGTAATTATTATTATTATTATTTTTTTTATTTAAACAGGGGGCGTGGGGCCCCAACGTCAGCGGCCCAAGGGGCCTCGACGGGGCGGGTTATTGGGCGCGGGCGCCTGTGCGAACCCGCCTGGTCGTGGGGCGAGGCCACCGGGCGGCGGGGGGGGGGAGCCCGCCCAGGGAGGGAGCGGCCGCCCTGACGGGCGCCGGCCGTGGCGGCGGCGCGAGGGGCCGATGGTCAGGGTTGGGGCGGAGCGGCGCCACTAGCAGCATGCAGCTGCGGGGTGAGCGGGGAGGCACGGCGAGGCGCGGGCGACGGCAGTGGCTAGCTGGAGCAGGGTGGCGCGGCAAGCAGCAGGCGGAGCTGCAGCGGGGCTCAGGGGTGTGAGGCGCGCGGGCGCGGCGCTGGGACGACGACGGAGGCACGGGCCGGCGGGGCAGTAGCAACGGCAGGGGGATGGGGCTGCAGCGGGAGGGGGGAAGCGGGGCGCACACGGGCGCGGCGCGGCTGCAGCCAGTGGCTACGCGGGAGCGCGCGAGCGCTGGTGAGCATGGGCACGGGCACTGCGGGGTGGCTCGGAGATCGCGAGCGATCGAGCGGGGTGAGCACGAACGGGGCGGGCTACACGGCCGGACGGGAGCAGGGGAGAGGCTCGCCCTCCGTTGATGGGAAGAGGGGCGGCGAGGCGTGAGGGAGCCGGTTCGGGGAGGAGTCGGGGAGGTCCGGCGACGACGAGGTGAGGCAGCGGAGCAACGGGGTCGGGGCGGCAACGACGGCAGGGCGATGACGGGTGGCGCGGTGGCCTCGGGCGCGGAGGTGAGGGGCACCTAGATCCAGGGGGAGGCGAGGGGGAAAGAGGAGTGGCCGGGGGGAAGCTAGGGTTGGGTTCGGGTGCCGGGAGGGAGGGAGTACATGTAGGTAGGAGAGGCGCGGTGGATGGGCGGCATCTGGCCGAGGCCATGGCCGATGCCCTCCACGACCCCCCTCGTGAACAGGAGAAGGAGGGAGGGATAGGTCGGCCGGCCTGTAGTTAGGTGGGCTAAGGAGCCCAGTAGCTTAGGTCCTCCTCCTCCATCTCTTCTCTTTTCATAATTTCCTTTTATAGATTCTGTTTTAATTTCTTTTCCAGTAGCAATTGACCTTCAAGAAAAATGAGACTTGGCCCACAATTAGAGATGCAATTATTTATAGAGGACTTTATTTAAAGTAGTTTGCTATTTTATAAATTATAAAAGGCATTTAATTAATTATGAATGCCACGGTTTTATTCATTTAAGGGCATTTAACTAATTTATAAAAATTTGGTTTCTTCACCAATAATACTTATGAATTATTTGCCACAGTTTGCACATTTTAGTTTTACAGTTTGAAGAAATAAACATTTGACTTTATTTCAAGTATGAATTTCTAATGCAAGCATGAGAGAGAGAATAGGCGATATCGGTATGCTCAAAGGGGGGGTGCTTGCCTGGAAGCTCTGCTGAAAAGGAAGAAGAGTCGTCGGTGACGTAGTCGATCACAGAGGCATCAGCAGCGGTCTCGGGGTCTACCGGAGAGAAGAGGGTGAAGAAACAGTAAATACAAGCAAACAGATGCATGACATGACTTCAGACAGAGTTAGGCGTGTTCTAACGCAGTACTACGCGATACTGGCGAAGGGGAAAACATCCGGGAATGTTTTCACGAAGTTTGCCATTTTCCGGACAAATGAAAGAGAGGGGAAAGTTCCAGGTTCGCTATGATCGGGGCGAGTGGCAGACGAACGGACTGCGTATTCGGATTCGTCTCGTCGTTCTGAGCAACTTTCATGTACAAGTATTTTAATCCGAGTTACGATTTATTTTATATGATTTTTCAAAGTTTTAAATATATTCTGAAATTATTACTATTTTAATTAAATTCGAAAATAATGATTAAAATGCTATGGGTACCCAACCCTGTGTACACAGATTGTACACAGAGGCTGACAGTGGGTCCAGGGGGGTCCTAGTCGACCAGTCAATGTTTGACTGGTCAACAGGGGGTGGGGCCCCCTGTCATCCACACATTAGGTAGTTAAGCATATTTGATTACGTTAATTAAGATCATTAGGCTAATTAAGCAAGTTTATTTAAATTAATTAATTAGATTACTAATTAATTTATTAAGTAATTACTATTATTAATTTTTTTTTTATTTAAACAGGGGGCGTGGGGCCCCAACGTCAGCGGCCCAAGGGGCCTCGACGGGGCGGGTTATTGGGCGCGGGCGCCTGTGCGAACCCGCCTGGTCGTGGGGCGAGGCCACCGGGCGGCGGGGGGGGAGCCCGCCCAGGGAGGGAGCGGCCGCCCTGACGGGCGCCGGCCGTGGCGGCGGCGCGAGGGCCCGATGGTCAGGGTTGGGGCGGAGCGGCGCCACTAGCAGCATGCAGCTGCGGGGTGAGCGGGGAGGCACGGCGAGGCGCGGGCGACGGCAGTGGCTAGCTGGAGCAGGGTGGCGCGGCAAGCAGCAGGCGGAGCTGCAGCGGGGCTCAGGGGTGTGAGGCGCGCGGGCGCGGCGCTGGGACGACGACGGAGGCGCGGGCCGGCGGGGCAGTAGCAACGGCAGGGGGATGGGGCTGCAGCGGGAGGGGGGAAGCGGGGCGCACACGGGCGCGGCGCGGCTGCAGCCAGTGGCCAGTGCGGGCGACGAGGGCAGTGGCTACGCGGGAGCGCGCGAGCGCTGGTGAGCGTGGGCACGGGCACTGCGGGGTGGCTCGGAGATCGCGAGCGATCGAGCGGGGTGAGCACGAACGGGGCGGGCTACACGGCCGGACGGGAGCAGGGGAGAGGCTCGCCCTCCGTTGATGGGAAGAGGGGCGGCGAGGCGTGAGGGAGCCGGTTCGGGGAGGAGTCGGGGAGGTCCGGCGACGACGAGGTGAGGCAGCGGAGCAACGGGGTCGGGGCGGCAACGACGGCAGGGCGATGACGGGTGGCGCGGTGGCCTCGGGCGCGGAGGTGAGGGGCACCTAGATCCAGGGGGAGGCGAGGGGGAAAGAGGAGTGGCCGGGGGGAAGCTAGGGTTGGGTTCGGGTGCCGGGAGGGAGGGAGTACATGTAGGTAGGAGAGGCGCGGTGGATGGGCGGCATCTGGCCGAGGCCATGGCCGATGCCCTCCACGACCCCCCTCGTGAACAGGAGAAGGAGGGAGGGATAGGTCGGCCGGCCTGTAGTTAGGTGGGCTAAGGAGCCCAGTAGCTTAGGTCCTCCTCCTCCATCTCTTCTCTTTTCATAATTTCCTTTTATAGATTCTGTTTTAATTTCTTTTCCAGTAGCAATTGACCTTCAAGAAAAATGAGACTTGGCCCACAATTAGAGATGCAATTATTTATAGAGGACTTTATTTAAAGTAGTTTGCTATTTTATAAATTATAAAAGGCATTTAATTAATTATGAATGCCACGGTTTTATTCATTTAAGGGCATTTAACTAATTTATAAAAATTTGGTTTCTTCACCAATAATACTTATGAATTATTTGCCACAGTTTGCACATTTTAGTTTTGCAGTTTGAAGAAATAAACATTTGACTTTATTTCAAGTATGAATTTGAAGTTGGATTTGGGACAAGTGGCATTTTGACTTAGTGAAATATGATGACATGGCACATTAATTAGCTTGATGACAGGGTTAACATCTGGGGATGTTACAGAGCACTTATGCATATTGAATTTCTTCAGCACTCTCACAAAGTATGCCTTTTGAGATAGTCCTAATGTTCCTCTGGACCAATCTCGATGAATCTCGATGCTGAGGACATATGAGGCATCACCAAGATCTTTCATATCAAAACTGGATGACCGAAAATTCTTGGTCTCATGCAGTGTATCCTTATCGCTACACGCCAACAATATGTCATCAACATATAGGACTAAAACTGTGAAGCTACTGCCTTTGAACTTAACATATATGTAGTTATCCACAACATTTTTGGTGAAACGAAAAGTTTTGATAATTTTATCAAACTTGAGGTACCACTCTCTTGAAGCTTGCTTCAAGCCATAAATTGATTCTTTTATACGACATGCTAAATGTTCCTTCCCTTCCACAACAAAGCCTTCTGGCTGAGCCATGTAAACCTTTTCCTTTAGGTCACCATTTAGAAATTTCGTTTTAACATCCATTTGGTGTAGTTCTAGGTTGTAATGAGCTACTAATGCCATGACGATTCTGAAAGAATCTTTGGTTGACACAGGGGAGAAGGTTTGTTTATAGACGATTCCTTCTCTTGTGTGAACCCTTTTGCCACAAGCCTTGCCTTGAACCGTTCGACATTCCCTTTGAAATCATATTTGGTTTTGTAGACCCACTTGCAGCCTACTTTCTTAGCTCCATCGGGAACTTCTACTAAGTCCCAAACGTCATTTGAGCCCATAGATTTCAACTCGTCTTCCATGGCAACCAACCACTTGAACAAATTTTCGCTTTTAATGGCTTCCTTATAAGAGGTTGGATCCTCCACCTTTCCCATATCATTCATATCTTCAATCATGAAAGTGACATAATCATCTAATATGGCTTTCTTCTTCTCACGCCGTGGTCTACCCACGGGAGGAGGAGGTGGTGGTACATCATCATTTTGAGGATCATTATTTTCCTGGGGATCCTCATTTGTGTCTGGATTTTCATTATTAGTTTCCGGATCACCATTTGACTAAGAAACTGAAACGTGAGATTCAGGATCATCAGATGTCACATTTCTTCATATTGGAAAAATAATCTCTTGGATAATCGGGGATGGTGCACAAACTCGCTTCTCCTCAAGGTTGATCTTACCTTATTATCATCAAAAAATACCGCTTGCCTAGTCTCCACAAACTTGGTGGTGTGACTTGGACAATAAAAACGACATCCCTTTCCCCTATGAGGGTATCCAACGAAAAACCAACTAATTATTTTGGATCCAATTTCTTAAGTTGTGGATTGAAAACTTTAGCTTCGGCAGGGCAACCCCACACCCGTAAGTAATTCAAGCTCAATTTCTTTCCCGCCCACATCTCGTAAGGTGTGTTCGGTGTTGACTTAGTTGGAGCAAGATTTAGTATGTGCGTGGCTATTTTTAATGCCTCTATCCAAAGGCTTACTGGTAAACTCGAGTGACTAAGCATGCTTCGCACCATAACCATAAGGGTGCGATTGCAGCGCTCAGCAACACCATTTTGTTGTGGTTCACCAGGCATTGAGTATTGAGCAATGATTCCATTTTCAGATAAAAACTTGGCAAAAGGTCCAGGAATCTGCCCATAAGGAGCATGCCTACCATAATACTCTCCCCCGCGATCAGACCATACAAATTTGATTTTTGTGTTCAGTTGATTTTCAACCTCAGCTTTATAGACTTTAAATTTCTCCAAAGGTTTCGATCGGTCACGTATGGAATAAATATACCCATAGCGGTAAAAGTTGTCTGTGAATGTAATGAATGAATCAAAACCATCCACAGACTTAACATTAAGGGGTCCACATATGTCAGTGTGAATTAATTCTAAAACCCCTGCGGCTCTTACTACTCCTTTCTTAATTGTTTTTGCGTATTTTCCTTTAATGTGTTCGACACATTTGTCCGCATCTGAGAAGTCTAATGGAAGGAGTATTTCATTTTTAACTAAGCATTCCATTCTCCCCCTCGAAATGTGGCCCAAACAACAATGCCCTAATTTTGAAGAATTACTAACTCCTTTCCATTTCTTCTCAACATTAATTTCATCGCTCACATGCATAACTGAATCATTATTAAGAAATAACATGTATAGTTGGCTTCGTCTAACACCGAGGCCTACATTCTTATTACATTTGTTCAAAGAAAATTGTTTGATGCCAAAATGGCACTCATCACTACTAGGGAAAAGCCTAGCAGTAGCGCGGGTTTAAGGTGTATCAGTAGCGCGGGGACCCACGCTACTGCTACGGCGCTACAGCTAAAGGCTAGCAGTAGCGTTGGTTCACCCGCGCTACTGCTATACCTACTTAGTAGCAGCGCTTCCTGCAGAAAACGCTACTGGTAGTTACTGGCAGCGCGCCTCTCTGCCCGCGCTACTACTATTATTACGTATTCTATTTCTTTTTTATTTTGTGTCGTATTCATACACCATTATACAAGTTTTCATACAGTAGCAATTTAGAGATTGTTTTTATATCATAATGAGTTATTACATCATTGGGTGAAAGAACCGCGGATTAGTTTCAAGTGGATGGATCCTAAGTGACCAAGTCATGGATTATCGTGATAATCCATGACTTGGTCACTTAGGATCCATCCACTTGAAACTAATCCGCGGTTCTTTCACCCAATGATATAATAACTCATCATCATATCATTAACAACTTATCATCATAATACATCATTGTCATATAACAACTCCTCATGATCATCATTTTCGTCCATGAGACATCATATAACAACTTGGTCACTAGTCATAATCACAACTCCTCCTCCTCATCATCATCATCAACTCTAACACATTGTACCACATAATAACACATTGTACCTAGGATCTACTCCTCTCTCATAGGACCTACTACCCTCTCTAAGGTAAAATAGCATAAAACAAGATAGGCCCTGACGCTCCATTATGGAGAATGGAGACTATCCTGTCTCCAATTCTTGCGCTTCGCACAATGTTGCTTCCAAGTAGCTCTCTATGATTATCCATACATTTTTCCATTCTTTGATTGTCATGTCTTCATCGGTTTTAGAAATTCGGTATGAATAGCGGTGAAGCCTAGGATGACCTGGCCGTAAGCTAATAACATCAAGGCGACCTTCCGGAACCATCAGATCAGGCACACAATCCTTCGGGGTTTTCTGTTGAAAAACATAATAATAACGTCATAGTTAGCAATGTAGTTTAGCTTTAGAAGAATTTATGCAAAAGATGCACGGATGTCGTAATAGTAAAAAATCTTACAATGCCATCTCCATGGATGTTACCATAGTTCAACACGTGCACTAGTGGCACGTATTGACCATAATGTGCAGGAGTTTCATGCTTGATATTGTAATTCTCGACATCAATAATAAATGAGATAAGATGATCTTTCTCCTGATAAGTTAATTCTGCGCCATCGGTGTAGTAGGTTATGTCTACCATCTTCCATACATTTTTTGAAGAATGAAAATAAGCTGTCAATGGAAATAAGCTGTCAACTATTTTGAAATAAACAATATAAATTACTTAATAAATATGTTTGAGAAACTCACATAGCGGTAGAATTGGAAGCGTATCAACAAGGACCCAAATGTCCATATTGTCTTCGTCGATGTCAGGATCACCAAGATCCAAGGTGACAAGCATACCCTCATGAAAATCATACGTCTTGCAACGTGCTTCCCAATTCGGGCAACCAAAATGGGATACGCTCTCAGAATTGTATAGATTTACAGCAAAATCACAACCATGATGGGTCCTTAGGTGAACTATCTTTGTCTCCATATTTTCATGATCTTCAAAATCCAGCTTCTCCAAGACATAGTGTCTTGCATGGCATGGGATAAGCTAGTCGAATTGTTAAATACGGAAATTACACGTTGAAGAAGCAGAAGTCATGCTTAATTACGAAAAAACACTTGTCGTCGTTGCATACCGTTTCAACATCAAAGGTCTCGTGGAGCTTAATACTGAAGAGCCGGTCTTCTACCAGGTGAGGCCTGTCGCACAAACCCCGGTCGTCGCCGCACCAGTCGCACTCCGGGAGCCTATCGTCATCGTCAGACATTTCCTATGTTCATAATTCAAAGATTAAACTTGTACAATTCAATATATGTACTACAAAAACTAAATTAGATCATTATTATTCATCACGGGTTGACTATCGGTCTGTCGACTTAAAGTCAACCCAAAATGGCGTTAAATGCTCTTTCCGGCATTTCCAACGCACTCGATATTTCCTATATTATAGCACAAGCCATGCCCAATTTCACAAAAAAATCCGGTATGACCTTTGCTAAAAAAGGACATATCAAGCGCCTGAAATTTGCCGGAACGGAAATTAATCAACACTCCGGCAAAACATAGGTCACTCGGAGGTGTTCCCTGCAAACATGGCCACTTGGGCAAGCACATATCCTATTTGAGCAACACTAGATATACATGTTTATATCTACATCATATGAGCATTCAAACTTGATGGTCATTGCATTTCAATGGTTGAAAATGTGAACAAAAACATTTCAAAATATCTTATATATAATCCTAACATAACTAAATTTGCCAATATAGGTCTCTCTCTCTCTCTAAACTAGTTCTATTAACCACTTACTAAATAAACTAGTTCTATTAACCACTTACTAAATAAACTAGTTCTATTAACCACTTACTAAATAAACTAGTTCTATTAAACACTTACTAAAAACAATGCAATGTAAGTGTTCTACTCTATTGAACACTTACTAAAATTTCTATTACCCTAGTTCTACCCTAAATTTTCTTACTTCTATTACTAAATTTAATACCTAAAATTTTCTATTCTTAAAATTTCAAAAACAGAGGGAAGTGGAGGGAGTAGGAACGAAGGGAGGGGTGAGTGAGGGTGGAAGGGAGGAAGTAGACAGATGAGGCAGGGAGGAGGAGGACGGATGAGGCAGGGAGGAGAGGACGGACGAGGCAGGGAGGGAGGTGGGAGGTGTAACACCCCATGTATTAAGCTACAGTAATCACCCTTTTGATTATGCCATGTCATCGCTGTTAATCTTCTAATCTCACTTTGATCCAAACCGAATTCAAATTCAATTTAAAATAAAGTCAAACTATTATTTCTTCAACACGTAAAACAAAAATGTTCGCTAGGTTGCAATAATTCACTAACTAATTGTCCTGAATATACCAACATTATTTGAATTGTTAAAATGCCCTTGACCTATTTTAAACTGGACCAAACAACCCCATTTATCTCATTTAAATTCCACCATAAATTCTAAGGGAAACAAATTGTCCCCAAACTTTTTGTGGCAGTGCAAAATATTGCAATATATTTAAATGGCCAATCTCCATAATTTTGCAAAGTCATTTGGTGGCTTATTTAATTGCAAACAGTGGTTGTTTTAGATGTCAAAAAAGGGAAAAAGGCAAAGTAGCTACTGTGCTAATGGGCTCTACCTACTAGAGTAAACGGCACAGCCCACTACCAGGGCCTTTCCTTCAACCTTTGTACAAAGGGAACAGAGGCCATGGCGTGGACTCCGCACGCCCGTCCACGCAGCGGATGTCGCTGTGTCGACCATCCTGCGGTCGTGCAGTTGGATAAGAGCATCGTCGCGAGTCCCCTGGCAAACCCTAGAACACTTCCCCCTCTCCTTTCCTCCCTCGCTCGCCTCTCTCGATCTGGATCGGATCCGAGCGTCGCGGTCGCCGTGGCTCTGAAATCACCGCGGCCACCCTCCTCCCCGAGCTGCGCCAAGGTGTCCAGGAGGACCGGCGCCCTCGTCCTCGTCCTTCTCGAGTACCAGGACGAGCCGGGCCGCCCCGCAGCTCGCTGGCATCATCGTCCTTCCTCGCACGCGCTCCTCTACTTCGCCGCCTCCCCGAGTCGCTCCTGAGCCCCCTGTGAGCTCACCGCCCCACTGCTTTCCCCCTTCTTTCCATCCCGTAGCAGCCACCACCATTGCGCCCCCGCCCGCTGGTGCCTCTGCCCCGTGCCCGCGCGCCGGCTGCCCTGCTGCATCCGCGCCCGCGCGTCGCTCAGGCCGCCCGGTGCCTCCCACTGCTATACTGCTACTGCTTCAGTTGCCGCTGGCAGCTGCTGTCGCTCCGGCCACCTGATGCTGCCGTTGTGTTGCTTGCTGCTGCTTGCTCTGCCCGCTGTCACTCCCGCTAGAAGCTACCATCGCTGCTGCTCCTGCTTGGCTGCCGCTCCTGCTTCCTGCATCTGCTGCTATGGCCGGCCGGCACTGCTAAGTCTGTAGCGATTAGTTAGGCTAATTAGTATTCAGTTCAGTTGTCACCCAATGACAAATGGACCCTGCAAAAAAAATTACAAAGGGTTGAAGCAAATAAATAAATATCTAAGCCCATGACAATCGGGACCCACTTACACTGTTTTTTTATTGACTAGTCAATCTTTGACTGGGTCAAAACAACCCCATTGGCCCCACCAGTCAGTGTATGTGGCTGGCACTACACTGGGTACAAAAAGTGTTTGCTGGTATTTTGTTGAATTACTAGTAAATAGAAAATCTAGAAATTTAATTAAGCTTAAAAAAAGAATAGAAAATAATCCGTAGCTCGGATCGAAAAACTTTATACATGAAAATTGCTCAGAACGACGAGACGAATCCGAATATGCGGTCCGTTCGTCCGTCACATGTCCCTAGCTATCCGAACATGGAACCGTTCCCCTCCGGTCATCTGTCTGACAAATGTCTGAAACCGGGAAAACATTCCCGGATGGATTCCCCCTTCCCCGGTGACGTGCAACCATACGTTAGGTCACCCCTAGCACCGCGTATTTGCCATGCTGCGCTTTGTGATGCTTTGATTGCTTTGTTATTTATTGTGCTTCCCCTCCGTTACTTCTTTCCGGTAGATTCCAGTACCGACGTCGTCCTCGAGACCGATGCAACTCAGGAGCCCGACGCCACCATTGACGACCTTGCCCTTGCCGCCGAGCAACCAGGCAAGCCCCCCCCCCCCCCCCTTTGATCATCCCGATATCACCCATTCTATTTTCTCATGCTTGCATTAGAATTGCTGCTGCTACTGCTTTACCTATTCTGATGCATAGCCTGTTTATTGTAACCTGCTGTTGATAATTACCTGCATATCCAAAACTGTCTAATATAGGCTGGGTAGAGACCTATCGGTGACCCCACTTGTCCCGACTGCCCCGCTGGATTATCAGAAGACCCGATCAACGGGATTGAAGACCAGGCCCCGGCACCGCACATCACCCCCCCTTAGTTGTAACGACACTGCAGCGTTACTATCGAGTGCCGAGGGTGATACCTCGTGTAGCACTTCTGATGTTAACTCTGTAGAGTAGCTATTCGGTCGTGGTCATCGAGGGTGATTCCTCCTTCACCGCTTCCGATAACGACGCTGTCGTACAACACCTCAAGTGTAAACCCAGCGAGGGTGATTCCTCCGAGTTCACCTTGACGGATACATCGAGTAGGAATCCAACGAGGGTGATACCTCGGATTCCCCTGATGTTATGGACACACGGATACTTGGATTTTACACTGTTACTTGGAAAGGCGGGTCGACCCTGAGGGGTACCCGCGTGTGATATGAAGACGGGTTGCCTGTATGGTGCCCGAGGATGAATACGAGGTGCGGCCGGGCATTCTTAACCCTTGCAGCAAGTCCTCGAGACGGGGCGACGGGGTCACATCTTTCGTGAGTCTCTGCTCGTTACCGCAAGCCCTAGTCCACTAACGATTTGGATATTTGATCCGAGCAGGCCTCTGGCCTGATAGCACTAACCATCACGTGGGAAGAGTTATGGGCACTCTGCATCGTATGCATCAGCCGAAAGCTTTGTCAGACGTCCAGTTCAGCCTCGTGGCCGGGCCGGGCCAGTACCATCCAGGACTGAGGTGGTGCTCGTCCCGACCCTGCACACACCGACCCGGAGTGCACAGGGCGATGGCCCAAGACCCCTGAGAACTTAGGATATAGACCGACGGGGACCTCTCTACTGAGCTGTAGGTAGGGTTGCGGTGTATCGTTTGGCCGAGGCCGGGCATGACCCGGAAAAGTGTGTACAGCCGGAGTTAAGCGAGCGTGGGTAGTAAGTTGGTGCACCCCTGCAGGGAAGAACACATCTATCGATAGCCGGTCCTACGGTAAAGGACACTCGGAGTTGTATCCCGATCGACATAACTTGACCGTGAGATGATACCTGGATGTATGGCTCTGGGATTGCTTTCTCGCAGGGAGTCGAGAAAGGATCTCTGGGTGAGGTTGAGACTTAATGATACTGCTACATTATATTGATCTGTTCTACTCTCTTCTATTGCTGCAAGACCGCTGAAGATGCTAGTCTTCGATAGGACTAGGCTTTCCCCTCTATTCTGGCATTTCTGCAGCCCAGTCCACATATACAGCCTTCCTTTGATAATGTTGCATATGTAGTGTAGATCCTTGCTTGCTGAGTACTTCTGAGTACTCACGGTTGCTTTGTTTTCCTTTTTCTCCCCATATCAGTTTGTCGTGACCAGATGACGGAGCCCGCTGAGACAGCTGCCCCCGCCGACGATCGCTACTACTACCCCGAGGGTGTTTACTACTACGAGTTGACTGATGACCAGGAGTAGGTTCGGAGGGTCCCAGGTCGGAGGCATGCGCCTTTCGATCGTAGTGTTTTATTTTGCCCCGCCTTTCTAAAGGCCTTTCTGTGTTTTCTTTTATATCTGTACTCAGATATCTGATGCTTCCGCTGACGCTTGTATGCCATTGAGCTATGTATTCGAGCCCTCGAGGCCCTGGCTTGTAATATAAAGCTTGTATGACTTTATTTATGTTTTAGAGTTGTGTTGTGATATCTTCCCGTGAGTCCTTAGGCTTGATCATGTGCATTTGCGTGTATGATTAGTGCACGATTGGGCCGGGGGCGTCACAAGTTGGTATCAGAGCCGACTGCCTGTAGGAACCCCCTTTCCAACTCCTTGGCCGAAGTTGAGTCTAGTGGTCCAAAACTGTTTTATTAACTTGGCTGTTTGGCTTACGGGCCCACGTCGCCAAATGGGTGGTATTAGTATCTTTTACTCCTCGACCTTTACTCTGGGACTCTAATCTCTCTCCTATTCGGGTTAAAATTTTACTAACTCCAACATTAGGTTCTCGTGATCACATTCACCCGGTGTTCTAAAAATTTCCCCCCTTCCTTCAAGATTGCGGGCCAAGTTCTGCTTGCAGGATCCTCTTATCGAGGTCACCCTGTGTTGTCACTTGCAGATTCCTCGCTCCAACAGTTTTCTCCGACGTTGATGTAGCCTTTGCTATGTCTCGTTGTGTACTTCCCTACCACGTGCTTGCGCGCCGCCTAGATGTCTAGCCCTCCCCTTTCAACTGTCGTAATGCCGGATTGTAACCGAGGCTATGTGTGGCTTTGAATGTCTGGTGCGAATATGCTGAAGTATCTATTGCACTTCCGTCTGTTGTGCGTGATACTTCATGAATCATTCCATACACATGCAGTTTTCTTGCTAAACTGCCCCTGTTGATTTGGCAGGATGGCTGACGATCCTCCACCTCCACCCTATATTGCCACAATGATGCAGCAGTTTGAACTCAACCGTCAGCAGTTTGAGCTCAACCGTCAGTTTATGACCGGAGTATTGGCTCAATTCCCAACTCAGAATGCTCAGCAACAGAATGCTCCAATAACTCTGCCAGAATTTGTGCGCCTCAATCCATCCATTTTCCACAACTCCACCAATCCTATGGATGCTGATGATTGGCTTCGTGACATCCTGTTTGAGATGGAGTCAGCTAATGTTGCCCCTGACAGTTACATCACCTTTGCGACATTCCACTTAAAGGGTCCAGCTGCTCAATGGTGGGAAAACCACAAGGGTATGTTACCTGCAGAGACTGTAACCACTTGGCAGGAATTTCAGTCAGCTTTTCATGCACGGTACATCCCTCCAGGTCTGATCGACCAGAAGAAACAGGAGTTCTGCAAACTCTCTCAGGGCACAATGACTGTGGATGAATATCAGAGGAAGTTTCTTAAATTGTCCCGCTATGCTGAAGATGACGTCTGCACTGACGCCCGCAAGCAGGAGAAATTTCGTGAAGGACTGCGTACGGATATAAACCTCGCACTTGTTGTCCTTGATTTTGCAGACTTCGCAACGCTTGTCAGCAAATCTTTCCAAGTTGAAACAGCTATGACTGAATACCAGGAGTCACTCAAGCGCACTCATGAAGCTGGCTCAACCTCGGGTCAGCCTGTTCAGAAACGTCGAGTCTGGATCCCACACAATGTACATCACCGACCTGCCCCTGCACCGAGACCGTCATATGTTGCACCTCGTCTGCCTCTGCCGCCGAGACAGCTAGTGACTCGGGGTGGGCAGTCCAATGCTGTAGCTCCTCCCCATAATGATCGGAATTGCTTCAAGTGTGGTCAACCAGGGCACCGTGCTACCAATTACCGTCCGAACCAAAATCGAGATGCCCGAGCTCGTCAGCCCAGGAATCCCAATGCCAGACCTTCTGCTGTTATACTGGGCCATGCTAACCATGTCAATACAGAAGAGGCTCAGAAAGAACCAACCATTGTGATGGGTACCCTCCCGATTAATTCAGTTGTAGCTTCTGTCCTTTTCGACTCAGGAGCATCACATTCCTTTGTGTCTCAACAATTTGCTCAGCGGCATGAGCTACATCTAGAGCTGTTACCCACACCATTAGAGATTAACACTCCCCGTTCCAGGTGGCAAACCAAGATGGTAAGTCACAACAATCAGATCAGAATTGAAGGGTTGATGTTCTTTGCTTCCCTTATTGCTCTTGGACCTTCCGACATAGACATTATTCTTGGTATGGACTGGTTAACAGCCCATAATGCTGTGATTGATTGCGCTACTAAGACAGTCCAGCTCACTCACCCTTCTGGTCAGGTGATCAAATACTCAGCCTGAATAGCTCAAGATGCTGAGAGCCAGATATATGTTCTGAATGCATTGAATGCTTCACCTCTTGAAGGCATCGAGAACGTTCCAGTTGTTCGTGATTTTCAAGATGTCTTTCCAGAAGAACTTCCAGGAATACCCCCTGCTAGAGCTGTCGAGTTTGTCATCGACTTGAAGCCTGGCACTACCCCTATTGCGAAGCGTCCTTATAAAATGCCTCCGCACCACCTTCTTGAGCTTAAGGAAGAAATCAACATGTCACTTAAGAAGGGTTTCATCCGCCCCAGTTCATCTGCTTGGGGAGCACCTTCCCTCTTTGTCAAGAAGAAGGATGGCACGAATCGGTTGGTTCAAGATTACCGACCTATCAACCAAGCAACAATTCAGAACAAGTATCCGCTTCCCAGAATCAACGATCTGTATGATCAACTTGCTGGTTCCTCAGTGTTCTCTAAGCTTGATTTGAGATTGGGATACCACCAGATCCGAGTTCGTGAAGAGGATATTCCGAAGACAGCATTCGTTACTCGCTATGGTTCTTATGAGTACACTGTCATGTCTTTCGGCTTGACTAATGCTCCAGCTACTTTCTCCCAGTTAATGAATTACATCTTCATGGATTATCTCGGCAAATTCGTTGTGGTATATCTGGATGATATTCTGGTATATTCAAAGAATGAAGAAGAACATGCCGAACATCTTCGGCTTGTACTGGAAAAGTTGCGTGAACATCAACTGTATGCCAAGTATTCCAAATGCGAGTTCTGGTTATCTGAAGTGACATATCTCGGCCATGTGATTTCGAAAGATGGCATTGCCGTTAACCCAGAACGAGTTTAGGCTATTCTTGAATGGACTCCACCGAAGAATGTCAAGCAAGTCAGAAGTTTTCTCGGCCTTGCAAGCTATTGCCGTCGCTTTGTCGAGAATTTCTCAAAGATTGCTAAGCCTCTGACTGATCTACTTCACAAAGGCGTTAAGTTCGAATGGACCGAAAAATGTCAGGAAAGTTTTCAAACACTCAAAGACAAGCTAACATCTGCCCCGGTACTATCGCCTCCAGATACCCGCAAAGACTTTGTGATTTATTGTGACGCATCCCGTGAAGGATTAGGCTGTGTCCTAATGCAAGAGCGTAAAGTGATTGCATATGGCTCTCGTCAGTTGCGCCCACATGAAGAGAATTATCCGGTACATGATCTAGAACTAGCTGTTGTGATCTATGCATTGCAGTTGTGGCGACATTACCTTCTCGGTAATCGTTGCGAGATATACACGGATCATAAAAGTCTGAAGTACTTGTTCACTCAACCATCTCTAAACCTCCGTCAGCAAAGATGGATGGAGGCCATTGCGGACTATGATTTGGGTATTTCTTATACCCCTGGCAAGGCTAACGTGATCGCTGATGCCTTAAGCCGCAAGTCCTATTGCAACAACCTCATGGTTAGGCGAGCTCAACCTCGTCTTTTTGAAGAACTGCGCAAGCTGAATCTGCGTATTGTTCCACAGGGTTCTCTTAATAACCTTGTGATACAACCAGATCTCGAGAAAGCTGTTAAGGATGCGCAAACTAAAGATGCTGAAGTTGATCTGATGAAGAAAAATCTTCACCTTGAAAAGTACAGGGATTTCTCGCTGTCTGAAGATGGAACCTTGTATTTCAGAGACCGCATGGTCGTACCTCGCTTCGAGCTTATGACTGACAAGGTCATGAAGGAGGCACATGACACACCATTGTCTATTCATCCGGGTAGCACCAAGATGTATCGTGATCTCCGTCAAAGGTACTAGTGGTCTAGAATGAAGCAAGACATTGCTCGTTATGTTGCTGAATGTGATGTTTGCCGTCGCGTTAAAGCAGAACATCAGAAGCCTGCTGGAATTTTGCAACCACTTCCTATTCCTCTATGGAAATGGGATAAGGTTCAGATGGATTTCATTACTGGCCTTCCCAGGTCACAGAAGGGACACGATGCTATTCTTGTCATCGTCGACCAACTTTCTAAAGTTGCACATTTTCTGCCTGTCAAGGAGACTATCACTGCTAGTTAGTTAGCAGAGTTGTATATCTCCAGAATTGTTTCACTCCATGGTATTCCGAAGGAGATTAGTTCAGACCGTGGCGGCCTTTTCACTTCCAAGTTCTGGGAAAGTTTCCAAGAAGCTATGGGAACTCATATCACCTGGAGTTCAGCATATCACCCCCAGTCCCAAGGCCAAGTCGAACGAGTAAATCAAGTACTTGAAGACATGCTACGAGCTTGTGTTATTTCTTTCGGTAAGAAGTGGGAAGAGTCCCTCCCTTACGCCGAATTCTCTTATAACAACAGCTATCAATCCAGCCTGAAAATGGCCCCCTTCGAAGTTCTATATGGACTTAAGTGTCGAACCCCTCTGAATTGGTCAGAAACTGGGGAACGACTACTCGTGGGTCCGGATATTATTCAACACGCCGAAGAACAAGTTTGTATTATCCGGGAAAATCTCAAAGCGGCCTAGGACCGCCAGAAGAGCAACTATGATCGCAAACGATGGGGTTTGACTTATCAACCTGGTGATCAGGCTTATCTGCGAGTCACTCCTATGAAGGGCACTCACCGTTTTGGAATCAAGGGCAAGCTAGCTCCGCGCTACATTGGTCCTTTCCGCATTATTGCAAGACGTGGTCAGGTGGCGTATAAATTGGAGTTGCCGCCGCAATTCTCTCATATCCACGACGTATTCCATGTGTCGCAACTTCGTAAATGCTTCAAGGAATCTCCGCACCGAGCAGTGGATCACGAGGTGCTCGAATTGCAAGATGACCTATCTTATAAGGAGCATCCGATCCGCATTCTCGATGAAGCTGAACGTCGGACCCGTCAGAAAGTTACCAAGTTCCTCAAAGTGCAGTGGTCAAATCATACTGAAGATGAAACCACTTGGGAACGCGAGGCTAATCTTCGTGCGGAATACCCCGAACTTTTTCCTTCTACCTCTTAATTCTCGGGACGAGAATTCTTGTTAGTGGAGGAGATTTGTAACACCCCATGTATTAAGCTACAGTAATCACCCTTTTGATTATGCCATGTCATCGTTGTTAATCTTCTAATCTCACTTTGATCCAAACCGAATTCAAATTCAATTTAAAATAAAGTCAAACTATTATTTCTTCAACACGTAAAACAAAAATGTTCGCTAGGTTGCAATAATTCACTAACTAATTGTCCTGAATATACCAACATTATTTGAATTGTTAAAATGCCCTTGACCTATTTTAAACTGGACCAAACAACCCCTTTTATCTCATTTAAATTCCACCATAAATTCTAAGGGAAACAAATTTCCCCAAACTTTTTGTGGCAGTGCAAAATATTGCAATATATTTAAATGGCCAATCTCCATAATTTTGCAAAGTCATTTGGTGGCTTATTTACTTGCAAACAGTGGTTGTTTTAGATGTCAGAAAAGGGAAAAAGGCAAACTAGCTACTGTGCTAATGGGCTCTACCTACTAGAGTAAACGGCCCAGCCCACTACCAGGGCCTTTCCTTCCACCTTTGTACAGAGGGAACAGAGGCCATGGCGTGGACTCCGCATGCCTGTCCACGCCGTGGATGTCGCTGTGTCGACCATCCTGCGGTCGTGCAGTTGGATAAGAGCATCGTCGCGAGTCCCCTGGCAAACCCTAGAACACTTCCCCCTCACCCTTCCTCCCTCGCTCGCCTCTCTCGATCTGGATCGGATCCGAGCGCCGCGGTCGCCGTGGCTCTGAAATCGCCGCGGCCACCCTCCTCCCCGAGCTGCGCCAAGGCATCCAGGAGGACCGGCGCCCTTGTCCTCATCCTTCTCGAGTACCAGGACGAGCCGGACCGCCCCGCAACTCGCCGGCATCGTCGTCCTTCCTCGCACGCGCTCCTCTGCTTCGCCGCCTCCCCGAGTCGCTCCTGAGCCCCCTGTGAGCTCACCGCCCCACTGCTTTCCCCCTTCTTTCCATCCCGTAGCAGCCACCACCATCGCGTCCCCGCCCACTGGTGCCTCCGCCCCGTGCCCGCGCGCCGGCTGCCCTGCTGCAGCCGCGCCCGCGCGTCGCTTTGGCCGCCCGGTGCGTCCCGCTGCTATACTGCTGCTGCTTCAGTTGCCGCTGGCAACTGCTCCTGTGCCGCTGGCAACTGCTGTCGCTCCGGCCACCTGATGCTGCCGTTGTGTTGCTTGCTGCTGCTTGCTCTGCCCGTTGTCGCTCCCGCTAGAAGCCGCCATCGCTGCTGCTCCTGCTTGGCTGCCGCTCCTGCTTCCTGCATCTGCTGCTATGGCCGGCCGGCACTGCTAAGTCTGTAGCGATTAGTTAGGCTAATTAGTATTCAGTTCAGTTGTCACCCAATGACAAATGGACCCTGCAAAAAAATTAAAAAGGGTTGAAGCAAATAAATAAATATCTAAGCCCATGACAATCGGGACCCACTTACATTGTTTTTTTATTGACTAGTCAATCTTTGACTGGGTCAAAACAACCCCATTGGCCCCACCAGTCAGTGTATGTGGCTGGCACTACACTGGGTACAAAAAGTGTTTGCTGGTATTTTGTTGAATTACTAGTAAATAGAAAATCTAGAAATTTAATTAAGCTTAAAAAAAAGAATAGAAAATAATCCGTAGCTCGGATCAAAAAACTTTATACATGAAAATTGCTCAGAACGACGAGATGAATCCGAATACGCGGTCCGTTCGTCCGTCACACGTCCCTAGCTATCCGAACATGGAACCGTTCCCCTCCGGTCATCTGTCTGACAAATGTCCGAAACCGGGAAAACATTCCCGGATGGATTCCCCCTTCCCCGGTGACGTGCAACCATACGTTAGGTCACCCCTAGCACCACGTATTTGCCATGTTGTGCTTTGTGATGCTTTGATTGCTCTGTTATTTATTGTGCTTCCCCTCCGTTACTTCTTTCCGGTAGATTCCGGTACCGACGTCGTCCCCGAGACCGACGCAACTCAGGAGCCCGACGCCACCATTGACGACCTTGCCCTTGCCGCCGAGCAACCAGGCAAGCCCCCCCTTTGATCATCCCGATATCGCCCATTCTATTTTCTCATGCTTGCATTAGAATTGCTGCTGCTGCTGCTTTACCTATTCTGATGCATAGCCTGTTTATTGTAACCTGCTGTTGATAATTACCTGCATATCCAAAACTTTCTAGTATAGGCTGGGTAGAGACCTATCGGTGACCCCACTTGTCTCGACTGCCCTGCTGGATTATCAGAAGACCCGATCAACGGGATTGAAGACCAGGCCCCGGCACCGCACATCACCCCCCCCCCCCTTAGTTGTAACGACACTGCAGCGTTACTATCAAGTGCCGAGGGTGATACCTCATGTAGCACTTCTGATGTTAACTCCGTAGAGTAGCTATTCGGTCGTGGTAATCAAGGGTGATTCCTCCTTCATCGCTTCCGATAACGACGCCGTCGTACAACACCTCAAGTGTAAACCCAACGAGGGTGATTCCTCCGAGTTCACCTTGACGGATACATCGAGTAGGAATCCAACGAGGGTGATACCTCGGATTCCCCTGATGTTATGGACACACGAATACTTGGATTTTTCACTGTTACTTGGAAAGGCAGGTCGACCCTGAGGGGTACCCGCGTGTGATATGAAGACGGGTTTCCTGTATGGTGCCCAAAGATGAATACGAGGCGCGGCTGGGCATTCTTAACCCTTGCAGCAAGTCCTCGAGACGGGGCGACGGGGTCACATCTTTCGTGAGTCTCTGCTCATTACCGCAGGCCCTAGTCCACTAACAATTTGGATATTTGATCCGAGTAGGCCTCTGGCCTGATAGCACTAACCATCACGTGGGAAGAGTTATGGGCACTCTGCATCGTATGCATCAGCCGAAAGCTTTGTCAGACGTCCAGTTCAGCCTCGTGGCCGGGCCGGGCCAGTACCATCCAGGACTGAGGTGGTGCTCGTCCTGACCCTGCACACACCGACCCGGAGTGCACAGGGCGATGGCCCAAGACCCCTGAGCGCTTAGGATATAGACCGACGGGGACCTCTCTGCTGAGCTGTAGGTAGGGTTGCGGTGTATCATGTGGCCGAGGCCAGGCATGACCCGGAAAAGTGTGTACAGCCGGAGTTAAGCGAGCGTGGTGGGTAAGTTGGTGCACCCCTGCAGGGAAGAACACATCTATCGATAGCCGGTCCTATGGTAAAGGACACTCGGAGTTGTATCCCGATCGACATAACTTGACCGTGAGATGATACCTGGATGTATGGCTCTGGGATTGCTTTCTCGCAGGGAGTCGAGAAAGGATCTCTGGGTGAGGTTGAGACTTAATGATACTGCTACATTATATTGATCTGTTCTACTCTCTTCTATTGCTGCAAGACCGCTGAAGATGCTAGTCTTCGATAGGACTAGGCTTTCCCCTCTATTCTGGCATTTCTGCAGCCCAGTCCACATATACAGCCTTCCTTTGATAATGTTGCATATGTAGTGTAGATCCTTGCTTGCTGAGTACTTCTGAGTACTCACGGTTGCTTTGTTTTCCTTTTTCTCCCCATATCAGTTTGTCGTGACCAGATGACGGAGCCCCCTGAGACAGCTGCCCCCGCCGACGATCGCTACTACTACCCCGAGGGTGTTTACTACTACGAGTTGACTGACGACCAGGAGTAGGTTCGGAGGTCCCAGGCAGGAGGCCTGCGCCTTTCGATCGTAGTGTTTTATTTTGCCCCGCCTTTCTAAAGGCCTTTTTGTGTTTTCTTTTATATCTGTACTTAGATATCTGATGCTTCCGCTGATGCTTGTATGCCATCGAGCTATGTATTCGAGCCCTCGAGGCCCTGGCTTGTAATATAAAGCTTGTATGACTTTATTTATGTTTTAGAGTTGTGTTGTGATATCTTCCCGTGAGTCCTTAGGCTTGATCGTGTGCATTTGCGTGTATGATTAGTGCATGATTGGGCCGGGGGCGTCACAGGAGGGAGGAGGCGGGAGTGAGGAGGGAGAGGGAGGGAGGGATCGGGAGAGGGACGAGGAGGGGAGGGAGGTGGAAGGAGGGGGGATGGAGGAACTACCTCGGTGGAGGAGGAGCAGGAGCATCGGCGGCGGCGGGCGACGTCGGTGGTCGGGGAGGGCCGAACGTCAGCGGCGGCGGACGACGGGGTGTGTGGGGAGTGAGAGTGGGAGTGGAGAGGGGGAGAGTGAGGGGCAGACGGTGGAGAACATAGGATGGGTTTTGCAGTAGCGCGTGTTAGGGGAAAGCGCTACTGCTAAACTACCTAGCAGTAGCGCGTTTCAGGGGAAAGCGCTACTACTACACTTAGCCTGGCGGCAACGGTGGGGCAATTTTAGTAGTAGCGCTCTTTGTACTTGCCGCGCTACTTCTATGTCTATAGCAGTAGCGCCTGCTGTGGACATGCGCTACTGCTAAGTAGCAGTAGCGCCTCATTTTATCCAGCGCTACTGCTAAGGTTCTGTGTATAAGGTTTTCCCTAGTAGTGCATACATATCATCATCTAAACAAGAAGCTGAAATCAAATTCCTACTTAAGGTAGGCACATAAATAACATTATTCAATCTAAGAGTGTGGTCGGTGTGTAGCTCCAACGTGAGAGATCCCACAACTTCAACATCGGCTTCAACTCCATTCGCAACCTTAAGCTTTCTTGTTCCTCCTCTTATAGTTTGGATCATATCGAATCCCTGCATATAATTAGCAATGTGAGTGATTGCACCTGAATCAATCCACCATGACTTTATAGAAAAATCAACATAAAGAGATTCATCTACAAAAGTTATTTCAGCAGTACCTCTTTTGTTCATCCATTTTAGAAAGCCTGGGCAATCCCTTTGGTAGTGTCCCTCCTGCATGCAGAAGTTACAAGCATTTTCTCCAACAGTGGAGCTGCTAGGAGCAGAAGAAGAGTTGTCGGCTTCTTTACCCTTGAATGGCTTAAGGTTGAACGACTTAGGGCCTTCTTTCTTGAATTGCTTTTTCTAAGGCTCAGGGAAACCTTGCCCCTCATGCTTTCTCTTGTTAGAGCCAACATGAAAAACATGGTCTTTTTGCTGCCTCATGATCCTCTCTTCCTCCCACGGTCATCTCAGCCGGTTGCCATTTTTCCTTTAGAGAGTTATAGTTGACCTTGAATTGTTCAAATTCAGGTGGAAAGGACTCAAGAATCGTTATTACAAGAAGATTTTCACTTAAAGCGCACTCCAAGGCTTTCAGCTTGGTGAAAGCGTTCACCAGTCTTAGTATGTGCTGCCTAACATTCCCGTCAATAGTGTATTTCTGAAGAAGCTTAGTAAAAAGCTCATGAGCATACACTTTGTCGGAGCCTTTAAATTTCTCCTCCATTTCAGCAAAGAATGCTTTAGCAGTGTCTTTCTTAGGGAGTGCCTCAGAAATGTCCGGTGATATTATCGCTTTCATGATAAGAAGTGCAATATGGTTGGACTTGTTCCATTTTTCCATCTTAACATCATAGTCCTTTTTGAGTTCTGCATACCCTGTAGCACCTTCCACGAGTTCTACAGGTTTTTCTTTCCTCAAGGCATAATCAAACCCATTACAACTCAAACATAATTCGACTTGGGACTTCCAACGCGGGAAGTTACTCCCCGTAAGTGGTTCAGTCGTGTCGGACCAAAAATGGAGCGGAAGCTGAAATTATCATAAAAATTCATAAGTAAACTTGCATGATTATAAATTTATGTTGGTAAATGAACAAACATGCCAAGGATTTAATTTCAACTCCATGTTAAATCACCGTTGGGCAGAAAAAACACGGAATTAAAGTATCATAAGGGGTGACTCCTAATATAAAATAATGTTGGTCTGAATTAAAATTAGAGTCGTATTTTCTCAATTTAAACATGAAATTTAATCATTAAGGATTCATCATTGTATGATGTTTAAAATGATATTCAATCATGCATACATATCATAAATTCCAAATAAAAGATCTCCCTGGTTCAAAATTACTCAGAATAATAGCATGTATTAAATCATCATTATTTCATGCAATTTCTGGCTAAAATAGTGCAAAAACACAATAAGTATTAAATTACAATGCACTGGAAAAACACAGAAACTCGTGAAACTAATTTTGGCCCAAAATAACCACAGTTATCCGAAATGCGGCCCAGTCGAACAGCAAAAATTACTAAATAAAAATCAAAACTTATCACTGGACTGAAACAACCTGGGCCGTAGCCCACGACCAGATATGGTCCTTTAACGCGCGCCGGCCCAGCTCGGAGCTCAGCGTCGCTGTGGGGCGTCCGATCGAATCGGATGGTTGCCGCTGATCCCGAGTGGAACAAAACTGCCGCCTGCAGCCAACCCTAGATCATTCCTCCCCCGACTCCCTCGCATTTCACGTTGAGAGGCGACGACGTTCGCCGGCCATGGCGGCGCGGTGGCTGCGCTCATTGAAGGAGCGTGCAACAGGATGAATCCCGCACGCTCCTTCGTCGAGCGTGGCCCCTACGTCCGCACGCATGGCATTTTTGGGAGGGAGGAGAGACGCCGGCCACCGCGGCATGAGGGGCGATGGCGACCCGCGTGGCATCGGCCACACAGGAGCTCGTCCATTCGAGCGGCGACTGCGGGTCAGAATCGTTTGATACGTCTCCAACGTATCTATAATTTTTGATAGTTCCATGCTATTATATTATCTGTTTTGGATGTTTTACATGCATTAATATGCTATTTTATATTATTTTTGGGACTAACCTATTAACCTAGAGCCCAGTGCCAGTTTTTGTTTTTTCCTTGTTTTTGACTTTTACAGAAAAGGAATATCAAACGGAGTCCAAACGGAATAAAACTTTACGATGATTTTTCTTGGACTAGAAGACACCTACGTGACTTGGAGAGAGGGCCACAAGAGTCCCGAGGAGGCCACAAGCCTCTACGGCGCTCCCCCGGGAGGCGCCCTAAGGGCGTGTGGGCCCCTCGGGTGTCCTCCAACCCTAATTCCACCTCTATAAATTCAGAAATATTCCCCAAACATCAGAAGCGTCCACCAAAATACTTGTCCGCCACCGCAAGCCTCTGTTCCCGTGAGATCCCATCTTGGGGCCTTTTCTGGCACCCTGCCTAAGGGTGATTTGATCACAGAGGGCCTCTACATCAACCTTGCTGCCCTTCCGATGATGCGTGAGTAGTTTACCACAGACCTACGGTTCCATAGCTAGTAGCTAGATGGCTTCTTCTCTCTCTTTGATCTTCAAGACCATTTTCTCCTCGATGTTCTTGGAGTTCTATCCGATGTAATCTTATTTTGCGGTGCGTTTGTTGAGATCCGATGAATTGTGGATTTATGATCAGATTATCTATGAATATTATTTGAGTCTTCTCTGAACTCTTTTATGCATGATTAAGATATCTTTGTATTTCTGTTCCAACTATCGATTTGGTTTGGCCAACTAGATTGGTTTTTCTTGCAATGGGAGAGGTGCTTAGTTTTGGGTTCAATCTTGTGGTGTCCTCACCCAGTGACAGAAGGGGTAGCGAGGCACATATTGTATTGTTGCCATCGAGGATAAAAAGATGGGGTTTATGTCATATTGCTTGAGCTTATCCCTCTACATCATGTCATCTTACTTAAAGCGTTGCTCTGTTCTTATGAACTTAATACTCTAGATGCAAGCAGGAGTCGGTCGATGTGTGGAGTAATAGTAGTAGATGCAGAATCGTTTCGATCTACTTGTCACGGATGTGATGCCTATATTCATGATCATTGCCTTAGATATCGTCATAACTTTGCGCTTTTCTATCAATTGCTCAACAGTAATTTGTTTACCCACCGTATATTTTCTTTCAAGAGAGAAGCCTATAGTGAAACCTATGGCCCCCGGGTCTATTTTCCATCATATATTTTCAGATCTATAAACCAAAAAACCCAAAAATACCTTGCTGCAATTTATTTATATTTACTTTAGTTTGCTCTTTTATTTATCTTTTATACCCATCTCTATTGGATCTCACTCTTGTTCGTGATCGTGAAGGGATTGACAACCCCTTTTTCGCGTTGTGTGCAAGTGTTTGTTAGTTTGTGAAGGTGCATAGATTGGAGACTTGCTTGTGCCTCCTACTGGATTGATACCTTGGTTCTCAACTGAGGGAAATACTTATCTCTACTTTGCTGCATCACCCTTTCGTCTTCAAGGGAAAAATCAACGCAAGCTCAAGAAGTAGCAGGAAGAATTTCTAGCGCCGTTGCCGGGGAGGTTCTACATCAAGCCTACCAAGTACCCATCACAAACTCTCATCTCTTGCACTTACATCATTTGCCATTTGCCTCTCGTTTTCCTCTCCCCCACTTCTAAAACATTTTCAGAAAACACAAAAATATTTGCCTTTTTATTCGCCCTTCTTTCGTTCGTCTTTTCGTTCGCTTGTGTGTTAGATTGCTTGCTTTTTTTATGGCTCAACCCAAGAGCTTTGATCCTTACTATAGGAAGTTGGAAGAAATTGAAAATAATGCAAAAAGTTTTATGTCCTTACAATTTGAGCATAATAGTTTCGTTAGGAACGAACTTAAGGAACAAAAAACTATGATGGAATATAGTAATAAAGAGCTTGATGATGTTACTAAAGAAATTTATGGTCTTAAATCTCAATTTGCTCATATTGAAAATTTAGTAGGCCAAATTTCCGATAAACAAAGCACTTTGGTAAATAAGATGGCCACTAAACCGGAGTCTTTAAATAATGATGAAGATCTTAAAGTGATTGTTGTGACCACTACAGGAATCCACTGATTTGCCGTCTGCCATGGCAGACGGCAAAGGACCAAAAAGTTGATGGCAAAGGTCTTTGCCGTCTGCCGTAGACGGCAAACATGCCCGGCACAGTAAGTAACGGTAAACAGCTGATTTGCCGTCAGCAATTTGCCAGCAGACGAAAAAGACCCCTTTGCCGTCGGTGGCAGACGGCAAAGAAGGTGGAAGGCAAATAGGGGATGTTAGCCATGTTAGGTGGCTAACGGGAGGCTTTGCCGTCTGCCAGCTGACGGCAAACATGCACTGCCCTTTGTCGTCTGCCATCTGACGTGAGCAGACGCGTCATGCCCTCCCACTCTTTGCCGTCTGCCACAGATGGCAAACTGCCCAAGCCTTTGCCGTCTGCCATGGATGGCAAAGTGACCAAATGGGTCAGCTCCCAGGTTGCATAGGTTGCTGCCACATGGCCTCTTTGCCGTCTGCGGCAGACGGCAAAGAGCCCTTTGTCGTCGGTGGCAGACGGCAAAGAGCCTGCATTGCCTCTTTTTTTCTGTTTTTTCTTATATCCAAGCATTTTCACAACAAATATATGATATATATATATATATATTTCACAGGGCAATTTCACAGCAAACATATGAGATATCCAACACATGCATAGCAAGTTCCACATACATATGAGATATCCAATACATAGCAAGTTCCACATACATAGTTCATCCATACACATTACAAGTTCCGCATTGTTCCAAAATGAAAACAGAAAGGGAAAACAAGCAATCCATCAATGCAAGCTTCCGTGAAGTGAATGAAATCTGCAAAATGGGAAATAAGAAAGTTAGAAGAAGACTAGAAGAAGAAGAAGAAAATGAAGAAGAAGAAGAAGAAGAAGAAGAAGATGTATATGACATTTATGAGCTAACTTAGGTAAAAAAAGACATTTATAAGCTAACTTAGGTAAAATGGATCATTTATGAGCTAACTTGCTAAAATGGATCATTTTGGAGCTAACTTAGCTAAAATGGATCATTTTGGAGCTATCTTAGGTAAAAATGACATTTATGAGCTAACCTAGGTAAAATGGATCATTTATGAGCTAACTTAGCTAAAATGGATCATTTTGGAGCTAACGTAGGTAAAATGGATCATTTTGGAGCTAACCTAGGTAAAATGGATCATTTTGGAGCTAACCTAGGTAAAATGGATCATTTTGGAGCTAACTTAGGTAAAATGGATCATTTTGGAGTTAACCTAGCTAATTATGCCATTTTTGAGTTAACTAAGCATATTATGCCATTTTTGACATAAGTAAGCTAAGTATAGGTCTTTATTGAGCTAACCTAGGTAACTAAGCATATTAGAGCTAACTTAGCATTTTAGAGCTAACTTAGGTCATTTTGCAGCTAACTTAGGTAAAATTGATCATTTTGGAGCTAATTAAGCTTATTATGTGATTTTGGAGGAAAATAAGCTAAGTATATGACATTTATGAGGTTACCAAGGTTGTTATGCCATTTTTTACCTAAGTAAGCTAATTATGCCATTTTTGACATAAGTAAGCTAAGTGTATGTCATTATTGAGCAAACCTAGGTAACTAAGCATATTAGAGCTAACTTAGCATATTAGAGCTAACTTAGGTCATTTTGGAGGAAACAAAGCTAAGTGTAGATCATTTTAGAGCTAACTTAGGTAAAATGGATCATTTTGGAGCTAAGTAAGCTAAGTCTGGGTCATTATGGTAAGCATATTGGAGGAAATAAAGCTAAGTCTAGGTCATTATGGTAAGCATATTGGAGGAAATAAAGCTAAGTCTAGGTCATTATGCATTTGTTAAGCAAAACACTATAGAAAACTTACCGTCATCACGGAGGTGAAGCACCGGGGTGGCTCGTGCCGGTACCACCTGGAGAAGGATCGTGCGATGATTGTCTGGAGTTACGCTGCACCAAAGATCATTTGCAATATCTCGTTAGCATGATGACACTCAAATGTTAAGACTAGTAACTAATGACCATTCAAATGAAAATCACCGTTGTCCCCGGAGCAATCTTTGGCATCGGTGGAGGGGTCTGACCGGCCTTCTTGCACACTGACTACACATTTGGTTTTGACGAGTCAGTCATACTAGTTAGTAATGAAACGAACATTACGTGAATGATTTTGCTAATATGCAGAAGAAACTTAGCACGAGGAGCTCGTACATGGCCCGGTTCTGCATGTCATTCCGTGCCCTCTCCTCCTCCAACATCCTTGTCATCCTCTCCTCCAACTCCCGCTGCTTCTCCGCCACCTGCCGGTCCCTCTCTGCCAGAAGCGCCTGGGTTCTATCTCTCTCACTCTGAAGAGCAGCCTGCAACATCACTCCTCGTTAGCATTGTAATCATCGATGGCCTCACACACAATGTAATGGAGGAAAGATAGCTGAGTCCGTATAACTAACCTCAAAGGCGAGCTCGACTGGTCGTTGACGAGGCCTCATCTCAGGAGCGGAGCTCGACTGGTGCACCTTGATCTCCGGGAGAGTGCTAGGACAACGTATAAGTCCATCTCCAATGGCTATCGAGCCATGGGACCTCCTGCCACCAGATATCATCACCAGCTCTGGATTAATGGGACCCTGGCTCAGTTTAAAGTCCTCCCCTTTCCTCGCCTTCCCCTCATCTCTGTACCTCATGAGCTTGTTGTGGGAGGAGATGTTGGTGAAGTTCTCTGGATGATCGAGGTCAAACGCAGAGAATGCCTTGACCTTCTTGTACGAGCCAGTATGGGCCATGGCATAGAGGTCGTACACCTCTGGCACCTCCGCCTTATTGTGTCACACCTAAAAGAGAGGAACAAAGTAAATTAGTAATTAAAGGGCTCAAGCTAGCATGAAGAATGAATTGCATGAATCATGAAGCAAACCACATACCCAGTTCTGCCCGAACTGATATAAGTTGGCGCTGCCTTGATGGTGTGGCACACCTTCCATTTGGGCACGCCGGTCCTTGGCATTGTTGTGGAGGGCTAGCCATTTGTCTGAGCACCACTCATCGACCAACACCTCCCAACAATCCATCTGATCCGCACACCATCTCCGGGGCACCTAAGTTAGTAAAGAGAAACTTGAGCGCTACGCCTATGAATCAAATCAAGGAAACTAAGTACAAGGCCTTAAGAATAGGTAATTACCGTCATGTAATGCTCCTTCAGAAACTTTCCGCGGAACGCCGACTTGGCCTTCTTAATACCACGCGAGGTGTAGTAGTCTCGAACAGCCTGCACCCAAGCCTCGTGCCGTAAGTTTTGTAGTAGGCGCTTGCACTCGGTATCGATAACCTGTGTCGCGGCCTCCTCGTATCCCTCCTCACACATGTAGAAGGTCTGCAATCAAATGAGACAACATTGATTAGT
The DNA here is from genome assembly GCA_011799875.1 of Thinopyrum elongatum. NCBI lineage: Eukaryota > Viridiplantae > Streptophyta > Magnoliopsida > Poales > Poaceae > Thinopyrum > Thinopyrum elongatum. The sequence continues at coordinate 533,197,305 of CM022298.1, forward strand.
ACAATAACTAGCTAGTTGAATATTTTTAATTGTGTAAAGGAGAAATTACCCAAAACTTTCTGATCACCATCTCTGCCCTTGTGTGGCACAAGACACCGTCGACCATCTCCTCCGGCGGGGCCGGGGCAGCCAAGTAGTGCTCCCAGCTCAATCCTAGCTGTGGAAGCTGACCCTCACCGGGCAACATGACAAACCCCGGGAAGTTTTGCCGGCAAAGCACACCAAGGACGCTGTTGGGCCTGCGGACATCTGGATGGTGGTCCCAACCCCTGCAGTATGACAAGGCCAACTCATTAGATATTTGAAGAAACGTGAAGGCAAAAGGTACAAAAAGAGTAAATGCACTTACCTCTCCCCATCAGGGAAAATCAACCACCTCTGCTCGCGGGTCGCCGGCAGGGGCGGGAGCCGTGTACAACCACGCTGGTAGACGGTGCCCCCCTCAACCACCTCGTCCTCGCTATCAGCCGGATCCCCGCCATCATCAGCATGGCTACTCAGCCCCTCAGGCAGATCCGGCCAGGTACCCCATCCGGAGGTCTCCTGGTCCGGAGTCTCGTGGGCCGAAGGCCTGTCGACCCAAGGCTCATGGACCAGAGTCCACGTAGCCTCCTCCTTAGACGTGTCCACCCTAGCAGTCCTGTGCTCGGGTGAATCAGCTGGGGGTGGCAGCAAGGAAGGCGTAGGAGCCTGCCTACCTCTCCCACGGCCACATCCTCCCCGACCTCCTCTCTTCCTCCCTCCCCAACCTCCTCTCCCGGTGGGCAACGACGCCGACGAAGAAGCGCCCACCGGTGAAGCCATACCCTCGTACAACGCTCTCCGGAGAGGTACGGGTGGAATGGAAGTACCACTCCCACCATCTTTCAACACCTGCCATGACAAAGAGTAAACGAAATTGTGTGAGTAGTTTACCACAGACCTACGGGTCCATAGCTAGTAGCTAGATGGCTTCTTCTCTCTCTTTGATCTTCAATACCATGTTCTCCTCGATGTTCTTGGAGTTCTATCCGATGTAATCTTATTTTGCGGTGCGTTTGTTGAGATTCGATGAATTGTGGATTTATGATCAGATTATCTATGAATATTATTTGAGTCTTCTCTGAACTCTTTTATGCATGATTAAGATATCTTTGTATTTCTCTTCGAACTATCGGTTTGGTTTGGCCAACTAGATTGGTTTTTCTTGCAATGGGAGAGGTGCTTAGTTTTGGGTTCAATCTTGCAGTGTCCTCACCCAGTGACAGAAGGGGTAGCGAGGCACGTATTGTATTGTTGCCATCAAGGATAAAAAGATGGGGTTTATGTCATATTGCTTGAGTTTATCCCTCTACATCATGTCATCTTACTTAAAGCGTTGCTTTGTTCTTATGAACTTAATACTCTAGATGCAGGCAGGAGTCAGTCGATGTGTGGAGTAATAGTAGTAGATGCAGAATCGTTTTGGTCTACTTGTCACGGACGTGATGCCTATATTCATGATCATTGCCTTAGATATCGTCATAACTTTGCGCTTTTCTATCAATTGCTCAACAGTAATTTGTTTACCCACTGTATGTTTTCTTTCAAGAGAGAAGCCTCTAGTGAAACCTATGGCCCCCGGGTCTATTTTCCATCATATATTTTTAGATCTATAAACCAAAAAACCCAAAAATACCTTGCTGTAATTTATTTATATTTACTTTAGTTTGCTCTTTTATTTATCTTTTGTACCCATCTCTATTGGATCTCACTCTTGTTCGTGACCATGAAGGGATTGAAAACCCCTTTTTCACGTTGTGTGCAAGTGTTTGTTAGTTTGTGCAGGTGCATAGATTGGAGACTTGCTTGTGCCTCCTACTGGATTGATATCTTGGTTCTTAATTGAGGGAAATACTTATATCTACTTTGCTGGATCACCCTTTCCTCTTCAAGGGAAAAATCAACGCAAGCTCAAGAAGTAGCATCGTTCCGCGCGTCGCTCTGGTGGAAGGCGACGGCGTCGCGGCGTCTCCGCCCTCGCACCATGGTGGATGCCAGTTAGGTGAGCACTTTTGCTTGATCTTCCCCTAATTCGTGTGGATCAATGCTTAATTGGAGAAAAACAATCCTAATTTCAGATTTAGGGTTCTACCGAATTGGGGGGGGGGATCTAGGGTTCTTCAACATGGTGGTTTGCTACTGTTTACATACTCTTAATCTCCCTATCTTCTAATTAGCTAATGCATACGGATACAGGACTTAAACATGATCAATTTTAATCAACTTAACATAAAAGTGAGCATTAGATCTTAACTTAGATTAATTAAAATTGATTTACCAAATTAACATTACTTAATCCGTAGCAATTAGAATTTAACACCATTTACAGAGGGCAATTAAGGTAAGACATCGAGCTGTGGCATGCATAACGGGCTAACTAGGGGCTAAAACATTCAATCTTGATCATAAAACCCTAAACCTGACATTGATCAAAACATGATATTGATCTACTGATAAATAATATAGGGATCTATTGCAATCAAAAATGGCGATTGATACCATTGTTGAAACTAATGCATCACTAGGATGCCAACAACAAGATCAAATTGCATCTAGATCACCCAAGATAACATGAACAGAGATGGGTTTAGAGATCCTTTACATGTCACAGAAGTGGACATGATCGCCTGCTCGGTGCAGGCGCGATGGAGGGATGATGTAGTCGAAGTAGACGTCCTGATTCCTTCAGGACGCCACCGGCACTGTCCGGAAACGGCAGTGGCGGCTAGATTAGGTCTTCCCGTCGCTACAGCACTCCCCTGGATCGGATGGGTGAGAGAATATCAGGAGGAGAGTGAAACCCGTACAAGAAGTGTGATCGCGCAGGTGAGCCAACTCTCTCCCGTATCCCATTATACGGCGTTTGCGACAGGGTACCTAAACCATGCGTTGGTTAGGGTGCCCCCAATCAGGGCGCTTAGTTGGGATAAAAGCCCACGTACGTTGGTGCGTGGGGCCTTTTCCAGCAACGTTATTCTTTCCTCCTTTTTTTGTTAGACTATTAGATCTAACTGGCATGTTCAGCCGTCACATCAAACCAACACAAGCTACCAGCTACGACCTTGCTTTCCATACCACAATTGGCATAGGTATCTTTAAGGAAAGATAGCCTCCTTATCTCCACTTCCATGTAGATGAAGTCGGTTGGATCTCCTCTAAATAACAAGAAAAGTTAGGTTCTATGAACTAGTGAACTTTTTAATATTTAAAAACATTTTCAAATACCTGAACTTTTTAAAAATTTGTTAACTTTTTCCAATTTCTCAAAAAAAAATTATGGATGTTTTGTTCGAATTTTATGAATTTTTTTCAATTTTTACAAAGTTTTTTCAAATTCATGATTTTTTAATAAATTTGGTGAACTTTTAAAAATTTCTCAAACTCTTTTCAAAATTACGAACTGTTTTCAAATATGATAACTTTAAAAAAGATCAAACTTTTGTTAGATTTTTCAATTTTTCCCAAATATTGAATGTTTTTAAATTTGAGGATTTTTTTATTTTTGATGGTGAATGGTTATCCGGTTTTGCAGAAAAGAAATTGACTGGTTTTTAGAATCTGTAATTTTTTTAAAAAAATAATTGCACAAATTATTTTAATCATTATAAAAACCGATGGCCGAGTCAGTACAGTGAGAAATTGCAGACGAAAAAAACTCGGCGAACCTGGTGAGCAAGCGAGAGGGCAGAGAGAGAATTTGGCCACAGCCCACGAACAAGCCTAGCAAGCGCCCATGACCTTTTGGGCGCCTGAAGAGCCGAGGGATTGTAAGGCGCGAGGCCTATATCTCGCTTCATGCGAGATGAAACGTGCTCTCGCATGAAGGATTCTCCTTCATAGTAAAGTACCGGGCCAGCCCATATTGTTCGCTCGCTCGCGATCGCTTGTCTACTCCCACTTCTTCTCGAGGAGTTTGGCAGGGGGACCCTATCTCCCCTTATTTGTTTCTACCGGTGGTAGAGGTACTTTCTTGTCTGCTCAAGGCTCAGGGAATGGGTGTGCATGCTGTAACAGTAGCTGCTACAGCTTCGTCTGTTAACCGTCTTCTTTTCGCCGACGATAGCCTATTATTTTTTTAAGCCAACAGCGTGAGTGCAATTCAAGTTTGGGATCTCTTGAAAAAATATTGTGATGCTTCTAGTCAGCGTATAAACACAGATAAGTCCTCAATTTACTTCAGCAAAGGGGTCCCAGAGGCCCTAAGGAATGAAGTCAAGTATGTGCTTGATGTACATACTGAATCTTTGTCAGAGAAATACCTAGTCTTTCCTACAGATGTTGGGAAGTCGAAAGAAGGGTGCTTCAGATATTTGAAGGATAGAATTTGGAAGCATGTTCAAAGATGGATGGAGAAGTGTCCTTCTGCAGGTGGGAAAGAGGTGTTGATTAAGTCAGTTGCACAATATATACCGACATATTCCATGGCATGTTTCAAATTACCAAGGGGTCTGTGTGAGCACATTAATGGTCTCTTGTGAAATTTTTAATGGTCTCGCAAAAATAGGAAACTAACTTTGAAGCCCATGTGCTGGCTAAGGTAGCTTCAACCCTTCCTGTAGAACGCCACTTGTGGCTAGGGGATCTTCCGGATATTATTTGTATTCCTCTTGTTTTGTACTTCGAATAAATCCCTAGTTACCTGTCAAAAAGACTACTTCTTTAGGACATGGCTGACTTGCTTATCACAAGTCGTCTCCCAAAAAGGCAAATATTGAAACTGAGATGCTGCTTGGCTCGCTCGCAACCGATTAGCTCATTCCATTCGGTTTTCTTTTGTTTTTTCCTTTCTTGGTTACTTTTGTTTTTTTTTTCAGGTTTTCTTTGTTTCTTCTCGGGTTTTTTTATTTTTCTTTATTCTTCATATATTTTGATTTTTTGTTTCTTTCTCGGGTTTTCTCCTTAGTTTCCTTTTCTTTTTTTGCACGGATTTTTTTTCTCGTTTTTCCTAGTTTTCATATTTTGATTTTTTCTTGTTTCCTTTCTTTGTTATTTTTTCTTTGGTTATCACCGGTTTTCTTCATTTCTTTCACTGTTTTCACTGGATTTCTTTCTTTCTTTTTCCTTTTTGTTTTGCTTAGTGTCTTTCTTGGTCTTTCTTGGTTTTTTTCATTTTCTTCATTATTCTTGGTTTCTTTCTTGGTTTTCTTCATTTTCCTTTGTTTCTTTCTTGGTTACCTATGTTTCTATTATTTTGCATTGATTTTCTTCGCTTTCCATTTTTCATTTTTTGGTTTTGTTTGTTTTTTCTATATCGTTTTATTCGGCTTTTTCGTTTTTCACATGTTTCTGTTTTGTCCAACACATGTCAACTTTTTTCAGTACATATCCAACATTTTTTGTATACATCAGAAATATATTTTATATACATGTTTACATGTTTTAAATACATGATTAACATTTTATAAACTTATATTTTTGGTATATATCTTTCAAATACATTTTTACTACATGTTTAACATTTTAATTAAAAATTAATATTTTTTTAATACATGGTCAACATTTTTCAATACACCGTGAATATGTTTTTAATGGCAATAAACATATCTTGACACACGATGTACATTTTTCATGTACATAAAAACATTTTTCATGTTTAACATTTCTTAAATAAAAAAATTCAAATATATGTTTTTCGATCTCTACATTTATTTAATGTATGTTTTACATTTTTTGTATACACCAGGAATATGTTTTATACATGTTTAGCCTTTTTTAAATAATTTATGTACAATTTTCATACACATTGTATTTATTTTGTGTATATTGTTGTATATATGACAAACCTTTTTATGTACATATTTAACAGTTTTCAAATGCTTTATTAACATTTTTCAAATACTTGATTTAACAGTTTGTTCAAATGATTGATTAAAAAAATTTAAATATATGATCAACTTTTTTCATACACACACATTGTATACATTCTTTCGTATACATGCAAAACATTTTTCTATACACATTAAACATTTTTAAATGCTAGATTAACATTTTTCAAATGTTTTTTGTAGAGTGTTTTCGTAATTACCACTGGTGGTAGGAAACATTTATCTTATATATATAATATTTGAAAGTATAAAGAAAAGTAAATAAGCAAAAAACGTAAAGAAAACAGAAAAAGAAAAACGAGGCTATGGCTCCCCGCAAGATGTGCCGGCCCAGTCTGGTGCTACCTAGGCGAGGCTGCCCTACATCTCGCGTCAAGCGAGACATAGGCGCGCCCCTCGTAAGGCGCCGCAACCACTAGTTTTAACTAGTAGAACGCCCGTGCGTTGCCACGGGCTCTTAATTTTTTTATTGCACCTATGAATACAATCCATATCAAATTTTGCATGTATACATTTTATTTGATTGCGCATATAATGTATATTATATTTTTTATGTAGAGAAAAGATAGCCTGCAACATTTAAAATATAATTGAAATCCATTTCACCTGCAATGTAACTTGGCGATATATACATAGAGAACAAATGATCCAAATAATTATATGTTACGAACTAAGATCTACTTGATGTGATTAAGATATTACCTTACAATGTCATGTATGTTGTCTTAAGCTTCATTTGCACGGTACTTTAGCGAATGTAATGAAAAAAAATCAATTCTCAACTTATAACCATCTTGCACAAGCAATATATATTATATGCAAAACATAAAGCTTTGGAAGGATAAAACACATCGTTGGACATCGTTGTTAGCCGCACACCGTTGTCCGGATGGATGCTGCCCTCTGCGAGGCTGTCGTCATCCGCCATGTTGTCGCCGTCGTCATCTGGATGAACCTCGCCCTCCGCCAGCAGACCATCAGGTGGACGTCGCCCTCTGCGAGATATCCGTCCTCGCGCGTGTGGACGCCGGCATCCAGGAGCACGCCATGGACCAGTTGGAAGCCGCCCTCCATGAGCAAGCCCTCGTCCGCGTGGTCGCCGCCGTTCTGATGGTTGTCTCTATGGTCGAGCACGTGGACCACGCCGTTCTGAGAAGCTGTCATTTGGGAGCTGGCTGCCCTCTAGATGTTGGCTCTCTACCCACACTCACGGATGGATCTCTCGTCCATGGTGATCGACGAGATTGGGACATGGAGGAAAATGGAAGGTAGGGCGGGGAACAGCGGAAGAGGGTGAGAAGGGAGGGAAGGAGTAGATTGGATCGGTACACATGAGAGGAGGCGAAGAGATAGGAAGGAGAGGGGTGCATAGTTGGAAAGAATCGCTAAAAAAATTGTGACCGACAGATCTTTTCGGAGAAAAGGTTAAAATCGATGGAGGGGGTGATTTCCTTCTATGAGGGATTGTTTCTTCGATTGGTGGAGGTGGTGGACGAACGAACGAAACGACTTACGTACTCCTCCTTTAGGAGTAGAGATACTTTAATAATGATATAGGAATTTGCCTGTGTGTTACAACGGGGACAAACATATCTAGTGGTTCAACACTAATCTTGTCAAATACTCCCTCCATCCCAAAATAAGCATCATGGTTTTACTTCAAATTTTAACTACACTTATTTTGGAACAAAGGGTGTATATCTTTTGGATCTTAGCGCACACCTTGCATGTGGATTTTTCTAAAGATTATATGTAACACCCCATGTACTTAACAATAGTGATCACCCTTAGTTAATGCCATGTCAGCAAGTTTAACAGTGCCTAATCATCATTTGCATCATATTGCATTTCAAACTCCTAAATCAAACTTCAATTAAATCCAAAGTGGAAAATAAAAGTTGTTCAAATCAAAAACTAAAATGTTCATAATATTGTAAATAATCCAGAGACAATTCTAAAATTATAACCAACATTGACTAAATTAATTAATTAACTCTAACAGCAACAAAACAGAGATATTTAATCCATATTCATTTAAATAAAATCCAATTGGAAAGATATGGGCCTCAAACCTTTTTATAACAGAGCTAGAAATAGCACTATAAATATGTGGCTAGTTCATCTATTTCACAAAAGTCATTTGGTTTAAAAGGAAAAGACAAAACAGGAGTAAGAAAAGAAAACAGAAAAGAGAAAAGAAGAAAAAGAAAAAGGCTGCGGCGCCTGGGCCTAAGTGGCACAGTGCGGCCCAACCCACCGCCTGTCGCCTCCCACCTCACGCACTGCTCATGCCGCCCCGCTGTCGAACACCCCGCACCCGCACGCGCGCACGCACCCGGCCCCCCTCGCTCGCAGCTCGACAGCGCATCGCCGCCGCGATGAGGATAAGAGCGACCCCCTCGACCCCTCTGGCGAGCCCTAACCGCCCCGTTCGCCCCTCTCCCTCGTTCCCCTCCCCCCACTTCACCCGACGCCGCCATGGACGGCCGCGGCTGAACTGCGCGACCACCATCTCCCGATCGCCTCTCCGTCGAGCCCGTCCGCTCCGCCTGCTTCCTCTACGTCCTCTCCGCCCTTTGGATTGAGCTCGGCGCCACCCCAGCCTCGGGATCGAGCTCTTCCCCGACCTCGGCCGTCGCCGATCGCCGTCGCCGTACGCCTCCGTCGAGCCTTCCCCGAGCACATTTACGCACACCTGCAGGGCCACTGTGAGCTGCCGCACCTTCCCCCTCCCTCCCCTACGCGTTTGCGTCGCTGTAGTGGTCGCATTGGAGGTGCCTGATCGCTCTGCCGCCCGCGTCATCACCGGCAAAGCTCCGGTGACCAAACGGCCCCGGCCTTGTGCCCATCTTGCTCGGGCACGCACGTAGGTCTTGCCTAGCCTTTTACTTCGCCCGTTTGCACGCAGTATCATCGTGCCTGACCACAGCCCGAGAGCTTCGCCGCCGACATGCTCGCCGCCGTCGCTACACTGCGTCCCCGGCCACACCACCACCACCGTCCGATGCGGTCCACTGCCAGCTCTCGAACGCGACCAAGAACGCCCGAAACGGTGCACCGTAGACGAATCCCGAGCTCGCCGGAGTTCGCTGCCGCGCTCGGGCTCGCCGGAGCGCTCTCCGGCCGGCGTCCGATGTGGCAGCCGCGGGCCCCACCCCGTGCCACTGACCATGGGCCCCACTGGGCCCCCTTGACCCCAGTCAACACGCTGACTGGGCGTAATGGCCCACAGACATGCGGGCCCCACCCCATTAAACGTTTATTAAAAATAAATAAAACTGATAATTAATTAATTAGTTAATTAGTATACTAATCTCTCACTGATAGTAGGCCCCACCTGCTAATTAGGTTAATTAGATTAAACTAACTCTATTTAGTTAGCTCAGTCAATGACATGTGGGTCCCACTGGACCCACCTGTCAGGTTTGACTCTGGTCAGCTGGGTTTGACCTGCTGATGTCATGGTGATGTCATGCTGACATCATCATTTACTATTCTGGATAATTCGAATTTAAATAAATAATTAAATTCAGAAAATGATTAAAACTTTAGAAAATCATATAAAATAAACCGTAGCTCAGATGAAAATACTTTCTACATGAAAGTTGCTCAGAATTTCGAGACGAATCCGAATACGTGGTCCGTTCATCTGTCAGATGCCCCTAGCTACCTGAACATGGAACTTTTAGACCGATTTCAATAAATGAATAGTGCTCAACTTTAATTAAATAAATCCAAATTAATTCCTAAATTAACTAAATCATTTAGTTAGGCAGTAGAACACCTCGGCATAGCATTTAGGCATGTCATACGTATTTTTTGCATTTTTGCCATGAATTTATTATTTCTCTCCCCCTCCTTCTCTCTCGATAGAAGCTGAGACCGACGCCGTTGCAGCTGAGTACGACTACGCTCCAGACGAGCAGCCCGTTGACGACCCCTCTTTCTTGCCAGAGCAACCAGGAAAGCCCCTCCCCTTGAGCATCCACATATCGCCCATTCCATTTCTCCTGCTTGCATTAGATTTTACTACTGTTAATGTTTGCTCCTATTCTGATGCATAGCCTGCTTTTGTAACCTGTTTATTGTTATCTTACCTGCCTATGTTAAACTGCTTAGTATAGGTTGGTAGTGAACCATCAGTGACCCCCACCACCTTACCCTTGTTGCCCCTGCTTGATCATCGACGACTCGATCAATGTGATCGTCGACCAGAGACCAACACATCACTTCACCCCCCTTAGTTGTACGACTCTGCATAGTAACTATCGAGTGCCGAGGGTGATACCTCATAATGCAATCCTGATGAACACTCTGCAGTGTAGCTGTTCGGCCGTGGTCATCGAGGGTGATTCCTCCTTCTCCACTTCCGATACGACTCTGTCGTGCAACCCCTCAGTGTGAACCTCGAGGGTGATGCCTCATACGTTCACCCTGATGATTTCATCGTGTGGAATTCACCGAGGGTGATTCCTCGGGGTTTCCCCCTGATGTTTTGACCACACGGTTACTTTGACCTTTGTTACAGGCGGGTCGACCCTGATGGGTACCCGCAGGGGATCTATGATGTTGGGTGTGCCGGAAGGGCACTCGAGTGTGATATTGTGGCGGAGCTTCAGAAACTCTGATTGTCTCCGCGAGTTACTAAATGAGCATATCGGATTTGGGTGTTTGATCTGAGTGGGTCGACGTGCCCTATACGCACTACCACCACGCGGGATAATGGTTTATGGGGCCCTCTACGTCGTACGTTTCTCCTGAAAGCTCTCAGACGTCATGTTTCACCGTGCGGGCTGATCGCCGGGAATGGGCTGGATACTTCACTGACGAGTTCAGTGTCGCGCCTGCACCCCGGCCAGCCACGCAACGCGCAGGGTGCCCAGGGCGATGGCCCAAGACCTCTGGGTGCATAGGTTAGTCCGGCGTGCTGACCTCTCTGCTGAGCCTAGGTAGGGCGCTGCTTCATGTTGATCTCCCGAGGCCGGGCATTACCTGGCAAGTGTGTCCGGCCAGAGGTGATCGAGCGTGTTGGGTAACAGTAGTGCACCCCTGCAGGGAAGAATAATCTATCGATAGCCGGTCCTACGGTAAAGGACGCTTAGTTTGTGTATCCCGATCTACTACTTGAACTGGATACTTGTTACTTAATTGAAGCTTCGGGATCGCTTTCTCGCAGGGAGTCGAGGAAGGATCTCTAGGCTTTGCTTCAACATGTTTGCTTAATAAAATGCTATTCTACTCTCTTCTGTTGCTGCAAGATGGTGGCCCGTGAAGATGTTTGAAGATGCTAGTCTTCGATAGGACTAGGCCTTCTCTCTATTCTGGCATTTCTGCAGCCCAGTCCACATATACAGCCTCTCTTTGATAATGTTGCATATGTAGTGTAGATCCTTGCTTACTGAGTACTTCGGATGAGTACTCACGGTTGCTTTGTTTCTTCTTTTCCCCATACCCCATTTGATGATACATCAGACGATGGAGCCCCGGAGCCAGATGTCCCAGCAGGAGCTTACTACCAGGAGGGTCCAGACGGCACGTACTACTGGATCAAGCCAGCCGACCAGGAGTAGGATCGGAGGCTCCCAGGTAGGAGGCCTTCGCCTTTCGATCTAGAGTCATTGTTTGTGCTAGCCTTGTTAAGGCAAAACTTTGTCTAACTATGTCTGTACCCAGATATTATTTGTATGACTGACTTATGTATTCGGATCCTCGTGATCCCTGGTCTGTAATATTGTGGATCTCCGTTTATTTGTGTTAGAGTTGTGTTGTGATATCTTCCCGTGAGTCCCTGTGCTTGATCGTGCATGTTTGCGTGTATGATTAGTGCACGATTGAGTCGGGGGCGTCACAAGTTGTTATCAGAGCCGACTGCCTGTACGAAGCCCCCTTCCAATTCCTTGGCCGAAGTTGAGTCTAGACATCAAAAAACTAATTTACTCACTTGGCTGTGTGGCTTACGGGCACACGTCGCCAACTGGGTGGTATTAGGATCTTTTATTCCTCATCTATACTCTGGGACTCTGATCTATCTTCTATTCGGGTTAAATAAATTTTTACTAACGCCGACACTTAGGATCTCGTAAATCTCGTCTACCCGGAGAGCTGGATATCTGTGCTTACTTCCTTACCATTGATCTGATTAGTCTGATAATGATTTTCCTTTCCATTGTTTTGTTTAGCCTTTCTCTCCGAGTTGTATTAAACTTCTCATTGTCATTTGACAATCCTGAATTTCCTCTGTTTCAGATGGATCATTTGTTTCCACCACGTCCTACGACACAGCTTGTGCTTCGCACTTGGGCTCGTGATGCCCCTGGGTTTCCAGCTGTTCTGATCGCCCTCCTGACCAGACTTGGCTACCGCTGGTACCCCGAGTACATGGTCTACGAGGATTACCGCGAGTTCAACCAGGAGCAGTACCATGCTGATGTTTGTATCTATGATCAGTACGATGACTCAGACACTGAGCTGCACCTTTTCCATGGTATCGGCGTGACGATTGAGATGGCAGTCCATGATGCCGCCTACTCTGCTGTCGCACGTCTCCGAGGAGAGTTCAGCAGTATCTTGGATGCCTCTGAGTTCCGATACATTTCGTATGCCCCTGCTGGAGATGCTACTGGATACTACACAGCTATATGTGCCCCGTACGAGCCTCGTCGTTACGACCCGCGCGTTCTGATTCAGTGCACTCAGGCTCTGGATCGCACTGTTCGGGCTCTTGCCATCGAGTTGGTTGCCACTCGAGCACGTCTCTACGATGCTATGACGCAGTTGCTACCAGCTGTTCGTGCAGGGATACATCCGGAGCACATCCTTTATCCGCGTAGGACTCAGATGTATGCTGGTATTGATTGGCCTGCTGTTGGAGGTCACACACCTGCACGTGGACCTCTTCTTACAGCTTGAGACCGGATTCTGCATCAGAGCACATGGAGCGCAAGATCCTTCCGCGATGAACATTCGTCGTCCGCACTCGCAGTTACCCCGTTTCAGTGGTTTTCTCCGACGTTGATGTAGCCTTTGCTATGTCCCGTTGTGTACTTCCTTACCGCGTGCCTGCGCGCCGCCTAGTATGTCTAGCTTTTAAATTTGCGCCGTTATGTTGTCCGCATGTACCCGACTCTGTGTATGGATCTGCATGTCTTAATTGACTACTGTTAAGTATCTGTTACACTGTTTAATTGTTGTCGAGTTACATCATGCTTGTCGCTAAACACTCGCAATTTCTTTTACTAAACTACCCCCTGTTGATATTTAGCAGGATGGTTAGACCAGGTGGTCGTGGTCGTGGTCGTGCCCCTGAACGCCCACCACTGCCAGACTATATGGTAGCTATGATGCAACAATTCGAGCTCAACCGCCAGTTCATGACTGGGATCATGGCTCAGTTTCCGCATCAGAACAACCAGAACCCTGCTGCAATAACTCTATCGGAATTTGTGCGTCTTAACCCCACTCAGTTCCGCAACTCTGACAAGCCACTGGATGCTGATGACTGGATTCGCGACATTACTCACGAGATGGAGTCTGCAAATGTCTCCCCTGCCAACTTTGTCACCTTCGCATCCTTTTTACTAAAGGGTCCCGCTGCTCAATGGTGGGACACACACAAGCGTACACTGCCTACTGGTACAGTTGTTACCTGGCCTAAGTTCCAGGCTACTTTTCGTGCCCACTATATTCCTCAGGGAATTATGGACCAGATGAAAACCCAGTTCCGCAACCTCACCCAGGGCAACAAGACTGTCGAAGCTTATCAGCGGGAATTCCTTGACCTGTCCCGCTATGCTGAAGAACACATCGCCATGGATGCTCGTAGACAAGAGAAGTTTCGTACTGGACTCCACCCAGACATCGAGCTTGCACTTGCTGCTCAAGACTTCAACGACTTTTCTACTCTTGTGAACAAGGCTATTCTAGTTGAGACCGCTCAGATGAAGCATAAGGACTCACAGAAGCGCTATCGTGATGCTGGCTCATCTTCGGGCTCAGCACAGAAGCGTCGAGTCTGGATTCCCAACAATGTGTTCCGTTCAGCTGCCCCTGCGCCAAAGGATAACTATGCTGCACCACGTCTGCCTCCTCCACCACCGAGGCAGCCAAGAGCTCAAGACGTTCCACACAATGCTCCTCTTCGTCCTGAAGATGGTCTGTGCTTCAAGTGCTGCAAACCAGGTCACCTTGCTAAGGACTGCCGCCAGACTCAGAATCAGTTGGCTTTTCCTCGTACTGGTCGTGGCAATGGTCGTGGCAACAATCAGGCCCGCAACTATAATAATGGGTCTGCTGCTCATGGTCATGGACACGCTTACAACATTGATATTGAAGAAGTCCAGGATCAACCCGCTACTGTGATGGGTACCCTTCTCGTTAACTCAGTACCCGCTTCTGTATTATTTGATTCAGGAGCATCGCATTCATTCATGTCAGAAGCATTTGCATTATCGCATGACATTGCATTTCAAAAGATGAATCTGCCAGTAGTTATCCGCACCCCTGGAGGCCAGTGTCTAACCACTATGATGGCACACAATGTCCCCGTTGAAATTAAAGGATTGGAGTTCCTTGTTTCGCCCATTATCCTGAAGTCTTCCACCATAGACCTCATCCTCGGAATGGATTGGTTGAAAGCTCATATAGCTTCGATCAATTGTGCCACAAAAGTCGTCCAACTTCTTCACCCCTCCGATGAGATAGTGAACTACACCGCCCGAATTACTCGGGATGCTGAAGCTCAGATATATGCTCTGAATGCTTTGAACGCCTCACCTCTAGAAGGAATCGAGAACGTTCCTGTCGTTCGAGATTTTTCGGACGTCTCTCCGGAAGAACTTCCAGGAATACCCCCGGTTAGAGCTGTCGAGTTCATCATCGACTTGAAGCCTGACACTACCCCTATTGCAAAGCGCCCTTATAAGATGCCTCGGCACCACCTTCTCGAGCTTAAGGAAGAAATCGACAAGTCACTTAAGAAAGGTTTCATCCACCCCAGTTCCTCTGCTTGGGGAGCACCTTCACTCTTCGTTAAGAAGAAGGATGGAACTAACCGATTGGTTCAGGATTACCGGCCCATTAACCAAGCCACAATCCAGAATAAATACCCACTACCCCGGATCAATGATCTTTATGATCAGCTTGCTGGATCCTCTGTGTTTTCTAAACTCGACTTGAGGTTGGGTTATCATCAGATTCGTGTTCGTGAAGAGGATATTCCGAAGACTGCCTTTGTTACTCGATATGGCTCTTATGAGTACACTGTTATGTCATTTGGTTTAACAAATGCTCCAGCAACCTTCTCCCGGTTGATGAACTATATCTTCATGGATTACCTCAACAAATTCGTCGTGGTTTATTTAGATGATATCCTTATATATTCCAAGAATGAAGAACAACATGCTGAACATCTTCGGCTTGTATTGGAGAAGCTTCGGGAACACCAGCTTTACGCCAAGTACTCTAAGTGTGAATTCTGGTTATCTGAAGTGACCTACCTTGGTCACGTGATTTCCAAGAATGGCATTGCTGTTAACCCTGAGTGAGTACAGGCTATTCTTGATTGGACTCCATCGAAGAATGTCAAGCAAGTCAGGAGTTTTCTCGGACTCGCTAGTTATTGCCGTCGATTCATTGAGAACTTTTCCAAGATTGCAAAACCATTGACGAATCTGCTCCACAAAGGTGTTAAATTTGAGTGGACAGAAAAATGTCAAGAAACCTTTCAGACACTAAAAGATAAGTTGACGTCTGCCCCAGTGCTAGCACCCCCGGATTCCCAAAAGGATTTCGTGATATACTGTGATGCGTCTCATCAAGGATTAGGCTGTGTACTAATGCAAGAGCGTAAGGTGATTGCTTATGCCTCTCGACAATTGCGTCCTCATGAAGAAAATTATCCAGTGCATGATCTTGAACTTTCTGTGGTTATTTATGCTCTGAAACTATGGCGACATTACCTTCTCGGTAACCATTGCGAGATATACACAGATCATCAGAGTTTGAAGTACCTATATACTCAACCAGATCTGAACCTTCGTCAACAAAGATGGCTCAAGGCAATTGCCGATTATGATATGAATATCTCATACACCCCTGGCAAGGCTAATGTAATGGCCGATGCTTTGAGTCGCAAGGCTTATTGCAACAATCTTATGGTTCAGGAAGCACAACCTGTTCTTTATGAAGAGCTTCGCAAATTGAACCTCCATATTGTCCCACAGGGTTATCTCAATACCCTGGTTGTTGAACTAGATTTAGAACACAGCATTAAGACTATGCAACGGTATGACTCTGAAGTTGAAAGGATTAAGCGATACCTCGAAAAAGGAAAGCCGTCGGAATTCCATCTTGATAAGGATGGGATCCTATTCTTCCAACACCGTCTCTTCGTACCCAAGTTCAAGGATGAGAGAGAACATGTTATGAAAGAAGCTCATGACACTCCTCTGTCAATTCATCCCGGTAGCACAAAGATGTACCGTGACATTTGTCAGAGATACTGGTGGCCTAATATGAAGCGAGACATTGCTCGTTATGTTTCTGAGTGTGACGTTTGCCACCGCATTAAAGCAGAACATCAAAGGCCTACTGGAACTCTACAACCGCTTGATATTCCTGAATGGAAATGGGACAAGGTCCAAATGGATTTCATTACTGGTTTTCCTAGATCTCAGAAGGGTCATGATGCTATCTTTGTTGTCATTGACCGATTCTCAAAGGTTGCTCACTTTCTGCCAGTTAAGGAGACAATCACTGCTAGTCAGTTAGCAGACTTGTATGTTTCCCGAATCGTGTCACTCCACGGTGTTCCCTTGGAGATCAGTTCGGATCGTGGCAGCCTCTTCACCTCAAGATTCAGGAAAGGTTTCCAAGAAGCTATGGGAACTCATCTGTCCTTCAGCACCGCTTTCCACCCTCAGTCTCAGGGTCAAGTTGAACGAGTTAATCAAGTGCTCGAAGATATGCTTCGAGCTTGCGTCATCTCCTTCGGTAAGAAGTGGGAAGAATCTCTCTCGTATGCCGAATTCTCTTACAACAATAGTTATCAAGCTAGTCTGAAGATGGCACCATTTGAAGTTCTATACGGTCGTAAGTTTCGAACCCCTCTGAATTGGTCAGAAACTAGGGAACGCTCACTCGTCGGACTGGACATTGTTCAGCAAGCTGAAGAACAAGTCCGCATCGTCCGTGAACATCTAAAAACTGCTCAGTCTCGTCAGAAGAGCAACTATGACTGAAAGCACCAGGAAATGGTCTATCAGCCTGGCGAGCAAGCTTACCTTCGCGTCACTCCGTTGAAAGGCACTCATCGGTTTGGAATCAAGGGCAAGTTAGCTCCTTGCTACATTGGCCCATTCCGTATTCTTGCCCGTCGAGGAGAAGTGGCATATCAGCTGCAATTGCCGCCAACTCTTTCTCAAGTGCATGATGTCTTTCATGTATCCCAACTTCGTCGCTGCTTCAAGGATCCTATTCGAGCTGTGGATCATGAAATGCTTGAATTACGGGAAGATCTGTCTTATCCAGAATATCCCGTTCGTATTCTTGATCAAGCTGAACGCCGGACTCGTCAAAAGTCAATCAAATTCCTCAAGGTTCAGTGGTCGAATCATTCTGAAGATGAAGCCACTTGGGAACGCGAGGATCGTCTTCGCGAAGAATACCCCGCTTTCTTTCAGTCTTCCTCTTAATTCTCGGGACGAGAATTCTTGTTAGATGAGGAGAATTGTAACACCCCATGTACTTAACAACAGTGATCACCCTTAGTTAATGCCATGTCAGCAAGTTTAACAGTGCCTAATCATCATTTGCATCATATTGCATTTCAAACTCCTAAATCAAACTTCAATTAAATCCAAAGTGGAAAATAAAAGTTGTTCAAATCAGAAACTAAAATGTTCATAATATTGTAAATAATCCAGAGACAATTCTAAAATTATAACCAACATTCAGTAAATTAATTAATTGACTCTAACAGCAACAAAACAAAGATATTTAATCCATATTCATTTAAATAAAATCCAATTGGAAAGATATAGGCCTCAAACCTTTTTATAACAGAGCTAGAAATAGCACTATAAATATGTGGCTAGTTCATCTATTTCACAAAAGTCATTTGGTTTAAAAGGAAAAGACAAAATAGGAGTAAGAAAAGAAAACAGAAAAGAGAAAAGAAGAAAAAGAAAAAGGCCGCAGCGCCTGGGCCTAAGTGGCACAGTGCGGCCCAGCCCACTGCCTTTCGCCTCCCACCTCACGCACTGCTCATGCCGCCCCGCTGTCGAACACCCCGCACCCGCACGCGCGCACGCACCCGGCCCCCCTCGCTCGCCGCTCGACAGCGCGTCGCCGCGCGCGATGAGGATAAGAGCGACCCCCTCGACCCCTCTGGCGAGCCCTAGCCGCCCCGTTCGCCCCTATCCCTCGTCCCCCCCCCCCACTTCACCCGACGCTGCCATGGACGGCCGCGCGCTGAACTGCGCGGCCACCGTCTCCCGATTGCCTCTCCGTCGAGCCCGTCCGCTCCGCCTGCTTCCTCTACGTCCTCTCCGCCCTTTGGATTGAGCTCGGCGCCACCCCAGCCCCGGGATCGAGCTCTTCCCCGACCTCGGCCATCGCCGATCGCCGCCGCCATACGCCTCCGTCGAGCCTTCCCCGAGCACATTTACGCACACCTGCAGGGCCACTGTGAGCTGCCGCACCTTCCCCCTCCCTCCCCTACGCGTTTGTGTCGCTGTAGTGGTCGCATTGGAGGTGCCCGATCGCTCCGCCACCCGCGTCGTCGGCGGCAAAGCTACGGTGACCAAACGGCCCCGGCCTTGTGCCCATCTTGCTCACGCACGCACGTAGGTCTTGCCTAGCCATTTACTTCGCCTGTTTGCATGCCGTATCGTCGTGCCCGACCGCAGCCCGAGAGCTTCGCCGCCGACGTGCTCGCCGCCATAGCTACACTGCGTCCCCGGCGACACCACCACCACCGTCCGATGCGGTCCACTGCCAGCTCTCGAACGCGACCAAGAACGCCCGAAACGGTGCACCGTAGACGAATCCCGAGCTCGCCGAAGTTCGATGCCGCGCTCGGGCTCGCCGGAGCGCTCTCCGGCCAGCTTTCGATGTGGCAGCCACGAGCCCCGCCCCGTGCCACTGACCACGGGCCCCACTGGGCCCCCTTGACCCCAGTCAACACGCTGACTGGGCGCAATGGCCCACTGACATGCGGGCCCCACCCCATTAAACATTTATTAAAAATAAATAAAACTGATAATTAATTAGTTAATTAGTATACTAATCTCTCACTGATAGTAGGCCCCACCTGCTAATTAGGTTAATTAGATTAAACTAACTTTGTTTAGTTAGCTCAGTCAATGACATGTGGGTCCCACTGGACCCACCTGTCAGGTTTGACTCTGGTCAGCTGGGTTTGACATGCTGATGTCATGGTGATGTCATGCTGACATCATCATTTACTATTCTGGATAATTCAAATTTAAATAAATAATTAAATTCAGAAAATGATTAAAACTTTAGAAAATCATATAAAATAAACCGTAGCTCAGATGAAAATACTTTCTACATGAAAGTTGCTCAGAATTTCGAGACGAATCCGAGTACGTGGTCCGTTCATCTGTCAGATGCCCCTAGCTACCTGAACATGGAACTTTTAGACCAATTTCAATAAATGAATAGTGCTCAACTTTAATTAAATAAATCCAAATTAATTCCTAAATTAACTAAATCATTTAGTTAGGCAGCAGAACACATCGGCATAGCATTTAGGCATGTCATACATATTGTTTGCATTTTTGCCATGAATTTATTGTTTCTCTCCCTCTCCTTCTCTCTCGATAGACGCCGAGACCGACGCCGTTGAAGCTGAGTACGACTACGCTCCAGACGAGCAGCCCGTTGACAACCCCTCTTTCTTGCCAGAGCAACCAGGCAAGCCCCCCCCCCCCTTGAGCATCCAGATATCGCCCATTCCATTTCTCCTACTTGCATTAGATTTTGCTACTGTTAATGTTTCCTCCTATTCTGATGCATAGCCTGCTTTTGTAACCTGTTTATTGTTACCTTACCTGCCTATGTTAAACTACTTAGTATAGGTTGGTAGTGAACCATCAGTGACCCCCACCACCTTACCCTTGTTGCCCCTGCTTGATTATCAACGACTCGATCAATGTGATCGTCGACCAGAGACGGACACATCACTTCACCCCCCTTAGTTGTACGACTCTGCATAGTAACTATCGAGTGCCGAGGGTGATACCTCATAACGCACTCCTGATGAACACTCTGCAATGTAGCTGTTCGGTCGTGGTCATCGAGGGTGATTCCTCCTTCTCCACTTCCGATACGACTCTGTCGTGCAACCCCTCAGTGTGAACCTCGAGGGTGATGCCTCATACGTTCACCCTGATGATTTCATCGTGTGGAATTCACCGAGGGTGATTCCTCGGGGTTTCCCCCTGATGTTATGACCACAAGGTTACTTTGACCTTTGTTACAGGTGGGTCGACCCTGATGGGTACCCGCAGGGGATCTATGATGTCGGGTGTGCCGGAAGGGCACTCGAGTGTGATATTGTGGCGGAGCTTCAGAAACTCTGATTGTCTCCGCGATTTACTAAATGAGCATATCGGATTTGGGTGTTTGATCTGAGTGGGTCGACATGCCCTATACGCACTACCATCACGCGGGATAATGGTTTATGGGGCCCTCTATGTCGTACGTTTCTGCCGAAAGCTCTTCAGACGTCACGTTTCACCGTGCGGGCTGATCGCCGGGAATGGGCTGGATACTTCACTAACGAGTTCAGTGTCGCGCCTGCACCCCTGCCAGCCACTCAACGCGCAGGGTGCCCAGGGCGATGGCCCAAGACCTATGGGTGCATAGGTTAGTCCGGCGTGCTGACCTCTCTGCTGAGCCTAGGTAGGGCGCTGCTTCGTGTTGATCTCCCGAGGCCGGGCATTACCCAGCAAGTGTGTCCGACCAGAGGTGATCGAGCGTGTTGGGTAACAGTAGTGCACCCCTGCAGGGAAGAATAATCTATCGATAGCCGGTCCTACGGTAAAGGACGCTCAGTTTGTGTATCCTGATCTACTACTTGAACTGGATACTTGTTACTTAATTGAACCTTCGGGATCGCTTTCTCGCAGGGAGTCGAGGAAGGATCTCTAGGCTTTGCTTCAACATGTTTGCTTAATAAAATGCTAATCTACTCTCTTCTATTGCTGCAAGATGGTGGCCCGTGAAGATGTTTGAAGATGCTAGTCTTCGATAGGACTAGGCCTTCTCTCTATTCTGGCATTTTTACAGCCCAGTCCACATATATAGCCTCTCTTTGATAATGTTGCATATGTAGTGTAGATCCTTGCTTACTGAGTACTTCAGATGAGTACTCACGGTTGCTTTGTTTCTTCTTTTCCCCATACCCCATTTGATGATACATCAGACGATGGAGCCCCGGAGCCAGATGTCCCAGCAGGAGCTTACTACCAGGAAGGTCCAGACGGCATGTACTACTGGATCGAGCCAGCCGACCAGGAGTAGGATCGGAGGCTCCCAGGCAGGAGGCCTTCGCCTTTCGATCTAGAGTCGTTGTTTGTGCTAGCCTTCTTAAGGCAAAACTTTGTCTAACTATGTCTGTACCCAGATATTATTTGTATGACTGACTTATGTATTCGGATCTTCGTGATCCCTGGTCTGTAATATTGTGGATCTCCATTTATTTGTGTTAGAGTTGTGTTATGATATCTTCCCGTGAGTCCCTGTGCTTGATCGTGCATGTTTGCGTGTATGATTAGTGCACGATTGAGTCGGGGGCGTCACATTATAACTCGTATTTCTTCCTTCATCCACTATCTAAATCTCCTCAATCCTATCTTGTCACCATCGTCAGTTGCAAATCCAACTACAGACAAGGGAAGGGGAGAAATGAGGAAGAGAGTAATGGATATGATATCCACATGGAAACAAACATCACAATTCTAATCCAAATGTGTATTAGGAACAAAATACAATAAGAAAAATAAATATCCATTGCACAAAATGACATTGTAAACAATGCAAAATAAGAAAAAAAAGTGTTGAAAAATAATCAATAATAATGATCCATAATTTAACCGTACAATCTACATGATACTCCCTCCTTATGTATGTACAAGTCCCCTCTCAACAATCTCAGACACCTAGAAAAAATAAAAATAAATTATTAATGCTTGTTTCAGGGGCCTTACATACATGGAGGAAGTAAGGCTGAGCATGCAATATACTCACAAGATGTGATAGATTTGCCACCGACGCCCATGAGTAAGGCTGTCGGCCATCCAATGCACTTGTGTCGTCAGTGACCCTTCTCGTCATCTTGTGTACCCCAATCACAATAGCATGTAATTGGCCTGTTAGCAGACCTCGCTTATGGAAGCCATGGTAGAGTTGATGAACTACAACACCCATGTTGTGGCCGCTTCGAGTCAAAAGTGTGACTAATTAGTTTTCCAAAACAATCAAATCAAGCCAACTAATTTCACTTTGAATACCCACATGAACAATACCTGAGTTGCCATTTGGAAAACTTTTCTAGGGATATTTATGCCCCACCCTTGATCACAAACCAATTTGTCTTCTGCCAGTCAATGGATCATTGCTCTGAAGGGCTCTCTGAAGAAACCTTTTCACCATGAGTTGATCATCCTTGGCTGCTGGAGCATTTGGACCACGAGAAACGCAGCAATCTTTAAAAACAATCAGGCCAAGTGTTTACAAATGCAAAGAAGGACATTAAGTGTTGCTAGATCTGCTGCTTCACGGTTTGTTTGAAACAATACACACAGCTTTATCTTCTAACCCGGATGAAAACCTGGTAGGAGGCTTATTTGGTCTTAATCTTACTTGTTCTTTCCTGCCATGACCAACACATAACGCTTATTTACATTCCTGCAAGGAACAATCTTAGCTTAATACGCTGTTGTATCCAGGCCTGGGCAGACAATTTTGTATAGCCTATAGGTTCTTTCCTATACATACCCTAGATCTAGTTTTTCTTTTCCTTCTATAAATATTAATATATGCAGTACATAGTGATGTGCTTCGTAAAAAAACCTGGGTCGCCGCCGGAGCTGGCCTAGGTCAGGCCGCCGTTGCTCTCGATCCAAGGTCGTTGCCACGCGAGAGAGATGAGATGAGCTTCAAGACCAGGACAAAGCCGACGAACGACAGACGCCGTTGGAGAAGTAGCTCGGGGCTTCACATCGAGTCGCTGGGTCGCAAGCAGTACATCTTCGTCGCAGGTGTGCGGCGGCGGTGGGTGGGCGGCTCATTGCTGGAGGACAGCCATGTCCCGACGCTCGTGAGAAGATGGAGGAGGATAGGCGACGTTGACAATCGTGGTGGCGGCCATATTGGGATGGGCATAGAGCTTGGTCAGCGAGAGAAGTTGTATCGGGCGGGGTCCTATTTTTCTTGGAGGGTTTTTTTTCACGAGGGGCTATCGACATGGGGGCAAGGGGGGAAGGAACCAATCGTGGGGGTGGGTCGCCGAAGGGAGGGTAGGACGCGGTCATTGGAAGGAATAGTAGAGATTTTTTTGTTATGATTTACACATTAATTTTCTTAAAATCGGTTATTTGTTTCCTAATTAATGTGATTGAGCGATTTAAGATAGGGCTAATTAATTTAGATTTGATATTTAGAGATTGATAGTGATTGATTCTTTCACATAAAGATACTACTAAATAACTTGCGCCAGCATGGAAAGTTCGGATCCGTTCAGATTTTTTTCGTTGTGTGAGAGGGTGACGCGAAACTAAACCGATGGGATGGGGGAGGGGACGAAAAAAACCATTCGAAAAAAAATCAGACGAAAGTGGTGGGACGAAAAAAAAAATCTGGACGCAATCCTACCAACTGCTCCATTAGGATGCCCGTGCGTTGCCACGGGACAAATTAAGTTTGTTCACAAAATGTTTAGCAAAGTTGACAATGCATATAATTCCCACATTTTAAACTTCGACAATTCCCATATCAATCTGTGTTGACAAACTTTTTGACCAATACAATCTTATCCTGTGCATATCGACAAACGGCATGAACTAAATCCTAGGTTCTGCAGTTGCATCAGGACTACGTGTTATTTTTTCCAAAATTATAAGACACAAAGTGCCTATGATCTTCAGGAATGGAAATCTGCTATGCCGTTAATGTGTGCAGCATGTCCAATTCGGCAGAATCTACATAGGATAATCATTTTCTCATAGTTGTTCATGGAAGACAATTTTCTACAAGCGAAAACTCATGGTACCACATGTTACAAGGCAGCAACCTGGCCTACCATACAAACACTAGCTCGTCCTAAGCAACCTCTGCAGATCTCCATGTCGTTCCTTCTCTCCAAATAACCCCTCATTGGATTCTTGTAATCACGGTATCTATGTGATTGGACCAAACGCAACCAAATCCATTCTATGTGGAGAGAGAAAAAAGGTACCTACACTTGTAGTTGTGCAGCAGCGAGAGACCTAGATAGAGTTAGCACCGAGCTCGATCTGCGCCTAAAGCTGCTCCTTTTGCCGCTAGACGCCCTTGGTGGCCTATCTCCTCCCGACGACCAGTTCGTACGGCCGCGCCCGCTGCATCTCGAGCCGCCGCCTGATCTCCATTGCATGTACGGTGGCAGATGCCTCTTGCGTGGCCCTCACATGGCCTGCATCCCTCTTCCTTGGCGTGGCTGAATCAACAGAGGCCCCGGCTACCACGGGAGACTCCAGCTGGGCAACCTCCTCCTGTACACCCATAGCGGCGCCTCCCGTTGGGCAGGAAGCGGCAGTGGGTTATCCTCCCCAACATCGTCGTCGCTTGGCAGCGATACCTGTCTTCCCCGCGTGGCCGGAATGTTGGATCTGAATCCACCGTGGGGGGTTGGGAGAGGGGAGACGGGACGACGGGGTAGATGGAAGCAGATGTAGTTGGCAGATGACATCCCGTGATGGATTTTGGCAAGCCGGTGATTTCGGCGGCGATTAAGGAGATAGGCGAGCAACAACGTAAAATGGTAAAATGGAAGCAGCGAACGAAGCGAGGTGGGGGTTATTTGTTTCCTAATTAATGTGATCGAGCGATTTAAGGTAATTAATTTAGATTTAATCTTTAGAGATTGATCGTGATTGATTCTTTCACGTAAAGATATTACTAAATAACTTGCGTCAGTATGAAAAGTTCTGATTCATTTAGATTTTTTTCGTTGTGTGCGAGGCTGACGTGAAACTAAACCGGTGGGATGGGGAGGGGACGAAAAAACCCAGCGAAAAAAATGAACGAAAGTGGTGGGACAGAAATAAACCATGGATGCTATTCTACAACTCAGAAATGAGTAGAGATCGTATTCAGAGTTTCAGACTCTCGTCGACCACTCCGAATCCCGCCAAACCGATACCGTGAACATACAGCACCGATCGCGTCACCGCAAGTCCACAACCACTTTGCGAGATTTTTTGATTGGATCCACCCGCACGCCGCCGCCGAGCGCTGCGGATCGGCGTTCCATTGGTGCGTGCGCGCGCCCGCCCGCGGCCAAGCGACGCCATGGGGTTCTTCGACGGCAAGACGAAGCAGACGACGACGCAGAAGCCGGAGCGGCGCGTGAAGGTGCGGGTGGAGCCGCCCGGGTACAGCCACCACGAGTTCGAGCTGCCGGCGTCGCACCTACGCAGCAGGCACTTCGCGTCCCTGATGGCCAAGGCCAAGAAGGAGCACGGCGTCGAGGGGAAGGTAGTCGCCATCCCGTGCGGGCTCGAGGACTTCCTCGTCGCCATGGTGAAGACGGTGACCCGAGCGCCGTTTGATTCCTCGCCGAGATGTCCCATCCTCGGCTGGTTCTCATCTCGGTCACGCTGACGTCACCTCCAATCTAGGCAGTAGCCCTCGTATCGTTTGCTCGACATCTTGTCGATGGCTGTAATGGATGGACTCAGAGATGTATCGCTCAGAGAAAAGTGTAGAGATGTATTGCCTGACATCTTGTCGAGGGCTGTAATTGATGGACGCTAGAGATGTATTTCTCACAGAGAAGTGTGAATATGTATGTATTTTGTCAGTGTTAGAAGTTGTACTTCTTGCTGAGGGCTGTAACGAAGTGTAGAGATTGATCGTAAATCCATGTTGAATGTTCTTCCATAAATTGCACATATCTCTTTGGAAACAGACGAACACACCATGTATTATCAACTTATACAGAAGTGTTGCACATTTGACCCAAGTTCAGTAGACAGAGCTTCCCAATCTCGAACTTGATGTTGTAAGATTGAGTAGGGTCGATGCATTTTACAATATCATACAGAAAACACATTGAAGGGCCTATAAGCTACAACCGCCAACGCTCCTATATAATTCTATATATCCAACAAGGGAACAACGAAAGCCTCCTGTGTTCATTTGCATGTCGTAATCAGTCCAGAGAAGACCGACCATATCTCCAGCTATTGTGGGATCGTCGGCTGAACTGCTGCGGCGCAAAGCTTAGCCCAAACATCTCCCTCAGCGCCTTTCCTGGCTCCAGGAGGCCGATCAATCGGGCGACAAGGGAAGCGCTCTCCCTGACATGCTCGAGGTTTTTGGTTTCGGTCCAAAGGCGACGTGCCACCTGAAGCCTTCTCCTCTTGGAGGACAGCGAAACTCCCCACTTGGTGTACATGCTCTCTCTTTCCTCGACCGAGAGCCGCTTCTGCATTTGCCTGCAGAGCATCTCCCTCTCACGTTGCAACTTCCTGGCACTACATATCGGAGTAGTTTCCGTCAGGAGGAATTCGAGTGTTGTAACGCAGAGAAGTGAGAAATGTGACTTACCTTGAAACCATAGAAGTGTTCAGGCTACCAGCCACGACATAGGTATCTTTAAGGAAAGATAGCCTCCTTATCTCCACTTCCATGTAGATGGAGTCGGCTGGATCTCCTTTAAATAACAAGAAAAAGTAGGTTCTATGAACCAGTGAAGCATAGCATGCATGCCAAAGGTCAATGATCTCTTGCTGTTTTCTCTCGAATTCTAGTGGCCATCGCGAAGGTGATTGCAAGGCATCCATAATTGGATCTAGTCCAACGCTCCTAACGGTTCCTTCTGCTATTTCTCCATTAACATACTGAAAAACATTTAAAAAATGGTGTTCAGAATTTGCACATCATATTACCCCAACGTGCTGTGCTGATAGAATAATAATAACATTGCAAAGACAAGTAAATAGTTCCACACCTGACCACCGAGTTGCTTCTGATACTGAGCCATTTCTTTCAGTTCAGCAACAAATTCACCTATGCCGGTAAATTCTGTGTCACCTGCCACAGAACCATTTGCCTTGGGTCCACCTCTCGTAGTAGTAATTTCAGAAAGCATTGACCCTGCCCGTGACAGAGTTTCGCTCTCTGCATCAAAGTTCAGCGCAGAGCCCCTTCTTTGACCCCCTTCAGGTCTCCCGGGGAAGTCCATGAATCTTCTGCTTGGTGGTGTGCAATCATCCTTCTCCAGGTCTTCAAACAGAGTAGAGCCCATCAGAGACCTACAGCTCCTGCTTCTCACAATTCCTCTAGAGCTAGATGGGTTTCGTGTTGAAGATCCTAGATCATCGACAAGATTGGCAAAAGGTTTTCTGACAGTCTCTAGATGTTGCTCCAGGGTAACAGTAGATGCATCATCATGTCTAGAATCATCGTTTCCATGTGTACTAGCACCCACATTCGAATCTTGCAAGATATTGCTCCCGATAGCTGACGAGTCCAGACCATTTTTTCCTTCTGTTTCATTGGTCTCTATGCACCGTACTTCTTTGCAAACATCATCTGAATCCTCATTTGATATCTGAGAAACGTCATCTCTGCTGGTGGTTGGGGGCATCCCACTGAATGGAGGACTGCTGACTGAATAACTCAATGGGGTAGCAAACTGCACATTATTTTCAGACTGTTGAGACCCAACTTCCCTTTGTGCTGCGCGGCGTCCTTGGGACCTGAAGTTTTGGACATTGTCAACTACTTCTGATGATTCGGTTGTTGATTTCCGATCTTCACATGGCTGGGGCACATCGAAGGTGAAGTTCCTCCCAGAAGCCTACATGTACATAAGAGAGAAAGCAAAAACTTAAATGGTTATGACACAACCAGAAAGACTAGTTAACTAGGAACTAAGAAAGTGTGTATACCAGGGGACGCTTTGAAACATGGTTATCTCCAACAACCTGGAGCAAATCCTGCAACCTAGATTGAGCCAAATCACGCTGTGCCTTCAATTCCTTAATTTCTTTCTCCATCTGCAAGGAAGGGTCTATTAAACTTCTGCACCATCACAAGAAGGTGTATTTGGACATTTTAAGGTATTTGGCATGGTAAAATATGTGTGCAATGTAAATAGAAACAGTGGTTAACTGAGTAATTCAAGGCTGCACCTCAGAGCACATGTTCCGAAGTGTTTTTTTTTCAAATGTCAAAATATTTTGAATTTTTTTACACATGTACATGTTCATCTTTTCTATATGCGTTATAATTTTCATGGGAAAACAGTAAGCTTTGTGACTTGTAGTTAAAACTATGCATTTATTTCTTAATGAACAAAAAGAAGAAACCCAGACAAATGTCAGAAGTAGCATTTACCTTCCGGATGTGGTTATCTTTTTCCTTCACCAACGCTTCAAGACTGGAATAGGTAGCTGGAGATCGCAGTTCACTCTCCAACCTGGCAAGTTCTCTTTGTAAATGCTTAACTAGGGCTTTATCAGACATGACTACATTAACCTGCGCGTTTGTAACTACTTCCTTTGCACAACTTGCAAATAATAGGGTATTTCTTGATTGCTCCATGTAGCTTCGGGCTGGGCTCATTGTGCAAATGATTGCAGTCCTTGCATTA
Source organism: Thinopyrum elongatum (assembly GCA_011799875.1). Taxonomy (NCBI): domain Eukaryota; kingdom Viridiplantae; phylum Streptophyta; class Magnoliopsida; order Poales; family Poaceae; genus Thinopyrum; species Thinopyrum elongatum. The sequence continues at coordinate 533,226,036 of CM022298.1, forward strand.
CCTCCCAAAGAAGGTTGTAATATGCGTGTGAGCTTTGAATCCCGATATGGTATGTGTCCATTTCTTACCTTGCTGCATACATAAAAACAAGTTAATGATATTACAAGACTTTTTAACCAAGAGAAACTTTCCACTTAAACGCAATACTACAGAAAATATTGAATGAGGGATGTAACCTTAGTTTACGAATGACAGTTCCTAGGGTAAGTAAACTTCTATTAATATGACAACCTTCCTTCAGCCTAGCACCAGCTGACAGTGCCTGAGATGCACGTTCACTTCCTGCCAAATCAACAAAATTCTGCATATGACAACAAAAGATACTGTCACTTCTTCATATCTAAAAAGAGAAATATGACCAAAAGGTAAATCTCTGTTCTTAGTTCTTACCACACTAGCCGCAAGTGTCGTTGACTTGTCCTTACCCAAGAATTCACGAGCAGAACTTTCGATAGTCTGAAACAATCCATAAACAAATCAGGAATAGTGACCTTATGTAACACAAAATAACTGAAGCCTTCCTTTTTACATGCAACAAAGTAGTGGACAAACCAATTTAAGGATTTGATGCGATCTGGAGCTGTTTTCGTTTAAGTATGTCTCTCCAGTTCTCCTTTGAGCTGGTACAAGCACATATCAAATGAATAAGATGAGGGTAATCGCCACTTATAAATTGGTAAACCAAATACAGACAACATCCCACCTTCACACACAGAAATAAGTTCCTTCAGGTGGTTCCAGTCCCTCAGTATCACCTCTTTAAGGTTCTCTACATAAGTCCCCTTCTGTAGAATATACAGTATCAAGGCATTAGTAATGCAGGGGAACAACTGGATTTGGAGAACAAAAACAAGTAGGGGTGTTCTGACCTCTGCGTCATCCCAAAGTCTAAGAGAAGTGTTTTCTGAACTAAGAAGATCCCTTACAACTTCGTTATATATTTCTATTGCTGAGAATTTCAACACAAATGCTCTCTCCTCGTGCTGCAAAAGATGTTGAGCGTATTTCAGACCAATGGTTACAGATTCGGACCAAAGCTGTGACCAGATGAAAGAAGGTGTTTAATTACCCGGCCAATGTAATCATAAATATCTGATACTGTACATTCCGTTATTCCGGTCATGGTGTATGTCTTCCCACTACTTGTTTGACCATATGCAAAAATACTAGCTGTTACAGACAAAAGCAAATTATTCAGTGAGTCCGCCGCTTTGATCAAAACAAATAGGAGAAAAATAGGCAGAATGTCTGCACTTAACAGTTAATGCCACTAACTACAGAGAGGGCAACCTCCTTGGCCCCTTGCTCATACACTTCTTTGGTATCGCAGTCAGAACGGAATACCCTGTCTGTAATTGGATAGAGTTTTGTTAAAGTCTCAAAGGAGATACACAAAATATCACAACTGAAAGTGAGTAAAGTTTGTGCGGGGCCCTATTGTTGAAGAAACGAGCTAAAGTCCCAGTGATTATATGATGAAACTCATCACAAACTAAAATTAATAGGTTTGATTTGTACAAAATCTGAACATTTCAGTTCCAGGTGAGTTTTTTTAATGATAAGTAGCTCCCATTAACCTAAAGAATCATTCTCCAAGTAGCTCCTGTCAGAACATGAACAGCAATCAGGTTAATCGAGGTGTTCCGGTTGCAGTAACAAAAATATATCCATACACAGTGAACATTTACCTATCATCTGTAATTGGTACTCCAGGCATGTATTTGACATTCTGATCAGTTTAAACGAATATAAAATTGTACAGTTTCTGAAACACTAGTGAGATACAGTATAATTATGGGACCTATGAATGATAACAGAAACAGCAGAAGTAATGAACTAAAGACAAAGAAAAACATGCACAGCTTTGATGTCAGCAAAAAGATCAGGGGGGACGATGCACCAACCAAAGGAGTACGCAGTCGGAGCCGTTGGCCGGTCCGGGAAGGCGCTCCGGGCAATGACGGTGGTGTCGCTGATGCACTCCCACTCGGACGGATCCCCGCGCGCAACCTCCTTGTCGCTCAGTGGCCTCAGCCTCACCGAAACCAGTATCTTCTCCAGCTTCCCGGCGGCGCCATTGACCACCTCGCCTCCATCCACATTATCCCACTGCGCCATCCCATCACCCCCAATTGCCCCCATCTCAATCACTCTCTGCTCCCCCTCTCCCCTGTTCTACACCATCTGCAACAATGACACCATTAATTATAACACAAGCCAAGAGAAAACAAAAGAACTGGAGCACATGAATGCAAAAACGGGCTCAATCAATGGAGGCAAAGGGGAACTCATCAAGAACCTGTCCTGCTCCTGCGAATTTGGGCGGGGAGCAGCCGGGCAGGAGCATTGAGTGGTTGGTCTAGCAGGTGGAGGAGAATGCAAGCATTCCCCGTGGGTCCCCGGCGTCGTGGCAAGCAGATGATTCCGATGGATAGTGGTTAGGGCGTCGCCTAGCACAGTGAAACCGCACTAATCAGGCCAAATCTAGCACCGACTGGCAGCTACTCGCGCGGATGTTGACCACCCTGCTTCCCTAGGACGCTCCTGGAGACATATTCTATCGTCCCACCGACGGAGATACCCACGCCGCGCCGGGATCACATGGCAATTTGGCTCAACTACCCGAGGCCTCGTTAAGCGAGATCGCGCCGCTGACGGAAGGAAATTAACTAGCAGCGACCTGCCGGCCAGTACTGTGTCTGTACGTAAATATGTAATGCTCAGGCGACAGGGACAGGGAAGGGAGTCAATAATGGCGGGGGATTTACCGAGCCTACAGGCAGACGCTCGCCGCGGAAGGGGCCAGGTGGCCCGCGGCGCCCGCCGGCACGGAGCAGGGTCCGGCCTCGGCGGCCGCCATGGCTGGCGGAGTAGCAGTGGCTGCGCTGGGGAGTTCGCCTGTATTGCGAGGCAGAATCGGAGGCCACGAGAGGAGCGAGGTGGTTTCGCGACTCGCGAGAGCAGCGGCAGTGAACTGGACTGGCGGCCAGCGCGGAACGGAACGGCAGCACCTCCACTCCACCTTCGCCACGATCTGGCGGGGCTGGCCGTTCCCGGGGGGTTATCGTAGACGACGGTTGCTTTCCATTTCGCTTGCCCCCTCCCTCTTTTTTTTTTCCTCTTTGTTTTTCACACACGGGAATGGACCCGACCCGCCAGAGGGGGAGAGGAGACCGCCGATTCCTTCCTTTGTCCCCACCCCCTTTTGCCTGTCTTTTTCTTTTTAATTTTTACTACTTTCCCTGTGCCTCCATTTTTGCGCGAAGGCCCTCCACCTCTTTGGCTCTTTGCGCAGCCTTACAGCCTTGAAAAGCACTGCTACCGAATTAGATTAGATAACTTAATAACCTTTTTTATAATGGCATAGGATGCACGGCTGTTACAAGACTCTGGAGAAAAGGGTGAAGATTCATCTTGATGCGACAGGGCAGGGAGCTAGCTACAATACCTTGGTGCCAAAGCAAGCAAACGTCGATCCTATTGATTGTTGGGGCTTTTCCGAAAGCTTACTTAACTCTTACTCGATCGATCGATAGATAGGGCAGTGAGTGTCACTCGTTTAGCCATGTAATAATGTAACCACTTGTGTCTGATTCACTCCTTCAGATGCACTCTTTTCTTGCCGACCTAGTTATGTACTCACAGTGCTGAAGCACCGGCGAACCACGGTATCGAATCCACTGCTATGAATCATTTTGCCCCTGGTTGTTTCAGAGAATTGTGTGCGTGTCTGTTTCCTTCTGTTGGCAAAATGAAGTGATACGTTGAGTGGTTGCGTCCACCTTCTGGCGTGTCAGTCACTGCGCCGTGTAAAGTTGCACTCACCGCTGGCCAAATGCCTTTTCCGATGAGGAGGATGATGGTCCTGTCCCCAGAGGCCGAGACCCGGTCGTCGTGCTGTACTAGTAGCGCTAGGTGACAGTTGGCACCACTGACAACTTGAAGTTTCAGAAGAAGAAAAATGATAATGTCATTCTCTGACTAGTACAGTACGCAATGCTGTGTGACATACAGTAAATGTAAATTCCAAAACGTTCCTAACACGAAACGGTCAAATGGCTCTTACAAAGCCTCCTCGCCATTCGGCTTCACTCTGACAGCATACCCAAAGGTGTCTACCATTTGACGCTACATCAGTCGCATAATTATCCCGTCAAATAAAAAACATCAGTCGCACCGCTTGGAATAGGCGGGTAGCTACCTAAAAAAACAATCAACAACTAAAAAAAAATAACATCAGTCGCATAATTATGCACCCCCAAGGACCGTGACCAGTCAGGACTCAGGAGGTTGAAGCGATCTCCGCCGCGTCTCCGACCACGTACGAAATCGGGCCTTCTGACTCGTGCACCACCACCATCGCGCCGGAGCCGCAGCACTGCTCGGCGTCGCCTCCCTCCTGCTCCTGGGCCGACGACAGTAGCTTCCGCAGGGACTCGTCAGCCAGGTCCTGCATGCCGAAGAGGACGTGCTTGTGCTGCTCCAGGTGGCCGGGCTTGCACACGTAGTCCACCAGATAGCTCGGGCTCACGCACGGGATGCCGTGGCTCATGAACTCCTGCACCCAAGCGTTGCTGCTAGGCGTGCCCGCGGCCACGACCGCGAAGCTGATCGCGCCCAGCTTCAGGAACCGCGTGTAGGGCGGGGCGGTGGCCAGGACCGTGCCGTCGCCGGCTCGCACCGCACGCCTCAGGGTGTCCTGCATGTTTGTTAAGACAGGGGGGGCACACCGGCTTACAGATCAACAGTGGTTACACAAACACGCGGAGAAAAAGTAGTATCAAATGTTCTCATTACATACCCGTGATGGGGAAATGCACTCTCCATATATGATGATCCGCATCCCGTGGAAGGCGCCATGGCCGGTGCGCTGTTTCAGGTGCCGCCATTTCCTCGGAGCGTCCAGGCTTATTGTCTGGTTGTCGTTAAGGCCATCACCGTGCCACTCAAATGATCCTGCATCCACTAGCTTGCCAGCCTCATTGCAAGCAAACAAGTACTCAGGCTTCAGTATCCACCTGTTTTTATTTTCCGGAAACCAACAAACATTCATTCAGGTTGGCGTTCCACGTGTGGTGTGGAAACAACAAGTCTAACTAATTCTAGATGGTAAATATTACTAGTCTACTACTGGAGTGCATGAAAGATTTACCTCCCTGCTGCTGCAGCTGCAAAGAATTTCTCAGTTCTGCGGAGCTCAGGGGTGATAAAATGTGTCGCTTGGAAAAACCAATGGTGTGAATGACTGCAAACTCTTCCCTTCAGGCGCAGAAGTATCGACCTGCACTGCTTCCTCAAAAGGCGATGCCCACTTAAAATAAACCATGTAGGTTCTGGTTCCCACACGGTCGAGGATCCATCATGATTTCCCCCTGTCATACTGCGGTCATCAATCACAGATTCGTTGTTCTCTACTGCTATTTTGACACATTCAGAACTCACATGCTTTTTTCCACGTTTTGATTTAGGAGCGAGACGAGTATTGGCTGGTATGTTTTCCTTGTTATGGTCAGTTTTCTGTCTCTTTCTGCTTCTAGGTTTAGAGCTTTGCAAATCTTCTGGCCTATCTTCCCAGGCTTCATCAGCATTATGGAGACCCTTGTACACTGTCACCACGCCAGCATTTGTGGAACTCTCTGCAGGCAACTTTGATGCTTCAGATAAGACACTAACTGTTCTGCAAGCCTCACTGCCAGATCTCCCTTTTTGGAAAGAAGATGCTCCCCTCCTCTTGGCAACTGCCTTGCGCCGGGGCTTCAGGACACTAAGAGGAATGGGGCTACATGTTTCAGGGTTGTCTGCACTTGCACTGCTTGAAACCTTTGAAGTGGAACTTTCTGCGTTCACCGCCTCACGAAAACTCAAGTCGAAAGATACTCTTTTGGTTTTACCAGCGGTTGGGCATACGCCGGTTGTAGGGTTTCCCTCCATATTCATATTAGCAGGCTTCGTCTTCCAGACCACTATCGCATCATTCATCTCACTGTTGGAATTGAGTGGGCTCTTAGCAACTGCGTTCCTTGCTCTGCTCAAGATTTCTTCAGGCACGAATGTTGTGCTTTCAGCAGCACTCAGGCTACAGGCCTTTTCAAGAATTGCTTCGACACTGCCATTGGAAAGAACTTTACCATGCTTGGACTTGGAAGCAGCAAAGTCACAGTTACTATGTACAGATACAGCAGCCATTTCATCCTCCGGAGTACGTGACCTCTTGGCAGCAGGATTTCTCACACTAGAAGTTGATACTTTCTGAGGAAATACTCCGTATTCACCAGGGACTGCAGTAATTGGGATCTCCTTAGGGCCTGCTTGGAAGGTTGCACGAGAAACCAACTTGTCATGTTCTGAGTCTGCAGCTACAACTTCAACTCTATCAGCTTGTGATGCATGTGCATGGGCATCAGGATCAGCAGAAATTGTCACAACATTTGTGTTTGGAGTGCTTAGTCTGTCAGCTCTGACATCAAGTGGCCTTTTACTTACATCTTCGACTTCCCTAATCTGCTGTGAAGTCTCCAAGCATCTTCCTGCAGGAACCACTGCATCTGCATTGCCAGTGAAGACAGTAGGACTGTGGATGGGTGCATGGGCATCAGGATCAGCAGAAATTGTCACAGAATTTGTGTTAGGAGTGCTCAGTATGTCAGCCATGACGTCAAGTGACCTTTCACTTGCATCTTCCACTTCCTTAATCTGTTGCGAAGTTGATACGTCCTGGGGAAATACTCCAAATTCACCAGGGACTGCAGTAATTGGGATCTCCTTAGGGCCTGCTTCAAAGGTTTTATGAGAAACCAACTTGTCATGTTCTGAGTCTGCAGCTACAACTTTAACTTTATCAACTTGTGGTGCATGGGCATGGGCATCAGGATCAGCAGAAATTGTCACAACATTTGTGTTTGGAGTGCTCAGTGTGTCAGCCATGACATCAACTGACCATTCACTTGCATCTTTCACTTCCCTAATCTGTTGCGAAGCACCCACATGTGTTCCTGCAGGAACCTCTGCATTGCCAGAGAAGACAGAAGAACCATGAATGGGCGTTGCAATCTCCGTAGCAAGGATGCTTCTGGCAATGCCTCTGCTATCGGACGAGCCTCTGTCAGCACTTTGTGATTCATCTTCAGAATCTTTAGCTTCTGCCTCCATTATCTCCAATTCCCAACCACTGAATATATGAATACACAAAATCAGATTTGATGCATTACATGTTACATATTTACATAAACTGTAATGAGCAATCAACCAACCAGATTATTAGTATTTACATAAACTGTAATGAACAATCAACCAGGCATCGTGAACATGATACTGGGGTTGACTCGCTCGAGAAAAGGGTAGTGAGGTTGAGCGATTAGAACTATACACCCAAAAGCTAAAAGGTAAAATCAAATGCAAGGTGGTAGATAATTGTACCTTCTGGCAGTATAATTATCAACAGGAAGAATGTCCCATGCCTTTAAGCTGTAGCAAAAACATATACAACATTTCAGCAAATACAATAATGAGAGGATGCAATAGCCTTTTAGGTACAATGATTAAATACATACCAATCTTCCAACCACTGGTGATTAATAATATTAATCTTCACCATTTTAGCAAGCTCGTACTTCTCACCTGGTACAGTTTGGAAAAAGTAGCGAATGACATTGAAGGTATGAAAGAGTAGTGGAACAAACTGAATGCACGAGCAGAAAAAAAAACAGGATCCTAATTTTCAAGAGACTGGTCAGAGGCATGATATGATATGATATGCATTATTGAACTCATATCAGAGACAGGCACAAGACTAACCCAAACTAAAGACAAGGGGAAATCAAAATCCTGAACTGTGTGCATTTAACTATCAATATCTCAGAAAAATCACTATGTTGACCCCTCTATACAGAAATGGAGATAGCTGCTAATATTCCAACTTATACAGCAATTCAAATTTCTGTAACAGAAACAACAAGATCAAATAAAAAAGTTATCAAAATGGAATGCATGCTAATGCAACGTTAACAAAAAGAACACTAACGATACCACAAGTTCAGTCAGTGCAATGTAAACTATTAAGTACTTGTATTCAACACTGTTAAGGAAAGAACATGCCTTCGAATTGGTAGCAGATGAGATGGGTGACCCTTTTTGCTGTCAAAGGCTTGGAGAACCGTGCTCCCATCATATTAACCATTTTCTACATTTGACAGTGAAATGAGCAGTGAAGAAATTTGTGATGAGAAATTGAGGACAAAATAAAATGAAGTCTTCAGATTGATTGCGAGATAAAGATGAACTATCTTTGTACAGCAAAGGATTCAAAATGTATTAAACAACTGCTGCATGTGGATCAACTTGCATATCTTACTGACTGAGTCTATGCCGCTAGCAGAAACATTAACTTGGAACATGCTTTGTGTTAGTATGATTTGGCAGTACAACTAATCACACAGCAAAAGAAGTGGATAAGTGGTGAAATCACAGCTACAAGCTCTCCAAACAAGGGGAAAAAACTTCAGCACACCTAAAAGTAATACCGTTCCACTGTCAACCAAAAACAGTCACAGCAAATGACCCAATCAGAACAAGCCTCGTTCATATTCACTGTGTAGTGCATCGTATGGCTGCATCTAGCAACAGTCAGTCTTGGATCTCTACACTAGGAAGCATGATAACTGAACTGATAGTGAGTATTACCACTATGGCTTCACGCCCGTTCTGTCTTTGGTAGCCCGTCAAGCAAATGCAGAGCGATTCAGCACCCGGTATGCCTTCCAAATCTCTCACTGGCCTGTACAGTACCTGTGAGATCGAAAAACTCGCCAAGCTAATCAGCAGAGGAGTCCTTGTACAGAGTGGGAAAAGCATGACTCGCTAAGCTTGCTGGAAATAAGACAGAAAACTGGTAAACGAGAACCGACATGATCGGCGTCAGCCATGGCTCCGAGATCCAAGCAGTCGTCCACCCACAGCCCAGTCACGACCTTCGTCCCGCGCTCCCGCGCCGCCACGCACGCCGGGTCATCCTGCATTTCGGATCGGGTTTGGTTTTAAACACGAAACAGTGAAGCACGGAGGAAGGGATTCGAATTCCAAGTCCAGCACAACTCACGTAGACGAGTCCGCTGACGACCAGGTGGGTGCATCCCTCCTGCGCGCCCCCCGCATCGGCGCCGCCGTGCCGTACCATCTCCGACCGGTACTGCCGAGCCAGCATCCAAGCGCGCGTGACGTGAGGGGGACGGAGCCACAAGCCAAATCGATCGAACCGAGACGGAATCGAAACGAATCGGTGAGGGAGGTTGCGAAACCTGCGCGTCGGAGACGGGATCGAAGCCGAGGAGGGCGAAGCGGACGCCGGCGAAGAGGCGCATGGCGGCGAGGGGTTTGGTCGGACCGGAGGGAGAGGCTTCGGGGAGCGGTGATTGTGTTTTGGGGTGGGGTGGGGTGGGGGGAGGAATGGGGTGTGTGAATGTGATTCGAGTCCACCGCACATGGCACTTTGCACTTGTGGAGTGCCCCACTTGGCCTACCGAACGACATTTGAAATTTGAAATTTAAAAACATACTGTGCCCTCGAGAATCGAAATCACAGGCTCAAGGCAATTTTATCTTTATTTTAAACCTGCTTCCATTACTATTTTTTGAACACGTTTTTTATTAAGAGAACCCCTCTCCGATTTTTATTAACAGAAACCACATTGTCTTTTACATCTATTAGTCAGAACAAACAAGAAAAAGCAAAAGGACGACAATGCATGACCTAAAAGAGCAAAATGGGCTACAACCATCAGCCCCAATAGACCACAAGGGGCCATATCAGATATAGCTACTGAAAATGAGCGGGGACATCTTGAAACCATTGGCATATGAACACACTTTTTTAAAATGCATTTTAAATATGTTTTAAAATGTTATAAATTTTGAAACAAAATTTCACGCATGCATCTTCTCAACATGTGTGTGCGGCACAAAGTTTTGTGGGAAAAAAATCTCTTTTTGTTTTGCCTCCGCGAAAAAGATAAATTCGGTGCTTCTAAATAGCGTTCCACAATACTTTTTTTTGTCTTTTTGCACAGGTCAAAGAAAAAGTTTTTTTTGTTGAAACTTTTTGCATGCACATATAATTTGATGATGTATGCTTGAAACTTTTTTCACTATTTTTTGGCATTTAGAATGACTTTTCTGAAGTGGGTTCATATGCCCATGGATTCATCCATGTGCTTTCCTACCGACAACCCACAAAATCTAATAGACTCCAACTCCAGCATCCTAGGAGTCTACATGCCAGATCTCCAAGAGATGGTTAAAAAAGTACAAGGTTCTAACATAGCACCATTACATCACTATTTAGAGCAAGATAATAAATGAAAATCTTCAGAAGAAACCAATACAGGAAGGGAAAATGAACATCTTCATGTGCAGCCATAACTCCGTTGGTCCCTAGTCTCCAACCTTGTGTCGCCTTGAAGACTTCATTTTGCAATCAGCTCAACCATTCTTAGGTCCCACTTCATTTTTCTTTGTCTTTCTCGGTTTTTTGCAAAAAGTTCCAATCATGAGGCCATTTAATAATTATATTTCCCTTAATATCCTAACCTCTACACCAATAGTAATATGCTCCATGGCCATCAATGGCGATAATGTTGCATGAGCTCTCCTCACAACATTCATGGTGGCTATTAACTTGAACATAAACAAAAGATATTTGATCTCTTATAGGAATTCAGTTCTAATCATAATAGAGTTCATCAAAATCTCCAAAAGAACTAATACAACTACTCAAGCATGTAAATGGTAAACATAGAGGAGAGGATCAAAGTACAAGACGGCACCAAGTCAGGGAAGGAGAAAGGCATGTCAGTGTTGATGGAGATGGCACCGACCCGCCGGTGTGGCACGGTAGCGGAGCCTCCTCTTCCTTCTTCTTGTCTTGGCCTTTCTTCTATGGTGGAGGTGGTCTTGAAACAGCACGGGAGATGATGGTTGTAGATGATGATGGTGATTGTATAGCCTGCCTCCACGGGTCTCCTCCGTGGATGTAGAGTCTCCTCTTTGATTCAAGGGCTCTAGATGATCCAAATCCAATCACAATACCTCGTTGATGGCCAAGGAATTCATGGGAACGAAATCCACAAAGAGTCGTGCGAGATCTGGGCGATTTTGTCGCTTTCTGGGGGTGGTACGGCCGAGCTCTGTTGTACCTGGCGTCGTCATTATCTCTGACCCCTTTAGTATATTGGCAACCATTTCTTAACATGAATAACGATTTGGGAGTTCTTGGGCTTGTTGGAATCGCGTGAATGAGAAGGATACATTTGTGCCATTGGATATTCAATTTGAGGACTCTGAAAATGTCATATTTGACACTCCAAACTCCCTAGGTTAGGTGCTTAGAAGTCTCCCATATTGAACCTAACCTTCACCTTTTCTTCGTGCTTAGTCCATGGTTGCTCCTATAAACACAACAAAACAAAGAACAAAAAACTACAAACTATGCAATTCACAATGAGAGAAATGTATAACTAGAAATCAAGCATAATGGACAAGTAATTGGCTGGATATGATATATGGAGATAACATGCAACAAATGAGCTTAAAAATGCATATAAAATAGAGACATCAGGGCCCCGCACATTCACTTCAACGGTAGCCACTGGCGGAGAACAAGAACATGGGGCGAGAGTACGGTAGCCAGTGGCTGAGATGCACGATGCTGCACGTGCAAATCTAATCTTGTTATTAGTCGGTTGTGATGCGTTTCAGGATGTTATTCGAAAAAGGGAAGCCGGTTATACCCATATTCTGCGACAACACAATATCAAAAATAATTTGATACATTGAGGATTCACACAACTAAAAAAGAAAAAAAAAGGCATGACCCCGAAACCCCTGGCACTGCCCTCAACAACACATAGACCACGATAAAAAGGTTCTCTAAAATCGAAGCCTCCAACAAGGGTGCAACTCAAGACACCCCCATCATCAAAATATAACAATTGAAGGAAGATGGAGGTTTTTCACCCTCAATAGCAAATTTGAGCAACCTTCAAGTAAATCCTTCAACAAGGAGAACGACATGAAAAAACCACATTGCCAGGTACAACCAATATAATTAATGTCACAACTATGGTTTTCAGCTTGGACTTTCAAGACCCTGTACTCGAAAACGAAGAGTATGACCAAACTAAAGCCATCATGTGTTGTCGCGCCCACTTTCCGAGTCGGCCCCTCTATAGCTCCTATTGATAAAGTTGATGCAGCCAAGTTTCTCCAAGACGAGAAGGTATGCCTCCGAAGACATCTAATCACGCACACAACACTGACACGGACATTGACACATGGTAGCAATGCTCCGAGCTACCAAGATGAAATGAGGGCCACCACCAATGAAGAGGACGTTGTTGTTGTGCAAGACAAAGAAAACAACTGTGAGATTGTCAATGGTACCAAAAGCCTGGGCCATCTGGCAGTGTCGCACCATCCACACTAGAGATATCCAGCTATAGATCTGAACTTGAAGCCACCAGACCTCGACGTTCAGAAGGCAGAGATGGCCCATGTGTTGCTCCTGGCATGTCACCACCGCACCCCCCCCATCATCGGCTAGAGAGATCTACATCCGTAGAAAGCTTCACTCCCTCAAAAAGACGGCCACAACAGTCGGCCACCTTAGGAAGCGATGCTCCCCAAAAAGGAAGGCCTCAACCGTTGGTTATCGGATGAGAAAAGGCGACGGCCATTGCCACCCAGCACGTCGGTGAGCCTCCTAATCTACCCTATTTCCTATCAGATGTCCCCCAAATGGACTAATCTACCCTATTTAAATAAAGATGATTGTGTGCATCAATCATGGCAGAGGCTAGGAATTTACCTTTGTCTGTTTGTATGGGGGGATAATTTGACTGTAATAGACAAGCTCGTCCTCGAGCCTTGGTTGCGCATAAACAATCACAAAATAGAAAACATGTGCAAACTCTAAGAGCATCTATAGCCGGACTTGGCAAATCCAGCCCCCTAAACACCCGGACACGACCATGGATAGCATCGGACGACCCCTCATATATCCTGCCGGACAGTCACACTTCTCATATTTAAATCCTCAAATCCACGCATGCCGATCATACACATGAATATCACACGAAAAATACATAGTTCAAACATAAAATACTCTGGAAAACCTCTTGCCTCTCCAATAGCCATCAACCTTTATGTATCTTGCACATTTGGTCCTCTCAAATACTCTGCTCCAAACACCTGCACCACGACGCAAGCAAATCTCATAGTGGTGTTTAGGCATATGCTCTGCTTCATCTGGGCCATCTCACCAATGGCATCCGCGGTGGTACCTAATGAAAACATCCTTAGAGAAGCTTTGAATTTCTACTTAGGAGAGAACGGGAGTTGTCGGCAACAATCTCTGGTTAGCATGAAGTAGGGATCATGTGCCTCCACTCCCTCCACCACACGCAAGATAAGGGTTTGCGCATACGGGAGCGTCGATGAAATCATATATCAGAGAATGGTGGTTTGGGTTTAAAGTAGTCCTTGTAGAGCAACCATGCCCCAACGACTCTATCCCGATTTAAAACTCTTGAAAGCACAAGTGCTCCCTGGGTGATTTTGGTAATTAATGTCAACATATCTCTTGTTGGACTAATGCTTTTATCTAGTGTATTTCAGACAAGTTCAACAATGGCGTGGAAAGGACAAGAGGATGTGGAACCCCTTCAAGGTGTCAAGGACATGCATTGGCTAAAGCTCAAGACTCTTCATTTTATTTTAGTGATCCAAGATCACATTGAGTCCATAGGAAAGCCAATATTATTAAAAGGGGATGAGGTGTTGCTTAATGGCTTGCTTGCTCAAAATGCTTAGTGATATTGCTCCAAAGCCCTCAACCACTTTCTCATTCCAAATATGTCAAAACCCTAAACTCCAACTCGGCCCCACCGATTGTTTTTATCTGGTGCCACCGAGTTCATATGACATAGCCACAGCCAGAAACCCTAACAGTTCGGTCACACCAATATGGATCTCGGTCTCACCGAGATGGCCTTCCCAACTCCCTGTTATCAGTTGCAATTATTTTGGTCTCACCAAAATTGCAATCGGTCTCACCGAGATGGCTTGACCAATTCTCTGTTGCCTTATTGCTTCACTTCGGTCTCACCGAGTTGATGCAATCGGCGCCACTGAGATGAGGTTTTCCCTAAGACCTAGCACATCGGTCCCACCGAGTTGTTCCAGTCGGTCCCACCGAGATTCCTAACATTCACATTTTGAACTAATCGGTCAGACCGAGTTCATCTATTCGGTCTCACCGAGTTTGGTCAAATGTGTGTAACGGTTGGATTTTGAGTGGAGGCTATATATACCCCTCAACCCCCATCTCCATATGTGAGAGAGCCATCAGAACGTGCCTACACTTCCACTACTCATTTTCTGAGAGAGAACCACCTACTCATGTGTTGAGATCAAGATATACCAATCCTACCACAAGAATCTTGATTTCTAGCCTTCCCAAGTTGCTTTCCACCCAAATCATCTTTCCACCATATCCAAATCTGTGAGAGAGAGTTGAGTGTTGGGGAGACTATCATTTGAAGCACAAGAGCAAGGAGTTCATCATCAACACACCATTTATTACCTTTTGGAGAGTGGTGTCTCCTACATTGGTTAGGTGTCACTTGGGAGCCTCCGTCAAGATGTGGAGTTGAACCAAGAAGTTTGTTAGGGCAAGGAGATCGCCTACTTCGTGAAGATCTACCCGAGTGAGGCAAGTCCTTTGTGGGCGATGGCCATGGTGGGATAGACAAGGTTGCTTCTTCGTGGACCCTTCGTGGGTGGAGCCCTCCGTGGACTCGCGCAACCGTTACCCTTCGTGGGTTGAAGTCTCCATCAACATGGATGTACGATAGCACCACCTATCGGAACCACGCCAAAAATCTCCGTGTCTTCATTGTGTTTGCACACTCCAATCCCATCCCTTTACTTTCTTGCAATTAGCATGCTTTACTCTTTCCGCTGCATATACTCTTGTCATGTTTGCTTCAAATGTATTGTGAATGCTTAAACTTGTGCTAAAACTCCACCTTAACTTGAAGAACTTAAAAACTACCACTTTTACTTGTTGAAGGGTCTAATCACCCCCCCTCTAGACCCCTCTTCTCGATCCTTTCAATTGGTATCAGAGTATTGGTCTCCATTGCTTTGGATTTAATCACCATTGGAGGAAGATGGATGAGTCTATGATCGGGAGTATTAGACGTAGAGTGCCTATGCTTGCTGGAGAGTTCTATAGTTCTTGGAAGAATGAGATGCTTGAGATTTTCAATGAATATGATTTGAACAAGTACATTACTAGCCCTTGTGTGCCTCCTATTGATCCATTGCATCCTACCCCCGATGAGTATCTTGACATAACTCGCAATCTTAGTGAAGGAAATATGCCCTGGAGGCAATAATAAAGTTGTTATTTTATATTTCCTTATTCATGATAAAGGTTTATTATTTATGCTAGAATTGTATTGATCGGAAACTTAAATACATGTGTGAATACATAAACAAATACCATGTCCCTAGCTAGTAAGCCTCTACTAGACTAGCTCGTTGATCAAAGATGGTTAAGGTTTCCTAACCATATACATGTGTTGTCATTTGATAACAGGATCACATCATTAGGAGAATGATGTGATGGACAAGACCCATCCGCTAGCTTAGCATAATGATCGTTCAGTTTATTGCTATCGCTTTCTTCATGTCAAATACATATTCCTTCAACTATGAGATTATGCAACTCCCGAATACTGGAGGAATACCTTGTGTGCTATCAAACGTCACAACGTAACTGGGTGATCATAAAGATGCTCTATAGGTATCTCCGAAGGTGTTTGTTGAGTTGGCATAGATCGAGATTAGGATTTGTCACTCCGAGTATCGGAGAGGTATCTCTGGGCCCTCTCGATAATACACATCATAAGCTTGCAAGCAAACGACTAAGGAGTTAGTCACGAGGTGATGTATTACGGAACGAGTAAAGAGACTTGCCGGTAACGAGATTGAACTAGGTATGAAGATATCGACGATCGAATCTCGGGAAGTAACATACCGACAGACAAAGGGAATTACATATGTCGTCATAACGGTTCGACCGATAAAGATCTTCGTAGAATATGTAGGAGCCAATATGGGCATCTAGGTTCCGCTATTGGTTATTGACAGGAGAGATGTCTCGGTCATGTCTACATAGTTCTCGAACCCGTAGGGTCCGCACGCTTAACGTTCGATGACGATATAGTATTATATGAGTTATGTGATTTGGTGACCGAATGTTGTTCAGAGTCCCAGATGAGATCACGGACATGACGAGGAGTCTCGAAATGGTTGAAAGGTAAATATTCATATATAGGTCGATAGTATTCGGACACCGGAAGTGTTTCGGGGGGTACCAGGTACTTATCGGGTCACCGGAAGGGGTTCCGGGCACCCCCGGCAAAAGTTATGGGCGTTATGGGCCAAGAGAGGAAACGCACCAGCCACAAGGGGCTGGTGCGCCCCCCATAGTAGGCCGGCCTAAGGAGGAGAAGGAAAGGGGGAAGGGAAAGGAAAGTGCGGATTAGGATTCCCACTTCCTTCCCTCTGCCCGCCCCCCCCCCCTCTTTCCTTCCCCCTTGAGAATACGTGGCGGGGGGGGGGGGCAGGGCAGGAGCCCTAGGGCCAGCCGGCCACCTATGTGGTGCGCCAGGCTGCCTCCCCTCCCCTCCCACCTATATATATGTGGGAGGGGGCGCCTAGCACACACCAGATCAATTGTTAGCCGTGTGCGGCACCCCCCTCCACCGTTTACACCCCCGGTCATATTTTCGTAGTGCTTAGGCGAAGCCCTGCGGAGATCACTTCACCATCACCGTCACCACGCCGTCGTGTTGACGGAACTCATCTACTACCTTGCCGTCTTTCTGGATCAAGAAGGCGGAGGACGTCACCGAGCTGAACGTGTGCTGAACGCGGAGGTGCCGTACGTTCGGTACTAGATCGGTTGGATCGCGAAGAAAGTTCGACTACATCAACCGCGTTGTGAAACGCTTCCGCTTACGGTCTACGAGGGTACGTAGACACACTCTCCCCTCTCGTTGCTATGCATCTCCTTGATAGATCTTGCGTGTGCGTAGAATTTTTTTTGTTTTCCATGCAACGTTTCCCAACACTTAGAACTATTGATCTTATCATTAGAGGATTGCCTAGAAATTTGTTTGTATGCTTATCTACCTTTGAATGTGCTTATACTATGGAAATATCTTGAGGAGCACTTTCCAAACTATTCCTTGAAAAATCTAGATGAGATTCTTCAAAAGTCTATTGCTTTTCATAAAATGAAGCCTAGTGATCCTAAGTTTGATGAATGTCTATTTGAGCTCCGTGACCTTATGCGTGCCAAGGGAAATGTTGGAGTCATTAGTAGCATCATTTCACAAACTATTAGAATTCATAAACATGCACATTGTCATGGTCATAAATCTAATGAATCACTTGCTCTAGGTGATGATCAACCGACATTGAGCATGGATATTATGATGAGGATGATGATAGTGACTTTGACCTTGAGGAGTCGATGAGACATTTTGGTCTTATGGCTAACCTTCGTGCTTACATGGCTGGAGGGAAAGAATGGATTCTCGATAGTGGATGCACTGATCATATGACCGGAGATAAGGACATGTTCCATGAGCTTGCTAAGAATGACGGTCCTCGCAAGTATGTCACTTTTGGAGATAACTCCAAGGGTAAGGTACTTGGCCTTGGTAAGGTGGCCATTTCCAATGATAGCTCTATCCAAAATGTTATGCTAGTTGAATCTCTTGGTTACAATCTCCTTTCCGTATCTAGACTAGCCGACTTCGGTTTTAATGTTCTATTTACTGAAGTAGATTGCCAAGTGTTTCGTAGAGATAATCACAATATGGTCTTTACCGGTATTCGTAGAGGTGGTCTATAAATTGTTGATTTCACTAAGAGAGCTAAACCTCGTACTTGCTTAATTGCTAAATCTTCTAAAGGTTGGTTATGGCATAGAAGGTTAGGTCATGTGGGCATGCGAAATCTTGATAAGCTTATTAAAGGTGATCATATCCTTGGTGTTAAAGACGTCATATTTGACAATGATAGACTTTGTAGTGCTTGTCAAGCAGGAAAACAGGTTGGAGGAAGTCATCCCGTGAAGAACATCATGACCACGAGAAGACCGCTTGAGCTACTCCATATGGATCTTTTTGGTCCCAACGCCTACAAGAGTCTCGGTGGTAACTTGTTCGGTTTGGTCATTGTTGACGACTTTTCAAGATTTACGTGGGTGTTCTTTCTTGATGATAAATCGCAGGTCCAAAAGATCTTTAAAAACTTCGCTAGGAAGGCCCAAAACCAATTTTAAGTGAAGATCAAGAATGTTCGAAGCGACAATAGAATGGAGTTCAAGAATGCCAATGTGGATACCTTTCTTGACGAAGAAGGGATTTCACATGAGTTCTCAGCTACGTACACACCTCAATAAAATGGAGTTGTTGAGAGGAAGAACCAGACACTTATCGAGATGGCAAGAATGATGCTTGATGAATACAAGACACCAAGACACTTTTGGGTGAAAGCGGTTGAGACAGCTTGTCATGCTACGAATCGACTATACCTTCACAAGCTTCTCGGCAAGACGGCATACGAGCTTCTCACCGGTAACAAACCCCAAGTTGGATACTTTCGAGTATTTGGCTCAAAGTGTTACATTCTTGATAAGCATCATCGCTCGAAATTTGCTCCTAAATCTCATGAAGGTTTCCTACTCGGTTATGGCTCAAACCCTCACACTTACCGTGTCTACAACAATTTCACCCGAAAGGCTGAAGAGACGGTAGATGTGAAGTTTGATGAATCTAACGGCTCGCAAGTAGAGCAATTGCCAATTGATGTAGGAGACAAAGATCCTTTGGAAGCAATCCAAGATTTGTCCATTGGCAAGATTCACCCAACGGAGGTGAAGGAGAGTACTTCGTCCGTTCAAGTGGAAGCCTCAACTTCACATCAAGGTGAACCACAAGTTGACTTGGAGGCATCCACAAGTGGAACACGACAAGATAGAGGAAATGAGGAAGTGCAACAAGATGAACCACCTCGACCTCCCTCTCCACCTCCACAAGAGAACGACAACGCCAACAACAATGAAGGAGGAGGAGAAGAAGAAGAAGACAATGAAGAGGATGTTCCACCCCAACCCAAACAAAAGCTTTCACGAGTTAGAGCAAGAGTCACAAGAGACCATCCCGTCGAACAAATCTTCGATGATATTCAAACCGGGAGAATCACTCGCTCTAAAACTCGTTTGGATAATTTTTGTGAACACTACTCATTCATTTCTAGTGTTGAACCTATGAAGGTAGAAGAAGCTCTTGAGGATCCGGATTGGGTGAACGCTATGCACGAAGAGCTACACAACTTCGAGAGGAATCAAGTGTGGACATTGGTTGAAAATCCCGACGACGATCACAATGTCATTGGAACCAAATGGGTGTTTCGGAATAAGCAAGATGAAGATGGACAAGTTGTACGCAACAAGGCCCGTCTCGTCGCTCAAGGCTACACTCAAGTTGAAGGTATGGACTATGGTGAGACATATGCCCCCGTTGCTAGACTTGAGTCCATACGCATCTTACTTGCTTATGCCAATCACCATGATATCACTTTATACCAAATGGACATTAAAAGTGCTATTAAGATTGCTCATAATCCCGTGCAACATTCTCGAACTAAGCATATTGAAGTTCGTCACCATTTCATCCGCGATCATTTTGCTAAAGGAGACATCAATCTTAAGCATGTTCGAACCGATAAGCAATTGGCGGATATATTCACCAAACCGCTTGATGAGAAAGTATTTTTCCATTTGAGAGGTGAATTGAATATAATTGATGCCTCAAACTTGGAGTAGAAACTCCCTTTGGATACATGCAAGGCGTGAGCCTTTGTGACTAATCCTTGACACTTCTCTTATGATGATGATCATATGTCTTGGATCTATATTTGTACCCTTGCATGTTATCTAACCCTCGTAGGTACTTGGATGAGCCCAAATCTATGAGATTGCAAGTCACTCACATTTTGAGCAATCTCTACATCACCAAGTTCCTATGATTTGGTTGTTGAATACAAGGAAGCATGAACTCACTCAACATATCCTTTGACTATTTCAATATATCAAATTTCAATTGGTATCGAGTTTCATGATTGTCATTTTGGATACACAAGTGATTTTCCTTGCAAGACTAACCCGTGTAGGAAGATGAACTCAAACTACAAGTGGTGCTCCCAACTCTTGATGAACAACATCAACCTTGAGCATCCAACACAAGTTCGACTACATGATCAAGATCAACACCACAACCCAAGGTATGTCATTCCATCTTAGAGAAGCTTTGCTCCTAGTCATGAGCTAAAGCAACTCAACAAGATGTGAATACATCAAAATGCTTAAACGAAAAATGGCAACCCCATTTTGAGCTTAAACGATGAGTATGACCTACGATCAAGTGATCTCACTTGACTCCTAAGTCAATATACTCTAACATAGGTGACTTTGTCGCCGACCCCTTTTCTGGATGAAGT
The DNA here is from genome assembly GCA_011799875.1 of Thinopyrum elongatum. NCBI lineage: Eukaryota > Viridiplantae > Streptophyta > Magnoliopsida > Poales > Poaceae > Thinopyrum > Thinopyrum elongatum. The sequence goes on from CM022298.1 coordinate 533,246,667, forward strand.
TCTCTAGTGTTCTTTTGCCTAGTTGATTTTTCCATTTGCTTGATTTTCTTGTTTCTATGTCTCCCTCTAAAACAAAAAAACTTCATCTAGATCTTCTTATTTTTTTTATCTATGTTTAATTCATTGCAAATCCTTCTGCTAATTCCCTGCAAATCCTTGTGAGATTTCATTTGCCAAGTGAGCTGAGTTGACAAAATCTTTACTCTGTGTTGAACTCGGTCCCTCCGATCCAATCCTATCGGCTCGACCAAAATACAAGGACTCCTTGTATATAGTTCATCGGTACAACCGACACGGACTAGCTCGGTCTCACCGATGAGCACCTTCTGTGACTCTGTCATCCCGGACTCACCGACAGAACCATATCGGAGTCACCGATTTCAACTCTGAGAAAATATTTTGCCATTTCTTTCTACCTATTTTCTTCAGCTCCACTCAGTGATTCTTTACTCTATCAACATCATAGACTACCTATTGCTTTGTAGTAACTCTCAAGGACCACACCTAATTGGCTCATGCTCTAGAAGTACCCTTCTTGGAAATTGATGTCAAAGGGGGGAGAGAGCACATCAAAGCTTATCAAATGAGCACATCTAAGCTCTTCTACAGATGCCTGTTAACAAAAGAGGAGAGAAGTCACATGTCTTCAAGAGGGGAAAGACATGTCAATATGTTCTATTGAAATTCTTATTGCACTTACCCTATTTTGCTCTGATTTTGTCTCACCCTACCTTCTCCCATTATCCTATATCAGATTCAGGGGGAGAAAGAATCTATGTCTAAGGGGAGAAAAATCTTTGGAACTTATTGCAAATCTTTAAATCTTTGGGGACATGTCTATATCTAAATGAAGTACTTATAGTACTCACCCATTACATGTCATCCCAGTCTTAGTATTCTTGTGGTTCTTTAAAACTACTTTATTTGGAGTGTTCTTGTGTTATCTAACCCTGTTTTCTCAAGTCTACTCCTTCAAAAGTCAGCTCAAGACCACAAGGTAAGTATATGCATCACACTCATGTGCATGATGATCTCTTGCTGTTGCACATATTGTTTGCAAGAGGGAATCATAAACATGAAGGTACATTTCTTAACCACATCATTTGCTCTGATGCATATAGCCAAGATACATGTAAGTCTATGCTTACTCTGTCATGTTATGCATTCACATGTTAGTATATTCTATCTTCACATGATTGCATACATGTAGGGGGAGCTTATGCATGTTACATGTTTCTCCAAAGCTTTACTTGCTAGTCATCATATCATTTACCTAAAGCTTTGATGTATGTTGTCATAAATTACCAAAAAGGGGGAGATTGAAAGCACAAGTGCTCCCTGGGTGATTTTGGTAATTAACATCAACATATCTCTTGTTGGACTAATGCTTTTATCTAGTGTATTTCAGACAAGTTCAACAATGGCGTGGAAAGGACAAGAGGATGTGGAACCCCTTCAAGGTGTCAAGGACATGCATTGGCTAAAGCTCAAGACTCTTCATTTTATTTTAGTGATCCAAGATCACATTGAATCCATAGGAAAGCCAATATTATTAAAAGGGGATGAGGTGTTGCTTAATGGCTTGCTTGCTCAAAATTCTTAGTGATATTGCTCCAAAGCCCTCAACCACTTTCTCATTCCAAATATGTCAAAACCCTAAACTCCAACTCGGCCCCACCGATTCTTTCTATCCGGCCCCACCAAGTTCATATGACATAGCCATAGCCATAGCTAGAAACCCTAACAGTTCGGTCACACCGATACGGATCTCGGTCTCACCTAGATGGCCTTGCCAACTCCCTGTTATCAGTTGTAATTATTTCGGTCTCTCCGAAATTGTAACCGGTCTCACCGAGATGGCTTGACCAATTCTCTGTTGCCTTATTGCTTCACTTCGGTCTCACCGAGTTGATGCAATCAGCGCCACCGAGATGAGGTTTGCCCTAAGCCCTAGCACATCGGTCCCACCGAATTGTTCCAGTCGGTCCCACCGAGATTCCTAGCATTCACATTTTGAACTAATCGGTCACACCAAGTTCATCTATTCGGTCTCACCGAGTTTGGTCAAATGTGTGTAACGGTTGGATTTTGAGAGGAGGCTATATATACCCTTCCACCCCCATCTCCATATGTGAGAGAGCCATCAGAACGTGCCTACACTTCCACTACTCATTTTTTGAGAGAGAACCACCTACTCATGTGTTGAGATCAAGATATACCAATCCTACCACAAGATTCTTGATTTCTAGCCTTCCCCAAGTTGATTTCTACTCAAATCATCTTTCCACCACATCCAAATCTATGAGAGAGAGTTGAGTGTTGGGGAGACTATCATTTGAAGCACAAGAGCAAGGAGTTCATCATCAACACACCATTTATTACTTTTGGAGAGTGGTGTCTCCTACATTGGTTAGGTGTCGCTTGGGAGCCTCCGTCAAGATGTGGAGTTGAACCAAGAAGATTGTAAGGGCAAGGAGATCGCCTACTTCGTGAAGATCTACCCGAGTGAGGCAAGTCCTTCGTGGGCGATGGCCATGGTGGGATAGACAAGGTTGCTTCTTCGTGGACCTGATAACCCACAAGTATAGGGGATCACAACAGTTTTAGAGGGTAGAATATTCAACCCAAATTTATTGATTCGACACAAGGGGAGCCAAAGAATATTTGCAAGTATTAGCAGCTGAGTTGTCAATTCAACCACACCTGGAGATTAATTATCTGTAGCAAAGTGATCAGTAGCAAAGTAGTATGATAGTTTTGATAGCAGTAGTGATAGTAACAGTAACGGTAACAATGATAGCAATGATTTTGTAGCAAGTGTAACAGTAACAGTAGCAGTAGTAACTTAGCAAAAACAATATAAGAGAAATTCGTAGGCATTGGATCGGTGAATTTGTTGGATGATATTCATTATATAACAGGGCGATACGGCACTAGCTCCAGTTCATAAATATAATGTAGGCATGTATTCCGTAAATAGTCATACGTGCTTATGGAAATAACTTACATGACATCTTTTGTCCTACCCTCCCGTGGCAGCGGGGTCCATATGGATACTAAGGGATATTAAGGCCTCCTTTTAATAGAGAACCGGAACAAAGCATTAACACATAGTGAATACATGAACTCTTCAAATTACGGTCATCACCGGAAAGTATCCCGACTTCTGTCACTCCGGGGTTTACGGATCATAACACGTAATAGGTGACTATAACTTGCAAGATCGGATCTAGAACATAGATATAATGGTGATAACATAAACGGTTCAGATCTGAAATCATGGCACCCGGGCCCAAAGTGACAAGCATTAAGCATGGAAAAGTCATAGCAACATCAATCTCAGAACATAATGGACACTAGGGATCAAGCCCTAACAAAACTAACTCGATTACATGATGAATCTCATCCAACTCCTCACCGACCAGCGAGCCTATGTAGGAATTACTCACTCCCGGTGGGGAGCATCATGGAATTGGCGATGGAGAAGGGTTGGTGATGATGAAGATCAAAGATCCCCCTCTCCGGAGCCCCAAACGGACTCCAGATCTGGCCTCCCGATGAAGAATAGGAGGTGGCAGCGGCTCCGTCTCATGAAATGCGATAACTCTTTCTCCCCCATTTTTTTCTCCGAAAATGTGAATTTATAGCGTCGGAGATAGGGTCAGCGGGGCCACCAAGTGGGGACAACCCACCTGGGCGTGCCAGGAGGGGGGTCGCCCTGGTGGGTTGTGCCCACCCAGGGGCCCCCCTCCGGTGGTTCTTGGCTCCAGTAATTCTCTTTTATTATATAAAAATTCCTCGCAAAGTTTCGTTCCAATCCGAGAACTTTTATTTCTGCACAAAAAACAACACCATGGTAGTTCTGCTGAAAACAGCGTCAGTCCGGGTTAGTTTCATTCAAATCATGCAAATTAGAGTTCAAGACAAGAGGAAAAGCGTTAGGAAAAGTAGATACAACGGAGACGTATCAACTCCCCCAAGCTTAAACCTTTGCTTGTCCTCAAGCAATTCAGTTGATAAATTGAAAGTGAAAAAGAAAAACTTTTACGAACTCTTTTGCTCTTGTTTACATAAATAGGCTTAAGTAGCACCCAGGTTTTAAGCAAAGATCATGACTAACCATGTCGACAATGACTCTTAAAAATTATATTAACTCATATCAATGACATAATCAACTAGCGAGCAATAATAAAGTATCTCAAATGACAACACTTTGTCAAAACAACCATGATATAATATGACAATAGTGGTATCTCGCTAGCCATTTCTGAGACTGCAAAACATAAATGCAGAGCACCTCCAAAGTTCAAGCAGCGACTAAACATTGTAATTCATGGTAGAAAAGATCCAGTCATGACGCACCCAACATTAGCTATACACAATGCGTGAGGATGACAATAGTGCTCTCAGATCTGGCGCTTATTTGAGAAGGTGATGAAACAACATAAAAGTAAATAGATAGTCCCTTCGCAGAGGGAAGCAGTGATTTGCAGCGGTGCCAGAGCTCAAGTTTTTAAAACAGAGGTAAATGAAATTTTGAGAAATGCACCCTTCCTGTTTACTTCGTGACCATCAGTTATCGATATCTTCCATGCTAAACACATTAGTGGCGGTTCCCAAGCGATAAAAGTAAAGGTTTACTCCCCCTCCACCAACAATCACACTCCACGGCTAACCGAATCCACGGTACCATCCATACCAGCAACAATCCTGGGGGAGTTTTGTTTAATTATTTTGCAATTTTGAATTTGGGACTGGGCATCCCTATTACCGCCCCTCTTGTGCAAGGACGAGTGAATAAACACTCATCATGAGAATAACCCACTTAGCATGGAAGATATTGACTACCTCCTATCACTCTATGAACAATCCAGGCACACAAAAAACAGATGTTTATTTGAAGTTTTTAGAGATGGCACATGCAAATTTACTTAGAACGGCAGGGTAATACCGCATATAGGTAGGTATGGTGGACTCATCTGGGATAACTTGGGTTTTAGGATTTTGATGCTGTGACGCCCCCGATTCAATCGTACACTAATCATACACGCAAACGTGTACGATCAAGATCAGGGACTCACGGGAAGATATCACAACACAACTCTAAAAATAAATAAGTCATACAAGCATCATAATACAAGCCAGGGGCCTCGAGGGCTCGAATACAAGTGCTCGATCATAGACGAGTCAGCGGAAGCAACAATATCTGAGTACAGACATAAGTTAAACAAGTTGCCATAAGATGGCTAGCACAAACTGGGATACAGATCGAAGAGGCGCAGGCCTCCTACCTGGGATCCTCCTAAACTACTCCTGGTCGTCGGCGGCGGCCTGCACGTAGTAGTAGGCACCCTCGGTGTAGTAGGGGTCGTCGAAGGTGGCGTCTGGCTCCTGGGCTCCAGCATCTGGTTGCGACGTCCGAGAAGAATGGAAAAAGGGGGAAAAGAGGGAGCAAAGCAACCGTGAGTACTCATCCAAAGTACTCGCAAGCAAGGATCTACACTACATATGCAATGGTATCAATGAAATGGGTAGTATCTGTGGACTGAACTGCAGAATGCCAGAATAAGAGGGGGATAGCTAGTCCTATCGAAGACTACGCTTCTGGTAGCCTCCATCTTGAAGCATATAGAAGAGAGTAGCTGGTAAGTTCACCAAGTATCATCGCATAGCGTAAACCTACCCGACGATCCTCTCCTTGTCACCCTGTGAGAGAGCGATCACCGGGTTGTATCTGGCACTTGAAAGGGTGTGTTTATTAAGTATCCGGTTCTAGTTGTCATAAGGTCGAGGTACAACTCCGGGTCGTCCTTTTACCGAGGGACACGGCTATTCGAATAGATAAACTTCCCTGCAGGGGTGCACCACATTACCCAACACGCTCAATCCCTCTGGCCGGGCACACTTTCCTGGGTCATACCCGGCCTCGGAAGATCAACACGTCGCAGCCCTACCTAGGCCTAACAGAGAGGTCAGCACGCCGGTCTAAATCCTATGTGCGCAGGGGTCTGGGCCCATCGCCCATTGCACACCTGCACGTTGCGTGGGCGGCCGGTGAGCAGACCTAGCAACCTCCATTACAAAGGAAGTCGCGTTACGCGGTCCAACCCGGCGCGCGCCGCTCAGTCGCTGACGTCTAGGAGGCTTCGGCTGATACCACGACGTCGAGTACCCATAACTGTTCCCGTGTGGTGGTTAGCGCGTATAGGCTCGTAGCCAGACTCAGATCAAATACCCTATCTCGTTAAGCGTCTTAATTGATATAACCGCGGACGCCGACCAGGGCCAGGCCCACCTGTCTCCTAGGTGGTCACAACCTGCCCTGTCGCTCCGCCACAAAGTAACACTCGGGGGCCGTCGGGAACCTAGGCCCACCTCTGCCTGGATGGAACCACCTGCCCCTTCAGCCCCCATCTCCGAACAGAAACATAAGTAATGTAAAAGTATATAGTATATGTACCCGTGATCACCTCCTGAAGTGATCACGGCCCAGTAGTATAGCATGGCAGACGGACAAGAGTGTAGGGCCACTGATGTAAATCTAGCAACCTATACTAAGCATTTAGGATTGCAGGTAAGGTATCAACAGTAGTAGCAAAGATAGGCTATGCAGCAGAATAGGATTAACCGAAAGCAGTAACATGCTACACTACTCTAATGCAAGCAGTAGAGAGAAGGAATAGGTGATATCGGGTCGATCAAGGGGGGGGGGCTTGCCTGGAAGCTGTGTCGAGAGAGAAGGGTCGTCGACGTAGTAGTCGTTCACGGCAGCGTCGTCAGCGGTCTCAGCGTCTATCGAGAGAGAAGGAGGGGGGAGGAAACAGTAAATACAAAGCAAACAATGCTACACAAAGTATGACATGACGATATGCAGTGCCGGGTGTGCTCTAACGTGGGGTTGCACGTTACTGAGAAAGGGGGATCCCATCCGGGAAAGTTTTCCCGGTTCCGGACATTTGTCAGACAGATGACCGGAGGGGGACGGTTGCATGTTCGCTATGTTAGGGACGTGTGACGGACGAACGGACTGCGTAATCGGGTTCGTCTCGTCGTTCTGAGCAACTTTCATGTACAAAGTATTTTCATCGGAGTTACGGATTATTTAATATGATTTTCTAAAGTTTTTATTAATTTCTGGAATTTAATTAATTATTTAAATTAACATTATCCGAAATAGTGTTATGCTGACGTCAGCATGACATCAGCAGGCGTCCTGACACGTGGGTCCCACATGTCATAGACTGGTTAGGTTAATTAGGGTTAACTAATTAATTAACATTTAATTAAACTAATTAATTAAATTAGATTAATCTAAACAGGGTTAATTAACTTAATTAATTAACTAATTATTTATTTATTTTATTTATTTTTATTTTTTATTTTTATTTTCTTTGTTTTTCTATTTTCGTTTTTCTCTGGGCATGGGCCCGGGCTGTCAGTGGCATTGGGCGCGGGGGCCCCACCGGCAGTGGCCGAGGGGCGCGGCGGCGCGGGCGGCAGCGCGGGCGCGTGCGCGCGGTGACGGGCAGGGGCGAGCGGGCGGAGCGGCGGCACGGGGGCGCGGTGGCGCGAGCAGCGGGGCGGGCGCGCGCGCGGGTGCGGGGCGGCGCGAGCAGGCGCCGGGGCGGGCGCGGTCCGGCGACAGAGGGCGCGGCGAGCAAGGTGCGGGCACGCTCGGCGGCACGCCGAGCGGGGCATGGCCGCGGTGAGCGCGGGCCGGTGCGGCGGAGCGGGGCGAGCGAGGCGAGGAGAAGGGGGGCTCACTAGGGGTAGTAGGGCACGGGGCAGCGGTGCGCGAGGAGGACGGCGACGGGGTCCAGCGAGGGGGCGGCGTCGGGGACGAGGCGGCGGCGTCGTGCGGCGTCGGGCAAGCGCCCGATCCAGTTCTGGATCGGGGGAGGGGGGAGCGAGGAGGGGGGGGAGTGTCGGTGGGGTGGGTTAGGGTTCGGCCTGGGGAGGGGTATAGGCCAGGGGGGAGGGAACTGGGCCGGCCTGGTGGCCGTGGCCCAGTTGGGCCGGGGGTTTTTCCTTTTTTTTCTCTGTTTTCTTTTTTCCTTTTTCTTTTATTTATTCACATTTCTCTGTTTAGTAAAAAGTTAGGCCTCAAAATGATTTTTGTAGAACATGGCAATTGTTCCAATAAATACTAGGCATCCTCTACCACTGTCAAAAATTGGTTTGGAGTCAAATGGATCTCACACCACTTTTATAATAATTAAAATGCATTAATCCTAGCTGTTTTGGTAAAGTTTGAGCCACCTAATTAATTTATTTATTGTTGGTTACAATTTTAGAATGGTCTCTGCAATATTTGCTATTTATTGAACATTTTAGTTTCTATGTTGGATAACTTTTATTTTCCACTTTCATTTAAATTTGAATTTGAGTTAGGAGTTGAAATGCAATATGATGCTAATGATGATTATGCACTGTTAAACATGCTGACTTGTCATTATCAAAAGTGTTTACTGTGGCTAATGACATGGGGTGTTACAATTCTCCTCATCTATCAAGAATTCTCGTCCCGAGAATTAAGAGGAAGACTGAAAGAAAGTGGGGTATTCTTCATGAAGACGATCCTCGCGTTCCCAAGTGGCCTCATCTTCAGAATGATTTGACCACTGAACCTTGAGGAACTTGATTGCCTTCTGACGTGTGCGGCGTTCAGCTTGGTCGAGAATGCGGACCGGATGCTCTTTATAGGAGAGGTCTTATTGCAATTCGAGCACTTCATGATCCACTGCTCGGATTGGGTCCTTGAAGCAGCGGCGGAGTTGTGACACGTGGAACACATCGTGAACCTGAGAAAGGTTCGGCGGAAGCTCCAGTTGATATGCCACTTTTCCACGCTTTTCGAGAATAGTGAACGGACCAATATAGCGAGGAGCTAGCTTGCCCTTGATCCCGAAGCGGTGAGCACCCTTCATTGGTGTAACTCGAAGATAAGCCTTTTCGCCAGGTTGATAGACCATGTCTTTATGATGACGATCATACTGACTCTTCCGACGTGACTGGGCAGTCTTGAGATTCTCACGAATGATGCGGACTTGTTCTTCGGCGTGTTGGATAATATCCGGACCGAAAAGTGGACGTTCCCCAGTTTCTGACCAGTTCAGAGGGGTTCGGCACTTTCGTCCATATAACACTTCGAAGGGGGCCATCTTCAGACTAGCTTGATAGCTATTATTATAAGAGAACTCTGCATACGGGAGAGATTCCTCCCATTTCTTGCCGAAAGAGATAACACAAGCTCGAAGCATGTCTTCGAGAACTTGGTTGACACGTTCCACTTGCCCTTGCGACTGAGGATGAAATGCAGTACTGAATGACAGATGAGTACCCATAGCTTCTTGGAAACTTGCCCAGAATCTCGAAGTGAATAAGCTACCACGGTCCGAACTGATTACCAGTGGAATACCATGAAGTGAAATAATTCTGGACATGTAGAGAGTTTCAAGCTGACTAGCTGTGATCGTTTCTTTGACCGCCAGAAAATGTGCAACTTTAGAGAGTCGATCAATGATGACAAGGATAGCATCATTACCTTTCTGCGATTTGGGAAAACCAGTGACGAAGTCCATTTCAACATGGTCCCATTTCCATTCAGGAATAGAGATAGGTTGCAGAGTTCCAGCAGGTCTTTGATGTTCTGCTTTGATTCGACAACAAACGTCACATTCAGCAACATAACAAGCAATGTCTTGCTTCATATTAGACCACCAGAATTTTCGACGGACATCTTGGTGCTACCGGGATGAATAGACAGAGGCGTTTCATGAGCTTCTTTCATAACCTTCTGAGTCATATCCAGGTTGTCTTTCGTAGGGACCACTATTCGACCTTTAAAGAATAAGGTGTCATCATCTCCAAGGGTGAAGCACGAGGGCCTTCCTGCCGCGAGGTAGCGCTTAATCTTGTGGGCTTGAGAGTCATACTTCTGCAGTGTCTTGATGCTGCCCAAGAGATCTGGTTTGACAGCCAGGGTATTGAGGGAACCCTGGGGAACAACACGGAGGTTCATCTTGCGGAACTCTGGAGGAGGGGGAGCGAGTGCTCCAGGAGGAACAATATGGAGGTTCAGCTTTCTGAATTCTTCAACAACCGAGGTTTGAACTTTGTGAACCTGGAGGTGGTTGCAATATGACTTATGGCTCAAGGCATCAGCCATTACATTAGCCTTGCCTGGTGTATAGGAAATACCCAAGTCAAAGTCTGCAACAGTCTCCATCCATCTCTGCTGACGGAGGTTCAGGTCTGGCTGAGTAAACAGATACTTTAGACTTTGGTGGTCGGTGAAGATCTCGCAACGATTACCGAGAAGGTAATGTCGCCACTGTTTCAGTGCATGTATGACAACAGCAAGCTCGAGGTCGTGAACTGGGTAGTTCTCTTCGTGAGGGCGCAATTGACGGGATGCATAGGCAATCACTTTGCGCTCTTGCATTAGGACACAGCCTAATCCTTGTCGGGAAGCGTCGCAGTAAATGATGAAGTCCTTCTTAGTATCAGGTGGAGCAAGCACTGGGGCAGAAGTCAACTTGTCCTTGAGTGCCTGGAAACTTTCCTGACATTTGTCTGTGCATTGGTACTTGACGCCCTTATGCAATTGGTTAGTCAGTTATGTCGGCAACAACATTGGTACCAAGGGCGAGGGACGAAGAGAACCCTTTTCCTGCTCGTTGAACGAGGCGGACCAATAGGCAAGGTTCTCGTCCATCGGGGGTTACCGGAATGTCATCAACAAAAGCAACAGGGTCTTACTGACACGGTTGTACACCAAGGTGTTTACATAAGCAGAAGAATATTACTGCTTAGATCATATGGATCACAAGAAAGGTTAAACAAAACAATGGAAAGGAAAAGTGATTAGTAAACTAATCCGAACAATGGAAGGAAAATGTGGTTACAATCGAGTATCAAGAGTATATCTTTCCCATCCATGTCAGGACAACAAGCAGACGACCATTTAAGTAAAGGGGCAAGGGATTTCATGATGTTACCCATACAACAGTGTTTGGATAACTGATAAGGAAAATTTAGGGCTGTGCTTCAAAATGTTTTTGTTAAAAATTGGAGTACCACAGATGACATGGTCTTCGAGCAAAGGTCGGACTATGGATACACAAGGGATCCATCAGGAACAACTCAAGAATAAGTCTTACAATTTCCTCCTGGAAGAATGGCTATTCTTGCAAAAGAAAGAAACTATAATAATAAGTCCTCCAGCCAGGTGTGCTAGGCATGACATCACCTAACCGAGTCATCAAAGGACCAATATTATAACTCCGGGAATTATGTTCCAAACATTATGTCTGACCGAGATTCAGATCTGATTGGTGTCAGGATACCTCAAACTCAGGATGCCCGGGAAGAAAAGGTGCAACACAAATTGTCGAGATGACATTGTAAGATTCTCGGGAAATGAACTATAGGAGCGGGTTCCCGAAACAATAGTTCATCATTAAACCAAGGAGAGGATGAGGAGGTGGCTGATGGACTCAGCGACAATTCATTGAGAATTCCACAAGGATGGATTTCCACAATTATGTGAACAAGGAGATGACATATGACAATTCAAATGATATAATGTTGTATGCCCGAGGAAAACATACACCATTAATCATTAGTTGAAAGGTGTGACCGAAATACGACCTTAGGCAGCAAGATCAATGTTAGAGTGACGATTCAATAATCAACAGTCTAAGAACGAACTGTCGATCGTTAACATTCAAAGCAATAGGGTTGCCAGAAGTACAGAATCCAAGCAGCACCGCTTGTTAGATGGTATCCCGGTTAGAATCAACACGGGGACCAAGAAAGAATGGTGACGGTGAGAAGTATCACTATGCCAAGAATTTTCAAAGAGGTGAAGCAATCCTCACAACATACTCGACATAAAGGACAGTAATACTTCAAGGTAGAACATAATGCAAATAGGATAGCAAGTTGCATCCATAACACGGACAAGCTCGCGACGAAAAAAAGTTCAGGGTGTTGTCAATGATAACAAAAAGCATCGAGGGCAAGGAGGGTATTTCTCAACATGAACACAGTTGACATCTCGAAAGAAGTCAAAGTGTTGAAGGTGATCCGACACATTTGCCGGGAGGTTTCAAGAGGACGCAATCAAACTGCAACGGCGTCAAGCAGGGAATGACGACGTGAAAGTCATAGGAACAACAAGTAAGATGCAAGCTCAGAATCAAAGTTGCCTTTCAGAACAAGAAACATGATGTTGAAAGCTCGACGTAAGTCGTGCTCGCACTCTGAAGAATTTGTGCACCGAAGAAGGTCGAGGTAGCATAATCAAAGATAGCAAGATAAGGGTGTAGCAGATGGACGGTCTTAGTGGCGCAAACTATAGAAGCAGTATGCACTTTCAACCATTCCATTCCCAGAATGAGATCAATGCTACAGGACTTCAGTGCGATGGGAGAGACAAGGAATTCCAGTCCTTCGATTTCAACGGGGACGTCCTTGCAAAACATGGAGGTTCGACATTGGCCCGCAGGGGTGTGTACTAATAGCAAAGCGTTCATGTCCTCACATTTAATGTCGTGCAAGCATGCAAAATCTTCCGACATGAATGAATGCGATGCACCTGTATCAAATAAAACAGATGCTGGTACTGAATTTACGAGGAGTGTACCCATCACAGTAGCAGGCTGGTCTCGAGCTTCATTGAGATCAACGTGGTTGGCATGAACACGACCATAAGACTTGGCATTGTTGTTGCGGGGCTGGTTGCTTCCACGGTCAGCTGCAGGAAGGGCCAGTTGATTCTGGTTCTGATAGCAGTTCCTGGCAAGGTGACCTGGTTGACCACACTTGTAGCACAGACCATTATTGGGGGTGGGAGCAGGAGCTTGGGGTGGTGCAGCTGGAAGTCTTGGCTGCCTGGGTGGTGGAGGAGGCAGACGCGGTGCAGCATAAGACTGCCTTGGAGCAGGTGCATTTGGACGGTACATGCTGTTCGGGATCCAGATCTTACGCTTCTGCGAGGGCGGGCCCGAAGATGAGCCCGTGTCACGGTTGCGCCTGTGAGAGCTCTGGTGTTCCTGCAGACCAGTTTCAACATTGATGGCCTTGTTCACCAAGGTGGCGAAATCGGGAAAGTCATGCACTAGCAGTGCGAGCTTGATGTCAGCTTGAAGGCCATCACGGAACTTCTCCTGTCTGCGTGCATCAGTTGCAATGTCTTCTTCAGCATAGCGGGATAAGTCCAGAAACTCCCGCTGATAAGCTTCCACAGTTTTGTTGCCTTGGGTGAGGTTGCGGAATTCGCACTTCTTCCGGTCCATGATCCCCTGTGGGATGAAGCGGGCACAGAAAGCAGCTTGAAAGTCTGGCCAGGTGATGATCGCTCCAACCGGCAGAGTGCGCCTGTGGCTGTCCCACCATTGAGCAGCAGGTCCCTTCAGAAAGAAGGAAGCAAAGGTGACATAGCTGGCAGGGGCTACATCAGTAGACTCCATCTCATAGGTGATGTCACGGAGCCAGTCATCAGCATCCAGAGGCTGAGTTGAGCTGCGGTACATGGTTGGGTTGAGGTGTATGAAATCCTGCAGAGTTATTTGGGCTGGCAGCTGGTTCATATTGGGGCGCGGGAACTGAGCCATCATATTCTCCATGAACTGGCGGTTCAGCTCGAACTATTGGATCATACCAGCCATATACTCAGGCGGTGGTGGGGCGTTGCAACCACGACCACGACCACCTGGTCTAACCATCCTGCTAATATATAACAGGGGTAGTTCAGCATTGAGAAATTTGCAAAGACAAGAATCATTCTTGGTGAAACAAGCATAATGAAAGGAGCACGATAGATACTACATAGTAGTTGGCATATCTTACAAAAGGGATCATGCATAGAGTTCAGTACATAAGACTAAAGACATCATAGGCGGCACGCAGGCTCGCGACGAATGCATCTAATGCTAATAAGCAAGACTACATCAGTCCCAGGAGGAACTGTGGAGGTAGGTGTAGCCTGACAGCTGGTAGTGACGCGATGGGAAGTCCTCCACGTCAGTAGCCTACGGTCCGTGAACACTCTGGTGTAGAACCCGACGTCCAGGTGGCAAAAGAGGACCAAGTGCGGGAGTGTAGCCTCCCACATCTGGCCAACCGACACCCTGGGGCATCACGGTCCTGACTGGGTAGATCGCAGATCGCGGCAGCTCACCAGATCGGACAAAGGGGTGCAACAGGGTCAAAGCACTGTAAAGGTGTCGACGGGTGGTGTACAACTCGTGGCGAAGAGCTCGGTTAGCTCGATCCAGCCCATCAGCATGTAGAACCAGGTTCTGATGGTGGAAGGACTCTCGGGTGACGGTGGAGTAGGCAGCAGTGTAATATCCCTCCGCACCATCGTCAGATGCGATAGCAACGTGCCTGAAAGGGGAGGTGTCCAACGCCCGATACTCTCCACGAAGACGTGTCAGAGCTGCATAAGCGGCATCGTGGACTGCCATATCGATGGTCACTCCAACACCATGAGCGGTGTGCAGCACAGTAGTGGAGTCATACTCCCGAGAGTAGAGGTGGACGATGGCACGGTACTGCTCCTGGTTAAAGTCCTAGTACTGCTCGTACACGGTGTACTCAGGGTGCCAGCGATAACCCAGATAGGTCATCATCTCAGCTAACACAGCAGGTGAACCCTGGACACCAATGGCCACCGTGTGGCGCACGACCTGCCTCGTGGGTTCCATCTGAAAACAAAGATGTTTCAAAGGAGTCATATGACAGTGTGGATATTGTTCAAAATACTATTCTAAGGAATAACTATGTCTTATCCAACTTTGGGGTGAATGTGGTCACGAGATCCTAATATTAGTGTTAGTAAATTTGTTTAACCCGAGTAGGAGAGAGTTCAGAGTCCCGGAGTAAAGAACGAGGAGTAAAAGATCCTAATACCACCCAATGGCGACGTGGGCCCGTAAGACACACAACCATGTTAGTAAAACAGCTTTCTTTGTCTAGACTCAACTTCGGCCAAGGAGTGTGGAAGGGGGGTTCCTACAGGTAGTCGGCTCTAATACCAACTTGTGACACCCCCGATTCAATCGTACACTAATCATACACGCAAACGTGTACAATCAAGATCAAGGACTCACGGGAAGATATCACAACACAACTCTAAAAATAAATAAGTCATACAAGCATCATAATACAAGCCAGGGGCCTCGAGGGCTCGAATACAAGTGCTCGATCATAGACGAGTCAGCGGAAGCAACAATATCTGAGTACAGACATAAGTTAAACAAGTTGCCATAAGATGGCTAGCACAAACTGGGATACAGATCGAAGAGGCGCAGGCCTCCTGCCTGGGATCCTCCTAAACTACTCCTGGTCGTCGGCGGCGGCCTGCACGTAGTAGTAGGCACCCTCGGTGTAGTAGGGGTCGTCGAAGGTGGCGTCTGGCTCCTGGGCTCCAGCATCTGGTTGCGACGTCCGAGAAGAATGGAAAAAGGGGGAAAAGAGGGAGCAAAGCAACCGTGAGTACTCATCCAAAGTACTCGCAAGCAAGGATCTACACTACATATGCAATGGTATCAATGAAATGGGTAGTATCTGTGGACTGAACTGCAGAATGCCAGAATAAGAGGGGGATAGCTAGTCCTATCGAAGACTACGCTTCTGGTAGCCTCCATCTTGAAGCATATAGAAGAGAGTAGCAGGTAAGTTCACCAAGTATCATCGCATAGCATAAACCTACCCGACGATCCTCTCCTCGTCGCCCTGTGAGAGAGCAATCACCGGGTTGTATCTGGCACTTGAAAGGGTGTGTTTTATTAAGTATCCGGTTCTAGTTGTCATAAGGTCGAGGTACAACTCCGGGTCGTCCTTTTACCGAGGGACACTGCTATTCGAATAGATAAACTTCCCTGCAGGGGTGCACCACATTACCCAACACGCTCGATCCCTCTGGCCGGGCACACTTTCCTGGGTCATACCCGGCCTCGGAAGATCAACACGTCGCAGCCCTACCTAGGCCTAACAGAGAGGTCAGCACGCCGGTCTAAATCCTATGCGCGCAGGGGTCTGGGCGCATCGCCCATTGCACACCTGCATGTTGCGTGGGCGGCCGGTGAGCAGACCTAGCAACCTCCATTACAAAGGAAGTCGCGTTACGCGGTCCAACCCGGCGCGCGCCGCTCAGTCGCTGACGTCTAGGAGGCTTCGGCTGATACCACGACGTCGAGTACCCATAACTGTTCCCGCGTGGTGGTTAGCGCGTATAGGCTCGTAGCCAGACTCAGATCAAATATCCAATCTCGTTAAGCGTGTTAATTGATATAACCGCGGACGCCGACCAGGGCCAGGCCCACCTGTCTCCTAGGTGGTCACAACCTGCCCTATCGCTCCACCACAAAGTAACACTCGGGGGCCGTCGGGAACCTAGGCCCACCTCTGCCTGGATGGAACCACCTGCCCCTTCAGCCCCCATCTCCGAACAGAAACATAAGTAATGTAAAAGTATATAGTATATGTACCCGTGATCACCTCCCGAAGTGATCACGGCCCAGTAGTATAGCATGACAGACGGACAAGAGTGTAGGGCCACTGATGTAAATCTAGCAACCTATACTAAGCATTTAGGATTGCAGGTAAGGTATCAACAGTAGTAGCAAAGATAGGCTATGCAGCAGAATAGGATTAACCGAAAGCAGTAACATGCTACACTACTCTAATGCAAGCAGTAGAGAGAAGGAATAGGCGATATCGGGTTGATCAAGGGGGGGGGGCTTGCCTGGAAGCTATGTCGAGAGAGAAGGGTCGTCGATGTAGTAGTCGTTCACGGCAGCGTCGTCAGCGGTCTCAGCGTCTATCGAGAGAGAAGGAGGGGGGAGGAAACAGTAAATACAAAGCAAACAATGCTACACAAAGTATGACATGACGATATGCAGTGCCGGGTGTGCTCTAACGTGGGGTTGCACGTTACCGAGAAAGGGGGATCCCATCCGGGAAAGTTTTCCCTGTTCCGGACATTTGTCAGACAGATGACCGGAGGGGGACGGTTGCATGTTCGCTATGTTAGGGACGTGTGACGGACGAACGGACTGCGTAATCGGGTTCGTCTTGTCGTTCTGAGCAACTTTCATGTACAAAGTATTTTCATCGGAGTTACGGATTATTTAATATGATTTTCTAAAGTTTTTATTAATTTTTGGAATTTAATTAATTATTTAAATTAATATTATCCGAAACAGTGTTATGCTGACGTCAGCATGACGTCAGCAGGCGTCCTGACACGTGGGTCCCACATGTCATAGACTGGTTAGGTTAATTAGGGTTAACTAATTAATTAACATTTAATTAAACTAATTAATTAAATTAGATTAATCTAAACAGGGTTAATTAACTTAATTAATTAACTAAATATTTATTTATTTTAATTATTTTTATTTTTATTTTCTTTGTTTTCCTATTTTCGTTTTTCTCTGGGCGTGGGCCCGGGCTGTCAGTGGCACTGGGCGCGGGGGCCCCACCGGGCAGTGGCTTAGGGGCGGCGGGGCGCGGGCGACGGGCGCGGCGCGCGTGCGCAGGCGCGTGTATGCGCGCGGGCGGCGGCAGGGGCGCGGCGACGCGGGCGGCAGCGCGGGCGCGTGCGCGCGGTGACGGGCAGGGGCGAGCGGGCGGAGCGGCAGCACGGGGGCGCGGTGGCGCGAGCAGCGGGCCGGGCGCGCGCGCGCGGGTGCGGGGCGGTGCGGTCCGGCGACAGAGGCCCGGCGAGCGAGGTGCGGGCGCGCGCGGCGGCACGCCGAGCGAGGCATGGCCGCGGTGAGCGTGGGCCGGTGCGGCGGAGCGGGACGAGCGAGGCGAGGAGAAGGGGGCTCACTAGGGGTAGTAGGGCACGGGGCAGCGGTGCGCGAGGAGGACGGCGACGGGGTCCTGCGACGGGGCAGCGTCGGGGATGAGGCGGCGGCGTCGTGCGGCGTCGGGCAAGCGCCCGATCCAGTTCTGGATCGGGGGAGGGGGGGGGTGGAGTGTCGTGGGGTGGGTTTAGGGTTTTTTTTTTTTCCCTGGGGAGTGGTATAGGCCAGGGGGGAGGGAACTGGGCCGGCCTGGTGGCCGTGGCCCAGTTGGGCCGGGGGTTTTTCCTTTTTTTTTCTCTGTTTTCTTTTGCCTTTTTCTTTTATTTATTCACATTTCTCTGTTTAGTAAAAAGTTAGGCCTCAAAATGATTTTTGTAGAACATGGCAATTGTTCCAATAAATACTAGGCATCCTCTACCACTGTCAAAAATTGGTTTGGAGTCAAATGGATCTCACACCACTTTTATAATAATTAAAATGCATTAATCCTAGCTGTTTTGGTAAAGTTTGAGCCACCTAATTAATTAATTTATTGTTGGTTACAATTTTAGAATGGTCTCTGAATATTTGCTATTTATTGAACATTTTAGTTTCTATGTTGGATAACTTTTATTTTCCACTTTCATTTAAATTTGAATTTGAGTTAGGAGTTGAAATGCAATATGATGCTAATGATGATTATGCACTGTTAAACATGCTGACTTGTCATTATCAAAAGTGTTTACTGTGGCTAATGACATGGGGTGTTACAGATGCACAAGCAGTTTTCCCGCTTAGTACAAGCGAATGCTAGCAAATAGGTTGAGAAGCGGCCAGCTAGAGAGCAAAAACGGTCATGAACATGCATTATGCATAAGTAACATTGGATACTAGCATGAGTAGGATATGAACACCATGAACATAAATATCACAGAGGCTATGTTGGTTTTGATTCAACTACATGCATGAACATGTGCCAAGTCAAGCCACTCAAACATTCAGAGGAGGATACCATATCATCATACTACATCACAATCATTTTAACGCAATGTTGACATCCAAGATAAATCATCATCCACTCCTAGCTACTTAAGCATGGCATGAGAAACTATAATCTCTAATTGTCATTGCAAACATGTTTGATCATAAATAGGCTGAATCATGGATACTAGGTTAAACATATTTACAAAAACAGAGCAAGTTGAGTTCATACCCGTTTCCCTCTGCCATAGCCAGTTCACCAAATATCATCATTATTGCCTTTCACTTGCACGACCGAATGATTTGAAAATAATAGTAGTGCAAGAGTGCCATGGACTAAGCTGGAATCTGCAAACATTTTATTCAAAGGAGAAGACAAGGTAATTTGGGCTCTTTGTTAGATCAACAATAATGCATATGAGAGCCACTCGACATTTTCATCGTGGCCTTCTCCTCGGTATGACTCAATAAAAAGAAAAGAAATTCAGAGAAACACACTGAAATATTTTTGGAGTTTTTAGTTTTTCTTGAAGAAAGCAAATTAAAGAAAAGAAAAAGAAAAACAAGAAAAACTATTTACACGGGACAGCTCCCAACAAGCAAAAGAAGAACAAGGAAATCTTTTTGGGTTTTCTTTTTAATACTACAACTAACTAAACTAGAAAGAAAAACCGAAAAGAAGCAAGAAACATTTTTTTTCTCAAAGTTTCTCAAACACACAAGAAGAAAGCAAGAAAATAAATTTAGCATGGATAATACAATGAAAAAGTGTGGACACCGACAACTGGAATGAAATGTGTGAACATGAATGTAATGTCGGTGGAAATACGTACTCCCCCAAGCTTAGGCTTTTGGCCTAGCTTGGTAATCACCACTCGTAGTAGCCATCAGGTCCCACGTTGAAGTGCTGGGGAGCAGGCACCTGAGCGTCCCACTCCTGAGGCTCTTCATCTGCAGCAGCCATGGCATTCCTGTAGGCAATGATGTCATCTGGCATGATCCTATATCTGCCCCTGGCAATAGAATCAAACAAAGCAGGTGCAGGCAATGGAATAATATCACGGGTGTTCTCGCTAAAAACCAGGTTGTAGGGAATATCAATAGTAGTGTTCTCGCCATCAATAAATTGATGATGTGCCATAGCCTGGCGATCTAAGTAAACCTTGGGCAAGGGATAATCATGCTAGCGTATCTGAATGTTAAAGTGACTAGCTAAGCAAGTAGCATAAATACCGCCATGAATTTTACCCTTGGACCTGTTAAGGTGGAGGCGACGTGCCACAATAGCTCCTAAGCTATAAGTGTTATCGCCGTAAAGCGTGCGGCGTAAGACAGCGAAATCTGGGGCACTAAGTGCACCAACCTTCTCTCTAGCAAGTAAACACTTTGCAATGAATAGAGCAAAATAATGCACAGAAGGAAAATGCAAGCTAGTGGCAGTGGCAGTCGATACCCCTCTCTCGTCTCCCACAGACAAAGTACGATAAAAGCCCTCGAACTCTGCAGGCCTAGGCTCCCTTATTTCCCGTCAGAAGGGATCAAGCATATGTCGCAAAAATCAGTAAGTGGTATCTGACGGGGTTCAACATAAAGATTAAACTGCACCTCAGGGGGGTTATTCCTACTCAGAAAATGGAAACTTTGCACAAAGGAATTTGTGAGGAGATGATACTGTTCACACTCAGCTGCGATGAAGTCGGTGAGGCCGGCATTAGCAGCAATTTGTGCAAACTCGTGACGGATTCCAGCTCCATCCATGAAGGGGTTGTGCGGCCATTCGCACGGCCGCACCTCCGCCATTCTCCAGGTGCGGAGATCATTGTCCGATGAGTCCCCAATAACCCCCTTGGAGTTCTTCTTGGAAGCAAACTTCCTAAAGAAACTCATCTTATTCCTATGAACAAAATTCTGAAAAAATTTAGTCCACAAAATTTTGTCAACAAAACTTCACAAGATTGATAGCAACTACTCATAGGGATGCATAGAGGCCATATCAAGCATTCAAACTACTTAGAACTCTAAGAATTCAACATGTAAGCTCACCTACAGCAGTACCAAGAGTAGCTAATTATTCAAAATATAAACCACTAAAGCAAAAAACTAATTGGACCAATGGAGGAGTCACATACCAAGTAGCAATCCCCCAAAACAGTTTCGGAAACGGAGCTTCGAGCAAAGAGATCGAAATCCGCGGGTTTGAGAGCAAGAACAAGAGGGAGAGAGTAATGGTGATTTTTTCTGGAGGTCGGTGATGACATGGGCTAAAGAGATAAGTGAGGGGGCCCATGTGGGGACCATAACCCACCAGGGCACGCCCAGGTGGGTTGTGCCTACCTGGAGAACCCCCTCTGATGTTATTTGCACTAAAAATTCTTAAATATTCAGAAAAAAACCGTGTTAAATTTTCAGGGCATTCTGAGAACTTTAATTTCTGGGTCATTTTTTATTGCACGGGAAAATCAGAAAACAGGCAAAACATGGTATTTTATTTCAAATGACTAATAAAAGCAAAAAACAAAAGGTAAGGATAGAAGGTAGTGCTTACTAAATTCATCAACCTCATACCTCTCAAAAATGATCCATTAATAAGGTTGATCAAGTCTTATTAACAACCACTTTCTATTAGCATGAAACCGAAGAACTTTCGTAAAACACTAAGTTACCTCAACAGGGATATGCACGTCCCCAACAATAAGCATTTCATATTTCTTTTTGGCAGTAGGTAGAGGTAGTTGAAAACTTCCAATAGTGAGTGTCAGAGATTTTCCAATAACATTAATACTATTCACTTGGAATTGTTTCTTTGGAAAGTGCACCGTATGCTCTTTACCATTGATATGAAAGGTGATCTTGCTTTTATTGCAATCAATAACAGCCCCTGTAGTATTCAAGAAGGGTCTACCAAGGATAATCGACATGTTGTCGTCCTCGGGCATCTCAAGTATAACAAAGTCAGTCAAGATAGTAACATTTGCAGCAACAATGGGCACATGCTCACAAATACGGATAGGTATGGCGGTTGATTTGTCAGCCATTTGCAAAGATATTTCAGTAGGTGTGAGTTTAATCAAATCAAGTATTTTATATAAGGAGAAAGGCATAACACTAACACCAACTCCTAAATCACACAAAGCAGTTTTAACATAATTTCTTTTTATGGAGCAAGGTATAGTTGGTATCCCCAGATCTCCAAGTTTTTTAGGTACTCCATCCTTAAAAGAGTAGTTAGCAAGCATAGTGGAGATTTTAGCTTCCGGAATTTTTCTTTTACTAGAGATGATGTCTTTCATATATTTTGCATAAGGTGCCATCTTTAAAATATCAGTCAAGCGAGTGCGCAAAAAGACGAGCCTAAGCATTTCAGCAAAGCGTTCAAACTCCTCATCATCCTTTTTCTTAGTTGATTTAGGTGGAAAGGGCATGGGCTTTTGAACCCAAGGTTCTCTTTCTTTCCCATGTTTTCTAGCAACAAATTCTCTTTTATCATATCTTTTATTTTTAGGTTGTGGGTTATCAAGATCAACAGCTGGTTCTATCTCAACATCATTATCCGGTTCTTTATCATTGTTTGGTTGAGTGTCTTCATGAACATCCTCATTATCTTTTTCATTATCACTAGGTTAATGTTCATTACCAGATTGAGTTTCAGCATCAGAGATAGAAACATCATTATTATTTTCAGGAGGTTCTTCTACTTCAGGTTCACTAGAGGTGTGCAAAGTCCTATCATTTTTCTTCTTCTTTTTCTTCTTAGAAGGACTAGGTGCATCAGTGTTAGCTCTTTGAGAGTCTTGTTCAATTCTTTTTGGGTGTCCCTCAGGATAAAGTGGTTCCTGAGTCATTTTACCTCCTCTAGTTGCTACTCTAATAGCAAATTCATGTATATTATTATTCATTTCATCAAGCAATTCTCTTTGAGATTTAGCAACTTGTTCTAATTGAGTTTGAACCATAGAGGCATGTTTTCCTACACCTCTAACATCATTTGAGATTCTAAATAACAAGTCACTCAAGCGAGCAATCATATCCTAATTATATTTCAATTGTTTCATAACATTGGCATTGAAGTGATCTTGTTTTCTAATGTAATTATCAAACTCATAAAGGCATTGACTAGGATGTTTATTATAATAAGTGATATCACCTTCATCAAACTTTAATAAAGAATTTACCTCTACCACCTGTGATGGTGGTGGTGTGTTGAGGCCATGCATTTCTTCGATAGGTGGTAAATTTTTAACATCCTCAGCTTTAATACCTTTCTCCTTCATAGATTTCTTTGCCTCTTGCATATCTTCAGGACTGAGATATAAAATACCCCTATTCTTCGGAGTGGTTTTAGGAGGTGGTTCAGGAAGGGACCAATCATCATAATTCTTCAATATATTATTCAATAATTCCTCAGCTTGTCCAATAGTTCGTTCCCTGAAAACACAACCAACACAACTATCTAGGAAGTCCCTAGAAGCATCGGTTAGTCCATTATAGAAGATATCAAGTATTTCATTTTTCTTAAGTGGATGATCAGGCAAAGCATTAAGCAATTGGAGAAGCCTCCCACAAGCTTGTGGGAGACTCTCTTCTTTAATTTGCACAAAGTTAAATATTTCCTGTAAGGCAGCTTGTTTTTTATGAGCAGGAAAATATTTTTCAGAGAAGTAATAAATCATATCCTGGGGACTACGCACACAACCAAGAGCAAGAGTATTATACCATATCTTAGCATCACCCTTTAATGAGAACGAAAATAACTTGAGGATATAGTAATAGAGAATTTTATCCTCATGAGCAAACAGGGTGGCTATATCATTTAATTTGGTAAGGTGTGCCACAACAGTTTCAATTTCATAGCCATGGAAAGGATCAGATTCAACCAAAGTAATTAACTCTGGGTCGACAGAGAATTCATAGTCCTTATCATCAACAAATTTAGGTGAAGTTGCAAACTAAGGATCACATTTCATTTTAGCATTCAAAGTCTTTTCTTTATACTTGCATAATAATTTTTTCAGATCATTTCTATCCTTACAAGAAAGAATATCCCTAGTTACCTCTCCATCCATAACATAACCCTCGGGTATCTCAGGCAATTCAGGTCTAGGAGAACTAGGTCTAACAGGTGTTTCTAAATGTTCAGTTTCAAGTACTTCATCAGTTTTCGTGATCTCATCAGTTTCAATAATTTCTTTCTCTCTAACTTTAGCAATTTGTTCATCAAGAAAATCACCTAGTGGCACACCATCATCAAGCAAGGTACTAGCATCATCATAAGTATCATTCAAAGAAGTAGCATCATCAATAACTTGCGACATATCAGGATTAATAGCATCTGGTGGTGTTGCAAGTCTACTCATAACAGAAGGTGAATCAAGTGCAGAGCTAGATGGCAGTTCCTTACCTCCCCTCGTCTTAGAGGGAAAAATCTTAGTCTTGGTATCCTTCAGATTCTTCATAGTGATAAATTGATAATAATCCCAAGTGACTCAACAAATATAGCTATGCTACCCGGCAACGGCGCCAGAAAAAGGTCTTGATAACCCACAAGTATAGGGGATCGCAATAGTTTTCGAGGGTAGAGTATTCAACCCAAATTTATTGATTCGACACAAGGGGAGCCAAAGAATATTTGCAAGTATTAGCAGCTGAGTTGTCAATTCAACCACACCTGGAGATTAATTATCTGTAGCAAAGTGATCAGTAGCAAAGTAGTATGATAGTTTTGATAGCAGTAGTGATAGTAACAGTAACGGTAACAATGATAGCAATGATTTTGTAGCAAGTGTAACAGTAACAGTAGCAGTAGTAACTTAGCAAAAACAATATAAGAGAAATTCGTAGGCATTGGATCGGTGAATTCGTTGGATGATATTCACCATATAACAGTCATAACCTAGGGCAATACGGCACTAGCTCCATTTCATAAATATAATGTAGGCATGTATTCCGTAAATAGTCATACGTGCTTATGGAAAGAACTTGCATGACATCTTTTGTCCTACCCTACCGTGGCAGCGGGGTCCATATGGTAACTAATGGATATTAAGGCCTCCTTTTAATAGAGAACCGGAACAAAGCATTAACACATAGTGAATACATGAACTCCTCAAATTACGGTCATCACCAGAAAGTATCCCGACTTATGTCACTCCGGGGTTTACGGATCATAACACGTAATAGGTGACTATAACTTGCAAGATCGGATCTAGAACATAGATATAATGGTGATAACATAAATGGTTCAGATCTGAAATCATGGCACCCGGGCCCAAAGTGACAAGCATTAAGCATGGCAAAGTCATAGCAACATCAATCTCAGAACATAATGGACACTAGGGATCAAGCCCTAACAAAACTAACTCGATTACATGATGAATCTCATCCAACTCCTCACCGACCAGCGAGCCTACAAAGGAATTACTCACTCCCGGTGGGGAGCATCATGGAATTGGTGATGGAGAAGGGTTGGTGATGACGAAGATCGAAGATCCCCCTCTCCGGAGCCCCAAACGGACTCTAGATCTGGCCTCCCGATGAAGAACAGGAGGTGGCGGCGGCTCCGTCTCGTGAAACGCGATAATTCTTTCTCCCCCATTTTTTCTCCGAAAATGTGAATTTATAGCGTCGGAGATAGGGTCAGCGGGGCCACCAGGTGGGGACAACCCACCTGGGCGTGCCAGGAGGGGGGGGGCGCCCTGGTGGGTTGTGCCCACCCAGGGGCCCCCTCCGGTGGTTCTTGGCTCCAGTAATTCTCTTTTATTATATAAAAAATCCTCGCAAAGTTTCGTTCCAATCCGAGAACTTTTATTTCTGCACAAAAAACAACACCATGCTAGTTCTGCCAAAAATAGCGTCAGTCCGGGTTAGTTTCATTCAAAGCATGCAAATTAGAGTTCAAAACAAGAGGAAAAGCGGTAGGAAAAGTAGATACGATGGAGACATATCAGGACCCTTCGTGGGTGGAGCCCTCCATGGACTCGCGCAACCGTTACCCTTCGTGGGTTGAAGTCTCCATCAATGTGGATGTACGATAGCACCACCTATCGGAACCACGCCAAAAATCTCCGTGTCTTCATTGCGTTTGCACACTCCAATCCCATCCCTTTACTTTCTTGCAATTAGCATGCTTTACTCTTTCCGCTGCATATACTCTTTGCATGCTTGTTTGAAATGTATTGTGAATGCTTAAACTTGTGCTAAAACTCCACCTTAACTTGAAGAACTTAAAAACTGCCACTTTTACTTGTTGAAGGGTCTAATCACCCCCCTTTAGACCCCTCTTCTCGATCCTTTCAACTCTTCTCCCTTTGATAGAACCCTTGAAGTTCGGAATGTGCTCCACCTCCTTTTCTATTTCCTCTGGACTCTCATGATCATCATCATCTCAGCATCTTTGTCCGTATTCGATGAATTGGAGAACTCATTTCAAATGAATTCATCAAGCTCCATTTTTTGATGCTCCTCACACTATGAACCCTCTTGAAAGATCATGGATGTCGCCTAGAGGGGGGTGAATAGGTGCGTTAAAATAATTATGGTTTAGGCTTGAACAAATGTGAAATAAAACTAGTGTTTAAATTGTCAAACACAAAACCTAAAACAACTAGGCTCACCTATGTGCACCAACAATTTATGCTAAGCAAGATAAACAACTAGGTGAGAGCAAGATATATAACAAGAAACACTATGGCTATCACAAAGTAAAGTGCATAAGTAAAGGGCTTGGGTAAGAGATAACCGAGGCACGCGGAGACGATGATGTATCCCGAAGTTCACACCCTTGCGGATGCTACTCTCCCTTTGGAGCGGTGTGTAGGCACAATGCTCCCCAAGAAGCAACTAGGGCCACCGTAATCTCCTCACACCCTCGCATAATGCAAGATGCTGTGATTCCACTAAGGGACCCTTTGAGGGCGGTCACCGAACCCGTACAATTGGCAACCCTTGAGGGCGGTCACCGAACCGGTACACTTTGGCAACCCTTGGGGACGGTCACCGGAACCCGTACAAATTGCTAGGCAATCTCCACAACCTAATTGGAGACCCTGACGCTTGCCCGAAGCTTTACACCACAATGATTGAGCTCCAAAGCACCTCCAACCATCTAGGGCGCCCAAGCACCCAATAGGAACAAGCTCTAGGTTACCAAGCACCCAAGAGTAATAAGCTTCTCAACTTTTCACTTCCACGTATCACCGTGGAGAACTCAAACCGATGCAACTAATGCAATGGCAAGGGTACACGGAGTGCCCAAGTCCCTCACTCTCAAATCCCACCAAAGCAATGAAAGCTATGGAGGAAAATGAGGGGAAGAACAAGAAGGAGAACACCAAGAACTCCAAGATCTAGATCCAAGGGGTTCCCCTCACGTAGAGGAGAAAGTGATTGGTACAAATGTGGATCTAGATCTCCTCTCTCTTTCCCCCCAAAAACTAGCAAGAATCCATGGAGGGATTGAGAGATAGCAAGCTCGAAGAAGGTCAACAATGGGGGAAGAACACGAGCTAAAAGGATAGGGACCATTGGGGAAGAAGGCCCCCTTAAATAGACCCCCCCAAATCGAACCGTTATGCCCACAAGTCGTGCACAAGCGGTACTACCGCTCGAGGGAGTGGTACTACCGCTTAGCACAGTCAAAACAGCCCAACGAGACAGAAAAACACGAGTGGTAGATCTGCCAGAGAGGTAGTACCGCTCGGGGAAGAGGTAGTACCGCTTGAGAGGTAGTACCACTCGGGGGAGTAGTACTACCACTCGGGGGAGCAGTACTACCGCTCGGGGGAGCAGTACTACCGCTCTACTACCGCTCAAGTGGATTGGGTAACAGAAGCATAAAATAAGCGGAAGTGGAAACGGTACTGGTCAGCGGAAGTACCACCTAAGTGGTACTACTTCTTGAGGGAGAGGTACTACTGCTCTCTACTACTGCTCACGCTGAAAAACTGCCCAAGCAAAACAGAAGGAGCAAGAAAACTAGAACTTCCATAACTTCTGCATACGAGCTCCGAATTGAGCAAACTCAAGCTTGTTGGATAGTTGACGACGAGTACTATCCAAACAGCCAATGATAGTTAGTAAAAAAACAGCCAATGATATAGTGAGAAGAGCAGTAGAAAAATGCCAATGATATAGAGATGTGAAACCTCTATGAATGAAGAACCGACAAAAACTCCAACATCAAAAACATCACAGAAGATGCATATGAACTCCGTTTTCGATGAACTCGAGCTTGTGATGAAGATGACCATAAGCTCTAAAACTCAACTCCAAACAAGAACCAAGAAAGATGATGCAAGGATGCAATGGTTTGAGCTCTCTACGAACGATACGATCAAGCTACTTACTTCAGATCCCCTCTTGATAGTACGACAATCGATCCTATAACCCGGTCTCCCAACTACCACCATGTGACCGGTAAAATAGAAAACCTATCAAGGGCTAACCTTTGCCTTGCACAAAGTCCACTTGAGCTAGATGATGATGATCTTGACTTCCTCAAGTTGGACCACCTTTCTTGATTGCGTTGGCTTTATGAAGACTACTTGATTGCTCCCCCATACTCCACTATGGGTGAGCCATTCTTCGGCACATCTTCACAAGTCCATTGTCACCAAAATGGACGGCAAGCTTCAAGCATGATCTCATCATGATGCTCCACTTGAACTTGCGCACCGCAACCTTGATGACGACCACCACTTGATGTCATCCTCCATGGGTTGTATGAGATCTTTCTCTTGACGCAAGCCCATGGAAACATACCTAACCCCACATAGAACTTTCACGTAGACCATGGGTTAGTACACAAAGTGTAATGGACAATGCTTAACATACCACGGGATCACTTGATCCCTCTCGGTACATCTTGTACGCTTTGTGTGTTGATCAACTTGATTCACTCTTTGACTTAGTCTTGATCAACCTTGTATCATGTCTTCTCTACGACCAATCTTTGGATAATTACTTGAATAGCACCTTGGTCAACACATAAACTCCTTGAAACCAGCACATGGACTTCAAGAAATGCCTATGGACAAATCCTTCAAATATAACTCAAGACAACCATTAGTCCATACAGATTGTCGTCAATTACCAAAACCAAACATGGGGGCACCACATGTTCTGTCAATCTCCCCCATTTTGGTAATTGATGAGAATCACTTTCAAGAGAGTTTATATAAGGAATAGAGCATAATCATGCAAAGCAACAACAAATATGCATGAGCATGAGATGCAAATTCTTAGGAACAAAACCAAAGCAAGAAGAAAGAACTCTACAAACTTCACTAAACTCTCTAAACTTCTCCCCCATTGGCATCGATTGCTAAAATGGGCGAAGAGCTTAGAAGACCAATATAATATGTGTTCCTCCATAAATTGTGTATTTCTCAAAAAATATGAAATACACATATCCAATGATAGATAGTATGAGGAAACATAATATGTTGAGGATCTAAAGATTGCAAAAGGATGATATGGCACAAAGGCATACCAAAGAGAGAAGCAAGTAATCAAAAGATACCAATTGAACCAATCAAACAAATGATCCGACGAGCCACAAGAATAAAAGATATTATGATATGGGCAAATGAGTGTTCTAAAGAAACTAGAGAAGGTCCCCATGATTTGTGCACTAATTAGTTTTGTATGGGGATACAACATGCACAAAATAGGATCATCACTCCCCCAAAATCAATAGAACCTCACAACAGGTGCAAGTGAGCATAGGAAAATAAGCCTAGCACTTGCAACAAACACATGGTTGAGCAACATGAAAAAGAGGCAACTTAAGAATAGGCTCAACCAAAATGATGTGTGTGAGTCATGGCAAAGCACTTGAGAAGACTAATATAAGAATGAGCATTAAGCATCAACATAGTCTTAAAAGAATGAGATACAAGGTGCAAGACATGTCCTTCCCACACACATACAACAAGCAAATGGGTTCACAAGCTTACTAATATGCAAATGAATAACCAAAGCTTGTGACAACCCATGGTGAAGATAGAAAATGATAGCTTTGTCAAGAGGAGGGATACCAATCGAATGGCAAAAGCCTCATCAAGACAAGCAAGAGAAAAAAAAATCTTCACCACAAAAGAGTGCATCAAGATGTAACGAATATAAGACACGCACTCAAGATAAATCCTTTCACGGAACCACCAAGGAAAAGGTGGACATGAAAGAATAAGGATATAAACTAGAGATGTAACTTCTCTCAAGTGTATAAGATTCTAGGTAGATGAAAATCATGATGATATCAATCCACAAAGAAGGATATACACACGAAATAGTTACAAAAAGGAAAGAACAAGATATCCACAAGGAAGTCATAAATATACCAATAAGATATTTGCTTGAAAGCATAGCACATGGCTAGATATGGTCTTATTGTATATAAATGAAGTCCTACCACATCCATCAAAGACATCACAACTAGCAACAAGAGATCATCTTGGGATGTGCTTTGAGAAAGGAAACAAGTATCACAAGAACGGATCAAGAAATTCATGCCATGATGCAAAACCTACACATGGTTGAATGCAAGGAATTTAAACATGAAGTAGGTAATAATACTTATTACCGAGAAAGCATTGGAATGAAGTAGTAGATAATTGTTCATTGATCATCCTAGCTTGGCTCCAATAAGCACATGGTGACAACACCTTCCTTGTGAGTGAGCCGAGCATCAAATGCATCTCCAATTGTTCCTAGAACAACAACACAAACAAAATGGTACCCAAACTCATTGGGACCAAAGAGTTAGAAACACCAATACATAGGACAAACTCCACATAAATATGTGCACATAGATATGTAAATAAATTTCATGCACATCTCATCCAATTTGAGACTTGGTGGAGTTTCCCCTATATATTGGGTCAAAGAAAGAAAGCATGTCAAAGAAAATACATGAAGTAAATATGCATGCTAAAGACTTTCAATAATCGACACCAATTGAAAAAGAAATACCAAGTAAAAAAGGATACGAAATGGAGAAATCATCATTTGGAAGATATCGATGAAAAGATACATCAAGGAATGAGATATCCATTGATACACGCAAAATGAAAGATATCGAACTCCCAAAAGAGAGGATGGTTCCAAACAAACCAAGCCCTCTATAAAGTTTCATGATGGCACAAAGTACCAAAAAGAAACGACTTGCCTTCTTCCAACACCCGCTTGATAAGGATCACAAGATGAGTTTTCTAAAGAAAATAGGATAGCTCCCCCAAGCGTTATGCATTATGGAGAATTTGCATTTGAATACAAAATGCACAAGATGGGATCACCACTTTCACTATATCTAGAAAAACACTAGACAAGATCAAGAAATCAACAAGATCCACAAGTGGTATGGAAGACAATGGGAGTTGACACAATCCTTGGCAAGAGATAAGGCAAATAAAAACAAAAGCCAACGTAAAGATGATCAACAATTTCTACCACATAAAAGATTACCAATTGTCAAGAGACAAGAAGTAATTGGAAATAATTCCCGGGGGTAGATAGAAAAGATATCCAACATCATCTTCACACCAAACACAAAAACAAATTGCAACCAGTAGAGCTAACATGCCACCTAGGAACAAGATAATTTACAATATCAACTCTAGGTGACAATATCTAAAATGTACACATTTTCTAGGCTTGTAATATACATAGTACATTACTCCCCCATAATGTGATACCAATGAAAATTTAACAGGAGGCAACTAAAAAGAAAAAATCAAGAGATAATTTATTGACGATTTAGAATTTGAATTTCTCATGAGAAGACATACCACATAGAGACTAGATAATCTTGTAATATCAATACTAGGTGGTATTCCTCATGTACACATATTTATAAGATTGTGAAGTGCACAAAGCACATCACTCCCCCAAAATGGGATATTCCTTTAATCTCTCACAAGAGCCAACTAAGATACAAACAAGATGCACAAAGGCTCAACACACGACTCACACATACATGATGTGCAAATCAACATATACATACTTGATTTCTCAAGATAAGAAAATTGGAGGCACAACATGATGGGGAACGTTGCATGAAAAACAAAAATTTTCCTATGAAACACCCAAGATCCAATCTAGGAGATGTATAGCTACGAGAGGGGGTGTGTCAACATACCCTTGTAGACCAAAAGCGTTAGCGTCGTAATGCGGTTGATGTAGTCATACTCTTCATGATCCTATCGCGATCCAATCCGATCTAGTGCCGAATGGACGACACCTCCGAGTTTAGCACATGTACGGCTCGGCGGCGTCCTCTCCTTCTTGATCCAGCAAGCAAGGGATAGGAGGTAGATGAGATCGGGACCAACACGATGGCTTGGTGGTGGTGGCAGCGGAATTTCGGCAGGGCTTCGCCAAGCGCGTATCGGTGAAGCGTGGGAGGAGTTGGAAGAGGTAACGGGCAAGGGTCGAAGGGGGGCTACCCCCAACGCCTCCCCACCTTTATATAGGCGTGGAGGGGGCTGGTGACTTGCCCTCCAAGGCCATAGGGTCGTTGGTCAAAGGGGGAGGAAGGAAATCCCTCCCTTCCTTCCCCATCGATCGCTATCCCCCCTTTTTAGGGATCCTGATCTTATCCCTTTGGGATATGATACTATTCCTTTTAAGGGAGGATCTTGGTGCGCCTAGACCAGGGTTGTGGGGAATTTCCCCACTACCCACGTTCATGTGGGTCCCTCATGCAGGTGGGCTCCACTCCAGAACCTTACTGGTATAATACCGAAAAAAACCGAACTTTTTTCGGAACCCCGAAAACAACTTTCCATATATGAATCTTTACATCTGGACCATTCCAGAGCTCCTCGTGATGTCCCGGATCCCATCCGGGACTCCGAACAACCTTCGGAGTTTCCACTATTAATATCTCAACACTACCCTAGCGCTACCGAACGTTAAGCGTGCGACCCTACGGGTTCGAGAATCATGCAGACATGACCGAGACTTCTCTCCGGTCAATAACCAATACCGGGACCTGGATGCCCATATTGATTCCTACATATTCCACGAAAATCTTTATTGGTTGAACCACGATGTCAAGGATTCAGTCAATCCCGTATGCAATTCCCTTTGTCTGGCGATATGTTACTTGCCCGAGATTCGATCGTCGGTATCTCCATACCTAGTTCAATCTCGTTACCGGCAAGTCTCTTTACTCGTTCCATATTAAAAGATCTCATGACTAAACTCATTAGTCACATGAAGCTTCTTATGATGTTGTATTACCGAGAGGGCCCAGAGATATCTCTCCGTCACATGGAGCGACAAATCCCAGTCTCGATGCACACAACCCAACAGACACCTTCGGAGATACCTTTAGAGCACCTTCATGATCACCAAGTTACCAAGTGACGTTTGATAGCACACAAGGCATTCCTCTGGTATCCGGGAGTAGCATGATCTCATGGTCGAAGGAACAGGTACTTGACATGAAGAAAGCTATAGCAAATAACTAAACGATCTGATGCTAAGCTTACGGTTGGGTTTGTCCATCACATCATTCTCCTAATGATGTGATCCCGTTATCAAATGACAACTCATGTCCATGGTTAGGAAATCTTAACCATCTTTGATCAACGAGCTAGTCTAGTAGAGGCTTACTAGGGACACGGTGTTGTCTATGTATTCACACATGTATTTAAGTTTCCGGTCAATACAATTTTAGCATGAATAATAAACATTTATTATGAACGGGAAATATGATAATAACCATTTTATTATTGCCTCTAGGGCATATTTCCAACACAACATATACAAACACATGCAAGGAACAAAACCAAAACATGCAAAGGGGCAAGTAACTTTTAATGTAAACAATTTAAGTACAAGTTACCGCAAGGAGGCACATTGGATATAAGATAGAAACTTAATAATCCAAATGACTTGGCTTGAGACAATATGAATGATGAAGATCTCTTAATTCTTCATGATGTAGCCAAGTCTCCAATGCCCTCCAAGAATACCTATTGATCAAGTTTGAGCTTGTTGGTCCCCAACCAAGTTGGGTCCTAAGAGGTTAGTCAGAATAGTCTTGGCTACCCAAATGGTTTTTTTCTTGACACCACTTTCAGTATCAAAAAATTTGGCAAACACATTGCCAACCTTATCCTTCACAAGAGAATAGATATCATCAATTAGAATAGGAGTTGATAAGGTACCATTCGTGCATGAAGAAGCGACGTGACCTTTGTCACGACATAAGTAGCAACATCTACTCTTCACTTTCTTCTCACTTGATTTCTCAACTTGAGAAGCATTAGCTTGATTCTTCTTGGGAAGAGGCCTTTATTCAACTTGAGGTTGAGCATGAGAATGAACTTGTGGCCACTTCCCTTGTTGCTTGTCACTAATGGGCTTCTTCTTCAACGGGCAAGATCTAACATGATGCCCTTCAATTTTGCACTTGAAGCAAATAATCTTATCTGAATTCTTGACTTGTTCTTGGCCCTTCTTCTTGTTGATCTTGGACTTCTTCTTATTGTTGGATTTGAATCCAAGTCCACCTTTGTGATTGGGGGATTTTTGCACACTCAAGATATTGTTGAGTGTGGACTTCCCTTAAGGACACCTTTGCAAGTCATTCTCCAAAGAAGTGACTTGGGCCTTGAGCTCTTTGATTTCCTCTACATGGTTAGTTTCAACACAAGTACTCGAGGAAGTGTAAGCATCATTGTTAGAGCAACAAGGAAAGGAAAGTAATTCATCACAAGATGTATTAACCATAAGTTTGTATAAAACCAAAAGCTTTGATCACCTTATCAAAGCGTGTATTCCAACTCCGAGATGCTTGCACCAGTCCATAGATGGATCGCTGGAGCTTGCATACTTTGTTAGCATCCTTAGGATCAACAAAACCTTCCAGTTGCATCATATACAACTCTTCCTTAAGGAAATCGTTAAGGAACGCTGTTTTGATGTCCATCTGCCAGATTTCATAATCATAGTATGCGACAATTGCTAACATAATTCTAACAGACTTAAGCATCACTACGGGTGAGAAAGTCTCATCGTAGTTAACTCCTTGAACTTGTCGGAAACCCTTTGCAACAAGTCGAGCTTTATAGACGGTACATTACCATCAGCGTATGTCTTCTTCTTAAAGATGCATTTATTCTCAATGGCTTACCGATCATCGGGCAAGTCCACCAAAGCCCATACTTTGTTCTCATACATGGATCCTATCTCGGATTTCATGGCCTCAAGCCATTTGTCAGAATCCGGGCTCATCATAGCTTCTTCATAGTTCGTAGGTTTGCCGTTGTCTAACAACATGATTTCTAGGACTAGATTATCGTACCACTCTGGTGCGGAACATACCCTGGCCTACCTACGAAGTTCAGTAGTAACTTGATCTGAAGTTTCATGATCATCATCACGGGAACTGCTTTCTGTGATGTGCTACTCTCCAGTTCGAGAGAAGGTACAATTACCTCATCAAGTTCTACTTTCCTCCCACTCACATCTTTCAAGAGAAACTCCTTCTCTAGAAAGGACCCATTCTTGGAAACAAAGATCTTGCCCTCGGATCTGTGAAAGAAGGTATACCCAATGGTCTCTTTAGAGTATCCTATGAAGATGCACTTCTCCACTTTGGGTTTGAGCTTATCAGGCTGAAGCCTTTTGACATAAACGTCGCATCCCCAAACTTTAAGAAATGACAACTTAGGTTTCTTGCCAAACCATAACTCATACGGTGTCATCTCAACGGATTTAGATGGTGCCCTATTTAAAGTGAATGCGGCTATCTCTAATGCATAACCCCAAAATGATAGTGGCAAATCGATAAGAGACATCATAGAACGCACCATATCCAATAGAGTATGGCTACGACATTCAGACACACCATTACACGATGGTGTTCCAGGTGGCATGAGTTGTGAAACAATTTTTCACATTGTCTTAAATACATACCAAACTCGCAACTCAGATATTCACCTCCATGATCATATCGTAGACATTTTATCTTCTTGTCACGATGATCTTCAACTTCACTCTGAAATTGCTTGAACTTTTCAAAAAATTCAGACTTGTGTTTCATCAAGTAAATATACCCGTATATACTCAAATCATCCATGAAGGTAAGATAATAACGATATCCACCACGTGCTTCAATACTCATCGGACCACATACATCGGTATGTATTATTTCCAATAAGTCACTAACTCGCTCCATTGTCTCGGAGAACGGAGTTGTAGTCATCTTGACCACACTACTGCAGGATGCTGTTAACGCGACACTACGATCAGAGACCCTTTGACGAAACTGTGTGCGATGCATTAATCGCAAACGGTGATGTAAAAAAACTGTCAAGAAAGATGCAAAACGTTTGCAATGCCGGGTACATCAAACACGGTTCAGATTTTACTTGCGTGTGCGATGCTGGGCATACGGTTGATCCGGACGAACTGTTTGCGATTATACAGAACAACAGAAACGGGCAGCCACATCAATGTGTGTGCAATATAGGGCATATAGTTCACTCTGATGAACTGTTTGCTATTAGGGAAAGCAACAGAAACGGTCAGCCAGATCAAGGTGTGTGTGATATACGGCATACGGTTCACTCGAATGAACTGTTTTCGATTAGGGAAGAGAACATAAATGGTTCAACTTAACAAGATGTGTGTGATATGCGGCAAACAGGCCTGGAGGTTAATTTGAGAACAAGTACACAGAGGTTAATTTGACATACATGACTTATAAGTTTCACAGAAATCATATCACTTTTTTTGGAAAACATTCGATTGCATTGAATGTATATAGTGCTCCGTCCTATTAGTTGAATTAACCTCGAGGTCCATATTTTGGAAACATGTCATAAAGTAACGGGATAGACCTTCATTCAAGCCAATCAACATGTGTTCAAAAAACAAAAATTATCAAAAAGTAACGAGATAGACCTTCTTCAACCCAATCAACATGTGTTCAAAAAACAAAAAATGTCAAAAATTAAAAAACAAGGACCTCGAGGTTAATTCAACTAATATGACGGAGCACTATATACATTCAACGCAATTAAATGTTTACAGTGACCCATCAAATCAGTTAATTTAACATCGAGGCCACTTCCCATCCGGTCACCCATCCGATGACTACTCCAGCCTCAGCACAGTTAACTTGGGAGTTTTGTTAGATGAGCTATCGGCAGGGAAGCTGGTCCTTGCTGCTGTAGGATCCCTCTTTGCATCCTTTATTGCGCACCTGGATGACCGACCGTTGCCGCCCAATGGCCAATGCCACGTCCCCCGCGAATGTAGAAGCTTCCCTCCATTGGATGAGTGGCAAACAGATAATCAAGAAGAACTGTTTGCGATGATGCAGAACAACAGAAACGGGCAGCCAGATGAGGGTGTGTGCGATATACGGCATACAGTTCACTAGGATGAACTGTGTGTGATTAGGCAACACAATAGAAAAGGTTCAACTTAACAAGATGTGTGTGATACGCCGTAGAGAGCGGCCGTGTGCTGCTACCATCGTCTTGGTCTATTAGTCCCCTTTATATATTTTGTGCCATATTTTGACCTTAAATTTAACCAACAAAATGTTAATGCATGTTACAAAAATTATATAACTGGAAACTATGTTCAAATACGAATCCCACGATATAATCTTTGGCGACATGCATTCGTATTTTATTAGTTAAATCCTACTTATAAACCAGGACGGCGGTATAGTAGGTAATTAAATCGCAAACATTTTTTTATTAACCATATGTGTACGTGTCCTTTCGTCCTCCTCTCGAACGTCTTGTCACCCCGCTGCCACAGACGGCTTTGAGCGCAAGCTTGAGCAGCGCGCGGGGGCGTTCTTTTGGCCAAACGGTGGTGAGCCCGTTCCCGCGCAACCGCGTAGGTTGCCGCGCAAGCTTCCTGCCCGACTCGGTGAAATCCCCCAAAATCCCAATGCTTACCAGCCTACTATATAAACCCTCACGGCCGGCGAGTCCTGTGTCGCATTTTCCCCTCCCTCCCTGTAGCTTATCTCGTCTGCTTCTCCCACAATCGCCAATGGCACCGGTTCGTCATCATCGCTCAGCCACTCCGCCGTCATTAGAGGACAGCTCCAGATGGGAGGCTACACCACGGCGGCGGCGTAGTCCCCGGCGTAGTGTAGTGCATGTGGCGTCCCTGTTGGGTGTGCGTGGAACACCCACCACACGCTCTGCCGCCGCTGCCCGTCGGTAGCTGTTGCCGGCCGCCGTTGCCGCCACACCACCGTCGAAAGCCAGGGCCATCGCCCGCTCCGCTGCCGCGGCCCAAAGGCGGGAGGTGGCCGTTGTGGCCGCCACCCCACTGCCGGCCACCGTGGCCATCACCCGCTCCGCCATCGTGGCCCGAAGGCGGGAGGTGGTGGTCGTGGCCGCCACCCCATCGTCGGCCGCCATGGCCGCCAGCCCACCGTCGACCGCCAGGATCATCACCGCTCCGCTACCGCCACCCGAAGGAGGGAGGTGGAGGTGGAGGCCCGCACGTGCGTCAGCGACCTTGCGCGCTACATCGAGTTCCTACGGGAGGAGGAGGAGCGCCTCGTCGAGCATGCAAAGAGCCTTACCACAGCCGTGGCCGCAGCACACGCCGACGCAGAGGCGAGGAACCAGGAGATCTACAAGCAGTCCGGCCGCTTCGAGAGGGGTCGTCTGGAGCGGCAGAGGGCGTTCGAGGTGAGCGTCGCTGAAGGTGCAGCAGCGGCAGGCACCGTATTGCAGTTGTCCAGCTCGTCGGTAGGCTCCTCCCCCTCTTCCTCTTACTAAGCGCGCTCGGTAGAGGAGAGGCTACCGGAAGTAGTACAAAGCCCCTCCATAGTAGTAGTAGTATTTAGGGGCTATTTTGTTCAGTTCATCTGACTATAGATGTGGTGGAACTGTACAACGTACTTAAAATTAGCTAGTATATATAGTTGAACTAGCTATTTCAGTACGTGGTTGGCAACAATTGGGGAAAAGTTTGGTCGGTTCAGCTGTCGAGTTGAACTGTTTGTATAAAGAATGGCTGCTTAATCTATGAATGAAATCTATGATTAATTACTGAATTTTAGTTGCAAAAATTAGATAGTGCTAGTGATTTTTAGGTGCATATTTTGACAAATTGCAGTGTTACAAGGATTGACAAATGGCAATGTTACTAGATCAACAAATGTCAATCTTTCCAGTTTGACAAATGGCAATATACCCAATATGACAGATGCAAATCTTACCAAATTGTCTGTAAGTGGTTGCACACGGGTCATCCGAAAAAACCATTTGCGTTGAAGGGAGGTACAAATCCTGATTGCCAAATTTTCTCTTGGCTTAGCGCCGAAGTCTCGCTTTGCATACCTTATTCAATCTGAACCGTTTGCGTTGAAGAGATGCACAAATCCTGCGCGGCGAATTTTCTCTTGGCTTACCATAGCTCTCACTTTGCATACAGGTGCTCTATCTAAAACGTTTGCGATGAAGAGCTGCACAAATCCTGCTCGGCACATTTTCCCTTGGCTTACTGGGGAAGCTGTCGGTTTACATACGGGTGTTCTATCTAAAATGTTTGCGATGTTAGAGTGGTAGCTATTTGTTTCAAAATGCCTTTGTTGGCAGTTATTCGAGTGCACCTTCTCTCAAAATGGACACGAAAAATACCACAGCATGTCGGGTGCCATTCCATGATAGCATGCCAAGTTTCATGAATTTCAGACGAGTTTTGGATTTACTAGAATTTAAAAACAAAGTATCTCAATGTTTTGCCGGCAATCAATAGTGCCCTGGTGTTTGAAATTCATTCCCATTTCTTGCATGGGACCTAAGCATGCACCCTAGGACACATATTTGTTTTTTCAACCAATTTATATGCAATGGAGCATGTGCATGTAGTTCAAATTTGAATTATGCACATAAAATGCCTATAAAACCCAGTTAATGTATAAAAATGTCCAAACGAACCCCGAAAAATTCCAAAATTTAACACAACACTCCTGTTGTTCTATGTTGACACTAGAAATTTTTTAAAAGCAATAAGAGGCAACGAATATCGTTTCGTCCAGAAAGGTGAAACGTTCCCTACCGAAACCATCAGGCTTGTTGTGAGAGGCTCTGATTTGTGAGAAGCTTATACCCAAATCTGCCCTAAATGGGACAAATTTTTTACCACGGCATGTTGATGCCGCTCCATGATAGCATGCCAAGTTTCATGAATTTCAGACGAGTTTTGGATTTACTAGAATTTAAAAACCATGTATCTCAATGTTTGCGGCCGAGTGACGGTGGCTGGGTGTTTGACATTCATTCCCATTTCTTGCATGAGACCTAAGCATGCAACCAAGGACACAGATTTGAATTTTCAACCAATTTATATGCATTAGAGCATGTGCCTATAGTTAAAATTTGAATTATGCACATAAATGCATTGAAAACTCAATTAATGTATAAAAATGTCCAAACGAACCCCGAAAAATCCCAAAATTTCACACAACACTCCTGTTGTTCTTTGTTGACACTAGAGAAAAAATTGAAATCAAGAAGAGGCAACGGATATCGTTTCGTCCAGAAAGGTGAAATGTTCCCTACCGAAACCATCAGGCTTGTTGTGAGAAGCTTATACCCAAACCTGCCCCAAATGGGACAAAATTTTTACCACGGCATGCTGATGCTGCTCCATGATAGCATGCCAAGTTTCATGAATTTCAGACGAGTTTTGGATTTACTAGAATTTAAAACCAGGTATCTCAATGTTTGCGGCCGAGTGATGGTGGCAGGGTGTTTGACATTCATTCCCATTTCTTGCATGGGACCTAAGCATGCAACCAAGGACACATATTTGAATTTTCAACCAATTTATATGCATTAGAGCATGTGCCTGTAGTTCAAATTTGAATTATGCACATAAATGCATTGAAAACTCAATTAATGTATAAAAATGTCCAAACGAACCCCGAAAAATCCCAAAATTTCACACAACACTCCTGTTGTTCTTTGTTGACACTAGAGAAAAAATTGAAATCAAGAAGAGGCAACGGATATCGTTTCGTCCAGAAAGGTGAAATGTTCCCTACCAAAACCATCAGGCTTGTTGTGAGAAGCTCTGGTTTGTGAGAAGCTTATACCCAAACCTGCCCCAAATGGGACAAAAATTTTACCACGGCATGCTGATGCTGCTCCATGATAGCATGCCAAGTTTCATGAATTTCAGATGAGTTTTGGATTTACTAGAATTTAAAAC
This sequence comes from Thinopyrum elongatum, assembly GCA_011799875.1. Classification (NCBI taxonomy): domain Eukaryota; kingdom Viridiplantae; phylum Streptophyta; class Magnoliopsida; order Poales; family Poaceae; genus Thinopyrum; species Thinopyrum elongatum. Next base: position 533,287,655 of record CM022298.1, read on the forward strand.
CAGGTATCTCAATGTTTGCGGCCGAGTGACGGTGGCAGGGTGTTTGACATTCATTCCCATTTCTTGCATGGGACCTAAGCATGCAACCAAGGACACATATTTGAATTTTCAACCAATTTATATGCATTAGAGCATGTGCCCGTAGTTCAAATTTGAATTATGCACATAAATGCATTGAAAACTCAATTAATGTATAAAAATGTCCAAACGAACCCCGAAAAATCCCAAAATTTCACACAACACTCCTGTTGTTCTATGTTGACACTAGAGAAAAAATTGAAATCAAGAAGAGGCAATGGATATCATTTCGTCCAGAAGGTGCGTCGGCTACAGTCCACAGCCGGATGACCACTGTAACCAGGGAAATTCGAACTAAATTTTTTGACGTTCAAACTCATCACACACGGGTTAAGCTATCTGAATCGTTTGTGATGTTCACATATCGTACACAGTTCTGAATAAGGGACCGTGTCTGATGACACTTTGCGCGCCAGTTTTTTCGCTAAACCGATTCAAAATTTTCGGCTTCCGCGGAAATATCTACCTCCCCGCCCCCTCCCCCTTACCAAAAGCCACATTTCCCCTGTTTCCGCCTTCCTTTCCAAGTTGAAACCTTCACTCCTTGCTTGCAGCGCCGCCTCCTCGCCGGCAACCCTCCTTCATGTTGCTCGGCCTCGTCTATCCAGGCAGGTAATCCACACCCGACCCCCATCCTCCTCCTCCTTCCACATCCCACATGCCCCGACCACCGGCACGACACCTTCCACCCAAATCACCAACCCCTCCACCAAATAAGCGCCGCCCTAAGCCATGGTACACGCAGTATAGCCAGGAGCTCAAGGAGCATTTGGCAGCGGAGAAGCAAATCACGGCCGCACGCATGGATGAGGTCGCGATGGCTGCCATTCGTGCCGACCCCCAGATCATGGAGGAGCACCTCACCGTCGAGGTCACCGTCGACGCCTCGTGCGCCGACGCCGCGACGTGGTTGGCTGCTTTAAACGACAGTTTGTGGCGTTTTCTCGAGGCCACCCTCGGTGCCTTCAACGAAGACTACGAGGTGTTTTCTCAGCGTGCACGTGCTTATCTCAACTCGAGAGCCAGCAGGTTGGTGCCCGGAGTGGCTCAGGCAACTCACCACTACGATGAGGGCACCCACGATGCGGAGGCCTCGTCCTCTTCCATTTCCAAGGAGCCAATCGTCATCGATATCTCCGACAATGAGGAGTAGCTTGTCTTATTAGCTCACTATAAGGACCCATGTTCAGTTTGCTAGCTACTGCCTTTCCTTAACAAATTCTAGTGAATTGTGCTATCTACTTTTACCATGCAATCTGTTGCTCTAGTGTATATGTTCTATATGTTGTGCAATGTGGTGCTCACTTATTAACTGTTTGGTTAATTAGTTGTCGTGTTCAGTTAACTGTTTGGTTCAATTCTGCAAATGTGATGTTCAATTCTTCAGGGTGCAATTTTGTATTGTCTTCCATGTGAGAAATAAATCGAATTTTTCTTTACAAAATACATGAGAAACAAATACAATTGCTATATTTCCAAGTTGTCAAGCATGCTTGGTTTGGTTAAATGTCTGATCTTCTAGTATGTTATACATTGTGCAATGTGGTGCTCAGTTAACGTTTGGTTCATTTGTTTCGGTGTTTAGTTAACTGTTTGGTTCAATTCTGCAATGCGATGTTCAATTGTTGTGGGTGCATTCTGTTATTGTATACCATGTGAGAAATAAATCGAATTTGGCTGTACTAAATACATGAGAAACAAATACAATTGCTATAGTTCCAAGTTGTTAAGCATGCTTGGTTTGGTTAACTGTCTGATCTTCTATTAGGAGCATGTTATATTGTGCAATGTGGTGCTCAGTTAATGTTTGGTTCATTTGTTGTGGTGTTTAGTTAACTGCTTGGTTCAATTCTGCAATGCGATGTCCAATTGTCGTGGGTAGAATTTTGTATTGTTGTGCATGTGAGGAATAATCGAATTTGGCTGCACTTAATACATGAGAAACATATATAATTGCTATATTTCCTAGTTCTTAATCATGCTTGGTTTGGATAAATGGGTTTTCCATGTGGCTTGAATTAATCTGATGAATCTGCAATGTGCTTATTTTTCATCAACATATTTTACTAATAGCATGAGAACCCTCACTTAACCTGATCACTAACTACCTTATATGTGTTGCAGGGAAACAATGGGAAGCACTGAGGTTTACAATTGAGGTTTGCACATGCATGGTCCTTTGTCTAATAGCACATTATTGTGCAATTGCAGGAACCATTCTAATATTTAGGTTTTTAACAATTTGGTCTTGCACATGTAGGTCCTGCTGTCAGAGGTTTTGACCCACTGTTCGACCCTTTTTGCATATGGGGAAATGAGTTGTCCATGAATATCAGTCAAGTCAAGAAACTCAGAATGATTGTTAGGATAAAGAAATTAGCGACAAAAAATAACAAGATCTTTGTCTGCACAATGAAGAAGACATCAGTTCACTACAGGATGGTACTAACTATTATGCCTTGCTTTTTTTTATTCCTTTGCCCCATTTCCAATATAGAGAAGATATTTATGCACATCCTTGTTTTCAGGCCTTTCCAAAGCAGTTCACTGATGATTACCTCTCAAACCACCTGTATGGTCAGGAGGCGAGGAAGGTATTCATACAACACCCACGGTTCAATATTGAAGTGTTCCTGAAGAGTACGAAGGATGGACGGTCAATCATCCACAGGCACTGGCCTAAGGTTGCAAAGACCTTCAACATCAATGAAGGCTCAATATTCGCCTTCTGCTTCAGTAGTTTTCCAGATGAGATACATCTGTCTATGTACCATCTATGATGCTAATTTCGAAAGGTTATAGATGTTGCATGTGAAACTTGGTGCTGGTGCAGTTGTGTAATGGGGTAGCTGAGTGCTGAAGCTATATGATGTTGTACTCTGATGTATTTCAATTATGAAAATGAAATATATTGTGTGCTTAATATGAAATGTCAATTATATTAATAAATGGTTTATTAATAATAGGATAATTAGCCTGCTAATTGGGTTTTTCTATTGCAAACGGTTATTGAGAAAACACCGTGGGCGATGACCTCAGGCAACGCACACAGTTTCTAGGAATAAACCGTGTTGGATTAATGAACAATCACACACGACATCCTCTTGAAAACTGTTTGCGTTAGGCCACCTGGCGCAAATGTTTACCACATAAAAACTGTGTGTGATGGACAGCCTTTGCCACACAGTTTCTTCTATGCACCGTGTGTGATGCATTCAAAAACGCAAACGATAAAATTGTTAATACCGTGTGCAATGGAAACGCTATCACAAACAATTTAACGGGGAAAATTGTGTGTGATGTACCTACGAACAGAAATGTTTTCCTTGGAGCGACTGTGTGGGATGTATAAACAAATGGAAACGTTTAGCAGGGACTAACTATGTGGGATGAACTTACGACAAGAAACGATTTCGCCTGTATAATTGAATTTTTTTAGCGCTACTGTACGTATAACCGTATTTGATTGCTCGCCGGTCGCACACGACCTCATTTTGCTGAGCGTGTGTGCCAGGAGGGCATATCCCCAACGGTTTCTGGGTCATGTGGGAAGGACCCCCCCTATCGCAGTCACTCACTAGGCGACGGTTCCAAATGCCGTCGCGGAAAGGGGTTAAAAACCGTTTGTATAGCACCTCGCTGTACTAGTGCCATGAGGCATGGTTCACATGTCTCAAATGATTCATAATCAAGAGATTCCAAAAATCCATCAGCATGGAGTTTCTTCATGCACTTTACACCAATATGACCTAAGCGGTAGTGCCACAAATATGTGGTACTATCATTATTTACTTTGCATCTTTTGGCATCAACATTATGAATATGTGTATTAGTATGATCGAGATTCAACAAGAATAAACCATTCACAATGGGTGCATGACCATAAAAGATGTTACTCATATAAATAGAATAACCATTATTCTCTGACTTAAATGAATAACCGTCTTGCTATAAACAATATCCAGATATAATGTTTTATGCTCAACGCAAGCACCAAATAACCATTATTTAGGTTTAATACTAATCCCGAAGGTATTGCGAGCGTGCCGATGGTGATCATATCAACCTTGGAGACACTTCCAACACTCATCGTCACCTCGCCCTCAGCTAGTCTCCGTTACTCCACAGCTCCTGCTCTGAGGTACTAATATTAGCAATTGAATCGGTATCAAATACCCAGACGCTACTACGAGTACTAGTGAGGTACTCATCAATAACGTGTATATCAAATATACCTTTGTTGACATTGCCATCCTTCTTATCTGCCAAGTACTTAGGGCAGTTCTGCTTCCAGTGACCATTCCCCTTGCAATAGAAACACTCAGTCTCAGGTTTGGGTCCAGCCTTAGGTTTCTTCACGGGAGCGGCAACTGCCTTGCCATTCTTCTTGAAGTTCCCTTTCTTTCCCTTGCCTTTCTTGAAACTAGTGGTCTTATAACAATCAACACTTGATGCCTTTTCTTGATTTCTACCTCTGCAGCCTAAAGCATTGCGAATAGCTCGGGGATCGTCTTCTCCATCCCTTGCATATTATAGTTCATCACGAAGCCCTTATGGCTTGGTGGGAGTGACTGGAAAACTTTGTCAACCGTTGTCTTATCTGGAAGATTAACTCCCACTTGATTCAAGCGATTGTAGCACCCAGACACTCTGAGCACATGCTCACTAACTGAGCTATTCTCCTCCATCTTGTAGGAAAAAGAACTTGTCAGAGGTCTTATACCTCTCAACATGGGCATGAGCCTGAAATACTAATTTCAGCTCTTGGAACATCTCATATGATCCGTGGCGTTCAAAACGTCTTTGGGCCCTGATTTCTAAGCCGTAAAGCATGGCGCACTGAACTATCAAGTAGTCATCAGAACATGCTTGCCAGACATTCACAACATCCACAGACAATGCTAGAGGGGTTGGCACACCGAGCGGTGCATCAAGGACATAAGCCTTCTGTGTAGAAGTGAGGACAATCCTCAGACTACGGACCTAGTCCGCATAATTGCTTACAATACCTTTCAACTTAGTCTTTCTCTAGGAACATAATAAAAACGGGAGCTACAGCACGAGCTACTGATCTACAATATAATTTGCAAAGACAATTTAGACTATGTTTGTGATAATTAGTTCAGTTAATCAAATTACTGGTGAACTCCCACTTAAATCAACATCCCTCAAGTTGTCTAAGTGTTTACATGATCCATATCAATCAACCCATGTACGATCATCACGTGAGATGGGGTGGTCATCAACGGTGAACATCTCCATGTTGATCATACCTACCATATGACTCATGTTCAACCTTTCAGTCTTCCGTGTTCCGATGCCATGTCTGTACATGCTAGGCTTGTCAAGTTTAACCCAAGTATTCTGCATGTGTAAAACTGGCTAACACCCGTTGTATGCGAATGTAGAGTCTATCACACCCGATCATCACGTGGTGCTTCGAAATGATGAACTTTTGCAATGGTGCATACTTAGGGAGAACACATTTATCTTGAAATTAAGTGAAGGGATCATCTTATAATGCTACCGTCGTCAAAATAAGATGCATAAAAGATAAACATCACATGCATTCAAAATATGTGACATGATATGGCCATTATCATCTTGTGCTTTTGATCTCCATCTCAAAAGCACCGACATGATCTCCATCATCACCGGCATGACACCATGATCTCCATCATCTTGTCATCACATGGTCGTCTCGCCAACTATTGCTTCTACGACTATTGCTAATGCATAACAATAAAGTAAAACAATTACATGGCGTTATTTGTTGACACGCAAGTAATACAATAAATTAAAGACAACCCTATGGCACCTGCTGGTTGCCATACTCATCGCATGCAAGTCGTGAACCTATTAAAAAAACATGATCATCTCATACATCAACATATATCATATCATGTTAGACGTCCTCTACTTTGTTATTGCAATTTTTACGTGGCTGCTAGGGCAAACTATAAGAACCGTTCTTATCTACACAAAACCACAACGGTGATATACAAGTTTCCTTTTAACCTTCTACAAGGACCGCCCTCATCAAATCAGATTCAACTAAAGTGGGAGAGACAGACACCCGCAAAGCCACTTCTATGCAATACAAGTTGCATGTCAAACAGTGGAACCGGTCACATGTGCGTGGGCATGTAAGGTTGGTCTGAGCCGCTTCATCCCATAATACCGCAGAATCCAAATAAGTCAGGGGAAGTAAGCAATTTGAACATCAACACCCACAACAACTTTGTGTTCTACTCGTGCATATACATCTACGCATAGACCTAGCTCATGATGCCACTGATGGGAAGGTTGCATGAAAATCAAAAAATTTCCTATGAAACACCCAAGATCCAATCTAGGAGATGTATAGCTAAGAGAGGGGGGGTGTCTACATACCCTTGTAGGCCGAAAGCGTTAGTGTCGTACTGCGGTTGATGTAGTCGTACTCTTCATGATCCTATCGCGATCCAATCCGATCTAGTGCCGAACGGATGACACCTCCGAGTTTAGCACATGTACGCCTCGACGGCGTCCTCTCCTTCTTGATCCATCAAGCGAGGGAGAGCAGGTAGATGTGATAGGGACCAACATGACGGCGTGGTGGTGGTGGCAGCAGAATTCCGCTAGGTCTTCGCAAGCGCTTACCGGTGAAGTGTGGGAGGAGTTGGGAGAGGTAACGGGCAAGGGTCGAAGGGGGGCTGCCCCCAATGCCTCCCCACCTTTATATAGGTGTGGAGGGGGCTGGTGACTTGCCCTCCAAGACCCTAGGGTCGTTGGTCAAAGGGGGAGGAAGGAATTCCCTCCTTTCCTTCCCCACCGATCGCTATCCCCCCTTTTTAGGGATCCTGGTCTTATCCCTTTGGGATATGATACTATTCCTTTTAAGGGAGGATCTTGGTGCGCCTAGACCAGGGTTGTGGGGACTTTCCCCACTACCCACGTTCATGTGGGTCCCCCATGCAGGTGGGCCCCACTCCGGAACCTTCTAGAACCTTCCCAATACAATACCGAAAAAACCCGAACTTTTTTCGGAACCACGAAAACAACTTTCCATATAGGAATCTTTACCTCCGGACCATTCCAAAGCTCCTCGTGATGTCCCGGATCCCATCTGGGACTCCGAACAACCTTCGGAGTTTCCACTATTAATATCTCAACACTACCCTAGCGCTACCGAACGTTAAGCGTGCGACCCTACGGGTTCGAGAATCATGCAGACATGACCGAGACTTCTCTCCGGTCAATAACCAATACCGGGACCTGGATGCCCATATTGATTCCTACATATTCCATGAAGATCTTTATCAGTTGAACCACGATGTCAAGGATTCAGTCAATCCCGTATGCAATTCCCTTTGTCCGGCGATATGTTACTTGCCTGAGATTCGATCGCCGGTATCTCCATACCTAGTTCAATCTCGTTACCGGCAAGTCTCTTTACTCGTTCTATAATACAAGATCCCGTGACTAAACTCATTAGTCACATGAAGCTTCTTATGATGTTGTATTACCGAGAGGGCCCAGAGATATCTCTTCGTCACATGGAGCGACAAATCCTAGTCTCGATCCACACAACCCAAAAGACACCTTCGGAGATACCTGTAGAGCAACTTTATGATCACCCAGTTACGAAGTGACGTTTGATAGCAAACAAGGCATTCCTCTGGTATCCGGGAGTAGCATGATCTCATGGTCGAAGGAACATATACTTGACATGAGGAAAGCTATAGCAAATAACTAAATGATCTGATGCTAAGCTTATGGTTGGGTCTGTCCATCACATCATTCTCCTAATCATGTGATCCTGTTATCAAATGACAACTCATATCCATGGTTAGGATACCTTAACCATCTTTGATCAACGAGCTAGTCTAGTAGAGGCTTACTAGGGACATGGTGTTGTCTATGTATTCACACATGTATTTAAGTTTCCGGTCAATACAATTCTAGCATGAATAATAAACATTTATCATGAAAGGGAAATATGATAATAACCATTTTATTATTGCCTATAGGGCATATTTCCAACACAACATATACAAACACATGCAAGGAACAAAACCAAAACATGCAAAGGGGAAAGTAACTTTTAATGTAGACAATTTAAGTACAAGTTACTGCAAAGAGGCACATTGGATATAAGATAGAAACTTGATAATCCAAATGACTTGGCTTGAGATAATATGAATGATGAAGATCTCTTAATTCTTCATGATGTAGACAAGCCTCCAATGCCCTCCAAGAACACCTATTGATCAAGTTTGAGCTTGTTGGTCCCCAACCAAGTTGGGTCCTAAGAGGTTAGTCACAATAGTCTTGGCTACCCAAATGGTTCTTTTCTTGACACCACTTTGAGTACCAAAAAATTTGGCAAACACATTGCCAACTTTATCCTTCACAAGAGAATATATATCATCAATTAGAATAGGATTGGATAAGGTACAATTCATGCATGAAGAAGCGACGTGACCTTTGTCACGACATTAATAGCAACATCTACTCTTCACTTTCTTCTCACTTGATTTCACAACTTGAGAAGCATTAGCTTGATTCTTCTTAGGAAGAGGCCTCTATTCAACTTGAGGTTGAGCATGAGAGTGAACATGTATCCGCTTCCCTTGTTGCTTGTCACTAATGGGCTTCTTCTTCAACGGGCAAGATCTAACATGATGCCCTTCAATTTTGCACTTGAAGCAAATAATCTTGTCTGAATTCTTGACTTGTTTTTGGCCCTTCTTCTTGTTGATCTTGGTTTTCTTCTTTTTGTTGGATTTGAATCCAAGTCCAGCTTGGTCATTGGGGGATTTTTGCACACTCAAGATATTGTTGAGTGTGGACTTCCCTTCGGGACACCTTTGCAAGTCATTCTCCAAAGAAGTGACTTGGGCCTTGAGCTCTTTGATTTCCTCTACATGGTTAGTTTCAACACAAGTACTCGAGGAAGTGTAAGCATCATTGTTAGAGCAACAAGGCAAGGAAAGCAATTCATCACAAGATGTAGCAACATTGTGAGTAGATGAATTACGAGGACTAGCACATGGCAAGATAGCATTTTGACTTGTAGTAGTGCTGGTATCCACATGAGACTCACTAGATGTTACCTTAGTAATCATAGCCTCATAAGCTATCTTAAGCACATTATAGGATACTAGAAGATCACAATGAGAGCTAGAAAGCTTTTCATGACTTTATTCCAATTTCCCATAATTGGTAGATAGCAACTCAAGTTGAGCCCTTAGCTGAACATTCTACTTCAAAATGGATGCTTCACAAGAAATAGAGTTAGTAGCACAAGCATCATCATTAACAACAAGAGGAGAAGGCAACTTGGAAAGCTCTTTTGAATATGAAGCTTTAAGTTGAGCATGAGACTCGGTGAGTTTGATGAGCTCACCCTTAATGACCAGTGAGCCATTTTCGAGGTGCTTAAAGTCCTCAAGGAGCTTGACATGTGTGATGTTGGCTTGAACTACGTCGGTATTTCCCCAAAGAGGAAGGGATGATGCAGCATAGCAACGGTAGGTATTTCCCTCAGTGATGAGACCAAGGTTATCAAACCAGTAGGAGAACCAAGCAACACTACGTAAATAGCACCTGCACACAAAGAACAAATACTTGCAACCCGACGTGTTAAAGGGGTTGTCAATCCCTTTCGGGTAACGGCGCCAGAAATTGGCAAACGGACGTGAGATAAATTGTAGTAGGTTGGATAAATAGATCACGAATAAAATAAAGTGAAGCAAAATATTTTTGGGTTTTTAAAAATATAGATCTGAAAATAAAAGTGGCAAATAAATAAAAAGGCAAATAGCAAAATAGATCTGAAAATATATGATGAGAAAATAGACCCGGGGGCCGTAGATTTCACTAGTGGCTTCTCTCGAGAAAAATAGCATACGGTGGGTAAACAAATTACTGTTGGGCAATTAATAGAACTTCAAATAATTATGATGATATCCAGGCAATGATCATTATATAGGCATCACGTCCAAGATTAGTAGACCGACTCCTGCCTGCATCTACTACTATTACTCCACACATCGACCGCTATCCAGCATGCATCTAGTGTATTAAGTTCATGGAGAAATGGAGTAATGCAATAAGAATGATGACATGATGTAGACAAGATCTATTTATGTAGAAATAGACCGCATCTTGTTATCCTTAATAGCAACGATACATACGTGTCGGTTCCCCTTCTGTCACTGGGATCAAGCACCGTAAGATCGAACCCATCACAAAGCACCTCTTCCCATGGCAAGAAAAATTGATCTAGTTGGCCTAACTAAACCAAAGATTCGAAGAAGAAATATGAGGCTATAAGTAATCATGCATATAAGAGATCAAAAGACTCAAATAACTTTCATGGATAAAAACATAGATCTGATCATAAACTAAAGTTCATCAGATCCCAACAAACACACCGCAAAAAAGAGTTACATCAAATAGATCTCCAAGAGACCATTGTATTGAGAATCAAAAGAGAGAGAAGAAGCCATCTAGCTACTGCCTACGGACCCATAGGTCTACAATGAACTACTCACGCATCATCGGAGAGGCACCAATGAGGATGATGAACCCCTCCGTGATGGTGTCTAGATTGGATCTGTGGTTTCTGGAAGTTGCGGTGGCTGGAATTGATTTTCGTCGACGCCCCTAGGGTTTCTGGAATATTGGGTTATTTATAGAGCAAAGAGGCGGTGCGGGAGGTGGCCGAGGTGGGCACACCCCACCTGGGCGCGCCTGGGCCCCCAGGCGCGCCCTGGTGGATTGTGCTCCCCTCGGAGCCCCCTCAGGTACTTTCTTGGCCCAACTTGTGTCTTCTCGTCCAGAAAAAATCACCAAAAAGTTTCGCTATGTTTGGACTCCGTTTGGTATTGATTTCCTGCGAAGTAAAAAAACAAGCAAAAAACAGCAACTGGCACTGGGCACTATGTCAATAGGTTAGTCCCAAAAAATGATATAAAGTTGCTATAAAATGATTGTAAAACATCCAAGAATGATAATATAATAGCATGGAATAATCAAAAATTATAGATACGTTGGAGACGTATCAGCATCCCCAAGCTTAATTCCTGCTCGTCCTCGAGTAGGTAAATGATAAAAACTGAATTTTTGATGTGGAATGCTGCCTAACATGTTCATCACATATTCTTTTCTTTGTAGCATGGACATTTGGACTTTTATATGATTCAAAGCAATAGTCTAGTTTTGACATGAAGATTTCAGTACTCAAGCTTATCAACAAGCAACCATGTCTTTCAAAATATCAACACTAAAGCAAGTTATCCCTAGCCCATTATGCTCAATCATTGATCCATTCATGAAACACACTCGCATATTAGCTACACCCAATGCTCAAGTCGATCATAGTGCCCCTTAGTTGGTGCTTTATAAAAGAAGATGGAGAGTCAAAATAAAATAAAAATTGCAAAAAGGCCCTTTGCAGAGGGAAGTAGGGATTTGTAGAGGTGCCAGAGCTCAAAGCAAAAAGAGTAGAGATAAAACATTTTGGGTGGCATGCTTTTCCTGTCAACGAAAACGATCGAGTAGTTCCCAATACTTCCCATGCTAGATATATCATAGGCGGTTCCCAAACAGAAAATAAAGTTTATTCCTTTTTCCACCAAACTTTCACTTTCCATGGCTAGCCGTATCCACAGGTGCCCTCCATACCAACACTTTCCAAGGAATTTATTATTTTACAACATATAGTAAATTCATTTTTCATTTCGGGACTGGGCATCCCTAATACCTTTGCCGTACTCTCGTGCAATGACAAGTGAATAAACACTCATCTTGAGAATAACACATCTAGCATGGAAATATATCAGCCACCCCCTACCATTTCATGAGCGGTACGAGCACACAAAAGAGAAATTTATTTTGAAATTAGAGATGGCACATACAAATTTGCTTAGAACGGCACAGAAATACCGCATATAGGTAGGTATAGTGGACTCATATGGCAAAACTGGTTTAAGGATTTTGGATGCACAAGTAGTGATCATACTTAGTGCAAATGAAGGCTAGCAAAAGATTGAGAAGCATCCAACCAAAAAACAAAAAATCTCATAAGCAAGCATTAAGCATAACTAACACCGAATAATGCACCACAAGTAGGATGTAATTTCATTGCATAACTATTGACTTTCGTGCTTGCATAGGGAATCACAAACCTTAACACCAATATTTTTACTAAAGCATAATTACTCATCAACATGACTCACATATTATATCAACATATCACAAAACTATTACAAGGAATCAATTTTATTTTGTCCAATGATCTTCATGAAAGTTTTTATTATATCCCTCTTGAATATCTATCACTTTGGGACTAGTTTAATGTGTTGCTTTTGATAGCTCAAACAAATCTAAGTGAAGAACATGAGCATAAAAAATTTCTTCTCTCAAAATAATTTAAGTGTAGCAAGAGAGAATTTCTAATTTTTTTACTAACTCTCAAATAAATCTAAGTGAAGCATGAGAGCATTTCTTCAAAAATACTAAAGTACACCATGCTAAAAAAGATATAAGTGAAGCACTAGAGCAATTCCATAGCTCATAAAGATTTAAGTGAAGCATAAAGAGCAATTCTAACAAGTCATAGCATAATTTTGGCTCCCTCAAATAGGTGTGTCCAGCAAGGCATGACTTAAAATAAAAAGCAAAACAAGCAAAGACTCATATCATATAAGATGCTCCAAGCAAAACTCATGATATGTGACGAATAAAAATATAGCTCCAAGTAAAATACCGATGGTCGTTAGAAGAAAGAGGGGATGCCACTCGGGCATCCCAAGCTTAGTTGCTTGCTTCTCTTTGGATAATGGCTTGGGGTGCATGGGGCATCCCCAAGCTTAGGCTCTTCTTACTCCTTATTCCTTCATCCATCGTGATCTCACCCAAAACTTGAAAACTAAAAACCCCACAAAACTTAACAAAACCTTCGTGAAATCCGTTAGTATAAGAAAACCAATCTTTACTTTAAGTACTGTAGAAAAACCATTCAAATTTTGTTCTTGCATTATATCTACTATATTCTAACTTTACCATGGCTCATACCCCCCCCCCAATAAAAACCATAGATTCATCAAAATAAGCACACAATGCAAAGAAAACAGAATCTGTCAAAAACAGAACAGTCTGTAAAGATGCGAATTGTTCTCATACTTTTGTAACTCCAAAATTCTAAAAAATTAGGACAACAGAAGCGATTTGTATATCAATCTTGTGAAAAACTTCAGAATTTTTCGTCGCTTCTGTCAATTTTCAAAATTGTTTTACTGGACGCAAAAGTTTCTGTTTTCCAACAAGATCAAATCAACTATCACCAAAGCTATCCCAAAGGCTTTACTTGGCACAAACACTAATTAAAACACAAAAAACACAATCATAACAATAGCATAATTGTGCAAACACTCAAGAAAATAAAGAAAAAGACAAAAATAAATTTTATTCATTGGGTTGCCTCCCAACAAGCGCTATCGTTTTACGCCCTTAGCTAGGCATAATGCAAAGATCTAAGTGTTGTCATCTTTAACTTCCAACTCTTCAATCACACAATCAGATTTCTTTGAAGATTTAGCAAGTAAAATAGCAAATTTTCTAGGCATAAAATTGAGGAAATTGTTCTTATTAGTAGGGTCTCTTATAACTTCGACAAAATCCGGGTGAATACTAATCATTTGAAGATCTTCTTTACTACTAGAAGTAGCACCCTTGTTCTTAGTGGTTTGAGTACTCTTACTAATTTTAACAGGGTTTTTTTCAACAGTTTTAGCAGAAGCAAAAGCCGTGCTTAAATTACTAAAAATTTCTTCCAACTTATCGATCTGAGAAGGGATTTCTTCAATTCTTTCATGAATTACGGTACCCTTTACTTTTAACAGCTTAAAAACTTCTCCCGTTTTTGACCCGAATTTAGTAGCAAAATTATGCATCTTTTTTATCCAAGTTTTCAATGTGCTCTTCGGTAAGCATTTTCTTTTCAATAGCATCTAGCCTTTCCATAACATGCTCAAGAGTTAAAGTTGTTTCATTAACCATAAGAGGTGGTGATCCCACTAAATTTCCCATAGCATTAAAAGCATCAAGAGAGGGACACATCAAGAAATTTCCCCCGGTAATCGTATCAAGGACGAATCTATACCAAGTGGTGATGCCCACATAAAAACAGCAAAGAAGAACAACGGTAGATTGCTTACGGATAGATCTATTATGAGCACTGCAAATCCTATACCAAGCATCTTTTAAATTCTCCACTCCCCTTTGTTTAAAGTTAAGAACCTCATTTTCGGGGGTGCATGCGATAGAGGAAGAACTATCCATAACGATAAAAAGTGATCAACAAGATTGCACACAAAACATATCTGATGAGAAAACGGCGAACGAGAAAGAGGGCGAATAAAATGGCAAATTTTTGTGAAGTGGGGGAGAGGAAAATGAGAGGCAAATGGCAAATAATGTAAATTGCAAGGAGATGAGATTTGTGATTAGGAACCTGGTAGCTGTTGATGATGTCTCCCCGGCAACGGCGCCAGAAATTCCTTTTGATGTTGGCTTGAACTACATTGGTACTTCCCCAAAGAGGAAGGGATGATGCAGCACATCAACGGTAGGTATTTCCCTCAGTGATGAGACCAAGGTTATCGAACCAGTAGGAGAACCAAGCAACACTACGTAAACAACACCTGCACACAAAGAACAAATACTTTCAACCCGACGTGTTAAAGGGGTTGTCAATCCCTTTCAGGTAACGGCGCCAGAAATTGGCAAACGGACGTGAGATAAATTGTAGTAGGTTGGATAAATAGATCGCGAATAAAATAAAGTGAAGCAAAATATTTTTGGATTTTTAGAAATATAGATCTAAAAATAAAAGTGGCAAATAAATAAAAAGGCAAATAGCAAAATAGATCTGAAAATATATGATGAGAAAATAGACCCGGGGGCAGTAGATTTCACTAGTGGCTTCTCTCGAGAAAAATAGCATACGATGGGTAAACAAATTACTGTTGGGCAATTGATAGAACTTCAAATAATTATGACGATATCCAGGCAATGATCACTATATAGGCATCATGTCCAAGATTAGTAGACCAACTCCTGCCTGCATCTACTACTATTACTCCACACATCGATCGCTATCCAGCATGCATCTAGTGTATTAAGTTCATGGAGAAACGGAGTAATGCAATAAGAACGATGACATGATGTAGACAAGATCTATTTATGTAGAAATAGACCCCATCTTGTTATCCTTAATAGCAACGATACATACGTGTCGGTTCCCCTTCTGTCACTGGGATCAAGCACCGTAAGATCGAACACATCACAAAGCACCTCTTCCCATGGCAAGAAAAATCGATCTAGTTGGCCTATCTAAACCAAAGATTCGAAAGAAGAAATACGAGGCTATAAGTAATCATGCATATAAGAGATCAAAAGACTCAAATAACTTTCATGGATAAAAACATAGATCTGATCATAAACTAAAGTTCATCGGATCCCAAAAAACACACCGCAAAAAAGAGTTACATCAAATAGATCTCCAAGAGACCATTGTATTGAGAATCAAAAGAGAGAGAAGAAGCCATCTAGCTACTACCTACGGACCTGTAGGTCTACAATGAACTACTCACGCATCATCGGAGAGGCACCAATGAGGATGATGAAACCCTCCGTGATGGTGTCTAGATTGGATCTGTGGTTTCTGGAACTTGCGGTGGCTGGAATTGCACATTACTGGAAATGTTGATGATGTCAATTCATGGGTATTGGACTGGATGACCGATAATACTCATTTCAAAGCACCAGCCTCTGAATTGCTTCATGCCGTCCCAGTCAGTCCTCCCACTGAAGGTGCAAGGCTTCTCTATGTTGAACCTGAACTGTCTGATCATCTGATGCAAGTGCTGATGAAGCCTTTGAAGCCAGGCCAAGCTCCAAGGACCAAATTCCTCATCAAGGAATTGCTCTATGTGCCAAGGACAGTTTATCGCATATTGACCAAAACCCTCAGTCCAATCAAGGGCCACAACTCTGATGAGGAAGAGGTTGTTGGCATCATGAAGAATCTGCTGTTCATTATCATTCATGGTATTCCTATCAACTACCACAATTTCTTCATGAGGACTTTGGCCAATGCTGCTCTGTCACCTTTTGAGTTGAAGCCTTATGCTCCCTGGATCATGAAGTTCATCAGATCAAGGTCTTCAATTCATTATAAGGCTGACTTTCAAAATCATCTCAGCTATTTACCCCCTAATGAAGTCCTCAAACGGACTATTTCCTCAGCTGACGAGAAGGGCAAGGCTGCTGTTATTGATGAAGGTACTCGTCCATTGGATGGACAGTTTCGCAAAGCTACTTCATATTCCACCAATGATGACTCTGCAACTCAAGATTCTGCCGCCAAAGCTTCAGAACATAATCCTCAAACCACAGCTCCGCGTGTGATGACTGATCGTGAACTTCTCCTTAGTCTTCATCAGAAAGTTGATCGAAATCACAAGTGGGTCAAGCGTCAGTTTGGTGCAATTCTTCAGAACGTGACAGTCACTCAAAATACTGTGAAGAAGAATCACTACTACTTGCATGAAGTCTTTGACCGCACTTGGGCGATTCTGTCTAATCTTCATAGTGCTGAAGAACTCAAGGAGATGGGCTTCCAACAGGACTTTGACTGGTCTCAGCCACCTTCGAAGAAATTCAAGAAAGTCAAAGTTGCTCAGCTTGTTGCCAGTTCATATTCTTCATCGCATGAGACGGATGAAGCTGAAGACTTGAACGACACTGCGGCAGCCCTACCTCAACGGATGACCCCAACAATGCTGGCGCTCCTCCATCGACATCATGATGATATTCTTCAGGGGCGTTAGTCCTCATTTTTCGTCCCTTTTGGTCATTCGATGACAAAGGGGGAGAAATTTGAGTTAGTCTTCAAGCGGGTCTTATATATGGGCTATATCTTTGTTAAGTTACAACTCTTGCTTTTCTGAGGTGTTTGCTCTGATGAGTTGTAAACTTAAGTCCTATGGTGGTCTGATACTTTTGATCTTTTTTCTGCATACCATAATGCAAGCATGCTGAATTTCATCAGACACCATATCTCATCATGCATTTCAAATTCTTCATATCATATGTTAAATGCGTGTATGAATTTCAAGATATAGGAGGAGATCTCCATGATATTACTCAACAATGTGCATTTGCTATTTCAAAGCAAATTCCTCAAATATGCACATCTCCACGGGGAGTTCTTCTATATCTTGCAATCAAATTCCTCAATATCAGTATTTACACTTCATATGTTTATCCCCGTTGAAAACTTAACCTATATTGTCATCAATCACCAAAAATGGGGAGATTGTAAGTGCATCTAGTGCCCCTTAGTGATTTTGGTGTATTGAAGACTTATAGGTTAAGGGACTAATGCGTTTGTGAGTGTACACAGGTCTATAAGTCTATGAGGAGTTTGTTATTTACGATGAATGTCGACCCCTAAAAATGAATGTCTTCAACTGAAGACTTTGGTTTTCTTGAAGACTTTGAAAGTGAAGAAATTGGTGTGACCCTGAAGACTTGATATTCATGCGAGGATTATGAAGCGTGAAGACTTTTGTTTTCGTAGTTTCATTTTCTTCTTCTTGAGTCATAGGAAACACCGTACTGTTAAAGGGGGTCAAGGTAAAACTAAGGAAAAGTTTCCAAGTGATGCTCAACTCAAAATCCTACACCTACCCAATCCTTTCGAGTGAAGCCATTGGAAATCTCATACAGTTTAGTCAAGTTCTTCAGTGACAGAGACGAAGTTCTTCTGTTCTCTGAGGAATTTGTTCTGACTGAGGAGGTAGGAATTCGCCAGTGCGGATTGCCTACAAGTGAGGAACATGATAGCCCTGAGGAATTTGATACTCAAATATCCGACCGTTGCTGTGCTGCGCGCCAGCTGTCCAAACATCCTACCCACCTAACGGTCATATCATTGAAGGGCATTTATGTCTTATCATGTCGGGTTGCTCCCTAGGCTATAAATAGCCGCCCCCCTTCAACCACTAGCTGGTTGGCTGCTCCGAGAGATAGATTGACACTTGTCATTTAGAGCATCCCATCCTCCGAGGACTTTGAGCGAAAATCATCAAGTGAGGAAAAACCCAAACACTTACAAATCCAAAGTGATTGAGCATCACTGAAGAGATTGTTCCTGTGTGGAACCGACGCTTGTTACCTTTGAGGACTGTGTATCCTCCAGACGGTTAGGCGTCATGGTCTAGAGCATCCAAGAGGAAATTGTGGATTGCCGAGTGACCGAGTATGTGAAGGTTTGGAAGTCACCTGAAGACTTACCACGAGTGATTGGGCGAGGTCTGTGTGACCTTAGCTCAAGGAGAATACGGTGAGGACTGTGTGTCCGGGGCTGTGTGTCCTCACGTTTAAATACCTAGCCGCTCTAACCAGACGTACAACTATCACAGCAGTTGGAACTGGTCTACCAAATCATTGTCTTCACTGAGCTACTGGTTCTATTTCCTCAACCCTTTCAATTCCTCGCATACTTGCTATGTATTTGATCATTACTGTTTGAAGACTTTGACTGAAGACTTTTTCAATTTCCTCAGTTCAATTTCTTCAGTCAGTTTGTCTTCTGCCTGCTTATCCTGTGTTTACGCTACTTGTACTCTGTGCTTGTTTTCATTTCATCATGATGACAGTGCTACTGCTCTGTTATGTTTGCATCTGAGTACTTATTCCGCTGCTAAGTAGTTCGTCGCTTAGGAATTTCCTCACCTTGAAATTCCTCAGTGACGAATTTGTAAAAATCGCCTATTCACCCCCCCTCTAGTCGATATAACGCACTTTCATAGCAAGCATATCATCATGAGATTTAGTCAAGCAATTTCTACATGATATGCAAGGATTATCAACACTAGCATATGAACCATCTAGAGAGCTTGCAGTGTTAAGGTTCAAAGAAAGACCATTGCAATAAGATAGTGATGAAGGATCATCAACAATAAGCACACTATCATCATTGCAATGACCAACACTACTCACCATATCATTACCTTGTGGTGCTACTTCTTGAGCTTGCATTGGTTTTTCCCTTGAAGAGGAAAGGGTGATGCAGCACAGTAGAGGTAAGTATTTCCCTCAGTTAAGAACCAAGGTATCAATCCAGTAGGAGAAGAACGCACAAATCACCAACACCTGCACAAACAATCAAACACTTGCACCCAACGCAATAAAGGGGTTGTCAATCCCTTCACGGTCACTTGCAAAGGTGAGATCTGATAGAGATAGATAAACAAAAGATAAAATATTTTTGGGTTTTTGGTATATAGATCTGAAAATAAAAGATTGCAAAATAGTAGATCGGAAAGTAATATGATGAAAAATAGACCCGGGGGCCATAGGTTTCACTAGAGGCTTCTCTCATGAAGGCAAATAATACGGTGGGTGAACAAATTACTGTCGAGCAATTGATAGAAAAGCGCAAAGTTATGACGATATCCAAGGCAATGATTATGCATATAGGCATCACGTGCGTGTCAAGTAGACCGACTCCTGCCTGCATCTACTACTATTACTCCACACATCGACCGCTATCCAGCATGCTTCTAGAGTATTAAGTTCATAAAGAATGGAGTAACGCCTTAAGTAAGATGACATGATGTAGAGGAATTAACTCAAGAAATATGATGAAAACCCCATCTTTTTATCCTCGATGGCAACAATGCAATACGTGTCTCGCTACCCCTACTTTGTCACTGGGTGAAATCACACAAGATTGAACCCAAAGCTAAGCACCTATCCCATTGCAAGAAAAACCAATCTAGTTGGCCAAACCAAACCGATAATTCAAAGAGAAATACAAAGATATTAAATCATGCATAAAAGAATTCAGAGAAGATTCAAATAATATTCATAGATAAGCTGATCATAAATCCACAATTCATCAGATCTCGACAAACACACCGCAAAAGAAGATTACATCGGATAGATCTCCAAGAACATCAAGGAGAACATTGTATTGAGAATCAAAAAGAGAGAAGAAGCCATCTAGCTACTAGCTATGGACCCGTAGGTCTGAGGTAAACTACTCACGCATCATCGGAAGGGCAATGGAGTTGATGTTGAGGCCCTCCATGATCGATTCCCCCTCCGGGAGGATGCCGGAAAAGGCCCCAAGATGGGATCTCACGGGAACAGAAGGTTGCGGCGGTGGAAAAGTGTTTTCGTGGATGCCTCTGGTGGTTCTGGAATATTTGTGAATATATATATGAGGAAGACCTAGGTTAGGAAGTCACCGAGGGGCCCACAAGGTAGGGGGCGCGCCCCCCCTAGGGCGCGCCCTCCACCCATGTCGCCACCTCGTGGCTCTTCTGACTTGGACTCCAAGTCCCCTGGGTGTCTTCTGGTCCAAGAAAAATTATCGTGAAGTTTTATTCCGTTTGGACTCCATTTGGTATTCCTTTTCTGCGAGGCTCAAAAACAAGGAAAAAACAGAAACTGACACTGGGCTCTAGGTTAATAGGTTAGTCCCAAAAATAATATAAAATAGCATATTAATGCATATAAAACATCCAAAACAGATAATATAGTAGCATGGAACAATCAAAAATTATAGATACATTGGAGACGTATCAAGCATCCCCAAGCTTAATTCCTGCTCGTCCTCGAGTAGGTAAATGATAAAAATAGAATTTTTGATGTGGAATGCTACCTAACATACTTATCCATGTAATTTTCTTTATTTTGGCATGAATGTTCAGATCTGTAAGATTCAAAACAAAAGTTTAGTATTGACATAAAAACAATAATACTTCAAGCATACTAATAAAGCAATCATGTCTTCTCAAAATGACATGGCCAAAGAAAGTTATCCCTACAAAATCATATAGTCTGGCTATGCTCCATCTTCGTCACACAAAGTACTCAAATCATGCACAACCCTGATGACAAGCCAAGCAATTGTTTCATACTTTTGATGTTCTCAAACCTTTTCAACTTTCACGCAATACATGAGCGTGAGCCATGGACATAGCACTATAGGTGGAATAGAATATGGTGGTTGTGGAGAAGACAAAAAAGAAGGAGATAGTTTCACATCAACTAGGCGTATCGATGGGCTATGGAGATGCCCATCAATAGATATCAATGTGAGTGAGTAGGGATTGCCATGCAACAGATGCACTAGAGCTATAAGTTTATGAAAGCTCAAAAAGAAACTAAGTGGGTGTGCATCCAACTTGCTTGCTCATGAAGACCTAGGGCAATTTGAGGAAGCCCATCATTGGAATATACAAGCCAAGTTCTATAATGAAAAATTCCCACTAGTATATGAAAGTCACAACATAGGAGACTCTATCATGAAGATCATGGTGCTACTTTGAAGCACAAGTGTGGAAAAAGGATAGTAACATTACCCCTTCTCTCTTTTCGCTCATTTTTTTATTTTGGTGGGCTTCTTTGGCCTCTCTTTTTTTATTTGTGGGCTTCGTTGGCCTCTTTTATTTTTTTCCTCACATGGAACAATGCTCTAATAATGAAGATCATCACACTTTTATTTACTTACAACTCAAGAATTACAACTCGATACTTAGAACAAAATATGACTCTATATGAATGCCTCCGGCAGTGTACCGGGATGTGCAAGGACTCAAGAGTGACATGTATAAAAATTATGAATGGTGGCTTTGCCACAAATACTATGTGAACTACATGATCATGCAAAGCAGTATGACAATGATGGAGCGTGTCATAATAAAATGGAATGGTGGAAAGTTGCATGGCAATATATCTCGGAATGGCTATGGAAATGCCATAATAGGTAGGTATGGTGGCTGTTTTGAGGAAGGTAAAAGGTAGGTGTATGGCACCGGCGAAAGTTGCGCGGTACTAGAGAGGCTAGCAAAGGTGGAAGGATGAGAGTGCGTATAATCCATGGACTCAACATTAGTCATAAAGAATTCACATACTTATTGCAAAAATCTATTAGTCATCGAAACGAAGTACTACGCGCATGCTCCTAGGGGGATAGATTGGTAGGAAAAGACCATCGCTCGTCCCCGACCGCCACTCATAAGGAAGACAATCAATAAATACCTCATGCTCCAACTTCGTTACATAATGGTTCACCATACGTGCATGCTACGGGAATCACAAACTTTAACACAAGTATTTCTACAATCCACAATTACTCACTAGCATGACTCTAATATCACCATATTTATATCTCAAAACAATCATAAGGAATCAAACTTCACATAGTATTCAATGCACTTTATATGTAAGTTTTTATTATATCCCTCTTGGATGCCTATCATATTAGGACTAAATTTATAACCAAAGCAAATTACCATGCTGTTTAGAAAGACTATCAAAATAATATAAGTGAAGCATGAGAGTTCAACAATTTCTATAAAATAAAACCACCGCCGTGCTCTAAAAAGATATAAGTGAAACACTAGAGCAAAATTGCCTAGCTCAAAAGATATAAGTGAAGCACATAGAGTATTCTAATAAATCACGATTCATGCGTGTCCCTCTCAAAAGGTGTTTACAGCAAGGATGATTGTGGCAAACTAAAAAGCAAAGACTCATATCATACAAGACGCTCCAAGCAAAACACATATCATGTGGTGAATAAAAATATAGCCTCAAGTAAATTTACCGATAGACGAAGACGAAAGAGGGGATGCCTTCCGGGGCATCCCCAAGCTTAGGCTCTTGGTTGTCCTTGAATATTACCTTGGGGGTACCTTGAGCATCCCCAAGCTTAGGCTCTTGCCACTCCTTATTCCATAGTCCATCAAATCTTTACCCATAACTTGAAAACTTCACAACACAAAACTCAACAGAAAACTCGTGAGATCCGTTAGTACAAGAAAATAAAATTACCACTTTTGGTATGGTTGTGAACTCATTCTTTATTTATATTGGTGTAATATCTACTGTATTCCAACTTCTCCATGGTTCATACCCCCCGATACTACCCATAGATTCATCAAAATAAGCAAACAACACAAAGAAAAAACAGAATCTGTCAAAAACAGAACAGTCTGCGAAGATCTGAATTGTTCTAATACTTATGTAACTCCAAAAATTCTGAAACATTAGGAAAACAGAGTAAATTTGTATATCAATCCCGTGTAAAACATTCAGGGTTTTTCCACGCTCTAGTGAATTATTAAAATTCTGTGACTGGACGCAAAAGTTTCTGTTTTTCAGCAAGATCAAATCAACTATCACAGTAAGCCATCCCAAAGGTCTTACTTGGCACAAACACTAATTAAAACACCAAAACACATCTAACCAGAGGCTAGATGAAAAAATTATTGAAAAAAAGAACCAAAAAAAGCAAGAACAAAAATAAAATTGGGTTGCCTCCCAACAAGCGCTATTGTTTAACGCCCTTAGCTAGGCATAAAAACACATAGATCCAGGTATTGTCATCTTTGGTATGCAATCCATAAGTAGCTCTCATAATAGATTCATATGGCAACTTAATTTTCTTTCTAGGAAAGTGTTCCATGCCCTTCCTTAACGGAAATTGAAATCTAATGTTTCCTTCTTTCATATCAATAATTGCACCAATCGTTCTAAGGAAAGGTCTACCAAGAATAATAGGACATGTAGGATTGCAATCTATATCAAGAACAATGAAATCTACAGGCACATAATTCCTATTTGCAACAATAAGAACATCATTAATCCTTCCCATAGGTTTCTTAATAGTGGAATCCGCAAGATGCAAATTTAAAGAACAATCATCCAATTTGCGGAAACCTAACACATCACATAAAGTTTTTGGAATTGTGGAAACGCTAGCACCCAAATCACACAAAGCATGGCACTCATAATCTTTAATCTTAATCTTAATAGTAGGTTCCCACTCATCATAAAGTTTTCTTGCGATAGAAACTTCCAATTCAAGCTTTTCTTCAAAAGATTTCATCAAAGCATCAACAATATGTTTAGTAAAAGCTTTATTTTGATTA
This sequence comes from Thinopyrum elongatum, assembly GCA_011799875.1. Lineage (NCBI taxonomy): Eukaryota > Viridiplantae > Streptophyta > Magnoliopsida > Poales > Poaceae > Thinopyrum > Thinopyrum elongatum. Next base: position 533,311,738 of record CM022298.1, read on the forward strand.
TAAGCATGAGGAGAATTCAACATGGATTGCAACAAGGAAATACAATCTATTAAAGAACAATTATCATAATTAAAGTCCTTGAAATCCAAAATAGTGGGTTCATTGCTACTTAAAGTCTTGACCTCTCCAATCCCACTTTTATCAATTTTTGCATCAAGATCTATAAACTCCGAATCATTGGGACGCCTACTAACTAAAGTTGACTCGTATCCAGTCCCATCTTTATCAAGATTTATTTTAGAAAACAAAGATTCAATAGGAGTCACATCAATCACTTTAAGATCTTCATCATTATTTTCACAAGAACTAGAAGAACACGCTTTCACAAACCAATCTCGCTTAGCACGAATCTTAGCGGTTCTTTCCTTACATTCATCAATAGAAATTCTCATAGCTTTTAAAGACTCATTAATATCATGCTTGGGTGGACTAGATCTAATTTTCAAAGAATCAATCTCAAGAGAAATTATATCCACGTTCCTAGCCAAATTATCAACCGAAAGCAATTTTTCTTCAACCCTAGCATTGAAATTCTTTTGCGAACTAATAAATTCTTTAATACTATTCTCAAAATCAGAGGGCAACTTATTATAATTTCCATAAGAATTGTTGTAGGAATTACCATAATTATTAGAGGAATTACTAGGAAACGGCCTAGGATTGAAATTACCTCTATACGTGTTATTACCAAAATTGTTCCTACCAACAAAATTCACATCCATAGATTCATTATTTTTCTCAATCAAAGTAGACAAAGGCATATCATTAGGATCAATAGGAGCACTCATACTAGCAAACAATTTCATAAGTTCATCCATCTTTCCACTCAAAACATTAATCTCTTCAATCGCATGCACTTTTTTACTAGTAGAAGATCTTTCGGTATGCAATTGCGAATAATTAACCATAATATTATCTAGGAGTTTAGTAGCTTCTCCTAAAGTAATTTCCATAAAAGTACCTCCCGCGGCCGAATCTAAAAGATTTCTAGAAGCAAAATTCAATCCGGCATAAATTTTTTGTATGATCATCCACAAATTTAAACCATGAGTAGGGCAATTTCGTATCATCAATTTCATCCTCTCCCAAGATTGTGCAACATGTTCATGATCAAGTTGCTTAAAATTCATAATATCATTCCTAAGGGAGATGATCTTAGCGGGAGGAAAATAATTGGAAATAAAAGCATCTTTACACTTGTTCCATGAATCAATACTATTTTTAGGCAAAGATGAAAACCAAGTTTTAGCACGATCTCGTAGTGAGAACGGAAATAGCTTCAATTTAACAATATCATTATCCACATCTTTCTTCTTTTGCATATCACATAACTCAACGAAATTATTTAGATGGGATGCGGCATCTTCACTAGGAAGGCCGAAAAATTGATCTTTCATAACAAGATTCAGCAAAGCGGCATTAATTTCATAAGATTCCGCACTAGCGGTGGGAGCAATCGGAGTACTAATAAAATCATTATTATTAGTATTGGAAAAGTCACACAATTTGGTATTCTCTTGAGCCATCGTGACAAAGCAAGCAATCTAACACACGAGCAAACAAAAAGCAAACGAAAAATACGAATGGAAGAAGGGCGAATAAAAGGCAAATCTTTTCAAAAATCATTTTAGAAGTGGGGGAGAGGAAAACGAGAGGCAAATGGCGAATAATGTAATGCAAGAGATGAGAGTTTATGATGGGTACTTAGTATGTCTTGACTTGGCGTAGATCTCCCCGGCAACGGCTCCAGAAATTCTTCCTGCTACTTCTTGAGCTTGCGTTGGTTTTTCCCTTGAAGAGGAAAGGGTGATGCAGCACAGTAGAGGTAAGTATTTCCCTCAGTTAAGAACCAAGGTATCAATCCAGTAGGAGAAGAACGCACAAATCACCAACACCTGCACAAACAATCAAACACTTGCACCCAACGCGATAATGGGGTTGTCAATCCCTGCACGGTCACTTGCAAAGGTGAGATCTGATAGAGATAGATAAACAAAAGATAAAATATTTTTGGGTTTTTTGGTATATAGATCTGAAAATAAAAGATTGCAAAATAGTAGATCAGAAAGTAATATGATGGAAAATAGACCCAGGGGCCATAGGTTTCACTAGAGGCTTCTCTCATGAAGGCAAATAATACGGTGGGTGAACAAATTACTGTCGAGCAATTGATAGAAAAGCGCAAAGTTATGACGATATCCAAGGCAATGATTATGCATATAGGCATCACGTCCGTGTCAAGTAGACCAACTCTTGCCTGCATCTACTACTATTACTCCACAAATCGACCGCTATCCAGCATGCATCTAGATTATTAAGTTCAGAAAGAACGGAGTAACACCTTAAGTAAGATGACATGATGTAGAGGAATTAACTCAAACAATATGATGAAAACCCCATCTTTTTATCCCCGATGGCAAATATGCAATACGTGTCTCGCTACCCCTACTTTGTCACTAGGTGAAATCATGCAAGATTGAACCCAAAGCTAAGCACCTCTCCCATTGCAAGAAAAACCAATCTAGTTGGCCAAACCAAACCGATAATTCGAAGAGAAATACAAAGATTTTAAATCATGCATAAAAGAATTCAGAGAAGATTCAAATAATATTCATAGATAAGCTGATCATAAATCCACAATTCATCGGATATCGACAAACACAAAGCAAAAGAAGATTACATCGGATAGATCTCCAAGAACATCAAGGAGAACGTTGTATTGAGAATCAAAGAGAGAGAAGAAGCCATCTAGCTACTAGCTATGGACCCGTAGGTCTGAGGTAAACTACTCACGCATCATCGGAAGGGCAATGGAGTTGATGTTGAAGCCCTCCGTGATCGATTCCCCCTCCGGCAGGATGCCGGAAAAGGCCCCAAGATGGGATCTCACGGGAACAAAAGGTTGCGGCGGTGGAAAAGTGTTTTCGTGGATGCCTCTGGTGGTTCTGGAATATTTGTGAATATATAGGAGGAAGACCTAGGTCAGGAAGTCACCGAGGGGCCCACAAGGTAGGGGGCGCCCCCCCTAGGGCGCGCCCTCCACCCTTGTCGCCGCCTCGTGGCTCTTCTGACTTGGACTCCAAGTCCCCTGGGTGTCTTCTGGTCCAAGAAAAATCATCGTGAAGTTTTATTCCATTTGGACTCCGTTTGGTATTCCTTTTTTGCGAGGCTAAAAAACAAGGGGAAACAGAAACTGGCACTGGGCTCTAGGTTAATAGGTTAGTCCCAAAAATAATATAAAATAGCATATTAATGCATATAAAACATCCAAAATAGATAATATAATAGCATGGAACAATAAAAAATTATAGATACATTGGAGACGTATCATGTGGCAATCCACATGTAGGTGAAGTTGAAGAAGTTGAGAAGACAACATGGCCGGAGGTGGAGGGAGAACAATCATCCCCACAAATCTTGGACACACCATATTTATCTTGAAGCTTTGTGCACAACTCATGAGCATCCCGAAACGGCATGAGTTGAAATATAACTACATTGCTCAAAGCATCGAAAAGCACATTAGAAGCTTGAGCATTGAGATAAGAGTTTTTCTCATACTATAAATATAATCTTTGGGGATCCTTCGGAGGAGAAAAAGCCATATCTACAATTCCCTCTAAATTTGGGTCCATGACCCTAAAGAGATTAAGTATGTGAATTACCCAAACATAGTGAAAACTATGCTTTCTTTCAACAGAGAAGCCTCTAGTGAAAACTATGGCCCCCGGGTCTATCTTTTATCATATTATTTTCAGATCTATAAAATCAAAAACACAAAAATACCTTGCTGCAATTTATTTACTTTTATTTTATTTTGCACCTTTACTTATCTTTTATATCTATCACTATCAGATCTCATCCTTGCAAGTAACCGTGAAGGGATTGACAACCCCTTGATCGCGTTGGGTGCAAGTATTTGTTTGTGTAGGTGCAATTATTGGAGACTTGTGTGTTCCTCCTACTGGATTGATACCTTGGTTCTCAACTGAGGGAAATACTTATCTCTACTTTGCTGCATCACCCTTTCCTCTTCATGGGAAAAATCAACGCAAGCTAAAACACAAAAATACCTTGCTGCAATTTATTTACTTTTATTTTATTTCACACTTTTACTTATCTTTTATATCTATCACTATCAAATCTCATCCTTGCAAGTAACCATGAAGGGATTGACAACCCCTTTATCGCGTTGGGTGCAAGTATTTGTTTGTTCATGTAGGTGCAATTATTGGAGACTTGTGTGTTCCTCCTACTGGATTGATACCTTGGTTCTCAACTGAGGGAAATACTTATCTCTACTTTGCTGCATCACCCTTTCCTCTTCAAGGGAAAAACCAACGCAAGCTCAGGAAGTAGCAGCCATCGAAACTAAGAGTGTCAAAGAATACTAATCCTTTAGTCGACATCTTTACTCTCTAGGCGGATAAGCCTAATAATGAGAGACGAGGCTCTGATACCAATTGAAAGATCATGGATGTCGCCTAGAGGGGGGGATGGGTGAATAGGCGCTTTAAAATAATTATGGTTTAATCTTGAACAAATGCGGAATAAAACTAGCGTTTAAATTGTCAAGCACAAAACCTAAAACAACTAGGCTTACCTATGTGCACCAACAAGTTATGCTAAGTAAGATAAACAACTTGGTGAGAGCAAGATATATAACAAGAAACACTATGGCTATCACAAAGTAAAGGGCTCAGGTAAGAGATAATCGAAGCACGCGGAGACGATGATGTATCCCGAAGTTCACACCCTTGCGGATGCTAATCTCCGTTTGGAGCGGTGTGTAGGCACAATGCTCCCCAAGAAGCCACTAGAGCCACCGTAATCTCCTCACGCCCTTGCAGAATGCAAGATGCCGTGATTCCACTAAGGGACCCTTTGAGGGTGGTCACCGAACCCGTACAATTGGCAACCCTTGAGGGCGGTCACCGAACCGGTACACTTTGGCAACCCTTGGGAGTGGTCACCGAAACCCGTGCAAATTGCTCGGGGCAATCTCCACAACCTAATTGGAGACCCCGACGCTTGCCTGGAGCTTTAGACCACAATGATTGAGCTCCGAAGCACCTCCAACCGTCTAGGACACCCAACCACTGAAGAGTAACAAGCTCTAGGGTACCAAGCACCCAAGAGTAATAAGCTTCTCAACTTTTCAGTTCCACGTATCACCGTGGAGAACTCAAACCGATGCAATTAATGCAATGGCAAGGCACACGGAGTGCCCAAGTCCCTCACTCTCAAATCCCACGAAAGCAACAAAAGCTATGGAGGAAAATGAGAGGAAGAACAAGAAGGAGAACACCAAGAACTCCAAGATCTAGATCCAAGGGGTTCCCCTCACATAGAGGAGAAAGTGATTGGTAGAAATGTGGATCTAGATCTCCTCTCTCTTTTCCCCCAAAAACTAGCAAGAATCCATGGAGGGATTGAGAGATAGCAAGCTCAAAGAAGGTCAAAAATGGGGGAAGAACACGAGCTAAAAGGATAGGGACCATTGAGGAAGAAGGCCCCCTTAAATAGCCCCCCCCCCCCCCAAATCCAACCGTTATGCCCACAAGTCGTGCACAAGCGGTACTACCACTCGGGGGAGTGGTACTACCGCTTAGCATAGTCAAAACAGCACAACGAGACAGAAAAACATGAGTGGTAGATCTGCCAGAGAGGTAGTACCGCTCGGGGGAGAGGTAGTACCGCTCGGGAGAGCAGTACTACCGCTTGGAGAGGAACTACCGCTCTACTACCGCTCAAGCGGATTGGGTAACAGAAGCATAAACTAAGTGGAAGTGGAACCGGGACTGGTAAGTGGAAGTACCGCCTAAGCGGTACTACCGCTCTCTACTACCACTCACGCTGAAAAACTGCCCAAGCAAAACAGAAGGAGCAAGAAAACTAGAACTACCATAACTTCTGCATATGAGCTCCGAATTGAGCAAACTCAAGCTTGTTGGATAGATGACGACGAGTACTATCCAAACAACCAATTATATAGTGAGAAGAGCAGTAGAAAAATGCCAATGATATAGAGATTTGAAACCTCTATGAATGAAGAACCGGCAAAAACTCCAACGTCGAAAACATCATAGAAGATGCATATGAACTCCGTTTTCGATGAACTCAAGCTTGTCATGAAGATGACCATAAGCTCTAAAACTCAACACCAAACAAGAACCAAGAAAGATGATGCAAGGATGTAATGATTTGAGCTCTCTATGAATGATATGATCAAGCTACTTACTTGAGACCCCCTCTGGATAGTACGACAATCGATCCTATAACCCGGTCTCCCAACTACCACCATGTGACCGGTAAAATAGAAAACCTGTCGAGGGCAAACCTTTGCCTTGCACAAAGTCCACTTGAGCTAGATGATGACGATCTTGACTTCCTCAAGTTGGACCACCTTTCTTGATTGCGTTGGCTTGATGAAGACTACTTGATTGCTCCGCCATACTCCACTACGGGTGAGCCACTCCTCGGCACATCTTCACAAGTCCATTGTCACCACAATGGACGGCAAGCTTCAAGCATGATCTCATTGTGATGCTCCATTTGAACTTGCACACAGCAACCTTGATGACCACCACCACTTGATGTCATCCTCCATGGGTTGTATGAGATCTTCGTCTTGACGCAAGCCCATGGAAACATACCTAACCCCACATAGAACTTTCACATAGACCATGGGTTAGTGCACAAAGCGTAATGGACAATGCTTAACATACCATGGGATCACTTGATCCCTCTTGGTACATCTTGTACGCTTTGTGTGTTGATCAACTTGATTCACTCTTTGACTTAGTCTTGATCAACCTTGTATCATGTCTTCTTTATGACCAATCTTTGGATAATTCCTTGAATAGCACTTTGGTCAACACATAAACTCCTTGAAACCAACACATGGACTTCATGAAATGCCTACGAACAAATCCTTTAAATATAACTCAAGACAACCATTAGTCCATAAAGACTGTCATCAATTACCAAAACCAAACATGGGGGCACCGCATGTTATTTCATCTCTAAATTCATTGATTTTGTCTACAAAAGAATCACAAAAAAACTGCTTGGACAATTTGTCGAACACATAGGGCAAAGTGTAGTCCGAGAATAGCCGGACATAGCACGACAGCGTCTGAGGCGACGAGACGGCTGGGGAGGACTTTTGTGGCGGTGGTGGTGGTGTCAAGGGGTTGGGACGACAGTGGAGCTATGGTGACAGCGAAACTAGGGGAGGGCCAGGACAGATGTGGGAGAGAGAGGAGTGGAAAGGGTTGGTCCGACAAGGTCGAGGGAATTTGATGAAAATTATGGCGAGTCTTGTCTATCGGATCTGACATGGCGAACGCAACCGTGCGTGTCTGGGCCTCCCATATCCACCCCAAATATAGGCTAGATATGGGTTGTCGGTCAGTCCAGATGTATAGGATCAGTTTGAGGAGCCCGGCTAGGTCATGATTTTGTGTTCGGTCACTGATCGGACCATCTGCCCGGACGTATAAGGAGCGTTTGAGAAGTCCGGTTGTAGATGATTAAAAAAGAGTTAATTACACCCGTAATACACAAACTTGCAGCGTGTTAACAAAATCATACATAATCTTGAAAACCCCATAAAACTAGTACAGTAACTTTTGGTTCGGTAACAGATCCATACAAAACAGTCTGAATCAGCCTCAGAGTCACCACGTGGCTCCATTTGTTTTACGGAAAACACCCTGAAACTAAGGGTATCTACACAGTGAGGTCCTCAGCCTCTAAAATCCATCACCATGTGCGTTGTTGCCGGCTGCATCCGTCCGCCACTGCAGGGAGCGACGCCCTCGCGTGCCACGTCCACCTCTACAAACTCTGTAGCCCATAGGTTCCACGATACGCTTGCGCGCTTCGCCTCGCTCTCCAGGCCACCCGCACGGCATGGTTCATGCAGTAGGAGGGTTCGTGTTGCTCCCGAAGGAGGGTAGCTAAGCGCTGGGGATTATGACTAGCAGGAGGAGTGGTGCTCGGGGATGCAGCGAGCCCGCTCACAGCTATGATGTAGTGGGTGTGGTCGTGTGGATGTCCTCAACACATCCGCTGGACGCTAAAGAGTTGTTGTGGTTCGAGCTGTACGAGCTGCCGCTGACCTTCCCATGCCGATGCTCATAGCAGCCATATCACGTTCGGCCGGAGGCGAGACGGACCACGAGCGCTCTCTCACTGGCGCCTTCGACACGCGTGCCTGAGACAATAAACTCTGAGTGTTGGGCGGCGGTGCAGACGGCTGATAACCGACAAGTATAGGGGATCGCAACAATTTTCGAGGGTAGAGTATTCAACCCAAATTTATAGATTCGACACAAGGGGAGCCAAAGAATATTTATAAGTATTAGCAGTTGAGTTGTCAATTCAACCACACCTGGAGATTAAATATCTGCAGCAAAGCGATCAGTATGACAATAATATGATAGTTTGATGGCAGTGGTAATAGTAACAATAACGGTAAAAGTGGTAGCAATGGTTTTGTAGCAGTTGTAACAGTAGCAATAGCAATAGTAACTTAGCAAGAACAATATGTGGAAAACTCGTAGGCATTGGATCGGTGAATTTGTTGGATGATATTCATCATATAACAGTCATAACCTAGGGCGATACAAAACTAGCTCCAGTTCATAAATATAATGTAGGCATGTATTCCGTAAATAGTCATACGTGCTTATGGAAAAGAACTTGCATGCCATCTTTTGTCCTACCCTCCTGTGGCAGCGGGGTCCATAAGGAAACAAGAGCAAAAGCATTAGGAAAAGTAGATACAATAGAGACGTATCAACTTCCCCAAGCTTAAACCTTTGCTTGTCCTCAAGCAATTCAGTTGATAAACTGAAAGTGATAAAGAAAAACTTTTACGAACTCTTTTGTTCTCGTTTACATAAATAAGCTTAAGTAGCACCCATGTTTTCAGCAAAGATCATGAATAACCATGTCAACAATAAATCTTAGAAATTATATTAACTCATATCAATTGCATAATCAACTAGCGAGCAATAATAAGATATATCAAATGCCAACACTTTGTCAAAACAATCATGATATAATATGACAACAGTGGTATCTCGCTAGCCCTTTTTGAGACCGCAAAACATAAATGCAGAGCACCTCCAAAGTTCAAGCAAGGAATAAACAATGTAATTCATGGTAGAAAAGATCCAGTCATGATCCATCCAACATTAACTATATGATAACCCACAAGTATAGGAGATCACAAAAGTTTTCGAGGGTAGAGTATTCAACCCAAATTTATTGATTCGACACAAGGGGAGCCAAAGAATATTTGCAAGTATTAGCAGCTGAGTTGTCAATTCAACCACACCTGGAGATTAATTATCTGCAGCAAAGTGATCAGTAGCAAAGTAGTATGATAGTTTTGATAGTAGTAGCAACAACAATAGTAACGGTAACAGTGATAGCAATGATTTTGTAGCAAGTGCAACAGTGACAATAGCAATAGTAACTTAGCAAGAACAATATGAGAGAAATTTGTAGGCATTGGATCGGTGAATTCGTTGGATGATATTCATCATACAATAGTCATAACCTAGGGCGATACGACACTAGCTCCAGTTCATAAATATAATGTAGGCATGTATTCCGTAAATAGTCATACGTGCTAATGGAAAGAACTTGCATGACATCTTTTGTCCTACCCTCCCGTGGCAGCGGGGTCCTATTGGAAACTAAGGGATATTAAGGCCTCCTTTTAATAGAACCAGAACAAAGCATTAGCACATAGTGAATACATGAACTCCTCAAACTACGGTCATCACCGGAAAGTGTCCCGACAATTGTCACTCCGGGGTTGCCGGATCATAACACGTAGTAGGTGACTATAACTTGCAAGATCGGATCTAGAACATAGATATAATGGTGATAACATAAACGCTTTAGATCTGAAATCATGGCACCCGGGCCCAAAGTGACAAGCATTAAGCATGGCAAAGTCATAGCAACATCAATCTCAGAACATAATGGATACTAGGGATCAAGCCCTAACAAAACTAACTCGATTACATGATGAATCTCATCCAACTCCTCACCGACCAGTGAGCCTACGTAGGAATTACTCACTCCCGGTGGGGAGCATCATGGAATTGGTGATGGAGAAGGGTTGGTGATGACGAAGATCGAAGATCCCCCTCTCCGGAGCCCCAAACGGACTCTAGATCTGGCCTCCCGATGAAGAACAGGAGGTGGCGACGGCTCCATCTCATGAAACGCGATAATTCTTTGTCCCTGATTTTTTCTCCAAATATGTGATTTTATAGTATCAGGGTTGAAGTCTGCAGGGCCACCAGGTGGGGACAACCCACCTGGGCGCGCCTGGAAGGGGGGCGCGCCCTGGTGGGTTGTGCCCACCCAGGTGCCCCCCTCCTGTGGTTCTTGGCTCCAGAAATTCTTATTTATTGAATAAAAAATCCTCGCAAAGTTTCGTTCCAATCCGAGAACTTTTATTTCTGCACAAAAACAACACCATGGCAGTTCTGCTGAAAACAGCGTCAGTCCGAGTTAGTTTCATTCAAATCGTGCAAATTGGAGTCCAAAACAAGAGGAAAAGCATTAGGAAAAGTAGATACGATGGAGACGTATCAACTCCCCCAAGCTTAAACCTTTGCTTGTCCTCAAGCAATTCAGTTGATAAATTGAAAGTGAAAAAGAAAAACTTTTACGAACTCTTTTGCTCTTGTTTACATAAATAGGCTTAAGTAGCACCCAGGTTTTCAGCAAAGATTATAACTAACAATGTCGACAATAACTCTTAAAAATTATATTAACTCATAACAATGGCATAATCAACTAGCGAGCAATAATAAGATATCTCAAACAATCAACACTTTGTCAAAGCAACCATGATATAATATGACAATAGTGGTATCTCGCTAGCCCTTTCTGAGACCGCAAAACATAAATGCAGAGCACCTCCAAAGTTCAAGTAGTGACTAAACATTGTAATTCATGGTAGAAAAGATCCAGTCATGATGCACCCAACATTTGCTATACACAATGCATGAGGATGATAATAGCGCTCTCAGGTTTTGGCGCTTATTTGAGAAGGTGATGACACAACATAAAAGTAAATAGATAGTCCCTTCGCAGAGGGAAGCAGTGATTTGCAGAGGTGCCAGAGCACAAGTTTTAAAACAGAGGTAAATGAAATTTTGAGAAATGCACCCTTCTTATTTACTTCGCGACCATTAGTTATGAGTATCTTCCATGCTAAACACATTAGTGGTGGTTCCCAAGCGATAAAAGTAAAGGTTTACTCCCCCTCCACCAACAATCACACTCCACGGCTTGTCCAAAACAACGGGTGCCGTCCATACCAACAACATTCCTGGGGGAGTTTTGTTTAATTATTTGTAATTTGAATTCGGGACTGGGAATCCCTATTACCGCCCCTCTCGTGCAAGGACAAGTGAATAAACACTCATCATGAGAATAACCCGCTTAACATGGAAGATACTGACTACCTCCTGTCGCTCTATGAACAATCCAGGCACACAAAAAAGAATATTTATTTGAAGTTTTTTAGAGGTGGCACATGCAAATTTACTTAGGACGGCAGGGTAATACCGCATATAGGTAGGTATGGTGGACTCATCTGGAATAACTTGGGTTTCAGGGTTTTGATGCACAAGCAGAATTCCCACTTAGTATAGGCGAAGGCTAGCAATTAGGTTGAGAAGCGGCCAGCTAGAGAGCGAAAACGGTCATGAACATGCATTATGCATAAGTAACATTGGATACTAGCATGAGTAGGATATGAACACCATGAACATAAATATCATAGAGGCTATGTTGGTTTTGATTCAACTACATGCATGAACATGTGCCAAGTCAAGCCACCCGAACATTCAGAGGAGGATACCATATCATCATACTACATCACAATTATTTTAACGCAATGTTGACATCCAAGATAAAACATTATCCACTCCTAGCTACTTAAGCATGGCATGAGAAACTATAATCTCTAAGGGTCATTGCAAACATGTTTGATCATAATGAGCTGAATCATGGATACTAGGTTAAACATATTTACAAAAACAGAACAAGTTGAGTTCATACCCATTTCTCTCTGCCACAGCCAGTTCATCAAATATCGTCATTATTGCCTTTCACTTGCACGACCGAACAATATGAAAATAATAATAGTGCAAGAGTGTCGTGGACTAAGATGGAATCTGCAAACATTTTATTCAAAAAGAAGAAAACAAGGTAATACGGGCTCTTTGTTAGATCAACAACAATGCATATGAGAGCCACTCAACATTTTCATCATGGTCTTCTCCTCGGAATGACTCAATAAAAAGAAATTCAAAGAAACACACTGAAATATTTTTGGAGTTTTTGGTTTTCTGAAAGAAAGCAAATTTAAGAAAGGAAAAACAAAACCGAGAAAAACTATTTACACGGTAGAGCTCCCAACAAGCAAAAAGAAGAACAAGGAAATCTTTTTGGGTTTTCTTTTTAAATACTATAGCTAGTTATACTAGAAAGAAGCAGGAAATATTTTTGTATTTTCTCAAAGTTTTTTAAACACACAAGAAGAAGGCGAAAAAAATAAATCTAGCATGGATAATACAATGAAAAGGTGTGGACACCGACAACTGGAATGAAATGTGTGAACATGAATGTAATATCGGTGGAAATACGTACTCCCCCAACTTAGGCTCTTGGCCTAACTTGGTAAACACCACTCGAAGAAGCCATGGGGTCCTATGTTGAAGTGCTGGGGAGCGGGCACCTGAGGGTCCCATTCCTGGGGCTCCGCCTGTGCTGCAGCCAGGTTATTCTGGTAGGCGACAATGTCCTTAGGCGTAATCCTGTATCCGCCCCTGGCAATAGGATCAAACAAAGCAGGTGCAGGCAACGGAATAATATCACGAGTATCCTCACTGAAAACAAGGTTGTAAGGGAAATCACTAGTAGTGTTCTCGCCATCAATAAATTGGTGGTGTGCCATAGCCGAGCGATCTAAATAAACCTTGGGTAAAGGATAATCATGCTGGCGTATCTGATTGTTAAACTGACTCGCCAAGCGAGTAGCATAACTGCCACCATGTATTTTACCCTTGGATCTGTTAATGTGGAGGCAACGTGCCACAATAGCTCCCAAGCTATAAGTGTTGTCGCCGTAAAGTGCACGACGTAAAACAGCAAAGTCAGGCGCACTGAGTGCACCTACCTTCTCTCTAGCAAGCAAACACTTCGCAATGAATAGAGCAAAATAATGTACAGCCGGAAAATGTAAACTAGTGGCAGTGATAGCCAATACCCCTCTCTCATCCCCCACAGTCAGAGTGCGGTAAAAACCATCAAACTCTGCGGGCCTAGGCTCTACTAAATCCCCGTCAGAAGGGATCATCCATATGTCACAAAACTCAGAAAGTGGTATCTGATGGGGTTCAGTGTATAAGTCAAACTGCACATTAGGAGGATTATTCCTACTCAAGAAATGAAAACTTTGCACAAAGGAATTTGTGAGGAGATGATATTGTTCAGCTGCGATGAAGTCGGTGAGGCCGGCATTAGGAGCATACTGTGCAAACTCTTGATGGATTCCGTCTCCTTCCATGAATGGGTTATGTGGCCATTCGCACGGCCGTACCTCCGCCATTCTCCGGGTGCGGAGATCACTGTCAGACGACTCCCCAATAACACCCTTGGAGTTCTTCTTGGAAGCAAACTTCCTAAAGATACTCATCTTTTTCCTATGAACAAAATTCTGGAATTTTTAGTCCACAAAATTTTTCTCAGCAAAACTTTACAAGATTGATAGCAACTACTCATAGGGATGCATAGAGGCCATATCAAGCATTCAAACTACTTAGAACTCTAAGAATTCAACATGCAAGCTCATCTACAGCAGCACCAAGAGTCACTAATTATTCTAAATATAAACCACTAAAGCAAAAACTAATTGGACCAATGGAGGAGTCACATACCAAGCAACAATCCCCCAAAACAGTTTCAAAAACGGAGCTTCGAGCAAAGAGATCGAAATCCGTGGGTTTGAGAGCAAGAACACGAGAGATAGAGCAATGGTGATTTTTTTCTGGAGGTAGGTGATGATATGGAGTGAAGGGATAAGTGAGGGAGCCCACGTGGGGACCACAACCCACCAGGGCGCGCCTGGGGGTGCTGGCGCGCCCAGGTGGGTTGTGCCCACCTGTAGCACCTCCCTTGGACGTTATTTGCACCAAAAATTCTTAAATATTCAGAAAAAAATTGTATTAAATTTTTAGAGCATTCTGAGAACTTTATTTTTGGGTCATTTTTTTATCACACGGAAAACTCAGGAAACAGGCAAGGCATTTATTTTATTTTATTTAACTAATAAAAACAGAAAACAAAAGGTAGGGACAGAAGGTAGTGCTCACTAAATTCATCAACTTCATACCTCTAAAAATGATTCATTAATAAGGTTGATCAAGTCTTATTAACAACCACTTCCGATTAGCATGAAACCGAAGAACTTTTGTAAAACACTAAGTTACCTCACTGGGGATGTGAATGTCCCCCACAATAAGCATTTCATATTTCTTTTTAATAGTAGGTAGGGGTAATTGAAAACTTCCAATAGTGATTGTCAGAGATTTTTCAATAACATTAATACCATTCACTTGAAATTGTTTCTTCGAAAAGTGCACCGTATGCTCATTACGATTGATATGAAAAGTGACCTTGCTTTTATTGCAATCATTAATAGCCCCTGCAGTATTCAAGAAGGGTCTACCGAGGATAATTGACATGTTGTCATCCTCGGGCATCTCAAGTATAACAAAGTCAGTCAAGATAGTAACATTAGCAACAACAACGGGCACATCCTCACAAATACCAATAGGTATGGCAGTTGAATTATTAGCCATTTGCAATGATATTTCAGTAGGTGTGAGTTTATTCAAATCAAATCTTTTATATAAAGAGAAAGGCATAACACTAACACCAGCTCCTAAATCACATAAAGCAGTTTTCACATAATTTCTTTTGATGGAGCAAGGTATAGTTGGTATTCCCGGATCTCCAAGTTTTTAGGTACTCCATCCTTAAAAGTATAATTAGCAAGCATGGTGGAAATTTCGGCTTCCGGTATTTTTCTCTTATTGGTGATGATGTCTTTCATGTACTTTGCATAAGGAGGCATTTTTAAGATATCAGTCAAGCGAGTACGCAAAAAGACTGGCCTCAGCATTTCAACAAAGCGTTCAAATTCTTCATCATCTTACTTTTTGGTTGACTTAGGTGGAAAGGGCATAGGTTTTTGAACCCATGGTTCTCTTTCCTTACCGTGTTTTCTAGCAACAAAGTCTCTTTTATCATATCTTTTATTCTTGGTTTGTGGGTTATCAAGATCAGCTGCTGGTTCTATCTCAATATCATTATCTGGTTCTTTATTATTTATTTGAGTAAATTCATGAACCTCATCATTGTCTTTTTCATTTTCAGAAGGTGGGTGTTCACTACCAGATTGAGTTTCAGCATCAGAGATAGAGACTTCATTATCATTATCAGGAGGTTTTTCAACTTCAGGTTCACTAGAGGCATGCAAAGTCCTATCATTTTTCTTCTTCTTTTTCTTTTTATAAGGACTAGGTACATCAGTGTCAACTCTTTGAGAGTCTTGTTCAATTCTTTTTGGGTGTCCCTCAGGATAAAGTGGTTCCTGAGTCATTCTACCTCCTCTAGTCATTACTCTAACAGCATGATCATTGATATTATTATTCATTTCATCAAGCAACTCTCTTTGAGATTTAGCAACTTGTTCTAATTGAGTTTGAACCATAGAAGCATGTTTTCCCACACTTCTAACATCATTTGAGATTCTAAATAACAAGTCACTCAAGCGAGCAATCATATCAGAATTGTATTTCAATTGTTTCATAATATTTGCATTGAAGTGATCTTGCTTTCTAATGTAATTATCAAACTCATAAAGGCATTGACTAGGATGTTTATTATAAGGAATATCACCTTCATCGAACTTTAGTAAAGAATTTACCTCTACCACCTTAGGTGGTGGTGGTGTTTCAAGCCCATGTATTTCTTCGATATGTGCTAAATTTTTAACATCCTCTGCTTTAATACCTTTTTCCTTCATGGATTTCTTTACCTCTTGCATATCTTCAGGACTGAGATATAAGATACCCCTCTTCTTCGGAGTAGGTTTGAGTGGTGGTTCGGGAAGGGTCCAATCATCATAATTTTTCAATATGTTATTCAATAATTCTTCAGCTTGTTCAACAGTCCGCTCCCTGAAAACACAACCAGCACAACTATCTAGGAAATCCCTAGAAGCATCGGTTAGTCCATTATAGAAGATATCAAGTATTTCATTTTTCTTAAGAGGATGATCAGGCAAAGCATTAACCAATTGGAGAAGCCTCCCCCAAGCTTGTGGGAGACTCTCTTCTTTAATTTGCGCAAAGTTAAATATTTTCTGTAAAGCAGCTTGTTTCTTATGAGCAGGAAAATATTTTTCAGAGAAGTAATAAATCATATCCTGGGGACTACGCACACAACCAGGAGAAAGAGTATTGTACCAAGCCTTAGCATCACCCTTCAATGAGAACGAAAATAATTTGAGAATATAATAGTAGCGAATTTTCTCATCATGAGCTAATAGGGTGGCTATGTCATTCAACTTAGTAAGATGTGCCACAACAGTTTCAGCTTCATAACCATGGAAAGGATCAGATTCAACCAAAGTAACTAACTCTGGGTCGACAGAGAATTCATAATCCTTATCATCAACAAAATAGGTGAAGTAGCAAACTTAGGATCACATTTCATTCTAGCATTCAAAGTCTTTTGTTTATACTTGCATAATATTTTTTCCAGATTATCTCTATCCTTACAAGCAAGAATGTCTCTAGTTGTCTCCTCATCCATAACATAACCTTCCGGTACCTTTGGCAATTCATATCTAGGAGAACTAGGTCTAATAGGTGTTTCAAGATTTTCAGTTTCAAGATCTTCATTAGTTTCAACAATTTCATCAGTTTCAGCATTCTCAAAAGCCTTAGTTCTAGCAAGTTGTTCATCAAGAAATTCACCTAGTGGCACATTATCATCAAGGAGGGTACTTGAAGGAAATATGCCCTAGAGGCAATAATAAAGTTGTTATTTTATATTTCCTTATTCATGATAAATGTTTATTATTCATGCTAGAATTGTATTAACCAGAAACTTGATACATGTGTGGATACATAGACAAAACACTGTGTCCCTAGTAAGCCTCTTCTAGACTAGCTCGTTAATCAAAGATGGTTAAATTTCCTAACCATAGACATGTGTTGTCATTTGATGAACGGGATCACATCATTAGGAGAATGTTGTGATGGATAAGACCCATCCGTTAGCTTAGCATAATGATCATTTAGTTTTATTGCTACTGCTTTCTTCATGTCAAATACATATTCCTTCGACTATGAGATTATGCAACTCCCGGATACCGGAGGAATGCCTTGTGTGCCATCAAACGTCACAACGTAACTAGGTGATTATAAATATGCTCTACAGGTATCTCCGAAGGTGTCTGTTGGGTTGGCATAGATCGAGATTAGGATTTGTCACTCCGAGTATCGGAGAGGTATCTCTGGGCCCTCTCGGTAATACACATCATAAGAAGCCTTGCAAGCAAAGTGACTAATGAGTTAGTTGCAGGATGATGTATTACGGAACGAGTAAAGAGACTTGCCGGTAATGAGATTGAACTAGGTATGAAGATACCGACGATCGATTCTCGGGCAAGTAACATACCGATGACAAAGGGAATAGCGTATGTTGTCATTACGGTTTGACCGATAAAGATCTTCGTAGAATATGTAGGAGCCAATATGAGCATCCAGGTTCTGCTATTGGTTATTGACCGGAGAGGTGTCTCGGTCATGTCTACATAGTTCTCGAACCCGTAGGGTCCGCACGCTTAACGTTCGATGACGATTTTTGTATTATATGAGTTATGTGATTTGGTGACCGAATATTGTTCGGAGTCCCGGATGAGATCACGGACATGACGAGGAGTCTCAAAATGGTCGAGAGGTACAGATTGATTTATAGGATGATAGTATTCAGACACCGGAAGTGTTCCGGAGTGTATCGGGTATTTATCGGTCTACCGGGGGGGTTACCGGAACCCCCCGGGGGAATAATGGGCCTTATGGGCCATAGGAGGGGAGCACACCAGCCCACAAGGGGTGGCGCGCCCCCCCTAAGGAAGGAGGCCGAATAGGAGAAGGAGGAGGGGGTTCAGCCCCCCTTTCCTTCCTCCCCCCTCTCTTCCCTTTTCCCCCTCCCGGTAGTAAGGAAAGGGGGGGGCGAATTGGACTAGGGCCCCAAGTAGGATTCCTCCTACTTGGGGCGCCCCATGGCAGCTCCCCTCCCCCTCCCACCTATATATACATGGGGAGGGGGTGCCTAGAATAGATAACAATATCTGTTAGCCGTGTGCGGCGCCCCCTCCATAGATTACACCCTCGGTCATATCTTTGTAGTGCTTAGGCGAAGCCCTGCGCGGATCACTTCACCATCACCGTCACCACGCCGTTGTGCTGACGAAACTCATCTACTTCCTCAATTCTTTGCTGGCTCAAGAGTTCGAGGGATGTCATCGAGCTGAACATGTGCAGAACTCGGAGGTGCCGTGCGTTCGATGCTTGATCGGTCGGAACGAGAAGAAGTTCGACTACATCAACCGCGTTGTCAAACGCTTTCGGTCTACGAGGGTACGTAGACACACTCTCCCCCTCTCGTTGCTATGCATCTCCTAGATAGATCTTGCGTGAGCGTAGGATTTTTTTTTAAATTGCATGCTACGTTTCCCAATAGTGGCATCCGAGCCAGGTCTATGCGTAGATGATATGCACGAGTAGAACACAAAGAGTTGTGGGCGGTGATAGTCATACTGCTTACCACCAACGTCTTATTTTGATTCGGCGGTATTGTTGGATGAAGCGGCCCGGACCACGTTCACGAGACCGGTTCCACTGACAGACATGCAACTAGTTTTGCATAAAGGTGGCTGGCGGGTGTCTGTTTCTCCTACTTTAGTTGAATCGAATTTGACTGCGGCCGGTCCTTGTTGAAGGTTAAAACATCAAACTTTATAAATCACCGTTGTGGTTTTGATGCGTAGGTAAGAACGGTTCTTGCTAGAAGCCCATAGCAGCCACGTAAAACTTGCAACAACAAAGTAGAGGACGTCTAACTTGTTTTTGCAGGGCATGTTGTGATGTGATATGGTCAAGACATGATGTGATATACGTTGTTGTATGAGATGATCATGTTTTGTAAGAGTTATCGGCAACTGGCAGGAGCCTTATGGTTGTCGCTTTATTGTATGAAATGCAAACGCCATGTAATTTCTTTACTTTATCACTATGCGTTAGTGATAGTTGTAGAAGCAATAGTTGGTGAGACGACCATGACGCAACAATGGAGATCAAGGTGTCGAGCCGGTGATGATGGAGATCATGATGATGCTTTGGAGATGGAGATCAAAAGCACAAGATGATGATGGCCATATCATGTCACATATTTTGATTGCATGTGATGTTTATCCTTTATGCATCTTATTTTGCTTAGAACGACGGTAGCATTATAAGATGATCCCTTCACTAAATTTCAAGGTATAAGTGTTCTCCCTGAGTATGCACCATTGCGACAGTTCGTCGTGTTGAGACACATAGACTCTATGTTCAAATACAACGGGTGCAAGACAGTTTTGCACATGCGGAATACTCGGGTTAAACTTGACGAGCCTAGCATGTACAGACATGGCCTCGGAACACTGGAGACCGAAAGGTCGAACGTGAATCATATAGTAGATATGGTCAACATAGAGATGTTCACCATTGATGACTACTCCATCTCACGTGATGATCGGACATGGTTTAGTTGATCTGGATCATGTATCACTTAGATGACTTGAGGGATGTCTATTTAAGTGAGAGTTCATTATTAATTTGATTAATTGAACTTAATTTATCATGAACTTAGTCCTGATAGTTTTTGCATATCTATGTTGTAGATCAATGGCCCGTGCTACCGTTCCCTTGAATTTTAATGCGTTCCTAGAGAAAGCTAAGTTGAAAGATGATGGTAGCAACTACACGGACTGGGTCCGTAACTTGAGGATTATCCTCATTGCTGCACAGAAGAATTATGTCCTTGATGCACCGCTAGGTGAAAGGCCTGCTGCAGGAGCAGATGTTGATGTTATGAACGTCTGGCAAGCTCGATCTGATGACTACTCGATAGTTCAGTGTGCCATGCTTTACGGCTTAGAATCAGGACTTCAAAGACGTTTTGAACGTCATGGAGCATATGATATGTTCCAGGAGTTGAAGTTAACATTTCAAGCAAATGCCCGAGTTGAGAGATATGAAGTCTCCAACAAGTTTTATAGCTGCAAGATGGAGGAGAACAGTTTTGTCAGTGAACACATACTCAGAATGTCTGGATATCATAATCACTTGACTCAGCTGGGAGTTAATCTTCCAGTTGATAGTGTTATTGACAGATTTCTTCAATCACTGCCACCAAGCTACAAAGGCTTCATGATGAACTATAATATGCAAGGGATGGAGAAGACAATTCCTGAGCTCTTCGCAATGCTCAAAGCTACGAAGGTAGAAATCAAGAAGGAGCATCAAGTGTCGATGGTTAACAAGACCACTAGTTTCAAGAAAAAGGGCAAGGGAAAGAAGGGGAACTTCAAGAAGAATGGCAAGCAAGTTGCCACTCCCGGGAAGAAGCCCAAAGCTGGACCCAAGCCTAAAACTGAGTGCTTCTACTACAAAGGGACTGGTCACAGGAAGCGGAACTGCCCCAAATATTTGGCGGATAAGAAGGATGGCAAAGTGAACAAAGGTATATTTGATATACATGTTATTGATGTGTACCTTACTAATGCTCGTAGTAGCACCTGGGTATTTGATACTGGTTCGGTTGCTCATATTTGTAACTCGAAACAGGAGCTACGGATTAAACGAAGATTGGCTAAGGACGAGGTGACGATGCGCGTCGGGAATGGTTCCAAGGTCGATGTGATTGCCGTCGGCACGCTACCTCTACATCTACCTTCGGGATTAGTTTTAGACCTGAATAATTGTTATTTGGTGCCAGCGTTGAGCATGAACATTATATCTGGATCTTGTTTAGTGCGAGATGGTTATTCATTTAAATCAGAGAATAATGGTTGTTCTATTTATATGAGTAATATCTTTTATGGTCATGCACCCTTGAAGAGTGGACTATTTTTGTTGGATCTCGATCATGGTGATACACATATTCATAATATTGATGCCAAAAGATGCAAAGTTGATAATGATAGTGCAACATATTTGTGGCACTGCCGTTTAGGTCATATTGGTGTAAAGCCCATGAAGAAACTCCATGCAGATGGGCTTTTGGAATCACTTGATTATGAATCATTTGATACTTGCGAACCATGCCTCATGGGCAAGATGACTAAAACTCCGTTCTCCGGAACAATGGAGCGAGCTAATGACTTATTGGAAATAATACATACCGATGTATGCAGTCCGATGAGTGTTGAGGCACGCGGTGGGTATCGTAATTTTCTGACCTTCACAGATGATTTGAGCAGATATGGGTATATCTACTTGATGAAACACAAGTCTGAAACATTTGAAAAGTTCAAAGAATTTCAGAGTGAAGTAGAGAATCATCGTAACAAGAAAATAAAGTTTCTATGATCTGATCGCAGAGGCGAATATTTGAGTTACGAGTTTGGCCTTCATTTAAAACAATGTGGAATAGTTTCGCAACTCACGCCACCAGGAACACCGCAGCGTAATGGTGTGTCTGAACGTCGTAACTGTACTTTATTAGATATGGTGCGATCTATGATGTCTCTTACCAATTTACCACTATCGTTTTGGGGTTATGCATTAGAGACAGCTGCATTCACGTTAAATAGGGCACCGTCTAAATCCGTTGAGACGACACTGTATGAACTGTGGTTTGGCAAGAAACCTAAGTTGTCGTTTCTTAAAGTTTGGGGTTGCGACACTTATGTCAAAAGGCTTCAGCCTGATAAGCTTGAACCCAAATCGGAGAAGTGCGTCTTCATAGGATACCCAAAGGAAACAATTGGGTACACCTTCTACCATAGATCCGAAGGCAAGATCTTTGTTGCCAAGAATGGAACCTTTCTAGAGAAGGAGTTTCTCTCGAAAGAAGTGAGTGGGAGGAAAGTAGAACTTGATGAGGTAATCATACCTTCTCTCGAATTGGAAAGTAGTTCTTGAGAGAAAACCATTCCCGTGATGCCTACACCAACTAGAGAGGAAGCTAATGATAATGATCATGAAACTTCGGATCAAGTTACTACAGAACCTCGTAGGTCAACCAGAACACGATCCGCACCAGAGTGGTACGGGAATCCTGTACTGGAAGTCATGTTACTAGACCAAGGCGAACCTACGAACTATGAAGAAGCTATCATGAGCCCAGATTCCGACAGATGACTTGAGGCCATGAAATCTGAGATAGGATCCATGTATGAGAACAAAGTGTGGACTTTGGTGGACTTGCCCGATGATCGGCGAGCCATAGAGAATAAATGGATCTTCAAGAAGAAGACTGACGCCGATGGTAATGTTACTATCTACAAAGCTCGACTTGTCGCAAAAGGTTTTTGACAAGTTCAAGGAGTTGACTACGATGAGACTTTCTCACCCGTAGCGATGCTTAAGTCCGTCCGAATCATGTTAGCAATTGCCACATTTTATGATTATGAAATCTGGCAAATGGATGTCAAAACTGCATTCCTTAATGGATTTCTTAAAGAAGAGTTGTATATGATGCAACCAGAAGGTTTTGTTGATCCTAAAGGTGCTAACAAAGTGTGCAAGCTCCAGCGATCCATCTATGGACTGGTGCAAGCATCTTGGAGTTGGAATATACGCTTTGATGAGGTGATCAAAGCATATGGTTTTATACAGACTTTCGGAGAAGCCTGTATTTACAAGAAAGTGAGTGGGAGCTCTGTAGCATTTCTAATATTATATGTGGATGACATATTGTTGATTGGAAATGATGTAGAATTTCTAGATAGCATAAAAGGATACTTGAATAAGAGTTTTTCAATGAAAAACCTCGGTGAAGCTGCTTATATATTGGGCATCAAGATCTATAGAGATAGATCAAGACGCTTAACAGGACTTTCACAAAGCACATACCTTGATAAAGTTTTGAAGAAGTTCAAAATGGATCAGTCAAAGAAAGGGTTCTTGCCTGTGTTGCAAGGTGTGAAGTTGAGTAAGACTCAATGCCCGACCACTGCAGAAGATAGAGAGAAAATGAAAGTCATTCCCTATGCTTCAGCCATAGGTTCTATCAGGTATGCTAGGTTGTGTACCAGACCTGATGTGTGCCTTGCTATAAGTTTAGCAGGGAGGTACCAAAGTAATCCAGGAGTGGATCACTGGACAACGGTCAAGAACATCCTGAAGTACCTGAAAAGGACCAATGATATGTTTCTCGTTTATGGAGGTGACAAAGAGCTCGTCGTAAATGGTTACGTCGATGCTAGCTTTGACACTGATTCGGATGACTCTAAGTCACAAACCGGATACATATTTATTTTGAATGGTGGAGCTGTCAGTTGGTGCAGTTCCAAGCAGAGCGTCGTGGCGGGATCTATGTGTGAAGCAGAGTACATAGCTGCTTCAGAAGCAGCAAATGAAGGAGTCTGGATGAAGGAGTTCATATCCGATCTAGGTGTAATACCTAGTGCATCGGGTCCAATGAAAATCTTTTGTGACAATACTGGAGCAATTGCCTTAGCGAAGGAATCCAGATTTCCCAAAAGAACCAAACATATCAAGAGACGCTTCAACTCCATCCGTGATCAAGTCAAGGAGGGAGACATAGAGATTTGCAAAATACATACGGATCTGAATGTAGCAGACCCGTTAACTAAGCCTCTTCCATGAGCAAAACATGATCAGCACCAAGACTCCATGGGTGTTAGAATCATTACAATGTAATCTAGATTATTGACTCTAGTGCAAGTGGGAGACTGAAGGAAATATGCCCTAGAGGCAATAATAAAGTTGTTATTTTATATTTCCTTATTCGTGATAAATGTTTATTATTCATGCTAGAATTGTATTAACCGGAAACTTGATACATGTGTGGATACATAGACAAAACACTGTGTCCCTAGTAAGCCTCTACTAGACTAGCTCGTTAATCAAAGATGGTTAAGTCTCCTAACCATAGACATGTGTTGTCATTTGATGAATGGGATCACATCATTAGGAGAATGATGTGATGGACAAGACCCATCCATTAGCTTAGCATAATGATCGTTCAGTTTTATTGCTACTGCTTTCTTCATGTCAAATACATATTCCTTCGACTATGAGATTATGCAACTCCCGGATACCGGAGGAATGCCTTGTGTGCTATCAAACGTCACAACGTAACTGGGTGATTATAAAGATGCTCTACAGGTATCTCCGAAGGTGTCTGTTGGGTTGGCATAGATCGAGATTAGGATTTGTCACTTCGAGTATCGGAGAGGTATCTCTGGGCCCTCTCGGTAATACACATCATAAGAAGCCTTGCAAGCAAAGTGACTAATGAGTTAGTTGCGGGATGATGTATTACGCAACGAGTAAAGAGACTTGCCGGTAACGAGATTGAACTAGGTATGAAGATAACGACGATCGAATCTCGGGCAAGTAACATACCGATGACAAAGGGAATGACGTATGTTGTCATTACGGTTTGACCGATAAAGATCTTCGTAGAATATGTAGGAGCCAATATGAGCATCCAAGTTCCGCTATTGGTTATTGCCGGAGAGGTGTCTCGGTCATGTCTACATAGTTCTCGAACCCGTAGGGTCCGCACGCTTAACGTTCGATGACGATTTTTGTATTATATGAGTTATGTGATTTGGTGACCGAATATTGTTCGGAGTCCCGGATGAGATCACGGACATGACGAGGAGTATCGAAATGGTCGAGAGGTAAAGATTGATATATAGGATGATAGAATTCGGACACCGGAAGTGTTCCGGAGTGTATCGGGTATTTATCGGACTACCCGGGGGGGGGGTTATTGGAACCCCCCGGGGGAATAATGGGCCATAGGAGGGGAGCACACCAGCCCACAAGGGGTGGCGCCCCCCCCCTAAGGAAGGAGGCCGAATAGGAGAAGGAGGAGGGGGTTCGGCCCCCCTTTCCTTCCTCCCCCCTCTCTTCCCTTTTCCCCCCTCCCGGTAGTAAGGAAAGGGGGGGGGCGAATTGGACTAGGGCCCCAAGTAGGATTCCTCCTACTTGGGGCGCCCCATGGCAGCTCCCCTCCCCCTCCCACGTATAGATACATGGGGAGGGGGCGCCTAGAACAGATAACAATATCTGTTAGCCGTGTGCGGCGCCCCCCTCCACAAATTACACCCTCGGTCATATCTTCGTAGTGCTTAGGCGAAGCCCTGCGCGGATCACTTCACCATCACCGTCACCACGCCGTTGTGCTGACGGAACTCATCTACTTCCTCGACACTTTGATAGATCAAGAGTTCGAGGGACGTCATCAAGCTGAACGTGTGCAGAACTCGGAGGTGCCGTGCGTTCGGTGCTTGATCGGTCGGAACGAGAAGAAGTTCGACTACATCAACCGCGTTGTCAAATGCTTCTGCTTTCGGTCTACGAGGGCACGTAGACACACTCTCCCCCTCTCGTTGCTATGCATCTCCTAGATAGATCTTGCGTGAGCGTAGGAATTTTTTTGAAATTGCATGCTACGTTTCCCAACAGTACTAGCATCATCATGAGTAGCATTCATAGCAGAAGTAGCATCATCAATAACTTGCGACATATCAGAATTGATAGCATGTGGTGGTGTTGCAAGTCTACTTATAACAAAAGGTGATCTAAAGAGGAGCTGGATGGCAGTTCCTTACCTCCCCTGGTCTTAGAGGGAAAAATCTTAGTCTTAGCATCCTTCAGATTCTTCATAGCAATAATTTGATAATAATCCCAAGTGACTCAACAAATATAGCTATGCTCCCCGGCAGCGGCGCCAGAAAATGGTCTTGATAACCCACAAGTATAGGGGATCGCAACAGTTTTCGAGGGTAGAGTATTCAACCCAAATTTATTGATTCGACACAAGGGGAGCCAAAGAGTATTTGCAAGTATTAGCAGCTGAGTTGTCAATTCAACCACACCTGGAGATTAATTATCTGCAGCAAAGTGATTAGTAGCAAAGTAGGATGATAGTTTTGATAGTAGTAGCAACAGCAATAGTAATGATAACAGTGATAGCAATGATTTTGTACCAAGTGCAACAGTGACAATAGCAGTAGTAACTTAGCAAGAACAATATGAGAGAAATTCATAGGCATTGGATCGATGAATTCGTTGGATGATATTCATCATATAATAGTCATAACCTAGGGCGATACGGCACTAGCTCCAGTTCATAAATATAATGTAGGCATGTATTCCGTAAATAGTGATACGTGCTTATGGAAAGAACTTGCATGACATCTTTTGCCTACCTCCCGTGGCAGCGGTGTCCTATTGGAAACTAAGGGATATTAAGACCTCCTTTTAATAGAGAACCGGAACAAAGCATTAGCACATAGTGAATACATGAACTCCTCAAACTACGGTCATCACCGGGAAGTGTCCCGACTATTGTCACTCCGGGGTTGCCGGATCATAACACGTGGTAGGTGACTATAACTTGCAAGATCGAATCTAGAACATAGATATAATGGTGATAACATAAACAGTTCAGATCTAAAATCATGGCACCCGGCCCCAAAGTGACAAGCATTAAGCATTGCAAAGTCATAGCAACATCAATCTCAGAACATAATGGATACTAGGGATCAAGCCCTAACAAAACTAACTCAATTACATGATGAGTCTCATCCAACTCCTCACCGACCAGCGAGCCTACGAAGGAATTACTCACTCCTGGTGGGGAGCATCATGGAATTGGCGATGGAGAAGGGTTGGTGATGACGAAGATCGAAGATCCCCCTCTCCGGAGCCCCAAACGGACTCCAGATTTGCCCTCCCGATGAAGAACAGGAGGTGGTGGCGGCTCCGTCTCGTGAAACGCGATAATTCTTTTTCCCTGATTTTTTCTCCAAATATGTGATTTTATAGTATCAGGGTTGAAGTCTGCGGGGCCACCAGGTGGGGACAACCCACCTGGGCGCGCCTGGAGGGGGGGCGCGTCCTGGTGGGTTGTGCCCACCCAGGTGCCCCCCTCCGGTGGTTCTTGGCTCCAGAAATTCTTATTTATTGAATAAAAAATCCTCGCAAAGTTTTATTCCAATCCAAGAACTTTTATTTCTGCACAAAAACAAAACCATTGGAAGTTATGCTGAAAACAGCGTCAGTCCGGGTTAGTTTCATTCAAATCGTGCAAATTAGAGTCCAAAACAAGAGGAAAAGCGTTAGGAAAAGTAGATACGACGGAGACGTATCACTATACACAATGCATGAGGATGACAATAGTGCTGTCAGGTCTGGCGCATGTTTGAGAAGGTGATGACTCAACATAAAATTAAATACATATTTTGGGAGGTGCACCCTTCCTGTCAACGTTACGACCAAGAGTTATCAATATCTTCCATGCTAAACACATTAGCGGCGGTTCCCCAGCGATAAAAGTAAAGTTTACTCCCCCTCCACCAACAAACACACTCCACGGCTAGCCGAATCCATGGGTACCGTCCATACCAACAACAATCCCGGGGGAGTTTTGTTTAATTATTTGTAATTTTTTATTTTGGGACTGGGCATCCCTATTACCGCCCCTCTCATGTAAGGACGAGTGAATAAACACTCATCATGAGAATAACCCGCTTAGGATGGAAGATACTGACCGCCCCCTATCGCTCCATGAGCGGTCCAGGCACACAAAATAGATGTTCATTTGAAATTTTAGAGGTGGCACATGCAAATTTACTTGGAACGGCAGGGTAATACTACATATAGGTAGGTATGGTGGACTCATCTGGAATAACTTGGGTTTAAGGATTTTGACGCACAAGCAGTATTCCCGCTTAGTACAGGCATAGGATAGCAAATAGGTTGAGAAGCGGCCAGCTAGAGAGCGAAAACGGTCCTGAACATGCATTATGCATAATCAACATTAAATACTAGCATGAGTAGGATAAACACCATGAACATAAATATCGTAGAGGCTATGTTGGTTTTGATTCAACTACATGCATGAACATGTGCCAAGTCAAGCCACTTGAAACATTGAGAGGAGGATACCACATCATCATACTACATCACAATCATTTTAATGCATGTTGGCACCTAGCTAAGATAAATCATTATCCACTCCTAACTACTTAAGCATGGCATGAGAAACTATAATCTCTAATTGTCGTTGCAAACATGTTTGATCATAATATGCTGAATCATGGATACTAGGTTAAACATATTTACAAAAACAAAAACAAGTTGAGTTCATACCCGCTTCTCTCTGCCACAATCAATTCATCAAATATTGTCATTATTGCCTTTCACTTGCACAACCGAATGATATGAAAATAATAATAGTTCAAGAGTGCCGTGGACTAAGCTGGAATCTGTAAACATTTTATTCAAAAGGAGAAGACAAGGTAATTTGGGCTCTTTGTAAGATCAACAATAATACATACGAGAGCCACTCAACATTTTCATTGTGGTCTTCTCCTTGGTACGACTCAATAAAAAGAAAAGAATTTGAGAGAAACACACTGAAATATTATTGGAGTTTTTAGTTTTTCTTGAGGAAAGCAAATTAAAGAAGGGAAAACAAAAACGAGAAAACTATTTACACGGGAAAGCTCCCAACAAGCAAAAGAAGAATATGGAAATCTTTTTGGGTTTTCTTTTAACACTACAACTAATTTAAGCTAGAAAGAAAACCGAAAAGAAGGGAGAAATATTTTTGGATTTTCTCAAAGTTTTTCAAACACACAAGAAGAAAATGAGAAAATAAATCTAGCATGGATAATACAATGAAAAAGTGTGGACACCGACAACTGGAATGAAATGTGTGAACATGAATATAATGTCGGTGGAAATATGTACTCCCCCAAGCTTAGGCTTTTGGCCTAGCTTGGTAATCACCATCCGTAGTAGCCATCCGGTCCTATGTGAAAATGCTGTCGCGGCAGCACATGAGTGTCCCACTCCTGGGGCTCCTCCTCTGTCGCTGCCTGGTCATTTCGTTAGGCAATAATGTCCTCTGGCATGACCCTATATCCGCCCCTGGCAATAGAATCAAACAAAGCAGGTGCAGGCAACAGAATAACATCACAGGAATCCACACTGAAAACCAGGTTGTAACGAATATTATGAAGAGAGTCAGCATCATCAGTAAACTGGTGAGCCACCATTGCCTGGTGATCTAGATAAACTCGGGGCAAAGGATAATCATGTTGGCGTATCTAAATGTTAAAGTGGCTCGCTAAGCGAGTGGCATAAATACCACCATGAATTTTGCCCTTGGTTCTGTTAAGGTGCAGACGACGTGCAATAATAGCCGCTAGGCTAAAGGTGTGATCATTGTGTAGTGCACGGCGCAAAATAGTGAGGTCTGGGGCACTAAGTGCACCGACCTTCTCTCTAGCAGTTAAACACTTCGCGGTGAACAAAGCAAAGTAATGTACAGGAGGAAACTGCAAACTAGTGGCAGCGGCGCCCGACACGCCTCTCTCATCCCCCACTATCAACGTGCGAAGAAAGTACTCAAACTCTACCAGTCTAGGCTCCCTTAATTCCCCATCAGAAGGGATCAAACATATATCACAAAAGTCAGTGAGCGGTATCTGACGGGTTTCAGCGTATAAATTAAACTGCACCTCAGGGTGATTGTTTCTACTCAGAAAATAAAATTTTTGCACAAAGGAATTTGTAAGGAGGTGGTGTTGGTCACACTCAGCTGTGAGGAAGTCGGTCAGCCCAGCATTTGCAATGAATTGGGCGAACTCTTGATGGAACCCGACCTCCTTCATGAAGGCATTATGCGGCCATTCGCAAGGCCGCACCTCCGCCATTCTCGGAGTGTTGAGGTCATTGTCCGATGATTCTCCAATGACTCCCTTAGCATTCTTCTTGGAGGGAAACTTCCTAAAGAAACTCATCTTATTCCTATAAATAAAATTCTGAAAATTTTAGTCCACAAATTTTTTGTCAACCAAACTTCATAAGATTGATAGAAACTACTCATAAGGATGCATAGAGGCTATATTAAGCATTCAAACTACTTAGAACTCTAAGAATTCAACATGCAAGCTCATCTACGGTAGCACCAAGAGTAGCTAATTATTCAAAATATAAACTACTAAAGCAAAAACTAATTGGAGCAATGGAGGAGTCACATACCAAGTAGCAATCCCCCAAAACAGTTTTGGAAATGGAGCTTCGAGCAAAGAGATCGAAATCCACGGGTTTGAGAGCAAGAACACGAGAGAGAGAGAGATAGAGAGAGAGAGAGAGAGAGCTATCATGATTTTTTTTCTGGAGGTAGGAGATGACATGGGCTAAAGAGATAAGTTAGGGGACCCACGTGGGGGCCACAACTCACCAGGGCGCGCCTGGGGTTGCTGGCGCGCCCTGGTGTCTTATGGACACCAGGTGCACACCCCTCTGATGTTATTTGCACCAGAAATTCAGAAATATTCAGAAAAAATCGTGTTAAAATTTCAGGGCATTCTGAGCACTTTTATTTTTGGGCACTTTTTTTGCACGGAAAATTCAGAAAACATACTCAACATGGTATTTTATTTTATTTAACTAAGAAAAACAGAAAACAAAAGGCAGGGACAGAAAGTTGTGCTCACTAAATTCATCGACTTCATACCTCTTAAAAATGATTCACTAACAAGGTTGATCAAGTCTTATTAATAACCACCTTCGATTAGCATGAAACCGAAGAACTTTCGTAAAACACTAAGTTACCTCAACGGGGATATGCATATCGCCAACAATAATTATTTCATATTTCTTTTTGGCAGTAGGTAAAGGTAGTTGAAAACTTCCAATAGTGAGTGTCGGAGATGTTTCAATAACATTAATACCATTCACTTGGAATTGTTTCTTCCGAAA
This sequence comes from Thinopyrum elongatum, assembly GCA_011799875.1. Taxonomy (NCBI): domain Eukaryota; kingdom Viridiplantae; phylum Streptophyta; class Magnoliopsida; order Poales; family Poaceae; genus Thinopyrum; species Thinopyrum elongatum. Next base: position 533,342,883 of record CM022298.1, read on the forward strand.
GTGCATCGTATGCTCATTACCATTGATATGAAAAGTGACCTTGCTTTTATTGCAATCAATATAGCCCCTGCAGTATTCAAAAAGGGTCTACCAAGGATAATCGACATGTTGTCATCTAATACGTCTCCGTCGTATCTACTTTTCCTAACGCTTTTGCTCTTGTTTTGGACTCTAATTTGCATAATTTGACTGAAACTAATTCGGACTGATGTTGTTTTCAGCAGAACTACCATGGTGTTGTTTTTGTGCAGATATAAAAGTTCTCGGAATGGAATGAAACTTTTTGGAGAAATATTTCAGAATATATAAAAAATACTGGAGCCAAGAACCACCGGAGGGGGCCCCCTGGTTGAGCACAACCAACCAGGGCGTGCCCAGGTGGGTTGTGCCCACCTGGTGGCCCCGCAGACCCTAATTCCAACTCCTTAAATACCTATTTTTGGAGGAAAAAATCAGGAAGGAAGTTTCATCGCGTTTCATGATACGGAGCCGCCGCCACCTCCCGTTCTTCATCGGGAGGCCAGACCTGGAGCCCGTTCGGGGCTCCGGAGAGGGGAATCTTCGGTCTTCGTCATCACCAACCCTCCTTCATTACCAATTCCATGATGCTCCCCATCGGGAGTGAGTAATTCCTTCGTAGGCTCGCTGGTCGGTGAGGATTGGGAAGAGATTCATCATGTAATCGAGTTAGTTTTGTTAGGCCTTGATCCCTAGTATCCACTATGTTCTGAGATTGATGTTGTTATGACTTTGCCATGCTTAATGCTTGTCACTAGGGCCCGAGTGCCATGATTTCAGATCTGAACCGTTTATGTTTGCACCATTATATCTTTGTTCTAGATCCGATCTTGCAAGTCATATTCACCTATTACGTGTTATGATCCGTAAACCCCGGGGTGACAATAATCAGGATACTTTCCGATGATGACCGTAGTTTGAGGAGTTCATGTATTCACTATGTGCTAATGCTTTGTTCCGGTTCTCTATTAAAAGGAGGCCTTAATATCCCTTAGTTTCCTTATGGACCCCGCTGATACGTCTCCAACGTATCTATAATTTTTGCTTGTTCCATGCTGTTATATTATCATCCTTGGATGTTTTACAATCATTTTATAGCAACTTTATATCATTTTTTGGGACTAACCTATTAACATAGTGCCCAGTGCCAGTTGCTGTTTTTTGTTTGTTTTTTACTTTGCAGAAAATCAATACTAAACGGAGTCCAAACGCAATGAAACTTTTTGGAGAATTTTTCTGGACCAGAAGACACAAGATGGGCCAAGGAAGTACCAGAGGAGTGCCCCGAGGGGGCACAACCCACCTGGGCACGCCTGGGGGCCCAGGCGCGCCCTGGTGGGTTGTGCCCACCTCGGTGGCCTCCCACACCTCCTCTTCACCCTATAAATTCCCAAATATTCTAGAAACCCTAGGGGAGTCGACGAAACACAATTCCAGCCGCCGCAAGTTCCAGAACCATGAGATACAATCTAGACACCATCACGGAGGGGTTCATCATCCTCATTGGTGCCTCTCCGATGATGCATGAGTAGTTCATTGTAGACCTACGGGTCCGTAGGCAGTAGCTAGATGGCTTCTTCTCTCTTTTTGATTCTCAATACAATGGTCTCTTGGAGATCTATTTGATGTAACTCTTTTTGCGGTGTGTTTGTTGGGATCCGATGAACTTTGAGTTTATGATCAGATCTATATCTGTGAAAGTTATTTGAGTTTATGTAATTTGTTTACCCACCGTATGCTATTTTCTTAAGAGAAGCCACTAGTGAAATCTACGGCCCCCGGGTCTATTATTTATCATATTTTCTTTGAGATCTATTTTTATTCGCTTTTGTTTTCAGATCTATTATACCAAAAACCCAAAAATACCTTGCTGCACTTTTCTGCTATTTATTTTATTTCGCATTTTATTGAGATCTATTTATCCAATCTACACAATTTTTATCCCGTCAACGTGCAAATTTCTAGCACCGTTACCCGTAGAGGGATTGATAACCCCTCCTAATCGTCGGGTTGCAAGTATTTGTTATTTCTGTGCAGGTACCGTTTACATAGTGTTGCTTGGTTCTCCTACTGGATTGATACCTTGGTTTCCTAACTGGGGGAAATACCTACCGTAGCTGTGCTGCATCATCCCTTCCTCTTTGGGGAAATACTGACGTAGTTCAAGCGACATCAAAAGGAATTTCTGGCGCCGTTGCCGGGGAGACATCATCAACATCTATCAGGTTCCTAATCACAAATCTCATCTGCTTGCAATTTACTTTATTTGCCATTTGCCTCTCGTTTTCATCTCCTCCACTTCACAAAAATTTGCCGTTTTATTCGCCCTCTTTTTCGTTCGCCGTTTTCTCGTCAGATCTGTTTTTGTGTGCAATCTTGTTTGCTTAGTTTGTCACCATGGCTAGTTCTTCCTCTATTGTGTGTACCCCCGAGAATGAAGTTATTAACTTTAAACAAAGGGGAGGGAAGAATTTAAAAGATGCTTGGTATAGAATTTGTAATGCTCATAATAGATCTATTCATAAGCAGTCTACCGTTGTTCTTCTTCGCAGTTTTTATGTGGGCATTACCACTTGGTATAGATATGTCCTTGATACGATTACTGGTGGGAATTTCTTGATGTGTCCATCTTTGGATGCTTTTAATGCTATGGGAAATCTAGTGGGTTCACCACCTCTCACTATTAATGAAATTGTTTTAACACTTGAGCATGTTATGCAAAGGCTAGATGCTATTGAAAAGAAAATGCTTACTGAAGAACATGTTGAAAACTTGGATAAAAAATGCATAATCTTGCTAGTAAAATTGGGTCAAAATCGGGCGAGGTTTTTTTGTTGTTAAAGGAAAAAGGAACCATAATTCGCGAAAGAATTGAACAAAGCCCTTCTCGGATTGATAAGTTGGAGGAAATTTTCTGTAATTTGAGCTCAGCTTTTGCTTCTGCTAAAACTATTGAAAAGACTAGCGTAAAAATTAGCAAGATTACTCAAGTCACTAAGAATAAGGGTGCAACTTCTAATAATAACAAGGAAGATCTTAAGATGATTAGTATTCACCCCGACTTTGTTGAAGTTGTGAGAAACCCTACTTGCAAGAATGAATTTTTCAATCTCATTCCTAGGAGTATTGTTATTGAAAATTTATATGCCAAATCTTGGAAGAATATTGATTGCGTGATTGAGGATTTCGAAACTAAAGATGACAATACTTGAATCTATGCATTATGCCTAGCTAGGGGCATAAAACGATAGCGCTTGTTGGGAGGCAACCCAATGAGTAAAATTTATTTTTGCCTTTTTCTTTATATTCTTGAGTGTTTGCACAATTATGCCTATATTATGATTGTGTTTTTTATGTTTTAGTTAGTGTTTGTGCCAAGTAAAGCCTTTGGGATAGCTTTGGTGATAGTTGATTTGATCTTGTTGAAAAACAGAAACTTTTGCGTCCAGTAAAATAATTGTCTAAATTCACAGAAGCAAGGAAAATTTCTGAATTTTTAAAAAAATATCTATATACAAATTGCTTCTGTTGTCCTAATTTTTCAGAAATTTTGGAGTTACATAAGTATGAGAACAATTCGCATCTTTACAGACCGTTCTGTTTTTTGACAGATTCTGTTTTCTTTGCATTGTGTGCTTATTTTGATGATTCAATGGATTGTATCGGGGGGTATAAGCCATGGCAAAGTTAGAATATAGTAGACATAATGCAATAAAAAAATTTGAATGGGTTTTCTATAGTACTTAAAGTAAAGATTGGTTTTCTTATACTAACGGATCTCACGAAGGTTTTGTTAAGTTTTGTGTGATTGAAGTTTTCAAGTTTTCGGTGAGATCACGATGGATGAAGGAATAAGGAGTAAGAAAAGCCTAAGCTTGGGGATGCCCCATGGCACCCCAAGTTAATATTCAAGGAGAACCAAGCAACTAAGCTTGGGGATGCCCCGGAAGGCATCCCCTCTTTCTTCTAACGACCATTGGTATTTTACTTGAGCTATATTTTTATTCATCACATTTCATGAGTTTTGCTTGGAGCGTCTTGTATTATATGAGTCTTTGCTTGTTTTTATTTTTAGTTTGTCACAAGTATCCTTACTGGACACACCTATTTGAGGAAGCCAAAATTATGCTATGATTTGTTAGAATTGCTCTACATGCTTCACTTAAAATTTTTGAGCTATGGAATTGCTCTAGTGCTTCACTTATATCTTTTTGAGCACGGTGTGCTTTAATATTTTTGAAGAAATGCTCTCATGCTTCACTTAGCTTTTTTTGAGAGTAAGTAAATTTTTGAAGAAATTCTCTCATGCTTCACTTATATTATTTTGAGAGACGAAAAATTTTATGCTCATGTTCTTCACTTAGATTTGTTTGAGCTTGTCAAAAGCAAATACAACATATGAAATTAGTCCCAAAGTAATAGATATTCAAGGGGGATATAATAAACATGAAGATCATTGGACAAAATAAACTTGATTCTTTGTAATAGTTTTGAGATATGATGATAATGATATGTGAGTCATATTGGTGAGTAATTATGCTTGAGTAAGAATATTGGTGTTAAGGTTTGTGATTCCCTATGCAAGCACAAAAGTCAATAGTTATGCAATGAAATTACATCCTACTTTTGGTGCATTATTCGGTGTTAGTTATGCTTAATGCTCGCTTATGTGATTTTTCGTTTCTTGGTTGGTTGCTTCTCAATCTATTTGCGAGCCTTCACTTGTACTAAGTAGAAATACTACTTGTGCATCCAAAACCTTTAAACCCAGTTTTGCCATATGAGTCCACCATACCTACCTATATGCGGTATTCCCGTGCCGTTCTAAGCAAATTTGTATGTGCCATCTCTAATTTTCAAAATAAATTTCCCTTTTGTGTGCTCGTACCGCTCATGAAGTGGCAGGGGGTGGCCAATATTTTCCATGCTAGATGTGTTATTCTCAAGATGAGTGTTTATTCACTTGTCATTGCACGAGAGTGCGGCGGCAATAGGGATGCCCATTCCCGAAATGAAAAAGAAATTAACTTTATGTTATCAAATAATAAATTCCTTGGAAAGTGTTGGTATGGAGGGCACCCATGGATACGGCTAGCCATGGAAAGTGAAAGAATGGTGGAAAAATGAATAAACTTTATTTTCTGTTTGGGAACCGCCTATGATATATCTAGCATGGAAAGTGTTGGGAATTACTCGGACGTTTTCGTTGACGGGAAAAGTATGCCTCTCAAAAAAAATTATCTCTCAATTTAAGCTTTGAGCTCTGGCGCCTCTACAAATCCCTACTTCCCTCTGCGAAGGGCCTATCTATTTACTTCATGCAAATTTTATTTTTATTTGAGTCTCCATCTTCTCTTATAAAGACCAACTAAGGGGCACTATGATCATACTTGAGCATTGGGTATAGCTAATATACGAGTGTGTTTCATGAATGGATCAATGATTGAGCAGGATGGGCTAGGGATAACTTTATTTAGTGTTGATATTTTGAAAGACATGGTTGCTTGTTGATATGCTTGAGTATTGAAATCCTCATGTTAAAACTAGACTATTGCTTTGAACCATATAAAAGTCCAAATGTCCATGCTACAAAGAAAAGAATATGTGATGAACATGTTAGGCAGCATTCCACATCAAAAATTCTGTTTTTATCATTTACCTACTCGAGGACGAGTAGGAATTAAGCTTGGGGATGCTAATACGTCTCCAACGTATCTATAATTTCTGCTTGTTCCATGCTGTTATATTATCATTCTTGGATGTTTTACAATCATTTTATAGCAACTTTATATCATTTTTTGGGACTAACCTATTGACATAGTGCCCAGTGTCAGTTGCTGTTTTTTGCTTGTTTTTTACTTCATAGAAAATCAATACCAAACGGAGTCCAAACGCAGCGAAACTTTTTCCAGAATTTTTCTGGACCAGAAGACACAAGATGGGCCAAGGAAGTACCAAAGGGGTGCCCTAAGGGGGGCACAACCCACCTGGGCGCGCCTGGGGGACTAGGCGCACCCTGGTGGGCTGTGCCCACCTCGGTGGACTCCCGCACCGCCTCTTCGCCATATAAATTCCCAAATATTCCAGAAACCCTAGGGGAGTCGACGAAACACAATTCCAACTGCCGCAAGTTCCAGAACCACGAGATCCAATATAGACACCATCACGGAGGGGTTCATCATCCTCATTGGTGCCTCTCCGATGATGCGTGAGTAGTTCATTGTAGACCTACGGGTCCGTAGACAGTAGCTAGATGGCTTGTTCTCTCTTTTTGATTCTCAATACAATGGTCACTTGGAGATCTATTTGATGTAACTCTTTTTGCGGTGTGTTTGTTGGGATCCGATGAACTTTGAGTTTATGATCAGATCTATATCCATGAAAGTTATTTGAGTTATTTGATCTCTTTTATGCATGATTACTTATAGCCTCATATTTCTTCTTTGAATCTTTGGTTTAGTTAGGCCGACTAGATCGATTTTTCTTGCCATGGGAAGAGGTGCTTTGTGATGGGGTCGATCGTGCGGTGTTCTTTCCCAGTGACAGAAGGGGCTACAAGACACGCATGTATCGTTGCTATTAAGAATAACAAGATGGGGACTATTCCTACATGAATAGATCTCATCTACATCATGTCATCATTCTTATTGCATTACTCCATTTTTTCATGAACTTAATACACTAGATGCATGCTGGAAAGCGGTTGATGTGTGGAGTAATAGTAGTAGATGCAGGCAGGAGTCGGTCTACTAATCTTGGACGTGATGCCTATATAATGATCATTGCCTGGATATCGTCATAATTATTTGATGTTCTATCAATTGCCCAATAGTAATTTGTTTACCCACCGTATGCTATTTTCTTGAGAGAAGCCACTAGTGAAATCTACGGCCCCCGGGTCTATTCTTTATCATATTTGCTTTGAGATCTATTTTTATTCGCTTTTATTTTCAGATCTATTATACCAAAAAACCCAAAATACCTTGTTGCACTTTTTTGCTATTTATTTTATTTTGCGTTTTATCGAGATCTATTTATCCAATCAACACAATTTTTATCCCATCAACGTGCAAATTTTTGGCACCGTTACCCGTAGAGGGATTGACAACCCCTCCTAATCGTCGGGTTGCAAGTATTTGTTATTTGTGTGTAGGTACTGTTTACATAGTGTTGCTTGGTTCTCCTACTGGATTGATCCCTTGGTTTCATAACTAAGGGAAATACCTACCGTAGTTGTGCTGCATCATCCCTTCCTCTTTGGGAAAATACCGACGTAGTTCTAGCGACATCACACGCTGCCACAGGAGGGTAGGACAAAAGATGTCATGCAAGTTCTTTCCATAAGCACGTATGACTATTTACGGAATACATGCCTACATTATATTTATGAACTGGAGCTAGTTTTGTATAGCGCTAGGTTATGACTGTTATATGATGAATATCATCCAACGAATTCACCGATCCAATGCCTATGAATTATCCACACATTGTTCTTGCTAAGTTACTACTGTTGTTGCTACTGTCACACTTGCTACAAAATCATTGCTATCACTGTCACCATTACTGCTACTATCATCACTGCTATCAAAACTATCATATTACTGTGCTACTGATCATATTGGTGCAGATATTTAATCTCCAGGTGTGCTTGAATTGACAACTCAACTGCTAATACTTGCAAATATTCTTTGGCTCCCCTTGTGTCGAATCTATAAATTTTGGTTGAATACTCTACCCTCGAAAACTGTTGCGGTCCCCTATACTTGTGGGTTAATTATCAAGACCTTTTTCTGGCGCCGTTGCCGGGGAGCATAGCTATATTTATTGAGTCACTTGGGATTATTATCTATTTATCACTATGAAGAATCTGAAGGATACCAAGACTAAGATTTTTCCCTCTAAGACGAGGGGAGGTAAGGAACTGGCATCTAGCTCTGCACTTGATTCACCTTCTATTTTGAGTAGACTTGCAACACCACCACATGCTGTTAATCCTGATATGTCACAAGTTATTGCTGATGCTACTTCTGCTATGAATGCTACTCATGATGATGCTAGTACCTTGCTTGATGATAATATGCCACTAGGTGAATTTCTTGATGAACAAATTGCTAGAGCTAAAGATATTGAGAATGCTGAAATTGATGAAGCACTTGAAACTAAAAATCTTGAAACACCTATTAGGCCTAGCTCTCCTAGATATGAATTGCCTAAGATACCTGAAGGTTATGTTATGGATGAGGATACAGCTAGAGATTTTCTTGCTTGCAATGATAGAGATGATCTTAAGAAATTATTATGCAAACTGAAAGAAAAATCTTTGAATGCTAAGTTTGCTACTTCACCTATCTTTGTTGATGATAAGGATTATGAATTCTCTGTCGACCCAGAATTAATTACTTTGGTTGAATCTGATCCTTTCCATGGCTATGAAACTGAAACTGTTGTGGCACACCTTACTAAATTAAATGATATAGCCACCCTGTTTGCTCATGATGAGAAGATTCGCTATTATTATATTCTCAAATTATTTCCGTTCTCATTAAAAGGTGATGCTAAGACATGGTACAATACTCTTACTCCTGGTTGTGTGCGTAGCCCTCAGGATATGATTTATTACTTCTCTGAAAAATATTTTCCTGCTCATAAGAAACAAGCTACCTTACAGGAAATATTTAACTTTGTGCAAATTGAAGAAGAGAGTCTCCCACAAGCTTGGGGGAGGCTTCTCCAATTGCTTAATGCTTGGCCTGATCATCCTCTTAAGAAAAATGAAATACTTGATATCTTCTATAATGGACTAACCGATGCTTCTAGGGACTTCCTAGATAGTTGTGTTGGTTGTGTTTTCAGGGAACGAACTATTGAACAAGCTGAGAAATTATTGAATAATATATTGAAAAATTATGATGATTGGACTCTTCCTGAATCACCGCCTAAGCCCACTCCAAAGAAGAGGGGTATCTTATATCTCAGTCCTGAAGATATGCAAGAGGCAAAGAAAAGTATGAAGGAAAAATGTATTAAAGCAGAGGATGTTAAAAATTTACCTCCTATTGAAGAAATACATGGACTTGACACACCACCACCAAAGGTGGTAGAGGTAAATTCTTTAATGAAATTTGATGAAAGTGACGTCCCTTACAATAAATATCCTAGGCAATGCCTTTATGAGTTTGCCAACTACATTAGAAAACAAGATCACTTCAACGAAAATGTTATGAAACAATTGAAATACAACTTCAATATGATTGCTCGCTTGAGTGACTTGTTATTTAGAATTACTAATATGTAAGAGGTGTAGGAAAACATGCTTCTATGGTTCAAACTCAACTAGAACAAGTTGCTAAATCTCAAAGAGAATTGCTTAACGAAATGAATAATAATATAAATGACTTTCTGTTAGAGTAGCAACTAGAGGAGGTAAAATGACTGAGGAACCACTTTATACCGAGGGACACCCCAAAAGAATTGAACAAGACTCTCAAAGAATTAACACTGATGCACCTAGTCTTTCTAAAAAGAAGAAGAAAAAGAAAAATGATAGGACTTTGCATACCTCTAGTGAACCTGAAGTAGAAAAACCTCTTGATAATAATAGTGATGTTTCTATTTCTGATGCTGAAACTCAATCTGGTAATGAACATTCATCTAGCAATAATGATAAAGATAATGATGATGTTCATGAAGACACTCAACCAGACAATGATAAACCATCAGATAATGATGTTGAAATAGAACCAGCTGTTGATCTTGATAACCCACAACCTAAAAATAAAAGATACGATAAAAGAGACTTTGTGGCTAGAAAACATGGAAGAGAAAGAGAACCATGGGTTCAAAAGCCCATGCCCTTTCCACCTAAATCAACCAAGAAAAAGGATGATGAAGAATTTGAACGCTTTGCTGAAATGCTTAGGCCAGTCTTTTTGCGCACTCGGTTGACTGATATTTTAAAGATGGCCCCTTATGCAAAATATATGAAAGACATCATCACTAATAAGAGAAGATACCGGAAGCTGAAATATCCACCATGCTTGCTAATTATTCTTTTAAGGATGGAGTACCTAAAAAACTTGGAGACCCAAGAATACCAACTATACCTTGCTCCATCAAAAAAAATTATGTTAAAACTGCTTTGTGTGATTTAGGAGCTGGTGTTAGTGTTATGCCTTTCTCCTTATATAAAAGACTTGATTTGAATAAACTCACACCTACTGAAATATCTTTGCAAATGGCTGACAAATCAACTGCCATACCTATGGGTATTTGTGAGGATGTGCCCGTTGTTGTTGCAAATGTTACTATCTTAACTGACTTTGTTATACTTGAGATGCCCGAGGACGACAACATGTCGATTATCCTTGTTAGACCCTTCTTGAATACTGCAGGGGCTGTTATTGATTGCAATAAAATCAAGGTCACATTTCATATCAATGGTAATGAGCATACGGTGCACTTTCCGAAGAAACAATTCCAAGTGAATGGTATTAATGTTATTGAAAAATCTCCGATACTCACTATTGGAAGTTTTCAACTACCTCTACCTACTGCCAAAAAGAAATATGAAATGCTTATTGTTGGGGACATGCATATCCCCGTTGAGGTAACTTAGTGTTTTAAGAAAATTCTTCGGTTTCATGCTAATCGAAGGTGGTTGTTAATAAGACTTGATCAACCTTATTAATGGATTATTTTTGAGAGGTATGAAGTTGATGAATTTAGTAAGCACAACTTTCTGCTCCCAACTTTTATTTTCTGTTTTTCCTAGTTAATAAAATAAAATGCCATGTTTTGTCTGTGTTCTGAATTTCCCGTGCAATAAAAAATGACCCAAAAATAAAAGTTCTCAGAATGCCCTGAAAATTTAATACAATTTTTTTCTGAATATTTCTGAATTTTTGGTGCAAATAACATGAGAGGGGGATGCACCTGGTGACCACAAGACACCAGGGTGCGCCAGCATCCCCAGGCACGCCCTGGTGGGTTGTGGTCCCCACGTGGGTCCCCGCACTTATCTCTTTAGCCCATGTCATCTCCTACCTCCAGAAAAAAAATCACCATTGCTCTCTCTCGTGTTCTTGCTCTCAAACCCGCGGATTTCGATCTTTTTGCTGGAAGCTCTGTTTCCGAAACTGTTTTGGGGGATTGCTACTTGGTATGTGACTCCTCCATTGCTCCAATTAGTTTTTGCTTTAGTGGATTATATTTTGAATAATTAGCTACTCTGGGCGCTGCTGTAGATGAGCTTGCATGTCAAATTCTTGGAGTTCTAAGTAGTTTGAATGCTTAATATAGCCTATATGCCTCCTTATGAGTAGTTGCTATCAATCTTATTATGTTTTGTTGACAAAAATTTTGTGGATTAAAATTTTTAGAATTTTATCTATAGGAATAAGATTAGTTTCTTTAGGAAGTTTGCCTTCACGAAAAATGTTAAGGGAGTCATTGGGGAATCATCGGACAATGACCTCCATACTCGGAGAAGGGTGGAGGTGCGGCCATGCGAATGGCCGCATAATCCCTTCATGGAGGGAGCCGGGATTCATCAAGAGTTCGCCCAATTCGCTGCAAATGTCGGGCTTACCGACTTCATCGCAGCTGAGTGTGAACAATACCATCTCCTTACAAATTCCTTTGTGCAAAATTTTCATTTTCTGAGTAGGAATAACCCCCCTGAGGTATAGTTTAATTTATATGCTGAAACCCGTCAGATGCCACTTACTGACTTTTGCGATATATGCTTGATCCCTTTTGACGGGGAAATAAGAGAGCCTAGACCTGCAGAGTTTGAGGGCTTTTATCATACTAGGACAGTGGGAGATGAGAGAGGGGTATCGAGTGTTACCGCCACTAGCTTGCATTTTCCTTTTGTGCACTATTTTGCTCTGTTCATCGCTAAGTGTTTAGTTGTTAGAGAAAAGGTTGGTGCATTCAGTGCTCCCGACTTCGCCATCTTACGCCGTGCACTATACGGCGATAACACCTTTAGCCTCGGGGCTATTATTGCACGCCGTCTGCACCTTAACAGAACCAAGTGCAAAATTCATGGCGGTATTTATGCTAATCGCTTAGTGAGTCACTTTAACGTTCAAATACGCCAACATGATTATCCTCTGCCCAAGGTTTATCTAGATCACCAGGCGATGTTGGCTCACCAGTTTACTGATGAGGCTGACTCTCTTCATAATATTCGTTATAACCTGGTTTACAGTGTGGAAACCCGTGATATTATCCCATTGCCTGCACCTGCTTTGTTTGATTCTATCGCCAGGGGAGGATACAGGGTCATGCCAGCGGACATTATTGCCTACCGGAACGCCCAGGCAGCGGCAGAGGAGGAGCCTCAGGAGTGGGACACTCAGGTGCCGCCACCGCAGCACTTCGAGATGGGACCAGATGGCTACTACGAGTGGTGATTACCAAGCTTTGCCAAAAGCCTAAACTTGGGGGAGTACGTATTTCCACCGACATTACATTCATGTTCACATATTTCATTCTGGTTGTCGGTGTTCACACTTTTTCATTGTATTATCCATGCTAGATTTATTTTCTCGCTTTCTTCTTGTGTGTTTGAAAAACTTTGAGAAAATCCAAAAAAATGTTTCCTGCTTCTTTTAGGTTTTTCTTTCTATGTTGAATTAGTTGTAGTTTTAAAAAGAAAATCCAAAAAGAATTCCTTGTTCTTCTTTTGCTTGTTGGGAGCTCTTCTGTGTAAATATTTTTTCTCATTTTTTTCTTTCTCTTTAATTTGCTTTCTTCAAGAAAAACTAAAAACTGCAAAAATATTTCAGTGTGTTTCTCTGAAATTCTTTTCTTTTTATTGAGTCATACCAAGGAGAAGACCACCACTACTAGAAAAAACACTACCAGTAGCGTAGGTTTTTTAGCTACCAGTAGCGCGGTTTCCCGCGCTACTGCTACGGCGCTACAGCTATTTTTTAGCAGTAGCACGTTTTTTACCCCACGCTACAGCTAAAAAGTTAGCTGTAGCGCGTGCCACCCACGCTACTACTATTTCTAACCCACGCTACTAGTATTCCTAAGTACAAGTAGCATGCCATTCTTCCCCCACGCTACTGCTAAGTAATTAGAAATTAAAAAAATAAAAGTTAGATGCAATATTCATGGATGGAAATCAAGACACATCCAGTGCAAAATAAATGAAGGTCACAGAACCATCTTAGCACTTGCATTCTTAGCACTTGCAGCGTTCATGGATACAACATTGAACATCTCAACTCGAAGAGATCATGAGATCCCATTTATACATCAGACGTTCATGGATACAACATTGAACATCTCAACTCGAAGAGATCATGAGATCCCATTTATACATCAGACGCACACAACCATCACCGAAAGGTAGGTACCTTCCCTAGCGTTCCATCACCAACCTAACCAGACCAATTTTCTAGATGTATCTACCAAGGCGTCGAGGTCCTTCACCTCGTCAACCTCCAGACGGTGGCGTCGAGGTCCTCCACCTCGATGACCTCCGAACGGTGGCGTCAAGGTCCTCCACCTCGGTGACCTCTGGCGTCGCAATCACCTGGACAATCATCTATGTGACGCGGTCGCCAGGCTTCACGGCGAAGTCCGTCTCCGAGTGGTTGAAGAGCACGACGCCCACCGGGTCGCGGTAGTCCGCGTCGATCACCCCTGCGCCCACGTCAGGAAAGTGAAAACTTGTTAGTTCACGTCCGCATCCAAATCCAGTATTGTATTTTCTTTCTTTTTTGCACATGCACATGAATCAGTAGTAACAGCCGAAGGCTGGTCCTTACTTGTTGCATGAGACGTGAAGAAGGCCGGGTCCCCTCCTTGTTGCACGAACGAATCCAAGACACTGCCGCGAGCCGCGAAGAAGGCTAGGTCCCCTCCTTCTATAAACTAGAAGATACCCCGCACATTGCAGCGGGAACTTGGAGCAAAAAAATTTGCAAGATAAAAAATATGGACAATATTATATACATGTGATAGCTAACAATGTATTAAGGCAGTAGCGCCATGTATGCATTATCAGTGTATCAAATGGTGTTTCATACATTAAGAATAAATTTTCAAAACATCTAAGAAGTGGTGATTAGTAATCTTTCAAGTTGATATATACTTAAGGTTAGGCTGTAGGTTTCATTTCATAACATTTCGGCCATTTTGACATTCGTAGAAGTCAGTCAGCAGCTTGCAAACTTGAAGCCCTCAAATGGCCAAAAAATACTTTGGTTTGTCAAGTTTGTTCATCCCTCTCCCGTTCAGTCTAAAGGGTACCAAAAATATCAGATGGATGCTATATGAAAGAATAAAATATGCCATCAGTAAGTATTTAGGAAAAGGGATTGGCACCTGAAACAAAAACTTCCTTTTGGCTACTTGTGTTCTTGTATCTTATATCTGCTATAACATAACACTGCTGTAACAGGCAATATACTGAAGTTACTTTCACTGAAATAGAGCCATTTCACAAAATGATCTAGTTGACGAAATGAGATAGGGGGAATTAACTTGACAACTATTGCAGAAATTGAATTGGATAGAGCAAGTATAGATAGTGACAGCTAGCTAACAAAATATTCTAAATACTACAAAACAGGGAAACAAAATTCCAACAGTATACATCGGTACATGGCATGCATCATGTCCTTCAGCATGAGAGGCTCATGCATCCTTCAAGAGATGAGACTGATGCGATAGCCAGCAAGAGGTGGCTAGTGTAAGTAATTGTGCCATCCACAGGAATTTCGCCTACGCATCAGCGACCCTAGGATCACAGTAGCTCACTGTTAACTGCGGTACTAAAGCTAACTGATTTTACAGATTTTAACAGTGACCCTAGGATCATAGTTATGGCTTGCTGTGGCTTATTATGTCAGTGAACCGTGGATTTTAGGCCAGAGCTTACTGCTGCATATACCAAGGGCCTCTCCTTGCTCTGAACCAGCACACAAGTACATTTTCAATTATTTACCATGGTCGTCCATACAGAGTAAGCAGACTGGCCTAAAAGAAACTCTTTATTTTACCGTTACATTACAGAAATGCATCGCTAACTGAACCAGATTTTGTAATTGTGAACAAGAACTCACTTCTTCAAATTTCATAATTTCATAAGTAGCCAAGCAGTGGAACCATATGACTTTGATGCAAGCAGATCAGACGAGATAACTACTCTGCATAAGGGAAGTACTCTTCCAAGCACACAAAGCAAAGATCTGAGTTCATAAGAGTACATGCTCCAGCTACATGGCAGTCAGAACTGCTATAAGATGCTAGAAGAAATACTTTACACTACTGCTCTTACTTGATGCCACCCATAACATTCATGACGTTGCATGAGCTTCCTTGTATCTTTCTTCTTCAAGTTGCATTTTTTCAGGGAAACAGAACAAAGGTCAGCATGGAGATAATGAAGTATCCAAATATCAAAAAACAAAGACACGTGTCTAGTACAACAATATTAAGTAATGTACGCTCAAAAATCAAAACAACATTTGTTCTGACAAAGATTTTTAAAAGCTCCAGGGGTATAGGTTAAATGCCTTCTTATCCTAGACATTGAACTTCCCATTAGTATTATACAGTGTGCAGTCCAGTCAAACAAAACCTCTAATCATAGAAGGACAAATGCCATGCAAGCACAAATTACCACAGTTAACTTGCATTGTCCACTGGAAGGAAAATTTTCACTGTGATATATCTGAATCAGGAATCCATAAAATTACTTGGCTTACGGTTTTAACAGCAAGCCATAACATTTCTTAGCCATCAGCGACCCTAGGATCACAGTAAGTAATTGTCCATCATTAATTTCGCCTATACATTGTCCACTTCAGTATAAAGCTAACTGTTACCTAGCTTACGATTTTAACAGCAAGCCATAACATTCAGAAGTAGACGTGATTATAGAGTACCAACATGCACCTCCTTTCTCAAATAAAATGTACTACATGAATAAGTTATCAAACTGGTTGCTATTAAAGTTTTTACTGACGATCAATAATCGTGATTCTTTGCAACCCAATCGATGTGAACAACTACTGCAAATCACCACCGCACCAAATCAAAAATTGGAATCTGAGAGGAGGAGTTCTGTCGAACCTTGAGGAACGGGGAGAACCAGCGGGAGGAAGGGCCATGGCGTCCGAGGAGCAGCCTAGCATGGTGTCCCGAGGCCTATCTGTCCCATGGCGGACTTGCTCTGTTCGATCTTGGAAGGAGACAAGGTGAGGTGAGTAAGCGCCTACAACAAATCGAGAGAGAGGGGAGGATTCATACCAGATCCGGTGCTAGGTCGCCATGGGTGGGCTCACCGGAGATGGCCGGCTGCTGGCTTCCGAAACCGATTGTGGTGGACTCCGGCAAGAGCACGGGAGGCGCCCGAAACCCTAGCCGCGGGCAAGGGTGCAGCCCTTGAGGCACGGATCTGGACGAGGGGAGGGAGGGGCGGAGCTTGGGGCGTGTTGCGCGCGGCGGGAGCTCGCCGGAACCAGGCGGTGGCGGCGGCGAGGAGATCGTGAGGCAGAGGACCTCGAGCGAGGGGTGGGGTGAGGTTAGCGCGAGAGTTTTCTTTTGAGGGATTCGCGCGAGAGAGAGCGGTGGGGTGGGATGGTGCAGCAGTCGACGCTTTAGTAGTAGCGTGCGTGTCTCACCTGCGCTATAGCTATTCACTTAGTAGTAGCGTATTATCACCCGCGCTGCTATTGTGCCCTGTCCGCGGGAGATATTTACTAATAGTGTGTTTTTTTGCCGTGCACTACCAGTAATATTTACTAGTAGCGAGGGGTCAATACAGCGTGCTGCTAGTAATTAGTAGTAGCATTGGTCAAAATAGCGCGCTACTAGTAAGCGTCTACGTATAAGCTATTTCCTAATAGTGCACAATGAAAATGTTGAGTGGCTCTCATATGCATTGCTATTGATCTAACAAAGAGCGCATATTAACTTATGTTTTCCTTTTGATTAAAATGTTTGCAGATTCCAGCTTAGACCACGGCACTCTTGCACTATTATTATTTTCTTATCATTCGGTCGTGCAAGTGAAAGGCAATAATGACGATATTTGATGAACTGGTTGTGGTAGAGAGAAACGGGTATGAACTCAACTTGTTCTGTTTTTGTAAATATGTTTAACCTAGTATCCATGATTTAGCATATTATGATCAAACATGTTTGCAATGACAATTAGAGATTATAGTTTCTCATGCCATGCTTAAGTAGCTAGGAGTGGATAATGATTTATCTTGGATGTCAACATGCATTAAAATGATTGTGATGTAGTATGATGATATGGTATTCTCCTCTGAATGTTTCAAGTGGCTTGACTTGGCACATGTTCACGCATGTAGTTGAATCAAAACCAACATAGCCTCTACGATATTTATGTTCATGGTGTCCATATCCTACTCATGCTAGTATTCAATGTTAATTATGCATAACGCATGTTCATGACCGTTTTCGCTCTCTAGCTGGCCGCTTCTTAATTTGTTTGCTAGCCTTCGCCTGTACTAAGCGGGAATACTGTTTGTGCATCAAAATCCTAAAACCCAAGTTATTCCAGATGAGTCCACCATATCTACCTATATGCGGTATTACCCTGCCGTTCTAAGTAAATTTGCATGTGCCACCTCTAAAAACTTCAAATAAACATCCATTTTTGTGTGCCTGGATTGTTCATAGAGCGACAGGGGTAGTCAGTATCTTACATGCTAAGCGGGTTATTCTCATGATGAGTGTTTATTCACTCGTCCTTGCACGAGAGGGGCGGTAATAGGGATTCCCAATCCCGAAATCAAAAATTGCAAATAATTAAACAAAACTCCCCCAGGACTGATGTTGGTATGGACGGTACCCATGGATTTGGCTAGCCGTGGAGTGTGTTTGTTGGTGGAGGGGGAGTAAACCTTTACTTTTATCACTTGGGAACCGCCACTAATGTGTTTAGCATGGAAGATATTGATAACTTTTGGTCGTGACGTAAACATGAAGGGTGCATTTTCCAAAATTACATTTATCTCTGTTTTAAAACTTTGAGCTCTAGCACCGCTACAAATCCCTGCCTCCCTTTGCGAACGGACTATCTATTTAATTTTATGTTGAGTCATTACCTTCCCAAATAAGAGCCAGATCTGAGAGCACTATTGTCATCCTCATGCATTGTGTATAGTTAATGTTGGATGCATCATGATTTGATCTTTTCTACCTTGAATTACAATGTTTAGTCGCTGCTTGAACTTTGGAGGTGCTCTGCATTTATGTTTTGCGGTCTCAGAAAGGGCTAGCGAGAAACCACCGTTGTCATATTATATCATGGTTGTTTTGACAAAGTGTTGTCATTTAAGATGTTTTATTATTGCTCGCTAGTTGCTTATGCCATTGATATGAGTTAATATAATTTCT
Organism: Thinopyrum elongatum; assembly: GCA_011799875.1. Lineage (NCBI taxonomy): Eukaryota > Viridiplantae > Streptophyta > Magnoliopsida > Poales > Poaceae > Thinopyrum > Thinopyrum elongatum. The sequence continues at coordinate 533,361,297 of CM022298.1, forward strand.
AAGAGAATGAAACTAACCCGGACTGACGATGTTTTCAGCAGAACTACCATGGTGTTGTTTTTGTGTAGAAATAAATGTTCTCGGAATGGAACGAAACTTTTTAGAGAATTATTTCAGAATATATAAAAAATACTGCAGCCAAGAACCACCGGAGGGGGGCCCCTAGTTAAGCACAACCCACCAGGGCGTGTCACCCCCTCCAGGTGCGCCCAGGTGGGTTGTGCCCACCTGGTGGCCCCGCAGACCCTAATTCCAACTCCTTAAATACCTATTTTCGGAGAAAAAAATAAGGGAGGAAGTTTCATCGCGTTTCCCGATACGGAGCCGCCGCCACCTCCTGTTCTTCATCGGGAGGCCAGATCTGGAGCCCGTTCGGGGCTCCGGAGAGTGGACTCTTCGGTCTTCGTCATCACCAACCCTTCTTCATTACCAATTCCATGATGCTCCCCACCGGGAGTGAGTAATTCCTTCATAGGCTCGCTGGTCGGTGAAGAGTTGGATGAGATTCATCATGTAATCGAGTTAGTTTTGTTAGGGCTTGATCCTAGTATCCACTATGTTCTGAGATTGATGTTGTTATGACTTTGCCATGCTTAATGCTTGTCACTAGGGCCCGAGTGCCATGATTTCAGATCCGAACCGTTTATGTTTTCACCATTATATCTATGTTCTAAATCCGATCTTGCGATTCATATTCACCTATTATGTGTTATGATCCGTAAACCCCAGTGTGACAGTAATTGGGATACTTTCCGGTGATGACCATAGTTTGAGGAGTTCATATATTCACTTTGTGTTAATGCTTTGTTCTGGTCCTCTATTAAAAGGAGGCCTTAATATCTCTTAGTTTTCTTATGGACCCCGCTGCCACGGGAGGGTAGGACAAAAGATGTCATGCAAGTTCTTTTCCATAAGCACGTATGACTATTTACGGAATACATGCCTACATTATATTTATGAACTGGAGCTAGTTTTGTATCGCCCTAGGTTATGACTGTTATATGATGAATATCATCCAACGAATTCACCGATCCAATGCCTACGAATTTTGCACACATTGCTCTTGCTAAGTTACTACTGTTGTTGCTACTGTCACACTTGGTACAAAATCATTGCTATCACTGTCACCATTACTGCTACTATCATCACTGCTATCAAAACTATCATATTACTGTGCTATTGATCATATTGCTGTAGATATTTAATCTCCAGGTGTGGTTGAATCGACAACTCAACTACTAATACTTGCAAATATTCTTTGGCTCCCCTTGTGTCGAATCTATAAATTTGGGATGAATACTCTACCCTCAAAAACTGTTGCGATCCCCTATACTTTTGGGTTATCATCATCCTCGGGCATCTCAAGTATAACAAAGTCTGTTAAGATAGTAACATTTGCAACAACAACGGGCACATCCTCACAAATACCGATAGGTATGGCAGTTGATTTGTCAGCCATTTGCAGAGATATTTCAGTAGGTGTGAGTTTATTCAAATCAAGTCTTTTATATAAAGAGAAAGGCATAACACTAACACCAGCTCCTAAATCACACAAAGCAGTTTTGACATAGTTTCTTTTGATGGAGCAAGGTATAGTTGTTATTCCTGGATCTCCAAGTTTTTTAGGCACTCCATCCTTAAAAGAGTAATTAGCAAGCATGGTGGAGATTTCAGCTTCAGGTATGTTTCTTTTATTAGTGATGATTTCTTTCATGTATCTTGCATAAGGGGCCATCTTTAAAATATCAGTCAAGCGAGTACTCAAAAAGACTGGCCTAAGCATTTCATCAAAGCGTTCAAATTCTTCATCATCTTTTTTCTTAGATGGTTTAGGTGGAAAGGGCGTGGGTTTCTGAACCCATGGTTCTCTTTCTTTTCCGTGTTTTCTAGCCACAAAGTCTCTTTTATCATATCTTTTATTTTTAGGTTGTGGGTTATCAAGATCAACATCAGGTTCTATCTCAACATCATTATCTGGTTGCTTAACATTGTTTGGTTGAGTGCCTTCATGAACATAATCATTATCTTTTTCATTATCACTAGATGAATGTTCATTACCAGATTGAGTTCTAGCATCAGAAATAGAGACATCATTATTATCTTCAGGAGGCTTTTCTATTTCAGGTTCACTGGAGGTGTGCAAACTCCTATCATTTTCCTTTTTCTTTTTAGAAGGACTAGGTGCATCGGTGTTAATTCTTTGAGAGTCTTGTTCAATTCTTTTAGGTTGTTCCTCAGGATAAAGTGGTTCCTGAGTCATTTTTCCTCCTCTAGTTGCTACTCTAACAGCAAAATCATTCATATTATTATTCATTTCACTAAGCAATTCTCTTTGAGATTTAGCAACTTGTTCTAACTGAGTTTGAACCATAGAAGCATGTTTCCTACACCCCTAACATCATTGGTAATTCTAAATAACAAGTCACTCAAGCGACCAATCATATCAGAATTATATTTCAATTGTTTCATAACATTTGCATTGAAGTGATCTTGTTTGATAATGTACCTATCAAATTCATATAGGCATTGACTAGAATGTCACTTTCATCAAACTTTATGAAAGAATTTACCTCTACCACCTATGGTGGTGGCGTATAAATCCATGTATTTTTTCAATAGGTGGTAAATTCTTAACATCTTCAGCTTTAATATATTTTTCCTTCATACATTTCTTTGCCTCTTGCATATCTTCAGGACTGAGAAATAAGATACCCCTCTTCTTCGGAGTGGGTTTAGGTGGTAGTTCAGGAAGATTCCAATCATCATAATTTTTCAATATGTTATTCAATAATTCCTCAGCTTGTTCAACAGTTCGTTCCCTGAAAACACAACCAACACAACTATCTAGTAAGTCCCTAGAAGCATCGGTTAGTCCATTATAGAAGATATCAAGTATTTCATTTTTCTTAAGAGGATGATCAGGCAAAGCATTAAGCAATTGGAGAAGCCTCCCCCAAGCTTGTGGGAGACTCTCTTCTTCAATTTGCGCAAAGTTAAATATTTCCTGTAAGGCAGCTTGTTTCTTATGAGTAGGAAAATATTTTCAGAGAAGTAGTAAATCATATCCTGGGGGCTACGCACACAACCATGAGCAAGAGTATTGTACCATATCTTAGCATCACCCTTTAATGAGAACGGAAATAATTTAAGGATATAGTAGTAGCGAATTTTCTCATCATTAGCAAAAAGGTTAGCTATATCATTTAATTTAGTAAGATGTGCCACTACAGTTTCAGTTTCATAGCCATGGAAAGGATCAGATTCAACCAAAGTAATTAACTCTGGGTCAACAGAGAATTCATAATCCTTATCAGTAACAAAGATAGGTGAAGTAGTAAACTTAGGATCACATTTCATTCTAGCATTCAAAGGTTTTTCTTTCAGTTTGCCTAATAATTTCTTAAGATCATCTCTACCATTGCAAGCAAGAAAGTCTCTAGCTATCTCCTCATCCATAACATAACCTTCAGGTATCTTAGGCATTTCAAATCTAGGAGAGCTAGGTCTAATAGGTGTTTCAAGATTTCCAGTTTCAAGTACTTCATCAGTTTTGATAATTTCATCAGTTTCAGCATTCTCAATATCTTTAGCTCTAGCAATTTGTTCATCAAGAAATTCACCTAGTGGTACATTATCATCAGGCAAGGTAGTAGCATCATCATAAACATCATTCATAGCAGAAGTAGCATCATCAATGACTTGCGACATATCAGGATTAATAGCATGTGGTGGTGTTGCAAGTCTACTCAAAACAGAAGGTGAATCAAGTGCAGAGTGTGATGGCAAGTCCTTGCCCCCCTCGTCTTAGAGGGAACGATCTTGGTTTTTGTATCTTTCGGATTCTTCATAGTGATAAATAGATAATGATCCCAAGTGACTCAACAAATATAGTTATGCTCCCCGGCAACGGCGCCAGAAAAAGGTCTTGATAACCCACAAGTATAGGGGATCGCAACAGTTTTCGAGGGTAGAGTATTCAACCCAAATTTATAGATTCGGCACAAGGGGAGCCAAAGAATATTTGTAAGTATTAGTAGTTGAGTTATCAATTCAACCACATCTGGAGATTAAATATCTGCAGCAAAGCGATCAGTAGCACAGTAATATGATAGTTTGATAGCAGTGGTAATAGTAACAGTAACGGTAATAGTGGTAGCAATGACTTTGTAGCAGTTGTAACAGTAGCAATAGCAATAGTAACTTAGCAAGAATAATATGTGGAAAACTCGTAGGCATTGGATCGGTGAATTCGTTGGATGATATTCATCATATAACAGTCATAACCTAGGGCGATACAAAACTAGCTCCAGTTCATAAATATAATGTAGGCATGTATTCCGTAAATAGTCATACGTGCTTATGGAAAAGAACTTGCATGACATCTTTTGTCCTACCCTCCCGTGGCAGCGGGGTCCATAAGAAAACTAAGAGATATTAAGGCCTCCTTTTAATAGAGAACCAGAACAAAGCATTAACACAAAGTGAATATATGAACTCCTCAAACTATGGTCATCACCGGAAAGTATCTCAATTACTGTCACACTGGGGTTTACGGATCATAACACATAATAGGTGAATATGACTCGCAAGATCGGATCTAGAACATAGATATAATGGTGAAAACATAAACGGTTCAGATCTGAAATCATGGCACTCGGGCCCTAGTGACAAACATTAAGCATAGCAAAGTCATAACAACATCAATCTCAGAACATAGTGGATACTAGGGATCAAGCCCTAACAAAACTAACTAGATTACATGATGAATCTCATCCAACTCCTCACCGACCAGCGAGCCTACGAAGAAATTACTCACTCCCGGTGGGGAGCATCATGAAATTGGTGATGAAGGAGGGTTGGTGATGACGAAGACCGAAGATTCCCCTCTCCGGAGCCCCGAACGGGCTCCAGATCTGGCCTCCCGATGAAGAACAAGAGGTGGCGGCGGCTCCGTATCGTGAAACGCGATGAAACTTCCTCTGCTATTTTTTTCTCCGAAAATAGGAATTTATAGTGTTGGAATTAGGGTCTGCGGAGCCCCGAGGGCCCCACAACCCACCAGGGAGCACCTGGAGGGGGGCGCCCTGGTGTCTTGTGGTCAGCCAGGGGCCCCGCTCCGGTGGTTCTTGGTTCCAGTATTTTTGATATATTCTGAAATAATTCTTCAAAAAGTTTTGTCCAAATCCGAGAACTTTTATTTCTGCACAAAAATAACAACATGGTAGTTCTGCTGAAAACAACGTTAGTCCGGGTTAGTTTCATTCAAATCATGCAAATTAGAGTCCAAAACAAGAGGAAAAGCATTAGGAAAAGTAGATACGATGAAGACGTATCAACGATCACTGGCGCGCGTGCTAGGGCCCTTCGTGTCTACAAGACCAACATCGTTGAGTGCCTCCGGGTGGCTTCGCCCATGGCGACCGGCCTCGTAGTTAGCCGGCAACGACAGTAGCAAGGGCAGAGGCGCTGCCTCCTCGAGCCCCGAGTCCCCGACCATGCTGGTTACGTGCGTGGTTCGGCGTAGCGGCATTCACGACAGCGGAGGATGCGGCATGAAGGATGGAGCTCGATGTTATCAAGGACGCCATCCACAGATCCACTATGTCCCCGATGCATCCACAGATCCACTACTCCTTCGTGTGCACCGTGGAGGCGTGATAACATTCTGGTGAGTTCAGCAGCACGTCCATCACACCAAGGTTGGCACGGGTGGTGGTGGCGCACACGGATGTGACCTTCAGGGCGCACATGGTGGCATGGACAACAAAGCCAGTATGTTCAGGCTGCGGCTATTCGACCCGATGGTGGACGGTGGCGCTCCTCCTCTCTCACTGCGCAGCCATGCCGCAAAGTTGCGCACGCTGCCGGGTCTGGAGCATGTTGCAGAAGACGGCCTTGCATTAGTACTGGTCCACGAGTCTGCTAGTGTGTACCAGGGCATCATCGATCTATCACCTGTCCAACTATGCTAGCACCCCTCCATGGATTCCTGATAGAGACTGCATTCTTGAGACAGTCAGGCGTGGCACAACGGCGACAGCTAGCATGGCCGGCAGCACGAGCATGGTACAGAGCACACCGGGATTGGCCTCACGGGTTTGGCGCTCCATCGAAACATGTCGTCTGCAAGAAGAGGGTGAAAATAGGGGAATGTAATGGTTGCGAGAGTTAAGTTACACAGGGTGTTTTTTGCGAAAAGAATAGTGCCACATGTCATTCCTGGAGCGATTTTGTACCTAAATGAACCCGCATCATGAGTTATTGTATCACTTTTGTGGGGTTTCAAAATTATGTAGGAATTTGTTAACACGTTGCAAGTTTATGTACTATGGATGTAATTTAACTCTTAAAAAAAGGTTTCTGGAGAGGATCCGAGAATCCGCGTCGCGTGCCTGCCTGTGAACCAGCGGTCTCGAGCAGCTGAGTACTGATTTTGTCAATTTCGTGGATCTTATGTCTAAACGTGCACGAGAAGGTGACGTGCCTGTGTGTAAGATGCCCAGCACGGCAACAGGTCGATGGGATACCGAGTAAGGAGATTGAGATCGTGATTCTCAAAAAAAAAAAAGAAAAAAAAAAGAGAGAGATTGAGATCGATCCCTCGTGGCGGTCAAAGTCTCCTCCCCAAAGGGATCCTGATATCCTGAATCCGCGTTTGCGTTAAGACACACACTTTCTCATGTACAGTACGCGTGTACATCCCGACCCAAAATGTGGCATGTATGTGTATAAATACGGAGAGATATGTCACCTCCCGTCCATTGACCAGGACCGCAATCGTGAAATTATTCATCACCATACCATCCAAATACAATCGTCCCAGCTCCTACATGGGCCTGCCGGCTGAGGAGCAGCAGCGTCAGCCTGAGCCCGCCCTGCCGGTCGTCCGCCTGAACCACGTCGCCTTCTCCTGCACGTCCGTCGAGGAGTCTGTCGACTTCTACCGACGCGTGCTCGGCTTCGAGCTGATCCAGCGCCCGGAGTCCCTGGACTTCGGGGGAGCATGGTGAGCACGCACAAATTCAAATGCTTCTTGCCGCGTCGTATAAATGTATTTGGTGACGTGAAAATGTTGCTCGTCGCAGGATGCATAGAGACGGCATGGGCATACATCTGCTGCAGCGGAGCGCCGGCTGCGACGCGCCTCCGATGTCGCCGGCGATCAATCCGAGGGGCAACCACATATCGTTTCAGGTCAGTGCAGATCAAGCACGGAGGGAGTTGCGGGCACCCTCGTCGTTGATTAATCTCTGACCGGTCGTGAGCGAATTGGAAATGGCAGTGCTCGGACATGGCGCTGACGAAGGCGAGGCTGCGCGGCATGAACCTGGAGGTGGTCACCACGAGGGTGCGGGACGGCGAGACGACGGTGGAGCAGCTCTTCTTCCACGACCCGGACGGGAACGTGATCGAGATCTGCAACTGCGAAGACCTTCCCGTGGTGCCCCTTGCTCCACCTGCTTGCCTTGCCAAGCAGACTGTGCAGATGAACGTGCATCTCTAGCTCTCGTGCTAGCAGTACTTCGTATGGATGATCTTGCTAAAAATGGGAGGAAATTGTTGTTGCAGACAAGCATGATTTGATTCATTTAGATTGCAAACAAAATGTACGTGATGACCTTGATTTGCACATTCATTGTTGGCCCGGGAGTGCTTAAGTTTTGGACCCTGGTAACTGTCGAACATCATGTACATGACAATTTCAAACATTTTTGATGGCAAATTTAGCTACGCGAGGATGGCAACTCCGGGCCAACTCTAACCGATCCCTCTATCCGGCTATAGAGGAGTAAAATTTCGGTTTTACTCATTTATGCCGCACCAAGCCAAAGTCCTGAAAGCTATAAGGGAGTATATTTTTTACTCCCCGCCAAAAACCCCCTCCAAACCGCCTAAATATACTTGGCGCTTGCGCGACCGAGTAAAAGTTACGCGCCTCTTTCTCCTGCCGATGCCGCCCCCATGCGTCGTCGTCGCCACCGGTGACCGTCTATGTCGCCGGAATGGATAGCCAAGACACTTTCGCCACCCCGCCGGCTTGTCGTCGCTGGAAACCACCCCGGCGCCATCACCCGCGTCGATAAAAAGGTTGGGGATGAAAAAGCTCCACCGTCCACAAGCACCGGCTCCAACCGCGCCAAGGGCTGCCAGGGTGGCGACTACCGCTTCGGCGACGGTCGGCCGCCCTCTGCTGCTCCCGCCGTCATGAAGAGAGTTAGAAAACCGACGGCTGCGGTGTTGGCCCTCGCCGAGGAGGCCACAAAGAAGAATAAGGCCACTCCAGCGCTGCATCCACGTCCGGCGCCTCGTGCAGCGTCTCCGGCCACCCCTATGGCCACTGCTCCGGTGCGTCCGGCCGCCGCAGCCGGCAAGAAGGGTCGCGTCCGGCAAGTACTCGAGGAAATGCCGACAAGGTAAAAAAAACCATCTTTCACATTTCGACCAACGAACTAGACGGTGTTTCTTGGTGGCCGATGATGATGGAGTTTGATTGTTTTGTTGTCGGTGTGTGGTGATGAACAAGACCGGATTCTTGGCGTGTTTGGAGTCCTCGTCTGCGATGGGGCTAGATGATCTCAATTATGATTCAATTTGGGATCATTCGGAGGCGGCCGAAGAAGAGGAGGTGGCCGAAGAGGAGAGGCCAATGGAGACGAACTTGAGGAGGTGACAGAAGCAAGCACGAGGATGTCAAGGTAACGAACTAACAACTACAATCAAGTTGAAGATGTTGCTCTATGTTATGCTTGATTGAACATCTCCATGGATGCAACGATTGGAACGAATCAAACCAAGGCTATGTTTAGGGAGAGAATTGCGGAGTACTACGACAACTCCGTCGAAGTGCAATCAAGCCGTCCGCAAGGTTCTCTTGGGCACCGTTGGGACACCATTCACGATCAATGCAACCGATGGTCCGGTTGCATCAATCAAGTGAATCATGCACCACCGAACGGTGTGCAAGTCACGGAGTACGGCCCGGACATCCAAGAACTTTTCAAGCATAGGAACAAAAAGTTCGGCCACAAGCCCTTCGCGTTGCATCATTACTACAAAGATCTTGACCGAAATGGAAGGATCTCTTCGGAATGGTGGTGGTGGTGATGGCGGCGGCGACCCAGAGGATGGTGGTGGTGGTGATGGTGAAGATGGTGGCCGAGAGGATGGTGGCGGTGGTGATGGTGGCCGAGAGAATTATGGTGGTGGTGGTGGTGATTTCTTCGGCGAGGAATTTGTTTGGGTTCGTGCATTCCATTGGTTGGCTCGATCCACAACATACACATGCTACATTTGTGATTATTTTGGATCAATTTTTGTGTTTGAAGTGATGCCTTTTGGATGAACTATGCATGTTTAATTTGAAAATGGCGACGATGAAACTATATGCTTGTTAACGGTTTTGCTATGCATGTTTTAATTTGAATTATTATGATATATATTGTCAAGTGTTTGAAGTTCATGCGGCTAGGACACAAAACCGATGCAATTTTTTTTTACTCCACTAAATTTAGGGGGTTGATTAGGTGCGGTCATATATAGGGGAGTAAAAATTTACTCCACTAACTTTACTCGGCCGGATCCTCCTCTATTTTTTACGGGATCAGCTAGATTTGGCCTTAGTTGGCAAGCATAACAATTTCGTGCTTCAGTTTATTTTTAACGTAAGCTTATCGTATATTACTGGAATTTGCCATCCTTGTGTGACTGAAAATACCATTGAAAAACATCAAGGCTGAAGTGCCATACACCTGACATGTAGCACTTATTATTTTGGGTAAGTTATCGATGTGCACGTACTCTTGAAGACTTAAACACGTGCTACCTTCTTGAGAAGGTTATAAAGCCCATCACCGGTTTTGCTTTGCCTTCCATGCCAACGACGCGACCGTCACAAATACAAGTTGTTGGGTATTCGCTACAGAAAGGACACTTGATTCTTTGAGTATGCATCCACATATGAATTTCACTTTATCAGCTCACATGGAATTTGGAAGGCACATTGCTGGATTGCCCTTAGAGTTGTGTCACGTAATGTTGGAGTGTTAGTCTTTCCTTTCTTTTTCTTTAAAAAAAATCTGGAATGTTGGTCTAGTATCCGCGTGACACGATAACACGTGCCTAATACACATCCTGTCATTTATACACAGCCTTCAACTAGAAAAAAAAATACGTATATGGTATTATACACAACCCAATATGTTTGTAAGCCCGGAAGGCCCAATGTATGTCCCGATCTCATAGCGCAAACACGAAAATCACTGGTTAAGGGCTATGTTTTGCAAAGGTCACTTCTCAGTTCCGGTCTTCCCAGGCGTTGATAAGTGATGCATTGCATGTGTTTCACTTGTTACAATCTAGAAGTTTTTTTTTGCTCGTTTATTCAAAATGATTTATCACTTGAACCATACATCCAACTACCGAACCGTTGGATTTCTACGTCGAAGATCTAGATCTCATGCTAATATGTTTCAATGAATTCTTTTCATGACAAAACCGGAAACCAAAAATAACCATATACAAAAAAAAAAATACAAAATCCAAAAAATCAAAAGCCAAAAATGTAAAAAACAGTTCGTTCAAACAAAAAACGAATACCAAAAAAATGAAAGAAAAAACATGGTTGCATTTTTTCAAAAAAAAAATCAAACCACATGCTGTGCTTTTTCCCTTTTTTGGGCAAAGCATAGGTTGTGCTTCTTGTGGAAGCACACTGTGTTTTTCCCTTTTTGAGTGTGCTTCTCGCGGAAGCTAATCTGCGCTTCCATGAGAATAAAAAAGTGCTTCTTGTGAAAGTATATATATTTTTTCGAATTGTGTTTCTCGCAGAAGCAAATCTACTTCTCGTGGAAGCACATTTTTTCTGTGCTTTCATGAAGAAAAAAAATCTGTGCTTCTCAAGGAAGTACATTTTTTTCTTTCGAAAACTACATTTATACTTCTCGTGGAAGCAAATCTATACTTCCACGCGAAGCAAATTTGTGCTTGTGGAATCACAGTTTTTTTCAAGAAGCATAGTTGTGCTTCGCAAAATAAATTCTCCAAAACCTACAGAAAACCGAAAATCTCAAAACACCCGGAAAAAAATATCTAAAACCCAAAAATGCGTACCGAAAAATAGAAAACCAGAAATTTAAAGGGAGTGCCCAGCAGAAGACATGTGACGCTGGCTAGACGCACCACTTAAGTGCTGCCAGGCCAAAAAAAAGTGACCCTTGCGGGAGACCCCCAACGTGTAACCGCCGGTTAGTTGCTCTCCCAATGGTAGCCCTGGAAGTAATTTGCTGCTCGGCCGGCAGCGCAGGACATTCCTATATTCCGCTTATAGCGATCTGGAGCACAGCATCGCCTCAAGCGAGTGTACGATGGGCCAACCCAAGTAGCGTTAGGTTCATTATTTATTTTATTTTCCCTTTTTTTAATTTTTTATATTTCAAGAAAACTATAAAATATAATTTATATTTCAAAAATTAATTCACTTAAGTAGTTCATCACATATTTAAACATGTTCACATAGTGTATAAAAAATGTTCGCATAACTTTTGAAAAATGTAGATAGCATTTAAAAAAATACATGTCATTTTGTAAAAATATTCACTCGTTGTTGGAAAATATTTATACAATGTCAAAAAAATTTCGCATAGTATAATGTTTTGTAGCATTCAATGTTTTTCTGAAATTTTTTAAAAATGTTCATGCATTTTAAAAATATGTTTGTGGTAGTCTGGACAAATATTTATACAATGTAAAAATAATATTCGTTTTGTTTTGTAAATATGTTTCATGCCATTAGAAAGTACATTCAACATGTATTTGAAAAATATTTAACTCATATTCAAAAACATGTATCTAAAAATGTACATTATGTATTTGAGAAATGTTTAGCTTGTATCAAATAAATGTTACACACGTGTATGAAAATTGTACAGTCAATGTGTACTGGAAAAGTAGACATGTGTTTGAAAATTTTAAAAGGAAAAGAAAATAAAAAATAAAAAACCAGTGATGAATGCAGAAAAGAGAACGAAATGAACCAAAGAATCATAGTGAAGACCAAGAATAATAAAAAATAAAAAAATGAAGAAAAACTGGAAGAAAACCGTACGACCCAGCCGGCCACTACGGAGACTCCTTCAGGCGACGCTATGTTACAGGTCGCAGTACGCGACGTATAGCTCTGGCGGGCAGCGAGAGTGGCGAAAATAACCCTTATCCACACAAGCCACACGGAGGCACAACGACGCTCTTGTGGCTCCTGGGCACGGCAGCGGCAAATACACAGCCAGCCATCGCGAACCAGAAGATCACTACCCAGCCAAGCAAAAAAAACGGAGGCCACCACATATGGCGACCGCGGCGGCCTCGTCGTTCCTCTCCCCGGCGGCAAAGTTCGCGCTCCAGAGCCGGTGCCCAAGCGCCAAAACTGTGCCACGTAGCGTCCGGTTCCCCCCGGTGCGAGCCCAGCAGGAGGTGAAAGAGGAGGAGCCCGCGGCGACCGTGCCGCCTCTGCAGGAGGAGCAGGCGACGGCTGCGGCGGCGGCGGCGAAGGGCCCCGCGCAGTCGCTGCCGCGGCAGCCGCTGGCGGAGAGCAAGAACATGGGGCGGGAGTACGGCAGCCAGTGGCTGAGCTGCACCACGCGGCACGTGCGCATCTACGCCGCGTACATCGACCCGGAGACCAACGCCTTCGACCAGACGCAGACGGACAAGCTCACGCTCATGCTCGACCCCACCGAGGAGTTCGTCTGGACCGACGAGACCTGCCAGATGGTCTACAACGAGTTCCAGGACCTCGTCGACCACTACGAGGTAAACTGGCCATCCCATTCGTGCACACTGCTCCCGTGAGAAATCATAGTGAGTACTAGCCACGTGGCAAAACTGAATGTTTTCATGTTCATCTGATTCTGCTACATTTACCAGAAATTTAGAAACCAGCTTCATGCAGCAGAATTCTCTAGCATCGTAGCGAGAAATGATGGCTATGCATAGTCATGCCACGTTGATGGGAGTGTCGGGCTGACCTGGGTACAATTCTGCTGCTGTTACACAGGGAGCTCCACTGTCAGAATACACGCTTCGTCTCATCGGCTCTGATCTTGAGCACTACATCCGCAAGCTGCTCTATGACGGGGAGATCAAGTACAACATGAGGTCCAGGGTGCTCAACTTCAGCATGGGCAAACCCCGCGTCAAATTCAACAGCAGCCAGATCCCAGATGTAAAATAGATGTATACAACTCCGCGAGCTGACGAGTTGTACACACTTGCTCTTCCATAAGAGAGTAGCATTTACAAGACCATTCCAACACATATATAGAAAACAATGCATTGTCTTACTATCTGGTCTCTTTGTGAGCTTACTAAAGAACACCATCTCATAGACTGAGACATTTAACAATCAAGGCTCATATAAGTGTGTTCTTTCAAGAATGCTCTGTACGACAACTTCTTTGCTACATATAATCAATAGAAAGACATTAAGGCATTGTTGTCATCCTGCCTTACAGTTCTCTTATACTTATGAATATTTTGCATCTTCACCTAGAGAAGGTTATAGGTTACTCTCTTATATTAACCGACGGCTTGTTCTTCCCAGGTCCTAATTCACAGTATCTTCGATAAAAAGGTTGGGTTAGTATTATGGTGTAACACATATGTGTCTCATACTCATCTCCCTCGATGCAGTATCTATCACATTTCGTGATAGTTTCTTTGTAAAGGGATCTGCCAGGTTTTTAGCTGTTTTAACATATGTAACTATTATTATTACGGAGTTGCTCAATTTCCCGACAGACTTCAAACGTCCCTTCACGTGTCTTGAGAACTTCACATTATTCTTAGAATTCTTCACTTTGACGATAATTGTTGATTGTCACAATCCATAAGAATTGTCGGCACCGGTTGTTCGACCAGGAAAGTCCATCAAGAGTTCACACAACCAGTCTGATTCAATAGTGGTTGTGACTAAAGCAGTAAGTTCTGCTTCAATGGTTGACCTCGTTAAAGTGCTCTGCTTACAATACCTTCATGACACCACGACACTTCCATGTGTAAAAACACACCCACTTGTGCCATAGAGCAAATCAACATCAGAAATCTAGTTCGAATCACTATATCATTCGAGTACGGCAGGATGCCCTTAATAGTGAATTCCATAACTCATTGTACCACTTAGATAGCGCAAGACCCTATCAAGTGCATGCCAATGAGCATCACCCGAGTTTGACGTGAACCTTCTCAGTTTACTCACAACAAAAGTGATATGATCTTGTTGCGCTAGCTAAGTACATGTGTGCATGATAATTTGAGAGTATCTTAATTGATTTGTCGTTTTTTCGTGCTCTATCGAAGTGTCACAATGGGATCATAAGGTGTTGGAGAAGGCTTGCTCTCTATAAAGCCAAACCTTCTGAAGACCTTCTCAACATGGTGAGATTGTGTCGAAGTAATCCCACTCCTGTTCTTAGTCAGATTGATGCTTAGAATCACATCAACTTCTCACTGATCTTTAATATCAAAGCTTTATGATAGAGAAGACTTGACCTCATTGGTCACACCAATGTTTGTACCAAAAAAACAGTATATCATCCACATACATACATAATATAACACCTTCGCCCCGCCATAGCAATAATAAACACACGTATCAACCTCATTAATGACAAAGCCTGTAGAAGTTAGACTTATGTCAAACTTCTCATGCATTGCTTAGATGCTTGTTTCAAGCCATACAAAGACTTTAACAACTTGCATGCATTTCTCTCTCTACCCTTTACCACAAACCCATCAAGTTGACCGATATAGATTTCCTTTTCCAACTCTCCATTTAGGAAAGTTGTCTTCGCGTCTATCTGATGAACAATAAGACCATAAGAGGTAGCTAGGAAAAACAGTAATCTAATGGCGGTCAGTCTAGCGACTAGTGAATAGGTGTCAAAGTAGTCTTCGCCTTCTTTCTAAGTGTAGCCCTTGGCCACAAGCCATGTCTTGTACTTTCCAATAGTACCAGCTGGCTGAAGCTTATTCTTTAGACTCAGTACAACCTACAGGTTTACAACCATAGGGTCGATCAGGTAGCTGTAATATCCCACTAGAAAGAACTAAGTCTATCTCATTATGAATAGCTTCTTTTCCAATCATCTACATCTAGAGATGCATATGCCTCTGCAATAGACTTGTGAGTGTCGTTCACAAGGTATACAATGAAATCGTTACCAATGGATTTTGCAATCCTATGTCTCTTACCCCTCACAGGTGCTTCACTGTTATCCTTCTCAAGGACTTCCTCATGTGATTTTTTGAAATACTATACACCTGCACTAAATTCAGGAAATATCTCAGTAGAAATACTAGTAGGATATGCATATCTTCCATAGGAAACATATTCTTGAAAATGTTGCATCATGAGATTCCATTATACTAGTATCAACATCCATATCACGTACCTCGGGTTTAACCACTAAAAATCTATAGGCACTGCTCCGCTGAGCATAAGCTAGTGAAAGGATCGATATGGTTGACTATTAGGGGGGGGGGGGTGAATAGGCAACTACCAATTTTAGCTCTTTTAATCAGATTAGGCTTGACAATAAAATAGGTTGTCTAGATATGCAACTGTGGCACCCCGGCTCAGAGAAGACCGGAACGCCCCGTATTCCAGCCCAGGGACAAGTCCTCTGGAATACGGCACTGTTGGCATAGAACAAATCAGCTCTTTATTACAATGGATATGGTTACAAAGGGTACAAGGATTACATCGGCACGGCGACACTACGCCTGCCCGGGGTAGCTCTATGTTAACAGCGGAGTAACTCTCTCGGCAGCGGAACAGTGACGGCGGTGATGGACTCCACTCCGCAGGGACTTTGGCTAGAACGCGTATCCTAGGTCGCAAACTCGGGATCCTCGACAAGCAAGCAATCATGGCATGACCTGCAAACTGGCATGACACACCAGGTGAGTACTTTGAATGTACTCGCAAGCTCACAGCAAACATCAGCATTAAGGCAAAACAACATCATAGCAAAATAGCTACTGAAGTAGATGCAGTAAGGTAGAGCATATTAAGTAGTTCAATCCATACTCCGAATAACCTCAGGTTCCAATCCGAACCTGCTCCATGTCCAATCATGTGGTCATCCGACCACTCATCTCATAGCCATCCCATGGCTAACATATCATATTCCTGATACCATCTGCACTGCAAGTCTGACAAACTTACTCTCTTCCGGGTTGCCTCACAACCCTCAGAATACTCACGATCCATCGAGCACTTCCGATCTTACGACGAGTTCTTCCATTCTTATCACTACTATGGTTGACCACCTAAAGAGGTCTGGACGGACTGTCCAATACCGTGGACACGGCTATTCGAATAGATTTTACACTCTGCAGAGGTTGCGCACTTTACCCACACCATGGAGCACCTGACCTCGTGATCCCATTCGGGTGGACCAGCGTTGCTCCAACGAAACCTGCCTGACCCATGACCCTCCCATCGTACCACCGGCAATCATCCTCCCCCAGAGTCCTGCCCTGGGTGGCCCCTGTGTCACCTCGTGACACCTGCCACCGTCGTGGCTAACAAATTGTCCCAAACGGGGACCTGGTACCATATAACTCAACTGGGCTCACAAGGTTATCGCCGCTTACCGGGCCAGGGTAGCGCGCACGCATAACCTTCCCTGTCGGGCGGTACCGGTGAAAGAGCATGCGATCAGACCAAGTCAAGGCCGTCCCATACCAGCAAATGTGGCTGCACGGATAAGTCCGGACAGGTGACTCTGGATCAACCATGAAGTATCCTATCTCCAAATAATATCTCTGTCATAGCTGACACTCCGATATCATAATAATCCAAGCCAAAACATTAACCAACTGGTAGTCCAATAGCCACTATGTCCAAGCTACTGCTACTAATTCATCTCCACATACTGCCGGATGAAATCCAAAATAATCATAGACAGTGATCTCAACATCATAGTATCAACAAGCGGGTAAACTACTAGCCACTAACAATCCAAACATCAACATGGTAGTCACCTATCCAAGAATTTACTCGAGCATTGTATAATCCAATTCATTTCACAAATAACTCATACTTGTTGTTAAAGTAAATAGTTAAACTATGATATTGCAATGCAATTATGCAGATGAGGGTTGTGGCTTGCCTGGGGATGAAGGGATCATCGGGAAGGGGTGCGGAGAGTCCGCGGAAATGATTGCCGGAAACAGTAATCTCTCGGAGGGGGCTGTTTACGGGCAAGGAAAAAATGGCCATTTTCATAGTGTCAAAACATTATGAAAATGATACCAACATGTCGGGCTCGAAGAGACGAAGAAGTGGGCTTTGGAATCACCTCGATCGGAGTTACGGGTAAAAAGTTGTGGCCGTTCGTTGTTTAGACAGAAAAACAAATAGAAAATGTGCTTTTCTGCTGCTAACCGACGAACGTCCACTATATAGAGGTTTCGGCGCCGGCTGGGTTAAGAGAGAACGCGCATTTTCAGAAATACCCTTTCCAACTGAGAAGACGTATTCTCTCGTGAAGAAGAAGTAGAATACGCTTTCAGTACTCGAAAACGTATTACCCAAAACCCATCTACACTTAAAACACGCGCGGGCCCGGGCCAAGTCAACTGCTGGAGACCGACAGGTGGGGCCGGGGGCCCACTGGCTAGCTGGGACAGGGTCTTTGTCTCCTTCCTCGCGCTTGCCCGCGATACAGAGGGAGAGGCGGAGCCCGGCGGCGACCGCCGGCGCTGCGGGCCATCTCTGGCGATGCTCCAGCCAGCGGTGGACTCGGGGTGGACCGCCGCATCCCCTGGTGCAGGACACGGCCACCGGAGAGCGACGAACCGAGCGGGGCTTCGGCTGTGGCGGATGGCAGGCACAGGCAACTCTGGGCACGGCGCCATAGCTCACCGGAGGAGGAAGGAACGGGCGGGGAAGCTCCAAGGGACTCGGGAGGACCTCTGGTGGTGGCAGAAAGGAGGAAGGAGGCTCGGCTTGCTCCAATTTGGCCGAGCCGAGGCGGCGGCCATGGCGGCAAAGGCGAGCGAGGAGGGCTCCCCGAGCTCCGTTGACTGGCCGGGGAGGCTTATAGGGGAGTGGTGAGGAGGAGGGTGAACTCGAACAAGCTCGGGAGAGGCTATATATAGCCGGACGGCGCGGGTGGCCGAGCACGGCCGTGGCGACACGTGCGCCGTGCGCTGGAGCTTTGGGAACTCGCTGTGAAGAGGGGAGAGGCATCCAGAGAGGTCAAGGAGGAGCAGAGGAAGCTCGGGCGTGCTCGGGAAGGTTCGGGAGCGACACGGTCGACCGGCCACAGTGGAGCAGACCACGGACGCGGTCGCCGTGCCGTGTCGGGCAAGAGATAGGAGCGGTAGAGGGATCCAGAGAGAGGGTGAGTCCAAGGGGAAGCTGCTGGACATGGTGTGGTGTCGTGGGCGCGAGGAAACGGACGAGGCCGAGGGCCCCAATGCACAGAGCGCGAGTATTGGCATGCCAAATGCGTGGTCACCGCATCCACTGGCACATGAAGCGCACCCTGACCGGCCAAATCATGTCCAGTGGGTAGTCCCTCCAGAGTGCAGTCTCAGGGAGGTGATGGATCGATGACAGGAACTGTGGTTAGATGGGAGTGTTCATCTGAAGTTTGCTGTAGCAAACTTGGGCATGAAGCTGTGAGGAGCAGAGAAGTTATAAGAGCCAAACAAGATGTCTGGGAGTGTTAGAGTAGGAAGGACTACAATCCTGTGAAATTTGGAAAGAAATGGACCAAGATTTAATATAGTTGCTTTGCAGCTGACCAATCTGGTCCATAAGCTCAATCTTGATGTGCCACTCACATGGAGTAGCCAATTGGGTTGAAGTTTGGTATAACATGATGATTTCGTCATATGAGAGTGCCATAAAAATTTCATGCCATTTGGACAAGCCAAAATGGTACTTCCTTCACAAGGAACCTCTCTGACCAGAATCTTAGGAAAATTCTAGGGAATTATTGGGAGATGAAATGAGCCCAAATTTTGTGGATATAGATTATATGGGCATAAGAATGCTCTGGTAAATTTTCCACAATTATGGAGCAGTATAAAATATAGTTGCTTCACAATGTGAAAATCTGACCAGAAGCCAAGATTTGAGGCTATGCTCACATAGATGATTGGATAGGGTTGAAACTTGGTGGAGAGTCATAATTTGAGCATATGAACATGCTTGCAAAATTTCAACTTATTTGGATACTCCTAGCTAGCACTTGCTTCACAAAGATTCCAGTTGCCCAGAAACTTTGGAAATTAGCCAAGAGAGATTTAATATCCAAATAAAGTTGAATTTTGGCATGTGGCAAGGATATGGATAGGAAAGAGTGCACAAAAAGTTTTAGAGCAAGCAAGCAAATATAAATGGTACTTGCTTCTCAACTTGGCAGCTAGGGCAGAATCAGAAAAGGAATATTTGTGAAATATTTTTGAACATGTCAAGGAAGGGTTTGACATATTTGTGGAATATCTGACCCAAACAATTTATGAGAATTATTTGGGAATCTTGGGAATGATGGAAATAAGGGTTGCTTCACAACTCAGGGCAAACAGGGTTATTCCTTTAATAGAAAAAAGGAATATTCCCAAGAAAAAGAATATTGGGGTTGGTCCAAGATGGAAATGACATGGTCTTTAGATGGTTTTGAAGTTGGCAAGCCACTTGGGAAGAGGAATCAAGGGTGATCCCTCCAGGTTGCATGACTACTAAGCCACAGAAAAGCAAATCCGGACCAAAATCAAAAGAAAAAGAAAATGGGCAGAATCCAGGGTGTTACAAACCTACCCCCTTAAAGAAATCTCGTCCTCGAGATTTGGTTGCTCAAGGGTCAAACATGAATATTCCCACTTGAGGAAACCGTTTCCAACTCGGGTTTCCTTTTTACCTTTGTATAATGATCCCACTGAGTTTTATATGACTAACTGCCTTGCTTCGGGGTGGTTTGCTTCACTGGACCCTTTTTTGGCAAATCTTACCTCATATGTTACTTTGACTCCAATCCTTTTGTGTCTGCTGACCTGTCTGGGGCAATAAATTATCTTGACCAAACTATGTGCCCTGCTCGTAAGTCCGAGGGTGGTTCCTCATGGACGTGTCGTGACGGAGTCCAATACGAACGACCGTTCACTGAGTTGTGAACAGATCCTCTTGGTGGACACAAAATGTTTTACTCATTGCATTGGGTGACTTCAAATGGATGTGAGTCCTCCAGGCTTAAAACAGTACTGTGAATCGTACCGTTCTCCTGGCGGAATCTGACTTCTCGCATGGATTGCTAGGTCATCTTGGGTATCTTCACTGTCTTGGGTATAAGGCTCCTACCAAATATTTTACTGTCACCTGTCGTGACCAGCATAAAGGTGTACGGTCTTATTGTGATATTATCCATAGACTTGACTGACAGTGGTCCTGGCAGCAGAATCTTGTTCACGGCAGGTTAGTTTTTAACTGATTCCCATCTGTGAGGACACATGCTTCGAGACTGTTGTTCATCCTTATGATTACTCAGTCTGTCGGCATCTCTATATGTGGATGGTAGGCCGTGTAATGCTTTAACATGGTTGCTGAATTTGAACTGCTGAGTTAATCTTTCGGCTGACCTGACCAGCTTGGTTGCCTTCTTCTGACAATTCTGAGCATATCTGGTTGGCTGGGCGGGTGGTCTCGATATGGGGTCCTTGCAATTGGAATAGACCCCGTGGGTGTGTACCCTTGGTGACTGGTACCGAACCAGACTGCTCTGAGTATCTGTACCATGTTGATCCTGCAACCATTATCATACCTGTATGGCCAATCTTGCTTTTTCATTATAGTTCTCTTTGCTTGGACCCTTTGCTGAAAGAGCTTGGCTTGATGTGCTCTTGATTCCTCGGATGACCATGAGTGTTATCAGGTGCAATATTCCGGTAGGCATATTACTTCACAAGTTGTAGCTGTGGGGTAACGATCGTCTGAACCCTTGGATAAAACCGGCAAATAAAACAGTAGCCACCAGAACGGTCTTTACAACTCAGATCTAGGACATTACTGGAGTAACTCAACCCCGACTCAAGACGGCTGAAAAGCAGCTCAGAGCATGAGACGGTGTTGATAAGAAGAAAGTAGCAGTTCCCTAAGACGGCCGAAAAAACAACTCAGAGCATAGGGTCACTGCTACGGAAAGAAATTCAACAGCTGCCCGAGACGGCCGAAAAGTAGCTCAGAACACGGGCCAGTTGCTGACAAGAGAAATAAAAGTCGGCATCCACCCCGGACGGCTGGAAACAGCTCAGAACACAGGCGTGGTGCCGTCACCAAAGAAAGACAGGCAAGGGTTCATCCACGTCCCAAACAGCTCACTATTATGCATACAGGGTATTCGGCTACCCTTCTTGCTGAACACTAAGTTCATAGCACATTCTGGCTTGCTTCCCAGACATAGCAGGGTTCAAATTGTACTCATAGCAGACTCAACCCTTGTATATATGAATCATACCTTTGGCACGGAATGCACCATGGATCATGTACACAATTTGCCTTCTTGCTGATTTGCTCATTGCTGCCATGAAGATTGCACTGATGTATACTTGATGCTGATAACCAATCCGGCCAGGATATCATTTATTTTCAGACCCGATATTCCCGATATAACACAGTCTGCTGAAAATTCCATATTGCTGAGTTGTGCTTCCACATGACTGTCTCTTCACTGACTCTTTGGGTTCAGGTTCGGTGAGCAACTTCCATAAGGGGAAAATAAGGTAACACCAAGGGCCCGAAAAAAAACAAAAGAAACGACTAAAACAAAGGCACACAAAGCAGCAAGATCACACACACAAGCAATATCACATTCTACAGCTATTCACAGCTATAATATGCATTCCTACTTAAGCACACAAATCTCGCTAGAACTCCGGTATTACGGTCTAACATACTGTGGCGATGTGCATGAAAGTGAATCAATGTGTGGAAGAAAATTGGTGTAAACAAGGCTACACCAAATACGAGCTTAACACCGGTTCCATCTGGACGGACACGATGGCGAGGACGAACTTGGTGATCGGGGGTCGGAACACAGAAGTTACGACCACATCATCATCAAGCGTACGGAAGAAGACCGTACACGTCCAAAGAATAGGTGGCGGAGTGAGATAGTGGTGGAGAGAAAGGCTTGCAGGCATTGCCCTTTTCTGATAACAAGGATCAGTAAGGGTTGCCGAAGCGGCTAGTGGAATGGCACGATCCGGGATAGAACTTGTCTATCACCGAAATGATAGGGGTAGCTGAAGAGAATATATTGGTGTGGTACCGGTGCATCAATCTTGCTAGTGATCGACACCCCTAAGCACCTTGGCATCACTCCGCTGGGACGAAGATGACACCACACCAAGGAACAAATATGCAAACTGGAGAGCACAGGTAGGGAATCGAAACCGATGCCACCTACACTCACCAGATCCATCGTCAGTGATAAGATATCTAATCTATATGCATGCTATGCATGAACAAATGCAACAAACAAGTGCAGCAAACCAACTGGATCATATACTACCGGTTACTAACGCTCGCGCCTAGACGGCGCGTCCTATAGCCAGACCTGGCTCTGATACCAACTTTTGTGGCACCACGGCTCAGAGAAGACCGGAACGCCCCGTATTCTAGCCCAGGGACAAGTCCTCTGGAATACGACACTGTTGGCATAGAACAAATCAGCTCTTTATTACAATGGATATGGTTACAAAGGGTACAAGGATTACATCGGCATGGCGACACTACACTTGCCCGGGGTAGCTCTATGCTAACAGCGGAGTAACT